>BSBM01000426.1:8827500-10027500 GCA_027924585.1 Larix kaempferi | reverse complement strand
GATAGTCTACACTTAGTAATATTTTAGACAAATTTCTCGCATTAATTAAGATGATGACAGTGCTAAGTAAAATGTAGATTTTGCTACTATCACACATCGAGGAATTTTTTTATTATTATATATATATATATATATTAATTACCACACCTTTCAACCTTCCCAACAATATATACTTAATGTATAAATAGATGTATATATTTATTACTCTAATTAGAGGTCACGTTTCCATATACCTAAAGTTCATGTAATAACCTTTCAAGATCCTTTCAATACAAAATCAACAACCCATATCTACTTAAACTATTTTGTAAGTGAAGCAAACAGCTTTTGAGTATATAAATAATTGAATATCACATATATTTTATACACTAACTACATGTAGCTCCCATATGTATGTCAAACGTAATTATAACTTATTTTATATTCTGTCTTTTTCAACATCCACTAATGTAAACATGTGTATTTATATATTTATAATTTAACCTACAACTATCATAAATTCATGTAAATCCATTCTTAATATATTAATTTCACGAGAACTAAATCATTATATAAACCACACAGCATTAATGTAAACATATAGACGATATAAATTAACTTGAGTTCAACCCTTATATAACAACACAATCCATTTCGGATGGTCTTCTTGAACACGTCACACATTGCTCGTCTATATATATATATATAGGGAAATTAGGTTTATGTTTAGTAATTCGTTGTCACGACTCACACCCATTCTCTTCCTACAAGCCGACGGTTCGCCACATTGCCACAGTTCATTCTTGTTACGTAGATGAGAGTTACCGTGTTGGAGTTTAACTGACACTCATTGATGGTTTGGCCGAGATTTTAGACTACTAATGCACGCAGAGGGTATCTTATACCGGCATATTGGTGAAGGCGAGGAGTTTGCATTCCATGTGTCATGGGTTGCACAAGCACGACAACTGGCAAGTATGGAAACATTGGTATCTTCAGCAGACTGAATCGTTCTCTCATTAATGAGCAGAGCGTAAGGGTGGGTCATCCTAGGTAGTTAGCATGGACACAGTTAAAAAGAACTGGAAAGTGTTCTCCTAATCACAGAGGAAAAAAAAACAAGGTATTACTTACTCGATGTTGCACTTGTCATGCAACAAAGTCATTACCTGTCTAAGTTACAACATTAATTTATGATAAGAGTCACCATGGATCATGTGACAGTCAAGTGCCAAGATCAACATGAAGATACTATCATTCGGTGGTATAATTCAAGCAAACTATATGATAACTAGAGATAGAGGTTCGATCTGACTGGACTCATGTTAAACACATCACGGGTTTTCAATATCAACGGAGAACTAGTCAATGCAGAACCGAGTTTGATTACAAATCACAGACAGTTAAATGATTAAATTGAATGACACTTAATACATAATCGATTCGATCGGATCTGAATAGGAATGATTCCGAGGAAATCGATATCATGAATAGATCTGATTTTAAATAGTAATAATTTAATTAAAGATAGTTGATATAATGGATTCGATCCCACTTCAACGGGAATAAAAATATTAAACATATTTTGACCGGCCGAAAACTATACTGAGCATAATCATGCTTTAATCATGTTTTTAACCAACCGAAAAACATTATTTGGCTGAGGCGTTTCCGTATTGGAGAAAATATAGCACAATAATAATATTTTATTTTTCTTTCACTGGAAACAGAACTACTATACTTAGATATTCAAGTGCGAATCAAAACATACAGCAAACTTGACCATACGAAATACAGATTATTATGGCACTGTTCATAGTGTCAAGAGACAGCAAGAAGGCGTGCCTTACCGCCCACAGCAAAAATAGGAAAAAGCATACAGTTCAGGAGTAACACGAATATGCTAATATAAACATTCCCCAAAGAAATCCTGGAGGAAGCGAATAGCAGCTACAACTACAGACAATGAGCACCTTTTCCATACAAGACTGTATTGAAATCGGTATAACAGAGACTAGTCTGCAATTGACAAACGACAAGCCTTTGACCAGCCGAGAAAAAGATAAGACATACATCCCAACAGTCATGGAGGCAAACATGAGTTCGATTTAAGCGCTTGAACAGGTGGTAGAAGAATTTTTCAATCAACCCTTAATTTAGCACAAGAGATACTACTCTAACAGCATACCTTCTGATCCAGAACAGAGGAATTAAAACAAAAGAGAATACAGGGTAACCTGCGGGTTCACTGATCCGCTGTCATCAAGCCTTAGAGACAGAATCGCGAATATGGCTATGGATGATGCAGGATTGGCGGTGAAGGCGTGATGTCCCGTCGGTGGTGTGAGAGAGACTAAGGATCCTAAATCTTGAACACTAAGCCTTCAAAGTCAAAGAAAACGATGGAATCAAATAGAAACTCAGATCTGTGGGGTTTAAACTTAATTGACATCATTCATGATCCTTCAGATACAAAAATAAGAAATCATTTTAAATCGATGGCGATGGGTAGATGTGCATCGGATCTTCTGGATAGCGTATAGATTGGCTAACAACATCGTTCTTGATCATAAAAAGGTTTCGGATCTCTAAATGGGCAGAGGTTTGAATTGATTTCTTCATAATTAAAAATGCACAGAATGTAGATCGATTTTCTAAATGGGTGTATTATCACGTAATTGAAAACTGAGGTTTTCATAACTACTAATGCACAGTGCACACTACTCCGATCTAATACATTACAGTTTTTTTTTTTTATTTATTTATTGAAGTTTCGATCGAGTAAGCCCTGTTTACAGCGAGGGTTTCTGAATTCCGATTATCAGTTATGAGTTTATGAATGTAGTGTATTTTAATCTACTAATACAGCAAACATCAGGGCTATAACCGCCTCACGAAATTACCGACTGGTAAGTCCAACAGAGTGATAACGAATAAATGACTGAACATATAGGCCAGAGCTAATATCAAATACTCTCACTTTCAAGTTATAGCAGAGCTCAAGTCATGATTACTTAACTCATTTTGGAGGCATAATAAGCATATATCTTAATCAACTAACTCTAGCAAGGTACAATGAGTAAAATCTCTATAAATAAATCTGACGAACTCATATTCACATATTAAGAACCAAGGAATTTAGCAAAAAAAAAAAATTCCACAAAAGAATGTGGCCGAGTGTCCCTACCCGGTCTATCGAAAACGCTGAGATGTAAGGAAATTGTGGCAAGTCTAAAAATTTAAAACAATATTAAAAGTAATTCCGAGGTCAAGTTTCAATGGAATGCAAATATGGCACAAACGCTGAACCCAATACTGCACAGATCGGCATCAAGAAAACATAGGATTTAAGGTTTAAACAATAATGAAACCTGAATCGAGTTCAAGGGAATGCAAATGCAGAGTATTCGCTGATCACGTCATTGCACAGATCGAGTGCAATGGGGACAACATTTGAGGAGTTAAAATAATCACGATAAGCCTGAAATCGAATTTCAATGGGATAAATCCTGAAATCGAGTTTCAATGGAACTTATAACCAGTGTTCGCAGATCGCGTCATGCACAGATAGACTTCACCGGTGGCAAGATCTAAATTTTAAATAAGGATAATAACCTAGGAATCGAAATCTAATAAGAGTACTGACGCGGAGGGTTTATAATCCAAACTACAGGGTTTATAACGTTTACAGAAGATTAGATCTACGATTTACCCAAAACTCAATTCAATTCATTAGATTTACGATTTACCCAAAACAGAGTTAAAGGAAATTTCATATAATCCAAATTGATTTCAACAATATTCCTCTAGTCTCTTTGCGTATTCTCATAAATTCGGGAACATACAAATGCCGAAACGCAGAATCACATACACAAGGTCCATACACATCAATATAATATTCTGAACAACACTGAAAAGAGTATAAGATTTTATAATAGAACCGAGTAACAAAAACAATTGTAACAACATATCTGTCCAAAATCTTGGATTCGATCCTCTCTGCTTAATTTCATAGGAACCACATTCCTAAGAAGATTAATGATAAACAATTAAATAAGTTATCATAACAACTAGATTAGCACTTGTAATTTCCTTTGATATAGAACTGTAAATTTACTTTCAATACCAAAAGTAATTTCAAAAATATTAGAACCTGATTAGTTGTCGAATTCGGAGCAGGTAGATCATCTGTGGTAGTGGCTGAATCAGCGATCCGGAGCAATCCGACGCTGGACGAAAATACTGACAACTCCTCGGTAATATGAGTCCGGTGCCCTCAAGGCTCGACCGGCTCTGATACCAAATGTAGGACACCTCCTTTAGGGTCCCCTTGAACTGAACCTGAAACTTTAACAACTTCATACAAACAAATTAGCCATCACAGTTATTGGAAAAATAAAATAAAAAGCGTGAATAACTTAACAAAAATAAGCAAAACTTTAACCTGTCAACCCGATCCGGCTGGTCCATTGTCGCCTTCGTCTTCCGTAGGATCCCTCCAACAAAGCTCGTTTAACCATTGGCGAAGCAACCGTTAGCTTCGCCACCCAACCATAGGCTCATGCTTTCAGTCGCATGGCCTCCCCCGAGCTTTGGGTCGTAGAGCTCACACACAAAAAAAATATTCATGAAACCCAGTTTGGGATTCCCCCCCACCAAGATTTCCAGCCAAACCCTTAATAGTAGCAAGTCATGAGGTAACTCAATATTACGATAGTCATCCAGGGTCTGGGTGCTTTACCCATCCCCAAAGTCTCCCTTTTAAAGGAAAATCCCCTGCGACACATGTCGCTTCATGCATAAATAATTCTTTAATTAATTCTTTAATGAAAAACAACTCACCCATCCAAGTGTCAGTTTCTCTAGGAGATGCACCAACATCCCTAAGTTTGCTCATGTTTGTCCCCTAGATATTTCACTTAACTCCTAGATTTGTGGTGTAGGTGGAGTTGACTAGGTGTCCATGCCTAGGATTCCATTTTGCTCCTAAATAAATATTTATAATATTTTTAAGTAATCAAGAATATCCTTTCATGTGCAATGCCTAAATAACACTTAATATTATTTAAATGCCAAAGTATTAATTTTTGTGCAAATGCCTAAAGTACTCAAATGCATTTCTAAGTAAAGTTCTAGGTGCAAAATTATACGTTTCAATGCAGTTAAGTTTAGCAATCAACTTTTACTAGGGACCCGGTGTCGCGCCGTTGGGCCTCCTTGTTCCTTAATTTAATTTCTCTGACATGGCACCACTCCGTCGAGTCCAGTCATCCATAGTTTCCATTCCTCATCAAGGCACCACATCGTTGGGTCCTTGCATTCACTCTTTCCGTTCTTGGCAGGGTACCGCACCGTCGGGCCCTTCTGCCGTCATCCTTCCGTTTTGACTTGCGGGAACTTCATGTAGGGATTTCAGGAGCCGTTACCTTCCATCCTCCGTCTACACGCTATTAGGGACTAATGGCGTTGAGGAGTGAGTCCGTTCTCACTGCGCGCCCCCCAACTCGTACGTGACCAGCTCCGTCGTGGCCCACCTCGTACGCCCTCACGCTTTCCTCTTGAGCAAGCGGATCAGTGCTTATCTGCTCAAGCGTGGTATTCCGTCGGAAGTCGACATCGTCGTCGCTCTCCCTGTGTGTGATTTACTCGTACTCTACGACCCTTCATATTCCTTTGTGTGTCTGTTGGTGAACCGTTTCACCTGTCGCTACACACATTTCTCACAAACGTAAATTAGTAGCACTGTCCTCAATATTCACAATTTGGTTTATAAATCTGTTGCTTCATTAAGCATCTATAATTTACTTAATCATTACTCATTCGTCTAATCACATAATCAATTGCACAGCTAGTCGTTAAGCATCATTCATATGTACAGTTTTCATATCAAAGTTAATCGTTAAACAACATGAAATTGTCCATTCACAATAACTACCCAAATGCACATATATCAATCAATCGTAATCATAAATATACTCAAAATAAAATCATAAGGTTATTTTATTAATGTTTCAAACAGTCAGGTGACTCAGCAGGTGCCCTCAATGTCTATAGTAGTCTAGGGGCACTACAGCCACCTTGAATCTTTCACCTGAATCAAATGTAGACATCATATCCGTGTTGAGGGCCTCGTGTTTTTCGTGATGCAATAACATCCCAAACAGATCCCTCAAGGAATATCAATCTCCTATGACAGGATCATAAAGATCCATTCAAGAGGCTAAACCACAAAAAGAGGTCACCCTCACTCCACTTCGATTTTATTTGGAAAAAAACACTCTATTTTGGGTCCGGGAAGCTGCTAAAAGGTCACTTACACATCAACATCCTTTAGAGCATAGCACATTCCATAAATCTTTATCCAAGAGTTGGCTTGACCTCCAAAGGAACTTGTAGCAAATACTAAGTATAAATTTGTCATCCAAAGGAGTTGGTTGGGCATATTGAAGATAAAAGTTGAGTTGATCTCGAAAAGAAGTTGTTGAAAATAATGAAGATAAAAGTTAGTTTGATCTCCAACAAGATTCCTGCAAATACTAATGATCTCCAAAGGAAGATGAGTTGATCTTAAAAGGAAGTTGTTTAAATTACTGAAGATAAAAGTTAATTTGATCTCCAACGAGTTTCCTAGAAATTCATTCATCTCTAATTGGGCTTGGAAACATTGCTTTGTCATGGTATTTCAAGGTAAGCTTACTTGGTTGTCATTGGAATTATAACTTACCTGTATCTGGTTTGATTTATATTAAATGACCATGAATAGATATTGAATATCTACAAGCCCAAGATAATTTCCCAGTGGTGAGCATACAATTTAAAAATTAACCCAAATGCCCTTATGGGGATTTGAGCTAGTTACCAGAATGCATTTTCTCAATCTAACTAATATTTGACTAAGTCCATTTCTTGGGTAGAGAGCAGAGGCCTCATAAAATTTCTATGGTATATCCTAGTAACCAACCTCAAGAAAATGTTTCTTTACAATCAGGACGTGAGAGACCATCAAAGGAGAGAGGTTCACTAGTATAGCTTACAAATGGACAGGTGAAGGATTTTCTCGAATAGTCAAGAGACAAGGCTTCTCACATATAGTCAAGGCCTCAACAGGACACATGTCCTCTGATGCAGCTTGGTTACCTACAAACCTCAAAAGGTTATATAAAATAGAGTGGTCCATGTCGGTAACTAGTATTAGCTTATCATCATTATCTATGTGAGTGCAACTGCTAGCTAGATATAATTCTATATTTTGAAAGGGTGAGGCATCTCTAGTCCCATGGGAGGGGGATGTGTTCACTACAAAGGAGTGAAACACAATTAGTCTCCATGTAATATTACAGAGTTAAAGACAATATGTCCTAAGCATACAATAATAGTTAGGCAATTACATGTGGTGCTTGGTTTAATTGGCCAAATAATAAGCTTTTAGGGCGGGCTCTAGTATATAACAAGCCAAGCAATAGAGGTAGGATAACATATAATGGTTATTTTGGTATAATACTACTTGTGGCCCATGTCAACGATAGGCATGAATGTTAACATGCATATAAGTATTTATACATAATAAGGAGACAAATACTTTTTTTAGCAAACAAGACTGCACTGTGTGATTGATTTTAAATATATTCAGGGATCTCTAGTTTCCATGTTAAAACACTACTACATTTTTGGCCTCTGGGGGGGTTGTCTTCCGCCCCCGAAAGTGACCTAGGGGGGGGGGGGGGTTTGGCTTTGGGGGTGGTTTTGGAAAAACCACCCCTAAAGGCACCGATGTTAAAAGTTTTTCCCTTTAAGGGCGGTTTTTTATGAGATTCGAATCGCCCCTAAAAGTGACTTTTGGGGGCGGTTTGTGACCCCCCTCGTAGACGTCTACGGACGCAATTTTAAACCCCCCTCGTAGACCCCTTCATAGAGACCTATGGGGGCGGTTTTGAACCCCCTTCATAGAGACCTATGAGGGCGGTTGTGAACCCCCCTCATAAGCCCCCTCATACAAACCTACAGGGGCAGTTTGGAACCCCCCTCGTAGAGAAATATAGTGGCGGTTTCAAACCCCCCTCGTAGAGGCCTATAGGGGCGGTTGTGAACCCCCTTCATATAGTCCTATAGGGGTGGTTTGGAACCCCCCTTGTAGAGGCCTATAGGGGCAGTTTAGAACCCCCCTCGTAGAGGCTTATAGGGGCCGTATTGAACCCCCCTCGTAGAAGCCTATACAGGTAGTTTGAAACCCCCCTCGTAGAGGCCTATAGGAGATATTTGGAACCCCCCTCGTAGATGCCTATAGGGTTGGTTTGGAACCCCCCTCGTAGAGGCCTACAGAGGTGGTTTGGAACCCCCCTTGAAATTTCTTATTACAAACCTTTGGGGAGGTTACAAACCCCCCTCGTAGGTACCTATGAGGGAAGTTCTAAACCCCCCTCATAGGTACCTACAAGAGAAATTCTAAACCCCCCTCGTTGTAACATACAAGGTCAATTTCAAACCCCCTTCGTAGTGACATATGAAGGCTGTTTAGAACCCCCCTCGTAGCAACATACAAAGATGGTTTGAAACGCCCTCTATAGCCATAATAAATCATAATAAAATACATTTTATTAAAAATACCAATATTGCAATATCAATAGGGCACGGAGGAATCGAACCACCAACCTCCTGCTTGTAAGGCAGGCAGTCTTCCATTGAGCTATAACCCTTTCATAATTGGGGAGAGGAGCATATGAACACCCAGATTGCTTCATTTGTAATTCTAGGAAAAGACAATAATATCCAAGGACAACCATGCTTAACACAACAAAAATGTGAGTGGTCTTTGTTGTGCTATCTCAATCAAAGAATAATATCCTCTCACAATCACATACACAAACCCTATATTTAGAGATGTTTAAGACAACCAAGGACATGAGAGACCGAGTTACCTAAGATATATTTCCTGCCCTATAAGTTCAACAAAAATATCTAGCGGATCACTAGGAACATTTTTTTGTATATTTTCTGCAATTCTTTAGAAGCATCAACCATATGGGACATAACAATTTGAAAATGAGGACAACAATAACAAATCTACAATAGTCAATCGCATATGTCTTCCATTAACTAGAAGAAAAAAAATACAATGCAATAGTGTCACGTCCCCACCCATCATACCAGTGCAATGGAGGGGATCGTGAGGCTAAAACCGGGCATCCAGCCCCATGTACCAATTAAGTAAGCATTCCATACATATGAAGAGGCATAAATATTTACATTACACAGCAGAAGTAATTCCATTTACACATTCGCCATACATTCAAGATATTCATCAATTAAATAATTGAAAGATGGCACCAGAGAATACTTATCTTTAACAGAGTAGTCCCAAGCAACTAGCTATGTCGCTGCAACGTTCCACCCAACCGTAGGCTCTTCGACAGCTTATACTGAGTCCGTCCGAAGGCCACCCCCGAGCTGGGCATGATTCTCACAAGGAAAAGGGAACATTCCAGCTCAACCACTGCCCAATAACCCTGTTATCTCAGCCAAGCCAGAATAATGGATTACCCATCACCCATACCCCAACATACTCTTTCTTCTCACAACAAAACGACTATTGACAGGGTTACACGTTTACAACAGAGGTGTTCACGAAACAGGGTCCACATTGGTTCTCCCAGCTCGTGGTTCACCCAATGAACTGTGGAATTTCGATTTCAACTCCAGGGAGCAAAACCGATTTCTCTCCACGGGTTAGGATCCCTTCCAATGGCCTAAACGACCTCCAGGAAGATCCAAAACGTTCTGCTCTCTTTCCCCACTGGTAACCAGCACAAAAAACGCCCCTTCCCAACTAAAGGATGAAGGGAAACACAGAAAAACGAGGGGGGGGGGGAAACGCCCAGGTAGCTAGAGCTACGTGAGAGAGCAAGGCCCTCCTGAATAATGGCTTAGGCAGCCATTTCGTGGCTCTATTCTTGCCCCAAGTGGCCAACACGTTTTTCCATGGAGGGTGGCTTGCCCATACCCGATTTTGGACAGCCATACCTCCCCATTCCCAAGGCATTAATTTCCCCAACCAACTCTTGGAAGAATTCAATGGTTGGGTACAAAAGTCAACATGGGTAGCTAAGGGTTTGATGGGTTTTCTCATGGACACTTGGCTTGACTCTATTGGATCAAGGGTTTGAATGTTTTCCCCTCCAATTCCTTGTGAAATCATGCCCCCATCTCTTTGTTGCATTGCATAGCTAGTTGTGGGTATTTTTTATTAAAATGCATATTACATGCTATTTGAATTTCCACTGTGCATTGCTAGCACGCAAACCATATGCATCACGAAATCGATGGCGGGGCCTTGGCCTTGAGCTCCTCACCATGATTTCGTAACAATATTACATCGTTTATAATGTTAATGCCATGGGGCCAAACTGGGGACGTTACAAATAGCTCAAATACCTATATGTATAATCATATGAATGATGAATCCCATCTCTCCTTTAGAAAATAGGATGCCTAGGGTTTACAATTAATTCCAACCATCCTTGTGGTGTTCCTAGGCTAGGCTAGGAAAGCCTCACCCTAAATCTGCATAGTGCAATGTGACCAACCTATATGAGAGAATGTCTAGAGTAGAGCAACCAACTAGAGAAGATTGTCTGCATGTATGCATCTCTTAGCATTGGGAAAATTGCCCATCAAAATCTAGAAGAATCCTCTCTTGTTCATCTTGTCTAAAGTTAGAACAACTAACAAAGTATTAAAAGAAAAAACTTCTAATTCTAAATAAGCATGCTAAATAAATACAAGCATGCATGTATCCTATAAAAATTTCTACGTGACTGCACCCTTCTCATTAATGGGGCTTAACTAACAACCATCATGGTTGCATACAGAAACTAAGAGAAAGATCTGTTGAAGCATGTCGATGCTAGAGGAAAATCAACAACTGAGCAAGAAGTAAAGCTAACATTGTCACCACATCCTTCATCTCTCTTGCTTCACAGCTTGTGCTTTTCCAGCTATAGTGGGTTATGTAGCATGCCTAACTGTTGTTTTTGATATTCAAATTAGGCTCAAATGTTGTTTCCATGGGTTGACAGTTGGGTTTGTTTGTTTTCTCTAGATATATCGATTCAATTCATGATTTTGAAATGCTTCTCTGTGTTGTGTTGGTATTGACTAACATCAACTCTAGGCACTTAGAGAATTATACAAGAAGGATGCAAACTCTTAATCTTACTGCTTGTTTGGTCAATTATGATGCCATAGGATGTTGGCCACTCAATTTTGAAAATCTACTCAAGGGTGTTGGAGAGCCTAGCCTTCAATATCCTGTCATGAATGAATGATGTTATTCATGAGGATGATTTCATTAAGGCTTCACAGAGAAATCCAACAACTTTGGTCTCTGGAAATAATGAGATTACAAAGCCCTATGTCTTCCTTCCTTCATTGAGGAAACCCAAAATATCGAACCTAGATTGCTTCCACTTTCCATCAGAGATCCCTTCACATAAACTCTCTCTGAGCCCGATCATGACACCTGAACTAGGGATACATCACCAACCAGATACATCCAAACTAGGTTCCCTTGTTGGGGAGGCTTTGCTCAACTATGTAAATAGAGAATCCTACTTCTCAAATTCATATTACAAGGATGCTTCTGAGAAAATGCCTACTAGTGCAAGGAAAATCGGCGTTCCTCCTATTTCTCCACATTTAGCCAATGCCTCGTGTTGTGGTAGAGAAGTTTGTAGGAGTCTCTCTTTTACTAGTTTTCCCTGACAACTATATCTATGGATGGAAGCATATTGGAGCTCTGAATTGGGGGATGTAAATAAGACAGCATAACCTAACCTATGTTTTTCATTCTATTTTCTTTGATGTCCATGTGATTTTCTTGATAGGAAATTTGTGAAATAAATGCCCTCCATTCATAAATATTTGAATTTGAATGCATTATGTGCACCAGGGAGGAAAACTACACTATCATGAACAAGTGTACTTCAAACAGTCAGACGAGTCTATATCATGTACAAAGAGCATTAATGAATAGATACTTGGACATCGATAAGCTGGGATAATTAGTCTCTATTATGGATAATTGTGCCTTGTAGTTTTTCATAATATTTTATGTATATTAGACATATATGTATACTTGATATAATTAATACAATATAGTTATAGGATATTTTGTATCGTTCTTTAAGCACCCAAAGAATGTGGCTTTCATTCTCTTATGAATAAAAATACATTTTTTCTTTTAAACAAATAGAGGTTTATGTCGAATAGCCATACAATGCTGGATTTGTTGTTCATATTGCTTGAAAACGTGTTGCAAAGATCCAATTAATGTATCTAGTGCCAAACTGTAGCTTGTACACCATGGTAGAAAAATTTATCCAAATTGGGTAGTTCCATATGGAAATTCGACCAATGATTAAATTTACTTGAATTTTTCCAATGTTTGGATTCAACTCATAAGACAATCATAACATGCCAACAAAAAAATCAAGGTTTACATGTGATAGTTCATATGACCTTTGTTTGTTAGAAAGAATGTAGATAGATGAGAGGGGTCGAATTAATCGGCAGCTTAACTTTGAGGCTGCCTCCATCACTTCACTAAGAAGGAAAAGGTGGAAAGCCTCAAGACCCTTTAACAAAAACCCCAATTGTAATTGTATTCCCTCACAACCCAAACACAAAACCTCTAGCAAAATAGAGCTAGGAATAATCCCTTGATCTTCCTATGATGACCCAATATAAGCACTGGTGGAGATCTCCTTCTATTGGGTTTTTTCTTCTGATCTCCATATATTGTGCTCTCAAGGTGCCCATAGCTATCCTTATAATGTTAGGAGCAATGGATGCCAATAAATTCTTCAATACATATGCATATGTTTATAACTTATTGACCTAAATAAATATGACATTTGTTTGTCAGAAAAAATGTAGATAGATGAGAATTCTATCATGTTCTTAACTCTATATATATTATGGAAGTATCATTTTAGAGAAGATACACATATTTCTAAAATAATTTGCATGTGTTTTTCATATTAATGAGATGTACATTTAATATCTTTTACGAATTAGAATTTTTCCAATACTTCTTTTTCCAAATCATATCAAACTCAAATCTGCACCCAATTCATACATGGTAATTGTGTTGTATACCTACTAACTTTATTCAAGATTCTCTAGTGCCAAAATATAGATTGTACAGCTAATAAATTTCTGAAAATTTTCTGAAAAAAAGGTCCTATTTTCTGAAAAAAGTCCTATCTTCTAAAAACTTCATTTCCAGTTCTAAAAAGCATCTCATATAGGCAAACTTTCAATCAAGTAGCAAGGAAAAAAGAAGTACCTATTTGAAAATTTGGGCTATTGGTTCCAGACCTTTGGGTATCCTGCAAAAAAACCTATACATCCCTGAAAGATCAATTTCAATTCATAATCTTCATTAGAAGAAAGCAACTAGAAAAAGTACCTCACATTTTCACACTGTTCATGTTTCAAATTCATACCTTCTGGTCCTTTAGCAGGGAATAACACCTTGAATGTTCCTTATACAGAAGCTGGTTTTGATATTGGGAAAGGAGTTCATGCTCTACCTTCTACACATAAATATCCAAAAAGACAAGTAAAAAAAATAAAGTGAGAGATTGAACTAAAAAAGTCAAAACAATTTTGGTGTTCTATTACATGAGCACATGAATTTTAAAATAAAAATGAGAGACTTGTTGACAACAAGTTATGCACTCACAAGATTCAAGCTTCAAATAAAAATGAGAGACTTTGCTAACTATCTGCATGTAAATAATGACTAACTCTTTCTTTCTCAAGATTCAAGCATTCTTCATCCTCTATAAAGATACACATTTTTGCATTAGTTTAAAGCTCATTTCAACAAGTGTTTACATAAAAATTGCATGACAAAAACTAGATTTAGGGAATACCTTGATCATATAATATGGACATAAATATTCTAGAATCATGGCACTCTAAGAATCTTGTGCAAACCCAACAAACCTAGCAATCATGGCACTCCAAGAAATGTCTCTCTCATGCATTTTTTCAAACATATTGTATGAAAAATCGATCTTACAAAAATTAGGACACATAGCTACAAGGGAATTAATTACATGAGCATTTGATTCAAACCCATTCCTAATAGAATACCCATGAATCTCCCGACCCGGTTTTTTCTTTGCATGGAAAGTACTAACAAGTTAAGTGCTAAGGATGAAGCGCACATGCCAAATGGTCTAGGCTGCCATCAAATGCCCAAGAGTTCAAGTTTCGAGTACACGCAGGTGTTGAGAATCATTACCAACGAACATGCAAATGCTCAGGTAAATAGGTGTTAAGAAGAGCACTCACGCCGATTACCAAATGAAGTTCGTGAATAGGTTTGGGACATTCTTTAAATTACAAGTCCAAGTATTAAATGCTGAAGAGAGATCCATGGTAATGATACAAGCCTTGAATTTGTGCCAGCTGCAATGGTGTCATCAGTAATGTTGATTCATGAAGGTTTGCTCGCTAAAGGTTTGGATAAACCAAAGCTTGGAATGTGAACTGTTGTTGGAATAAACCATCAATATCATTTCAACATAGGAAAACAAGCCTCAAATCTATATCTCTAGGTGGCAGGGAATTTAACAACCAATTTCAAAGTTCAAGGAATAAAGGAAGATACAGGATTTTGAAGATCAATAACAAGGAGTAGACCATTTGGCAAGTCAAATATTTGATCTGCTGAATAAGTGCATTGATCTAGGTGTAGAGAAATAAAATCTATTAATTAGATTACCAGAAAGGTTAAAAGACTTATGATGGTGGCCATGTAGACATCTACAGGTTTTGTAAGCAGCGTGCTATTTATGAACCAGGTTAAAAACCTAGTAGGCTCGCTCCCTGTGCTAACACAATCTTTTGTGCATATGAGGCCACAATCTTTGTTGACCATTTCCGTCCTCAGGGTTTGGCAAGAGGAAGTCAGACAATCCAAGCATCCAACCAATAATAGAAAACGAGTGGAAAAGAACGGTCTTAAAAGTTTCCCAAGGGCTGAAGTGCTTAATGGAAAATGGAATACAGATATGAAACAAAAGCATGTCTGCTGGGATCTCTGTAAATGGATCTGACATCCTGCAACAAATTCAAAATCAGCAAGTCAACTATATTTACAAAAGAAACTCACATTAGCCAGTGTTGGATAATACTAACTACCAAAAATAGATTTTAAGTTTAGATATCAACATACAACGTATCCAAAGGGTAGAGTGAAGGTGCCAAAAACGTTGCGAGTTTTATTGGTAAGAATACCAGCAAGACAATCAAGCTTCCATAAACCACAACAGACAGCAATACCCTTCGTGCATGCTTATGTATGGGATCATCAATAAGATCTCAGAATGGATTATAATTTGGATCGCCAAGAGTTACTGCAAAATTTGGGTTTGTTTTAGTTCAATTTGATTCCTTGCTGTCACTTGTGACCTCAACATGGTTCAAAACAAGTGTGAACCTTACTTTCAATTCTATTGCTCATCTAAAAACTATTGGTCAGCGACATCTCTCAAGTTCTCTTTTGACTGCACAATTTGGGTTTTCTTGGACCCTCTTCTTTTTGTGATTTTTCTAGGGATTCTAGAAATTTAAACCCTCTCTAAGGCCATCATCTCTCTTCTATGGATTTATTGGGCATTCCTACAGTATTTTCACCATTCTTCAAAGTTGGCACATCCTTTCCTAGGGTTACCTATGTTTTTTCCCTTTGGTTCTATAAAGGAAAAATTATGAAGACTTCATTTCTCTCATATGGAGGGTTCTTGTTGTTGTTTAGCCTATATGGATTCAAAGAGTAAATGTTTCCCTGATTGAATGGAGCCAATTATCATACTTGGGTGGATGAAATGACTATCATTCTTCAAAGCTAAGGAGTATATTTTTCATTCTATAGGCTGTTAGGGGCTTGGAGGGCTCGCTAAAACCTGCAGCAGTTTAGGCAGATCAGAGGTAAGGACCTTCACACATTTGCAAATTGATCCTAACAACCCAAACAAAAAAGGGGTCAATAATACACTATTCAAATATAAACAAGAAACACATGTGGATCAATGAACTAGGTTTATTAAACTGTCAATCTGGAATTACAATGGGCAATCTCTAGGATTCAACCTGTTACAGTAAGCATTTAACATCATTTTATAGGCCTCAATTGACCTAGGTCAATGCACCCTTGCTCTGAGTGCATGTGCATGGTGCCAACCATCACATGTGTCATGGATGTGCTCTAATAATGGTGGAATAAAGACTGTTGAAAACACATGTGCTAAAGGAGTTTGGCTTAAGTATGGATGTTGCCCCAAAATAGATGAAAATATTTCTCTGAACTTCTTGATCACTTGTTGTTTGTTCATAGTTAAACAAGCCTGTAACTACAATTGTAACTACACCCTCTCAGAGACTGATTTAGGAATGTGCCCTCTTTTTCTTTGCATAGCACTAGCACCACAACTTCACTGAAATGTTTGATTTTGATCCAAAAATAGCTACCCCATGCACCCTTTCTTGCTTTGCATAGCACACAACCACAACTGTACATAACTGTCTGATATTGATCTAAAAATAGCACAGTTAATTTCCTAAGCAAGTGCGCCCTACATGTTGACTAAAAATAAACCGCCTCTTTTCTGTGAATTTTCCAAATCCTAGGTGACTGCTGTCCTTTTTTTCTCAACTAAATAAACTATTTTATTTTGTTTCCAGTTTGTCAGTGACTTGGTGGCCCATCGAAACCAACTAGGCTAGTGGAATTTGATCTCAACTAAATAAATTGTCATTTAACTGAAGAAATTAAAATTTTCATATAGCAGTAGTTACACATATAGATGGAAAATAAATAGCTGAAGCAAAAACACAGTACACGGATAATTGTATTCCTTCAAATCAAGTTTTCATTAATAATTCAAATCTTATAAAGAAACCTCCACAGACTGTCAAAATGACAGTTGTATGGTACACCCAAATGAAACACATCTGCACACTTACCGAGGAAAATCTGCCTGCTTAAAACTGAGAAAACTGCCTTCAGGTTGCTTCCCTGCAACGATCTGCTCTCTGATCTCTGCTTGGTTGCTGAACCGGTTCCTTTCCAGTGCTCTAAACTTGCTTCACAGCCGAATCAAATCAACTCCTGACAAACTGTCTTTGAGTGAACAATAATTTTTTTTCTTAACCCTCTATTTTGAGCTACCTTTATAGTTGAGCTGAAAACCTAATCCACCAAAACCCTAATCTCATAGTAATATGTACGGTTGAGATTAGTCTAAATCATTAATGTATTAAAAATACACTTTATTAAAATCAACAGCTAAATAAAAGACTTTCACTTTATCACTAAAGTGAATAACAAAATAGATTTGACTTGAATGACTACGTGCACAAGTTTGACATTAAACTTGTGTGGAATTTCTTGTTTGAGCTACAATTTTAACATTTTATCCAGCGCCCTCTAACTGTTGTGTAACTGCCAGTTATAACCAAACTTTAACTGCTGTCTTATGTGCTCATAACTCTAAATGTGACTATTTGTTCTAAATTTCTAATCATCATGCAATATCGACCTCTAAACTATTTTTTAGGCAGCATGACAACTGAACTACTCTAACTGTTGTTAGCTACATGCAAACACAAGTTTAAACATCTGTGGGAACTCGTGTGACACATAATCTTGATCTGTTGTTAAATCAACATGCATAAGTTTAACTTTAGTCACACTTCTTGAAAACCCTAATGGTATCTTTAAATGATAAGTGACTACCATTGGTATGAGGTCAATGTGGATCTATAATAAAATATGATAGTCCTTTGACAATATTTTTGGTTCAATATTCCATGGCTAATTTGTTGTGCCAAATACTAACTGTGTTTATAACTTGTACATATCTGTCTTTCACAACAACAAATAATTTATAATAATTAGAAAATCTTGTATGCATGGATTTTCCCGAATTGTGAGCACATGATCCTGTTCTAGGTGTAATATAATCTGATTGTGAGGCTTGGCTCGAGTAACAACAATTGGAAAAATCTTATCCCACCATAGTATTTCAAACACTCTTAAACTTGGCTTGCTTCGAGCAACATTCTCATCCAGGAATCCGCATTCATATATTGTGGGGAATTTTCTTTTAATGTGGCATTATGTATTTACATGTTTGCAACATTAGGGTATTATGCACTTTGCCCACTTCTTGTGCATGTAATGTATGAGGAGACCACAAGTACAGCTTCTATTATTTTGAAGACCTTCCCTATCCTTGGGCATAATACAGACATCCCAAGGAACCAAAGGCAGACCCAGTGTCCCAACATTTTTGGCCCTTAGTATAGCATAGGAATTTCTCCATCCAAAGAAACTGAGCCCTATTAGGAAGCCAACATGACACATAATATACTTGAGAAGCATTAAGAATCCTACCCACCATAATCAACTTTCCAGTGAATGAAATATTTTTCTACTAGTAGAAGAGAAGCTTACACTGGGATCGCTGTAGACACCAATCCCACATGGCAATCGAGGAAAGACCCACACCAAACATGATGCCAAGACATCTAACAATAACACAAGGGTGAGAAATATTCCATGTTGTTGGAATCCATGGAGGGGGCTCCTCAAGACCAACCAGCCAATAGTCTCTTATGATCAGTAACAATATCCCTAGAGGCCTCACAAAACACGGATGAACATCCGTTGGCACCAACCATCGAATCCTAGCCAGCTCTCACAGACAGGAGCAAATCATCTGCAAAATGATTGTTCACCATATATGAATAATTTGGTAGAGATACACCTCTCAGTTAGCCCTACAAACGGATTGAATCCAACAAATAAACAAGGCCATTTGCTATCAACACAAAGACAGAGTTCCATCTTATCTCAGTGGGTAGAGTGCATGGATTTTAACCACGTCATCATGAGTTTGATTCAGACAACTTTTAACTAACTGAACTTCGTTATAAGCAATTGTCATATCTCTCTTGACCTTACCAATCTGGTTTCCAAGCATTGACTTGTATGATCACTCGAGATATTATTCTCAATTTGGGAGTCAACTCACTGAATTTATTTATAAACAATGACCATATATCTCTTGACCCTTTCTAACTAAGCCATTGTTTGGACAAGATACTATCTTCTTGAATTCTTGGATATTCATTATTTCAGATTTGTTTGGAAGATAAGTGAACACCATCACTTGCTAGTTTGATCACTGCTCTATCCAGTACTTTATATAATTGAATATTCTATTTTCTTTCTTGTAATTTATGAGAAGTTAGTTACAGTAGTTAACTAGCATAGATCCATTTTAAAGTGGATCTACCAAGCACTGAGAGGGATCAAATCTTTCAAGGCGCAAACCCACTTTTAGAGTGCAAATGTTGAGGAAGGGTTTTAATTTATCTAATTTGTGTAGTTTTATATATATGTCATTGTAAATGTAAATGTTTTAAATCTCATACATGTTATTTTTTACAATATTTTTTTATTTTTTTAAAAAGACACGTGTCAACTCCAGGATGAGCAAGGAAGGAGTTACACATCCCCCTACTAGGTTGTAGAATGCGCCTCTTTGGCACAATGATGTCACAGAACACTTGCTCTTTGCAATTCTTAAAGCTGCCCCTCTAAACTTTGTTTAAATGTTAAGAGATCACCTTTAGAAGCTATTTGCTTTCAGGTCTATACATTTTAAATTTCATGTTGATTGCTTGAAAAGCAATAGCAACAGGATGTAATGACATTTCAATAACAAGTTGTGACAGGTTAATTCAATTTAATAACCCTTGGAGGGAAAGCAGACAATTGTATGATCGTTCTTTATGTGATTTTTTATGCATTTTTTCAACTCTGATTTGATACTGACTGGTTTTGTTCTGGTCAAACTGACAAAAGAAACAACAACAAATGGAGACTACCTTCTTCCCTTTAAGACCGGGGCATTTTTAGCCAGGACTCCAGTGATGCCCGTGATTTTAAGATACCCATATCAACGCTTTAGTCCAGCATGGGATACTATATCTGGAGTAAGAATCTGTTGCCATATTTTCCAAACTTATGAGTTATGCTGGGGAAAAATTGAAGGCAGTTCTATTGAGCATGTGTGGGGATTCACCTTTTTATGTTGTTTGGGTACTTTCTGTTTCTTATTATTATTGACTTCTGGCTTGTGATATTCCATTCTTGGTGTTCAAATTGCAATATAGAGGAAATCTCAGTACATGGTTTGAAACATTGATATATTCTCTAAGATTCTTATTGCTAGGAATACCTAGGTCCTAACATTTCAATGGATTTAAATGCACTATAATCCAAATGGTACAAAAATGGAGAGCACAACTAACTATAATCCAATTAATATTGAAATAAAGAATAACACGACAGTGGCTGCATAAGAATCTTCTTTTGGGATGATTTCAAGTGTTCCCATTTTCTTTAATCAAACTCTGATTTAAGAGTGGTTGAAGTTATTTCTATAGTCCTCAAAAACCAAATCAGTAATGTTTACATTAAAGGTGATATCAGATAATACAATTTTGGGTTATACAATATATAATTCATGAAAAGGTGTGGCATGAATAGTCTTTCCTTTCTAGTGATATGGTTAATATCAGGAGAGACAATACTTGTGTTATATCCTTAGTCCTGACATAAAACAATCAGTAGAGGCATGGATCTAGATACTCGAAACAGGAGATCGCTCTTGGCAGAAGCAATTAACAATGCCTACGCACTTCTTAATTGGAAGATAAGTCATCAGAATCCACTACCTAAGGATTCTTGCCAATGACTTGCAATATTAGGAGGAAGCAACAATAATACAAGAGACATAACTATCATTTGGATTCATGGGATGATGAGGAAGTTGAATAGGAACAATTTGGATTCATTTTATAAAACTAGTTTTCTCCTTGAAGTCTTAAATCCAGTAGCAAACTGGCCATAGGAACTTAGCAATTGTCCCTGGACTAAAAATAGTTGATGTCTTTTAGAGAAGAATACAGTTTTCTAAAAGTTTTAACAGGCTATTTCTCACCACTATATTGATTTGGTTCATGTACATGCAAGACGTAGACTCTACTTGAAGTTACTCCATAGTTCCGGATATATTATAATTAATTCATCTCAAGCATTAAAGGATTAGGAATGTAGTAGAAGAGAAAAGTAGAAATATTAAGCACACAGGATATTACAAATCAGAGGTTGATCATGGATACATTTTCTGTTGATGATAAGCAAGTCAGACTTCGCCCATAATTTTAAAAAATGAAATGCAAAATTTTTATATAGCAGAGGTATCTACAAAAATATTCTCAATTGTAACTTACATCATAAGTAGTATTTGTCATATATAGAATAGTTTTAGCATAGACTTACATCATGCAATTTTTTATAATCAAAATCTCTTCGCTTCCTTCTCCCTGAAACTGGCATGTCTGAGCCATCATTCTCATCAGAATCTAAATATATTATAGGTTCTTGTCCTTTTTTTTTTCATTAGTGTCTCTTCTCCTCTTCCTTCCCTTAGAGATGTATCCATCTAGATTATCTGTTAAGGACACATCTGATTCATTGTCAGTTTCATTAGAAGATTTTGACCATCGACTTGACTTTCCAGAATCACTCATATTATTCTCATTTCCTGTTTCATTTATATTCTCTTGTTTCTCTGGATCATAGTCATCATCTTCTGAATCATCTGACGACCATTCTTCCCCATTCCCAGTAGCTATACTTTCAACATTCACAATACTAGCTACTTCAGTAAAAATTTCCTAGAAAATATGATTGTATCCACAAAATTCAGAAAATATCAAAAAATCACTACAAGTACAGAATACACATCCATAGATAGAGTGCAGATACCTACCAAACATTCCTATTGTTTAAAACATGCATAATATCAGTAAAAGTTAGGTGTGTGCTACCCACCTCCCAGCCATTATCAACTGTAAACTGGGTTCCCAAATGAGCATTTATCGCATCCAAACTCTCTAGCTTACATTCACAAACTTTACAGAGCCAACCCTGATCTCCAGGAGGAACTGGGCAAAAACACACATGCTCATTGAATGATCTACCAAGTAGTAAAATACCATCATCTATGTTCTCTACCTAGTTATAGACTAAGGATAATTACTTTCCACAAACCTTCAATATCTTGAATCACTTAAAATGTACAGTCAATTATGCATGTTGGATAGATCTACCAACTAAATTGCTTATATGCTAAAAAACACACTTGTTATAATCTTACAAACACAGAATGCAATGTGAAATTGATTAAACAAACCAGTGTTGTAAAAGTCACTATCGGAAATTTATTGGTGGGGATCATGAACTTCAGGTATCAGAAATATTGGGGAAAATATGGAAAATATCAGCAAAAATCAACAAACTTAAAATATACAAAATATATTCTTTTTCATTTTTTTAAACATAACTAACAAAAACATCAAATAATCGCATTGCCAGATAAATATGAAAAGCACTGATGTATAAGATGACAAATGATACATCACACATTAACTCTCGATAATTGTCCAGTCAATACTCAAAACTAAATATACAACACAAAAATACATCAAGAAACTATACTAAATGTATCTCATTACTCGTCTACAATGATCAATCTACTATCTGTTTCTACTGCCCCTTTTACGGGCAAAGGTAATGGGACATCCTCTAGAAGAAGAAGTTCCTATGGCAAGAGTTAAAAATCCATCAGTGGTTGTTTCAGTCTATGTAGGTACAGGTTCTGAAGCTACCACCTATCTTTCCTCGCTCTTAGTGTCCTCCTAGTCCTCTAACACCATTGGGGTATCCTCCCTACCACCTCCTTTAGCTTCTTTCTTTCACCACTATCCTAGGAGTTGCTTTCGCATTCCCGCATTGTATTTAGACTAGATGTATCTTTTAGTCCCTTTGACCTACTTTTGTGGTCACTTCTTGGACATTAATAAAATTATGATATTTTATCTTATCTTATCATCCTCCTCTAACCACTCATGGTGCCAATGTCATCCAAGGAAATGGCATCCATATCAAGTGTTTTGTCAAGTTGTTTCACCCATCACCAAAGATTGTAATAGATGCAAACCATGTCATTCAGGCATTGATATTCTAACCTGTTAAGAGGGTCATAATAACTTTAATGTGTCTTGAGGGTCATAAGAATGTTAGGGAATCATATGAAATGAATATCAAGCATATTAGAGGATCATAATAAATTTGATTTCCAACTTGTTGCACTTCTTTGTGTGTATCTTTTCAAATATACTCCAATTGTGCTCACAACCCAAAGCACTACAAGTTTGGCTCGGCATCCAAATGGAGAGTTTGAGAAAAGAAATGGAGTAATGGATAAGATGTAAGCTCCCAAACTTAATGGAAATTTAGTGTCAAGTCTTAGCAAGACAACTAGAAAGAGATAGCTCTAAGAAGAGATTGGTACCAAAATTTAGTAGAAGAAAGAGAATCAAAGTAGGAGAAATGTTGGAGACAACCTTATGAGATTGGACCAACTCATGATTCCGTACAAGAGATATTATCTTAGCATCTCAACTCAAATAAGATGTAACTTGAGATAGCCTTTAGATGGGATTGATCTCATGGGGTTAATTCACCATGTTAGATCAGATTAGAGAAAATCTCTTCAAAGGAAAGAGTTGTAGCACCCTTGATAAATAAAGGGATACTATAGAATATGATAGCAATATTTGAATGTAGGAGATAAATTATTTTGAATAATAATTACATTTTCGGAATCTGATTTAGCTTTTTTTCCCTAATGTTATGATTCTAGACTTCAGGTTTCTAAACCTTGAAATATACACCTCAACAATCTCATAGTCACCCATCATGAGATTTGAAAGTTTGTTTTTGAGTCCGTTGACTGAAGTGGTATTCAGAGTTCCAAAGATATTCTTGAAGGTGTCCCGTATTTCTTTTGCAACTTTATTGTCCCTAGTATGATGAATCAAAATCTTGTTCAACATAATAGGGTGTCAAACCTAGAGCTTCATCCTTGTTCAAACATATGATGTTATAACTATATTTGCCATCAGTAGGAATGGGTTTTGTCAAATACATCCATAAACCTTTGCTTGGAAGAATGATAGTCATTTGATCCACCCAAGTGTGATAATTGGCTCCATTCAATCAGGGAAAAATCTACTCTTTGAATCCATATAGGCTCAACAGCAGCAAGAACCCTCCATATGAGAGAAATTTGAAGTCTTTAGAATTTTGCCTTTATAGAACCAAAGGGAAAAAACATAGGTAACCCTAGGAAAGGAGGTGCCAACTTTGAAGAATGGTGAAAATACTTTAGGAATGCCCAAGAAATCCATAGAAGAGAGGTGCTCGCCTTAGAGAGGGTTTTAAATTTCTAGAATCCCTAGAAAAATCACAAAAAGAAGAGGATCCAAGAAAACCCAAACTCTGTAGTCACAAGAGAACTTGAGAGATGTCGCTAACCAATAGTTTTTAGATGAGCAATAGAATTGAAAGTAAGGTTCACACTTGTTTTGAACCATGTTGAGGTCATAAGTGACAGCAAGGAATCAAATTGAACTGAAACAAACCCAAATTCTACAGTAACTCTTGGTAACATATTCTTGGCGACACAACTTGGAAGAACCTAACTAACTAAGCATCAAATCCTTTATGCCAAGAATATCTTTGGTATATGTTCTTTGCAATGCTTCAACCTATTTGATCTAGGGATTTGTAGTTTTGAATAGGAAAAGGGAGGTTTTTTAATTAGATTTTGTTTATTTGAGGTATGTTTTGCAAGACTTCATGCATGGATGGGACCATGGTGAGAAAAAAAAGTGGTGTTTTACGACTAATGTAGAGTATCTTGGTTTTCTCATTCAAAATAAATGGATGGCAAATTTATATCAAGGAAACGAGTCTATGAATAGAACAATTAGTAGGATTCAAACTGGGCTGATTAGGTTTCATGGAGGATATTTTCTAGGAACTTGAACATGAATAAGAGACAAAGGCCAACTTTCTTGGAAATAGTTAAAAATGAGTAGCGATGAAAAATTAAACGCAAGCTTTCAAAAGATTGAGCCTAAAGAAAGAGGATGCAATTTGAAGATTTACTAAATGGTTGTAATTGCTTGTAAGAAGTAGAGGAAGCTTAATTTTTTGTCCAAAATTTCTCTGAACTTACAGGAATGATCAAGCAAGTGTGACGACAGGAAAAGTCATTGTGATTTAAGGATTTACTGAGTGATTGGAGTTGCTTATAATAATTAGAAGCAACTTGGTATTTTGTATGAAAAATCTTTGATTTATGGGTATCAAAATGAATATATGAGGATGAAAAAACAACTTATTGACATGTCATTGGTCTCCAAGCCTTCTGATCTGGTCTACAAGTAGTTACTGAAAGAGTTTGTGTGTTTATGATTGAATTTTTACTTGATATTGAAATCAATAATTGACTTCTAAGTGTAGATTTATTTTTTCTAATGCTGGAAACAAGTTATAGTCAGTGATTTCTCAGCTGAATATTCAGCTCACCATAAATTTTGCTATGTTTTGAAGAGATGTGGAATCCTACCAGAAAGATATTTTGATATTTTTTCCCTGTTTTTCCAGGTTGTGCTTTTGGTATATTTCATCAAACTATTTTTGGAAACACCACCTTTTTCTTAAAATTATGCTCTTATGCAGGACAGACACATTGTTTTAAATTTGGTTGATTGTATTTAATTCCCAATAGTCTAAAAAGACCTAATAGTATATGAAATGCAATATCAGATTGGCTATTTTTTAGGTGTGGAAAAACAAGCCAAAATTTCCCTATTTCCCCCTTTTCAGGCATGAAAATGTGCATACCTGAAGAGAGAGACCTGTGCCAAGTTGGAAGGCCACCACATTTCTGCAGGTTCTATTAGATACTTTCTCAGCAAACCAGCCCAGCCATAACCTAAATTCTGGGGTGACATAAATGTTTTAAACAGATTAATATTTTAGGCACAAAATGAGTGTGCTCAATTTTTTGTACCGGTGATAATGATAACCAGGTCATAAGGATGAAGATGCTAAAGCCTCTTCTTTTAGTAATTTTCCTGCCATGAATTTAGAGTAATAAAATATCTACAGAGTGTAACATCTACTTCGTAAAGAATGTTCACAACAACTATTTTCCATATAAACTATAAATCATATAAGATTAACATATTTTGACAAAAAAATAAAACTTGACTTCTGATGATGGTATGTGCATCTCTTACTAAAAAATAACCCTTAAAGGCAGTCAAGAAGAGTAATTAGAATCGAAGCATTCACCATAAGGTCACAACTAAAAAATCCAATATTTTGTCTTCCTCTCCAAGGCTAGACATTACTGCATGGTCGAGGGCTTACACTATACATTCTGTCTACAGGGAAACTGATTGTCTCCAATGAAAACCCTTTTCTTGGATAACCATGAGCTCAGTTAGTAATTACTGAGTACAATCTAGTCAAAGATCAGTTGAAGAAATCCTATCTGTGAACAGAGGATGGATCTACGGTTTATTTAAGAGCAAAGTGATTTGATATGGCATGCTTTCTCATGGAGGTCAACACCAGATCTGACACACATTATATGCATATATCGTTGACACCAGGAGACAAAGGGTTTTATTGCTAGAGTTTGAGGGTGAACGATTGAGAAGATCATCGATCAAGAGGTGGATAGATTGAAATCGTAGCCTGTAGAATTCAATGCACTGGTTTAGAAAAGCCATATTTATTACAAAAACTAATGGAAATGGTTTGTAACAACAAAAGAATTTGGATTGCATAGGATATGGGTAGGTCACTCCCATACCTTGTTCTCAAGCTCTCAATGAAATCCAAATTCCATTGGTTTTCAGCAATTGCATTGCAACAGAACCTTCCATTGCAAAATCATGGAGCAAATTCACTATGGCTTTTGATTGGAAATAAGCTGATCACTCTCTCTGGATTAGGAACATGGGATTTTTCATCAAAGGTGTCTCCATTATTGTTATCTCCCCTATAGCTAGGAATATTTACTGCATTAACCTCCTGAAAATATTCATATTGAGGCTTTTCAAAATGTCCAACCATTTTGCATTTGGCATACATGGCAATAAGGGAATTACCCACAAACACATAGGACTCAAATCCAACTATGAAAATTTATTTTTGAATCTGCTTACCCTATTTAAGAGTCACCAAGATGGTGCTTGAACCCATAGCACAAGAAAAGGTGATCCAATATGGATTAATGCCTCCCTGATGCATTTGACCAAATAGTTTTAAATCCTCTTCACCATACCCATGTTGTACATAAGCTGCAATCATCAAATTCCAGGATATAGTGTCTCAGTCAGGCATTTCTAGAATCGGCATTACGTGCAAACTGTTATATTCCATGATGCAACATCTCAATCAAATGTTTTGTCAAACACCTGGTGTGCATCATCAATACTCCTACATTTAGTAAACCTATGTATGATCCAACGAAAAAAACATCTTACTCAAACCCACCTCTGAAAATGTCTTCATGAATATTCTCTACCTTTCACAAAGTCAAAAGGGCTGAAAGGCTAGCACCCACTTGAGAAAAAGGGGAATGTGAAATGGTCTAGATGTATGGCCACCTTGCTTCATTTTGTAATACAGATTAGGGATTCCTCACATGGACCATTCTTGGCATATCATCTAAAATCATTACATTCCACAAAAACTAATATAGTTTGCATATTCGACCCAGAATAAGGCACGCATTATCCATGTGATAGCTAACTAAAAGACACATTCAATTTTTGTAAGGAGCGCATTCTCCATGTGATGGCTCACCAAAAGACAAATTCAATTTTTGTAGTTACACTATCCAAAATATCACATCAAGTGGGAGTATGTTCGAATTTAGTTGCCCAAAAATATTTGAGGTTAGGGGGAAAAAACATCCATGGTAATTTCAACTCCAATGGCATATATTTATGTTTATTTCAATTAAAAAGGTCATAGTTGTATTTTGGGTTGTAAAGGCCCATCCACCTATTCAATGTGCCCCCTACCCTTTCATCCCTTCTTGTCAGTGACGCACTCTTGACTTTAACTCGCTAGGCCATGGTTTAGGCACTATTACTTTGAAAAAATTAGATTTCTCAAAGCAATATTATGCTCTAAATACATTAGCATGGAATAACATGATAGGAATCTAGTCCTATTGTGTTAGCCTTCGAGACTGCAGTAATGATTAATAGGGATTGTCATTGGCATTTGTATTTCATTATCAAATGTCAAATTCTTGGATTTATGAAAGATGAACCACTATGAAAGCATTTTCCAAGGATGTTTTCATTAAACAAGAATGGATGTTGGGGGTTAAAGACAATTAGATATTTTCCTATTCTCAACCATAAATAGTGTTGGCTAGGGATCGTAAAGTATTGCTCTAAGGACTCTACAAACACTTTTTGATAAATCAGTTTGTTTGGGTTCCAAGGGGGTATGATCATAAATATTAAACTTAAATGAATTGATAGAAGGGCACCACTTGTATTGGAGCTTGAGGTTTAATTAGAATTAACATTTTCAGACATAGTAAGGATTGACAAATTGAGATCTCTTTCTTGATTCTATGGGTGGTGGTGGTGGATGACCATTCTTAGTTGGTGGATTGACTTGTCTAGATAATTTATATAACAAACAATACCTCAACCTATTATTTATCTATGTGAAGGTTCTCCTCCATAGCCATCTTCTTAGATATGGGACTGTGATGATAATGATGTTGATGAAAATGAGAAAAATGACATTCATCATGAGAATGATGATGATGATGATTACGATGATGACAATGAAAATTTTTATCATTTTCCCATAGACGAGTATTGCTTATTAAACCAAGGATAAATAACATAATATATTTACCTATTGTCAATTATCCATCCAAGTCACGGAGAGTGTGAAAAGAAATTCACCATTAAGATCTAAATCAAGAAGGAGGTCAAATCAATAAGGGAAAACCATAAGAGTACTCAGTTTGAATCAACTAAGAATTTTATTAAATAATATTTATTAGATATCCATATCAAATTGATCTCAAACTTCATCCAACTCAATATATGAATCATCAAGATCATAATTTGTGTCTAACCCTTCAGATCCAATGAAAGGATTGTCCATAACAACATTTTGGATGTCTAGCATATTGGATACCCATGGAAGGTATTATGTGATTCTTTGAGGAATTATACATGTCTCTAAATGCCTCAATGGTTTATTTAGAGCCAAAGGCAAGGTCTTCATCCCTATAATATTGACATTTCGAAGGCCCTGAGACACCTTCATAATTCTCAAAACCACCTAATGACACCAACATACTAAATCATAGGTCAGTGATACCCTCAATAGGCCATGTGTGGTTGGTGATAGAAAGTGGAACCAACCTTGGTGAATACCAATATGCAATTTCAAGCATGGGATTGTATTTTGATTCCATGTTATAGCAATATATAGGGCATTTTGTTTCACTCTTAGACTGCATCTCCATTGGATTACTATATGATAACACAACTGTGAAGGTTGTTGGCAGGTGAGATCGCTAATACATGCCACAGGGGTGGTCTACAGCCTCCTCAAGTCCTTTTATACAAAGATGCCTTCCCTTCCATGCGTATACAATTAAATCATGGATCCAAACCTAGGTTAATTACATTCTAGGTGGTTTTTTCCATCATAGAGACATTCATGGTCCGATCTCTCTCTCATTTATTGGATTGACTGGTCCACCATAGTTGAGTTGAAAATTTTGTATAATGGATTAACATGGGACGAGCATCAATACATCATTTGGAAGGGGTTAATCCTAAGTATGCCCACTTTGGAGCATTTTTATGAAGCCAATGTAACCTTGAAAGGGGGGTTTTGGGACATCCCCTTGTGATCACTAGTTATTATAATGAAGCATCCCCTCTTTAAAGGCCTTTTTTATATCTAGTTGACATTAAAAAGTGGCTTTCACCACTATTTATTCTTATTTGAGGTTAATCTACCTTTGGTTATGGATTAACAAAGATTATTTTGTGGACGTGGTTTCATTACTTTGAAGAAACCTTGGATTGATTGCTAAGTGGATGGCATTGAGGGTTTTGAAGCCCATAATGAACATTGCTTAATGGAAAAGTTATCTTAATGATTATGTGATGGTATTGTAACTTATGCATGGTTTATAAACCATAGATGTATTCTAGGAATGAGATGTTGGTCTTCCTCCTCAAACCATGTCTAGTATTTTGAGGCCCATCCCCTGGCCACAAATAATGCCACTAATTAGACACTGACCTAACACAACCAACCCATGTAAATGACTCATGCACTTGGCACACTTGATCCATGCAATGAATTCATGCACCTAGGAAGTTTCAACCTCTAAACCCCCTCACCTCGTACCTAACCTTAACATCTAGCCCCAAACCGAATAACATGATAACTTATAAACCACTTAACCACTAGTACCAACAAAACCAGAAACCCTTGCCCACTAACCCATTGATCCCTTAGGTGCCTCACTTATAATCCAAAAACTCCCCAAAGCCTACCACATTATGAAATTGTAGAAAATATCCCCTTTGTAGTGTTGTTGCTTGTTTTATTTGAAGGACATTCTTAATAAAATACTTGGAGTTGTTCCAAGTTGGAAGATATTTAATTCTTAAAATTATGTGGTTACATTACATGCAATTATTTTGAGATTAAATAAACACTTGTTAAGCAATTACATCCAATACCAAGTCAGTTACATAAACTAATGCCATGGAACATTTGTCAAGCCATCCATTGGTAGTTGGGATATTACAGGGTGTTTTGGAGCTTGGATTGCCTTATATCAGGCATTGGGTTTTCTCAAGAAGGATGTCTCAGAGTTAGTGTTATGGAATGAGTTTCTACACCTGGGTAGCTAGATTTAGTTTGATTACATACATATTTTGGTCTATTGAAGTTTTCTTAGATTGTGAATGTGTCTTAATTTCCCTATATCAATCGGGCATTGGGTTCATCAGCTGTTGGATTTGATAAATGATGCAGGGAAAGACCATAGATCTGCTCCAAATACTCAACTCCATATGCTATCAAATATCAACAATGACATTACTAAATGCTAGAAAATATAATACTTTAATTGTTGGTATATGTAACAAGGTTGTGTGGAAAAACCCCAAATCTGGAGCACACTTGCATCCTCAAACAACTAATTGGTAGAAAAATGTAAATTACGAGAATGAATCTAACTTACTGGAAATGATGAAGTATTACAGGAATTCATCAAGCATTGCCATAATTTATATTGAAAGGAATTTGGTGGCGCAACCTCAGATTCCTGAATCTTTTGTATGAAAATGCCCAGGTTTATAAATGTACACTCAGCTTTGGAACAACAACCTTCAAACGAATCCCTAATCAATAGAACTCTGGCTACATCGCACATCCATGGCGATTCTGTGTAAATTCAACCCTAATCTGGATAAATTCCACAGATCGTTTCAATGTCCATAGCTACCAAATATTTGCAAGTGTTGAGACGAATGATTCTCTTTCTCAATCAGATTTTGAAATGCCATTCCTCAGTCATCAATGATTTGGTGTTGTCCTCAAGTCGTGATACTGGATCGCAGTTCTAATCTGATAATTCTTCAAATGCTACACCTACAATCAGACCTGAGAATCTCCACAATAAAAAACAAGACCATTCATCCCTTAGTATCTTCCTTCTCCCTTCAGAGACCGGTTGAGCATCGTTGCATCGATCCCTTCTTGACACCCATAACATGACACTTGTCACAAGCACACGCATCACATTAATGTTGGTGCGAGGAATATTGATGAATTGGAGTGATGAATAAATGACAAAGATGATAGAGATAAAAATCACCCACAAAAATCACTCTTTCCTAGGGAGTGAAGAGCTAGAAGTTCTGGAAATGCTTCACTGCCTCTATGCAAAACAAAAAATAAGGTAGGAAATAAATAATTGACACAGATTATCCTTTGGGCAGTATCTATTCCGGAGAGGTGGCCACCACAAATACCACTATGGTAGTCATTCAAGACCTCTTCAACCTCATCGAAAGTGAGGCTTTGTTGTAAGATAGTATTGACTCCTCGTCGATATAAAACATTGCTAATAAGAAGGTATCAGGGGTATTGGTGATGAATTTGACAACAATAGTCACAAGAGAGGAGAGGAATGAACTTATGAGTGTGGAGGTAAATGAGGATGTCCCCATACCAAGGTCCATCCAAAAAAACGATGAACAAATGTTCATTTGAAAGATCGTCATTGATACAGGGATGATTAATATCAGAAGGTAAATCCAAAATGAAGTTTGCCACGTCTGAAGCCTTTATACTCTTTGGGGTCATGAGGTCAGGGTGATATTATTGAAGGATAACAATCCACTTAGTGACCTTGCCTTGAATAAGGTTTCGGATCAAGAGATCAAAGATGGAGTTCATATTTGCAACAACTTTGGTTTTTATCTTACGGATGTAATGATAGAGATTCTAAACTGTAAAAATGACAGCTAAGGCTAGCTTCTCGTCATGGTTATGAGTCATAGGGCCTTGGACATGGTTAGGTAAGGAAAGTTGAACCTCGAGCCCTAAAGGAATCTTCTAGACATCTAATGCCAAATAAGTTTCATTGAACAACTAGACATGGCCTCACATTGAGGGTATATTTGGCCTACGATTGGGGATGCCAGTGCCATTTGGTGGTTTTGAACACTATGTATGTGTCTTATGGCCTTGAAAAAGACATAGGGAATAATGCCATGCTTTAATCCATAAACAAAAATTTGAGAAATCCAAATCCATGAATAATTCCTCGAATCACCACATATGACTTGCCAAGGGTCTCCTTAGCCTCTGATAAATCATGCAGCTAGTTCTTTCATGTCAACATTTAAGCATTACATATCGTTCTCAAGACATTGATATGGTCAAGGAAGGAAATCCAAGCCTTATCATATAAATAAATATTATGAACAACCAAGTCCAAACATGATGCGAACCAACCTCTCGAGGGTTTCAAATTAGTCACTTTAGGTTATAAAAATGACCAAAATGGTAGTCAACATAGCCTAAATTGTTTATCTCATAAATGAAATTCTAGGCATCTAGTACTAAACACAATGTCTTAAACTCCATACCTGACCTTGATACCAAATCCTACTATGAAAATACTATGAATGCTTCCCATATCTGTAATAAGAGGATTGAAATTTCCCATAGAGTCTATTTGTGGTAGTATTGTTTAGGTGTTAGAGGCTATGGATTAAGGTTGAGAGTATTGAGGTAGGAAGTATGGTAGGTTATATAGGTTTAGTACCATTGTAGTAGGAACGTGCACGCATTTTAGAGTGTGTGTGTGCATTATTAACATGCATGAATTTTAGAATGGATGTACATTCTTGAAACATGTATGTAAAAATGGCATAAATCCCCACCTCAAACTCTTTGAAAAATGCTCTTTTATTTGTAGGTTATCTACCCTTTTCCTTGAAAAATGGTTGTTACATACAATGTTTATGATTTTTGTGTGAGTGGAAGGAAAATATTTGTTTATTTCTTGTTGACAAAGCATGTAAATATGGTGAACATATATGTAATCAATCAAGCATATATTTTAGGAAAGTGTAGTCTAGTGAAAGGCCAAATTATGAAGGAAGAGAAATAACAATGGTGGGTGAGTCTACAAGTATCTCAAGACTTGATGTTCTATTCATAATTCAAACTTTCTATCAATCAAATAATATTTCCATGCATTTAGGACATGGGAATCTATTGTTACTAAGAGACCCAAGTTGTCATGATCTGCTTACTTTTGCTTGTGAATGTTTAACTGCCTAGACTCATATTCCACCACTTTTCCTTCCTTCATGAGCACTCCCTAAATGCTCTCACCACTCGCATTTATCCATACTAGGAAATCCTTATCAAAGCAAGGAAGTATAATTATAGGTGTTGTCATGAGAATTCTCTTTAAGTTCTCGGTATCTTTCTTCATGTATGGTTTTCCACATAAATTTGACACATTTATCTTGTAACTTTGGTAAGCATCTTATAATTTTTTAGAATCATTTGACAACTCTCTGACAATATCCAACTAATCCAAGAAGCTTCTTACTTTGGTCGCATTCTTTGGGGTTGTACAACTAGACATAGCTTCGATCTTATTAGGGTGTATCTTTAATCCTTCTTTTGGTATGACAAGCCTGACATATTTAATCTCCTTCTTAAAGAATTTTCATTTTCTTTACTTAGCATATAGATGGTATTCACGTAGCTTCTACAACAATAGGAAGAAATGCGATAAGTGTTACGTTCCTCCTCATTTTGAGAATATATTAGGATGTCATCAATGAATACCAAAACACACTTGTCCAAATACTTTTGGAACACATCATTTGTTAATTAAATGAAAAGTATGGAGCATCTGTCAATGCAAAGGGGGAAACTAGGAACACATAATGCCCATATATAGTTCTAAAAGAAGTCTTTGGTACACTAATTTATTCCACTCTCATATGATGATACCCAAAACTTGAGTTGAACTTTGAAATTTTTTTTTCCCATTTGAGTTCATAAAGAGGATCATCAATTTGGGTAGGAGGTACTTGTTCTTAATTGTCATTTTATTCAACATTCTATAACCAATGCACATCCAAAAGGTTCCATCCTTCTTATTGACTAGCAATATGTGTGCTATGCAAGGTGATGCACTTGGTCATATGAACCCTCTATCTAGTAATTCTTGTAATTACATTTTGAATTCATCCACAATTCATCCAACTCATTAGTTTGCAATATATTCTAGGTCTTAGATATTGGCATTGTGTTATGTTACGATTTATTATTGCCATTGTTGTCCATTGGAAGCCACTTAAGTCACCCTTCACATAAAGGGAAAACAATGAGAAGAAAGGGCGATGGAATGAAAATAACTAGCATGTTGAAATTGGAAGGAATGTTTTAATTTTTGGTATTACCGATCTCAAAATTATTGGTTTATATAACCTATAAATATTATTAGCCATGGTTGGTTTATTGGTTTACATAAACATGGAAAAACCAACAACAACAATGACAATGACGATGATGATAATGATGATCATGATGATATCACCAGGGATAATTTTAAGGATCCATACTTATTTAAAAGTGTATAAACCTTAGCGAATCTTACCATTGCTTAAAATGTCAACTATAAAATATTTGGTGATATTTTTCTAAAATTATTTCAATTTCTAAGGATATTATATAGTTTATATAATAATTTGGCGAATTTTATAGTGAAAAAAGTTTACCCCATCAAAATTGGACGAAATGGGGCTTAAAAAAATGCAAATTGGTGAATCTATTTTTGAAAAAAAGCATGGAAAAATAGTCCATGGGATAAATTTCACCCCTAAAATTATCCTTGGATCTCACATGTAGGATAGAGATTCTTATGTGGTAATCTAGGTTAACATGCATGGACCATCAACCCCATGAAAAATTAACATGGCATTAGACCCTAAGTTGAGTTCATAGGACATGTTCTAGGCCACGAGAACCATCCTCAATGTTACAAATATTGAAATGGCCACCATAAATAATTCCACTAAGACACTGACCTAACACAACCAATGCATGTAAATGACTCATGCACTTGTCACACTTGACCCATGCAATGAATTCATGCATATTGGAAGATTAAACCTCTAACCCCCTCACCTCGTACCTAACCTTAACATCTAACCTTTTCCTCGGCCCTAGATTGTTGAAGCCTGCTCTTTTTCAAACTGTACAAATTCCCATATGTTCTCTAGTTCTTCTCACAACAAGAGGATGAAGTAACTTGAGAGAAGAACCTCATGGCTAACTATTGTAGAATAGGGCATGATGCCCCATGATTTTTCCCACCAACCATGGGGCTTCTTGACCCCCCTCGAAGTTCTCATCCCTCCCTCATGAATGAAACTCAAAGCACTCAACCACTTGAGTTATTTATTCATCAAGTTCAAAGTACTCAATGCATTCTTTGTACACAATGTGAAAATCATTAATATATGTTAGTAATTACCAAGTAATTTGTTCACTATATAATCTATCAACTAAGTAATTTGTTCACTACATGAAATATCAACCAAGAAATTAACAATGAGGAATTTTTGGAGAGGTTCTAAAAAGACACCCCCTAAAGGTGTTTTTGAATGAGGTTATTTAACCCCCCCTAAAGGTGTTTTTGAAGGCGGTTATTTAAAAAACCCCTTAAAAGTCATGAGAATTCTCATGAATTTGGGAGGAGGTTCTAAAAAGAACCCCCCCCCAAGGTTTTTTTTGAAGGCGGTTTTATAAAATCCCCCCAAAAGTCATGAGAATTCTCATGACTTTTGTGGGTGGGGGGGGGGGGGTTTAAATAACCGCCTTCAAAAAAATCTTTAGGGGGGGTCTTTTTAGAACCGCCTCTAAAAGTCTTGAGACTTGGGCTTTTAGGGGGGGGATTTTCAAACAACCGCCTCCAAAAGTTCAATTCGCATGACTTTTAAGGGGGGTTCCAAACAAACCACCTCCCAAAGTTCAATTCTCATGAATTTTAGGGGGGGGGTTTGACAAACCACCCCCAAAAGTTATGAGAATTGGGTTTTTAGGGGGGGTTTCAAACAACCACCTCCAAAAGTTCAATTCTCATGACTTTTAAAGGGGGTTTCAAAAAAACCACCTCCAAAAGTTCAATTCTCATGACTTTTAGGGGGGGTTTTGACAAACCACCCCCAAAAGTTATGAGAATTGGGGTTTTAGGGGGAGTTTCAAACAACCGCCTCCAAAAGTTCAATTCTCATGAATTTTAAGGGGGGTTCCATAAAAACCGCCTCCAAAAGTTCAATTCTCATGACTTTTAGGGGGGGGTTTGACAAACCGCCCCCAAAAGTTATGAGAATTGGGATTTTAGGGAGGGTTTTCCAAAAAACCGCCCCCAAAAGTCAAATTTCAGGACTTTTGGGGGCGGATTTAAAAAACCTGCCCCCAAAAGTCCAATTTCCATGACTTTTAGGGGCGGTTTTAAAAGACCGCCTCCAAAGGTTTGAAAAATATTTTAGGGGGGGGTTTACCAAGACCCCCGCAAACCAAAACCGCTCCTAAAGGGCTATTTTGTTGTAGTGAAAGCACCAAAACTACTTGAATTTTTAACAAATTTTATGTTGGAATTGTTTTCTGCATGATGTTAAGATCGCACAATTACTTTCTTGTTTTTTACAAAACTTCACATCAACGAAAAAATGTAGAATGGATATGATGACTTTTGGTGCATATTCTAGACGTTTGACACATCAAAATCAAGTAGAGTGGATATGATGAATTTTGGTGCATATTCTAGACGTTTGACACATCAAAATCAAGTAGAGTGGATATGATGACTTTTGGTGCATATTTTAAACGTTTGACACAAAAAAAGTCAAGAACATGTCAATATAATGAAGAATGTTGAATATATGTACAAAAAGATGACCTTATCAAAATTTACAATCTATGTAGCTGAGCTTGTATTACATAGAATGTCAAGCTCAATCTCCATTACTGCAGGTGATTTCCTATCCTCTACAAGATAAATCTGCATCTTCTTAACCACATCCCATATTATTGGCTTTGGTTGTCCATAGATAAAAACCTGAAATGTGTGAAAATATAACCAAACGTACCAAGGCACAACCTGAAAAACACGGAGACTTGTATGGAAACCAGGTACACCTGATGAAGGATATATACCATTATCACCCCAACCTATTTATGATATTTTTCCACTTTCAAAGAAATCACAATAGAGTCTCGTGCATTTCCACTACCCATGAAGAACCTGCTTGCATAGAAAGGTGTTGAGAGAGACAACCAAAGAGCATGGACCTTCCATGTAAGTCCCACATTTAGTGGATGGGATTCATTATATACTTATTGACCAAAACTCAAAATATACTGAAACCATCAACCATGCCAACCCTACTTTCTGACAGAATTGTTTCTTTTAGCACCCTGTCTGGGACAGTATTCTGATGAAAACTTCGGTTATTCATGCCAGCAAAAAGGGACTACTTGTATTGTCTTTTTTTGAACTCTCCATCCTTTCAATTAATGTTCTTTCTAGATCCAGAAATACATTGTTGGATTTTGCAAGAACACATTTCCCAATCAGTTCTCGTCCACACAAAGAACTAATAGACCAACTAGGTTGATGTACTTGTACATTACTATTAGTCGTAGTGTGCACATTTGAAGGTAGCAGAACAAGATTTAATGTTTGTTGCAACATATTTTCCTCATGTTGCTTGTGTATTTTCTCAGAATTAAACTCACTAGACAAAACATGCAACTGTTGGGAGTGATAGAAACCTCTTTAAATTGAAGGTCTATCCATAAGTGCAGCAATACTAGCTTTATCTTGATTCCCGACAAGGGAGCAACTTAATCCAGGGAGTAATATTTTCAGTGCATACTACTTCTCGTGGAAATGCACCATATCTTAACCTGCTGGAAGGTCTTTTTATCTTGTCTACAGTGATATTATGTTCTGCATCATGTATCTTATTGTCATCATTAACCAAATTGGGATGAAAACTCCAATATGGAGAAGCATAAGTTGTTGATGACTCTAAAAATTTTTAGAAGCACAAAACATGCTAGAAAGGGCATGAGTCACATTCTTCCATGTTGCATCAATTTTATCTAGGGGAACATCAAATAAGGCCCATTGTTCAACACCAGGAGGTTTTGCATTGGCACTAGATAAAGGATCAAATCCTCCCAATCGTTCATAATCCCACCTACATTGAGTGAAAGGTAACTCCATCACTCAAATGCTAAATTTATGAACTTGCTCATATGGGTTAAGGCTAGATAGAAGGTAGAACAATCAGGTTAAGGCTAGATTTTGCCACAGTCTGATGGACGTGCTAGAGTGTGGGTTAAGGCTACCTTTGCACATTTGAAAGGAGCTTCTATTTGTTTTATGTCTAATTGTCCTAAAAGACTGTCATTTATTGCAGCAATGGGATTGAAAGTTCATCCTCATTTCTAGACTATTTTGATTAATACCTTGAGGTCTTAATTTGTCTCACTCTACCCTACGGCTACCTATCTCTCTCTCTCTCTCTCTCTCTCTCTCTCTCTCTCAGGTATGTCAATTGTTTCGTTAGTGAATTGTCTACTAAGAGACAAAGTCTGATCATAATATATATCTAAGCATATAAAGGAAGGTGTAAACCACATTGTTTTCTTCTTTTTGTCCATTTATAATTTTATTGCATGTGCTTGACTAATGCTATTGTATAGCTATGGGACTCTGCATCCAATAGACATGTAGAGTAAATTACTACTTTCATGTTTTCAATTTCTTTTTGTTTTGTTTAAACAGTGGCATTCCATGTGAGAATTTTGGATAAAGTTGAACAATTGTGGGAGATTTTCTAGTTCTATTTCGAGGTATATATGATAGTGGGATTGGCATAGTCTATATTTAAATTTTATTTTATTTTATTTATATATCAATCTAAACATGGTTTCTTGCCTTGATTGCAGGTTAGTGGTTGTTTAAGTCACCTCTGAATACAATCATCTTATAAGTATTCATACTTCTTATCAACAAGCAAACTTGAAGGTATTGTTGCTAATATTTTATCTCATTTTATTTCCATTTATCTAGTGGCTAAGAGTACTTAGAGCTAGTTCTCATTCTTCTTGATGTGAAATGGAATTAGTAGTATATTTATTTTTACTATTATATATGCATTTTGGGTAATGAGTTGCTCCATTGGAGACTAAAGAAAATTACAAGGGATCCTATCTTGTTGATTCCAAAATTTCTATTTGATTTTAAAAAAATATTTTAGAAGTTACTTTTTCTTAGGATGGGCATATACATCCTAGGAATGAACATTGAAATCTTATAAAAACTCTCCAAATGTTGTCTAACAATATGTCCATCCATTCTAATATCATGCAATAAGTAAATGATGTATTGGTTTGTTAGATGTGAAGATTTTTTGTACATATATTTTAAATATTCCAAATTTACTAGTTAAAGTTTTGGTCCTTTGAAGTTAAGATGGATATCCAAATATGATTGAAACTATTTGAAGGTTGTGTAATATGTTCATGGAACTTGAGAGAAACATGCACCTGTGTTCATTTTATAGGGGATGGTGGCTTGGCCCACATCGAAGGAAGACGAGTTTGGGAAACTATTTGCTTGTCCTTTGCTTCTATATAAACTGGAATTCTCCTTTCCATGGCATCATCCACCATTATCTTCAAGTTATGAATTTTGAGTCAAATTCAGATATCTTGGCATGACTCTAGATGACTCGATAGGTAGTTTAACAATGGATGCATGCTTGTCATTCCTATAAATTTATGGGAATTTTGCATTTTGCATCATTCACGCATACAAAATAATGATTACCAAGTTACTATTGATCCATAATGGCTTACCTTATACTAGTCCTTCAAGTTCTTCAACTGCTTCTATTAAGTGCAAAAATATATTTGCACTTAATAAATGCAGTTGAAAGACTTGAAGGATTAGTACAAGGTAAGCCATTATGGATCTATAGTAACTTGGTAATCATTATTTTGTCTGCTTGAATGATGCAAAATTTGTTTGAATATCATCATTGTCAAGCAATAACAACTTCTTAAAGGGTGCTAGCTCAATGCTAGAGCACCTGCCTAATTATAGGCAGGAGATTGGTGGTTCGATTCCTTCGTACCCTATCATAAAATAATGACTAAGAAAACGACTAAATTTGCATATATACGACTATTAGTATCTAATTTCCAGTATCTTATAGCACGACTAACGTTTAGTCGTATTTATCTTAGTCATTAATATGTTATCATCTAGTAGTTTATTTAGTCATATATTTGGTTATTAATTGTGGCAATCAATGACTAAATATGTAGGGCTCATCAACATGCTCAGCAAAGTATCGAGGTTTCCATGATATATATATATATATATATATATATATAAATTTTCCTTCTATGCAAGTCCTTGACGTTGAAAGAACTATAATGGCACACTTTTCTTACTACGTGTAGTGTAATTCATTACATTAATGTTACGTAGATATTCATCGTCAATGTTATCACAATGTTTACCACATAATTCCCTTCGACCACAAACCATACTGGAACAACATAAATTATAAATTGCTATACATTACTTACCATTAACACATAATGAAACCTATACATAGTTTGGTAAATATATTTTTGTCCTTTGACAATTCCTAGTGGCTCATTATAGTGCTATGATATATCCGCCATTAGTCACATGATCAAGATATTTGCTTAAACATTCTTTTTCCAATCTTTAAGTCATCAAATCTCCATGAATAATGTTATTTAAAAAGTCAACAAAATTCATAATCAAAGTCGAGGGTAATTCATGTAATATCTTAAAAGTAGGTACCAAGGGTTAAAACTCGGATGAAAGGAGTATAAATAAGATCTACAAAGGTTCAATTAAATACTCACCGTGAAGACATGGTTTGGAATCACAAAATCTAAAAGAGTTTACTATGCATCTTTTACATAACTGAGAGAAATAAAGTATAAAGATCAATATATTAAAGGCTGTCAATGTTTAACTTATACTTCATGAAATAAAGTATAATTATGAATAATTACGTATACAAGGAATCGTGGATGTTCCACTTCACATATTCCTCTTCTCATAGTCTTATTAAAAATATATATATATTAGTATGATACGAATTCGGTGCAATAATGATGAAATAGATACATTAAAAGAATAACCCTATTTGCAGAAGGATATCCCGTTCGGCGACACCACACTGCGCAATCAGCTGAAAACGTAAGAGGATAATGATTTCTAAGGAGAGTCAGTTAGTTAGCAAGACAACCGATACAATCGGTGATGCATCCCTGCGTATTCTAAATGAAATGTTATTGAATTAAATGAAGGTAAGCGAGTGACAGTTGTTATGAGAGGATCCGATGCAATAGGGGACACACTCTATGAATTTAACTGATTTTAAGCAAGCTTGCCCACTCCCGCACCAACAGACCAATAGTTAGCATGTCGATCTCGCAGTCAAGGATTTAGTGGATCTCCCAGGCTAACCGCATCCAGTAATGCATGATCTGGTTTAGTCTTCATGACTATGCAGAGGGTGGACGCTGGGTTCTGCCGCCGCGATTTTAAGAATGAAAAGGGTAAAAATAACAACTCCAAACTTTTGCTTTGAGACTAAAGAATTAATTGAGCCAAGATAGAAATGCCGGTCATGGGGCACGTGCTGGTTTCCAGAATGAGAGGGCTCGACTCTACTGTACAGATCAGAAGGCATAGTCTCAACAAGGTATCGTACCATCATTTTGCAGAAGCGGTAGGTGGAAGAATCGATAATGCAAACATGGTTTCGACATACAGTGTGGCGTTTGTTCTAAATCGGGGTTCCAGGATCTGACGGGTGCTAACTTTACACACAACCAGAGGCATAACAACTAAGCCAGGCATTCTGAGATCTAACTCTTAGTTTGTAATGTAGGTTACAGACTCAAGGGAAACAGGGTATGGTACTGGAGCGCCTGCTCCTCCACTTAGTGTTTAATCTTAAAAAAATATGCCAATAAAATCTTGAAAGGAAGCACATTACCGATTTCAATGTCTATTAAATATTTAAGATAATAGTTCTCAGAAATTTTCTACGCAGAAATTCGGAAGATTCTAATTCGAGATATCTTTCTAGGAAATAATTACGATTCATGTTAAATAATTTACTGCAAAAATGAAACAAAAGAATTTATGTTGAATCATAAACAAACCAGATTTGATAGCGGTACTCCAATAGAATTTTAATTGATTTTCTATGGTAAGGTGGATGTAACCGAAATGGAATCACATCACTCGAATGAGCTTTTAATTGTATTGCTTTTAAATACACAGAAACCAGAGATTAGGGATTTGAAAACTGTAGAATAAAATTAGATTCAAATAGATCAGATTCGGGAAATTGCGATAGATCCTATTCTGTCTAAGGTAGTCCAGACTGATCAACCTTACACAAATAAACTTTCGATTATTCTACGAGAGACCGACGATTTAAAAACTGTAGAATAAATTTCTATTCAAATGGATCATATTCAGAAAATTTTGATAGATCCTATTCTGTCTAAGGTGGTTACAACCAAACTGATCGACATTACTCAAATAAAATTTCGATTACTTTGCTTTTTAAAATAACAAAAACCAGAGATTGACGATTTAAAAACTGTAGAATAAATTTCTACTCAAATGGATCACATTCAGAAAATTTCGATAGATTCTACTAAACTCTCAAAAATTTTCTGCCTGAAATAAATTATATTTTGCATTATTTACATCTGTGGTAGGCACTTGCGCTGTAGTGTAGGTAGTATTGAAACTAATCCATGTAGTCCTTCAACTGGGTTCCTCAATCTTTTGCCAGCGGACACCTTGGTAATCCTCCCTACCACTCCGGAAGTACTCTTCTTCCTTCTAGACTGTCGAGCAAATCGGCTGTAGGGTTCACACACAATACTCAAGAAACTGAGCTTGGGATTCCCCCTCACCAAGATTTCCAGCCAAACTCTCAATAGCACCAAGTCATAAAATAATTCAAAATTGTAACGATAGTCATCCAGGGTCCAGGTCCCTTACCCATTCCCAATGCCTTCCTTATAAAAGAAAATCTCAAGTGACACATGTGGCTTCATGCATCATTATTTATTTTATTAAATTTCCAAATAAAAACAACTCACCCATCCATGTGTCAATTTTTCTAGGAGATGCACCAACATTCCTAAGTTTGCTCATGTTTGTCCCTGAGATATTTCACTTAACTCCTAGATCTGTGTGAAGGTGGGGTTGACTAAGTGTCCATGCTTAGGATTCTACTTTGCTCATAAATACTGGTTTATATTATTTTAAATGCTCAAAATATTAACTCATGTGCAAATGCCTAAATCAATCAATATTATTTAAAATCCAAAATAGTCTTTTATGTGCACATACATAAATACAAATAATAATCTATTATGTGCAAATGTCTCAAGTACTAAAATGCATTTTTCTATGTATTGTTCTAGGTGCACAATATATACACTTTTTATGTAACTAAGTTTAACAATCAATTTCACTAGGGCCCCAGTGCCGTGCCATTGGGCCTCCCTATTCCTTAATTTTATTTCTCGACATGGCACCACTCCGTTGGGTCCAGTCATCCGTAGTTTCTATTCTTCGGCAAGGTACCACATCGTTGGGTCGTTGCGTCCATTCTTTCCGTTCTCGGCAGGGTACCGCACTGTCGGGCCCTTCTGCTGTCATCCTTCCATTTTGACTTGTGTGAACTTCATGTAGGGATTTCATGAGCCGTTACCTTCCATCCTCCGTCTACATGCTATTAGGGACTAATGGCGCTGAGGAGTGAGTCCATTCTCACTGCGCGCCCCCAACTCGTATGTGACCAGCTCCATCATAGCCCACCTCGTACACCCTCATGCTTTCCTCTTGAGCAAGCGGATCCATGCTTATCTTTTCATGCGTGGTATTCTGTTGGAAGTCGACATCGTCGTCGCTCTCCCTGTGTGTGATTTATCCGTACTCTACGACCCTTCATATTCCTTTGTCTATCAATCGGTGAAATATTTCACCTGTCGCTACACACATTTTTCACAAACATATATTAGTAGTACTATCCTCAATAATCATAATTTGATTCATAAATATGCTGCTTCGTTAAGCATTTATAATTTACTCAAACCTTACTCATTCGTCAATTCACATAATCAATTGTACAGCTAGTCGTTAAGCATCATTCATATGTATATTTTCTATAATCATAGTTAATCGTTAAACACGTGTAATCTTCATTTACATCAACTATCCAGATACATAAATCATTATTTTATGGATTTACAATCATTCTTAGTCATAAACATACCTGAAATAAAAACAAAGAATTATTTTATTAATGTTTAAATCCGTCGGGTCACAATGTCTACAGTAGTCTAGGGGCACTACAAAATCAATGACTAAATCAGTGACTATCAATGACTAAATGAATGACTAAATCGACGACTAATAAGTCAGCTAATTAATGACTAGTGAAATACGACTAGATACAAGATAGTGGAAATCGGCTACTATTACTCACCGACTCAAAAATAGTCGTTTATAGTCCAATTTTAGTCATTAATTCCTCATTTTGTACTAGTGTCCAGCTTCGGAGCAAAATAATTTTATAGAGCCACTATGGGGTTTGAAACTGAGACATGAACTGTTGCATTAAAATCCAAATGGTTGAATAGGCTTGATGAAGCTTATGGGTTACTTTGTCTCTCTGTATCTCCAGATCTTCTATTCCATATTGATTCTCTATCCACTCCAAATCAAGTGTGGACAAGGCTAGAGTCTCTCTTTGGAAAACAGGACAAGCTCAGAGGTAATTTATTGGAGATTGAGCTGATCTCACTTAGTCCAAGTAATATCGATTCAATGGAGGAGTTCATCTCAAAATTCAAGAACCTAGTGCTTCAATTGAAGCAATGTGGCATAGATAAGAATGATGAGCAATTAATCCTTACCATTTTGTCAAAACTGACCTCATAATACTTAGTATTTGTGTCTAATTTTGATACCAAAAGACTTGCAGTTCCTAATTGGAAGATGCCAAGCTTGGATGAATTCATTGATTCACTCACTAAGGAGAAGGATAAGTTGGTCCAAATGAGGGATATAACACCCTCCAAATTCTTTGCACTTGTTTCTCATGGATCAAAGAGTTTCAATAATGACAAATCCAAACAAAAGATATTGTCACATGAAGAGGATTCTAATGGAGATTCCAAATCCATGAAGATGAAGAAGGAGAAGCCCAAGTGTTCTTATTGCTGCAAAGGCACTCATCCTGAGAAATATTGCTTCAAAAATAAATTGGACATCATGGCCAAAATGCTTGAAGAACATAACATTGATGTTCTAGACTTTGCAAAGAAAGAACAAGGTAAGCTTGTTGTAGAACAAGAACACTATTTCCAAGCCTCTCTCAAAGGTAATCATGCTTATGCTTTGAGTACTAGAGCAAAAGATGATTCTTATGTATCTGTTTTTTATTCACATTCTAATATATCAGAATAAAAAACCCCCACTTCTTCCTTGCTAGAGTATTCAGTCAATTCATCCAAGTCTACTCTCAAAACTAGTAATTTTTTACTAGCTTCTAACTTGTCTTCTGAAAGGTCTTTCCACCTCCATTCAAATTTATTAGATTCTGATTTAGAATATGATATACAATCTGATATGTAGATCATGACACCTACCACACCAGGGTATTTTTTAAGGATGATAAAAGTATACTTAAGTATAGTATTCTAGGCGATTATTTTGGATTGAAGAAAACATATATATAGATTGGTAGGAGAATATTAAATATGAAACATACAATTTACTACTGAAACTTGTAAATTTTGGCGAATATTATGATAAAAAAACATATTTTATGTAAATATAGGCGATATTAGAGTCTTAAAATGATCAAATAGCGAAATTTTTTTTTTTTTTAAAACATCGAAAAATAGCAAATTGGCGAAATTCCGCCCCTAAAAATTTCCCTGTACCACACCATTTTCCCAACCATTGGATGCACAAAATATCCTACAAACCCCAAGTTCTCCAGTTAAGAAACTACACAATTCCATGTTTTCCTACACTGTGTCACTTGCCTCTGTTTTTCTTTTGTCCTTCATATCCTTCATTGGTTGAAAAGCCATGTTTTTGGACATCATTGGACTGATATTCCACACATATGGACTTGATCCCATCACTCATTAGGGAAATTTTTAAGGGCGAAATTTCTCCAATTGGCTATTTTTTGGACTTTGTTTTCAAAAAATAAATTTGCCATTTGGTCATTTTTAGACTCTAATATCGCCTATATTTACATAAAATATGTTTTTTTATCACAATATTCGCCAAAATTTACAAGTTTCAGTAGTAAATTGTATATTTCATATTGAATATTCGCCTATCAATCTATATATATGTTTTTTTCAATCTAAAATAATCGCCTAGAATACTATACTTAAGTATATTTTTATAATCATTAAAAAATACCATGTCACTCATGGTTCAAAATTCAATTCCTCACACTCTCTAGGGTCGCTCAGCTGTCAAGGTGACCTAGTTTTTCACACTTTTCCTACTAAAACTCTATTTAATCATGGAGACAAAACATATTTACTGGTTTCTGCTCCATATGACTCACATTCTGATATTTCAGAGCTGCATTATCTCATTTGCAATATCATAAAGGTTCTACATCAGTTTGATAAGAAGGTACAAGAACTATTGCACTACATTACAGCTACAGAAGAAATTGATCTTGTTGAGTTCATTGTTTCTCATTGGGAAGGAGTATGAATAGATCTTATTTCCACCATTTATTATTTTTTCAGATCTGATTATGTATGTTACAACAGCAAGAAAAATTCATTTGATGCTCCTCCATCATCAAAAAATGAGCTTCATAGAGTCTCTACACATGGTTCTTGCCTACACAACATTGATGCACTTATGCATGATAATGACATCCACAATATATTCATCAAGTCCGTTACTCAGAAGCAACCCATTCAGCTGATCCAGCTCACTGAAATGAGAAACATGACAGTATGAAGACATCAAGCATGTCCATTTTTTTAGGGAGGGTTTTGTTCCCATGAGGTTTTGCCGGTTTCCTCGTTTTACATGGACTAGTTATTTTTTGTATTGGGGTGACCATAAGCCTTGTTGCTTGGGCCCTATATTTCTAATATTTTTCTTGATTTCCATCACATAAATTCAGGATTAAGGGGGGGTGTTGAAATATTAAAAAAAATACCTATACCATCTTAGACTTAGGATACAATAATTAATCATTTATGATTAATTTCCTGAGTTTTGTCTTGGTAAAATAGGCCAGTTTTGTCTTTTAGTGGACCACTTGCCATCCTAAGTCACTAGAGTGCACTTGAGAATATTCTGGATAATATTTCATTGGATTCTGTCTGATTTCTTTCCATTTCTGGTTTAGAAGGTGATTTCTTGATTTAGTTAGCTTTGTCCTATTTTTTCTACTTTCTAGTGGAAAAGGTAAAGCTAGTTGATTTATAAATTTTTTTCACTTGACCAATTCGACTCCACATCATATCTACTCTCCTAAATCCATCAATAGATTCTATTCACCTCACTCATGAGCTTACATACGATACTCAGCCAATTCGTGAGCCTCTAGTACAATTTTGGAAACTGCTTTTGTCACCTAGGGTTTTTTTTTGTCTTTTTGCTCTCTTTCCAAATTGCCTCCAACGCATTCGATTTTCTCCATGAAAGATGTATTATATATTGTTATCATATTGATGAATATAATATAGAGTGATTTCCACAATTTATCTTCTCTATTCTTCTTCTCTCATTGTCTGAAATATTCCATGTGAAATTGTCTTATGAATTTAGATCTCAGCAATTGAAAATCTCGCAATAAGAAGTAAATGCCTAATTGCCATATGCCGAAGAAAGGTAAGAAATTTGTTTATAAAATTGGATAATGTTTATCGATTATACATTTTAAGAAGAGAAAACTAATTATTACATGTCTTTAACAAGAGAGAAGGAGTGTTAATGTAATTAGATGAAAATTGATATATACTTGAGGAAAGAAAGAAAAAGAAAGGGTGTTTATTTACTTAGATATTTTAAGAAAGAATCTACATAAACCTATATGAATTTAGATGCGTTGAATGGTTGTAGTGAATATATATATATATATATATATATATATATATATATTACATGTGATAGGGTAATAATAATTATATCTAAGTGTTCCTTAATTTATGGGTATGGGGAAGTATTTCTTAACCATACTTTGTGTAGATATCTCTAATTGGATTATGTACCTTAAGCGTAGAATAAACTTTACAATTAAAATAGAGATTGGATTATTACATGCTAACTTATTATTATTATTATTATTATTATTATTATAATACGTGGAATTTAATCTATAACCTTGATAATATGATCTCTTGTTTATGAATTCTTAGACTAAATATAATCTTTTGTTCATGAATTCTTATTTTAAAATATGATGCTTTTGTGAATGAATTCTTACCTTAAGGTATGATCTTCCATTTAGGAATTCTAAGATTGTATGACATTAAAAATGAAGGATTAATTAAAGGGATAGTTTATTTTAAGGAAATGATTATGTCCCTTTTTGTATAATGATGTAAATGTTCATGTGAATGATAAATAGAAAGAATGAAAATAAAGTAATTGAAAGGGATGATTATATATATATATATATATATATAAGTGGTTGTGTGTAGAAATGGTAAATGGAGAAATTTATATGAAATGATAATAGATAGGTAATATAGAAAAAAGTTCTATTAAATGATAATAGAGTGAAGACTAGGAAACAAACTAGATCATGAGAAAATGGCTAGCATTAGAGAAATCAGTTACATTTTACTCGCCTAGAAAAGGCATAGTTTTTTTTCTAATTCAAGAATGCATGAATAAATAGGGGACAACAACATGGTAAAGTTGCACACTCTCTAGCAATGAGAATGGTTAGGCCAATGATGGGTGAGTACTGGGTAAAAGGGATAGTATTGTTGATTATCAAGGATATTGAAGGTACGAGTATTATAGAAATGTTTATTAAACTGAGCGGTCAAAATTCTTAAATAAAGACTATGGAAGTATTTCTTACAAACTTGATTTTGGATCAATCATGAAGGAAGAAAGTGACTGAGAAGGATTGCTTTATTAGCTAAAATGAAATCATAATGCTAATTAAGATCAACTAATGTTGGTTGGGTTACATGGAGGAAATATGGGTGATATTGGTCATTGTTGTTGAATATCATATGCAAAAGGGTAAATAGTACACAATTATAAAGAGCCTAGAATATGCCAACTAAGAAAGGAAATTGTTGAATGGAGATTGTATCAATAAGCATAAATTTGAATCTCAAAGAAAATGTACTCGGAGAAAGGAACAAGGACTGGAGATATTTTAAATTTTTCCTACATAGCCATGATGAGAAGACAAGTGGATGGATATATTTGGTGAATTTACTAAATGGTGGAAAATTGATAAATTTTAAATGGAAAGACACCAAAATGCTCAGATTTACAAAACTTTGACTGATTGTCGAGGAAGTGAAACAGACTTAAAATTTGAAAAATGAGATATCAATGTTACTAAAATGAGGAATTGATCCCAATGAAACTAATTTTACAGCATGAAAATATTGTTAAAAATAATGAAAGGGTAAAAACTCGACATGACCATGACAATGGTAAATAAATAATTATTAATTAGGAAAGTCCATCGAAAGGGCCAAATGAAGACGATTTTAGTAAAATGAAGTATGGAGATGATTGACACAATGGACTGAATGCAATGAAGCTAACCATAAGGCATGGTCAAATCTTGATGAAAAGACCACCAACCCTCGAGATGGAACTCGATGAGGTTAAAAGAAAACACGCATCATTGCAACTTGATGAGTATGTCGAAGTGGTCCTATGACAACATAAATGACGAAATTAGGTAAGGATTTGATAAGATCATTGACTTGGACATGATGTTACTAACGAAAGGACTAGGAATTAAAGTTTAATATGATCAAATGAATCACTAAGTTTTGACGCTTGGAATCTAGTCAAATTGAGAACCAACATTATTAAAATATTTAGGGGTTTGGAAGTAGTCTTTTGGGAATTGGATTTTGGAATATTTGGTAGTCTCTCTTGATTTGTTAATCCATGATTATAACTTACCCATCTGTATTTTTTTAAGGAAGATTGTATGATGTTTACCTCCTCTCCTTGGAGGAGAGGTGTTACACCAAAATATCGTCATCATGAGACCTATGTAAACTTAGTGCATTGATCCCTAGAGCAAGTTGTTGACCTTTTTCCACAAATTCTAGTTGGGCCGGCGTAGATTTACTTCTAGCAAATAGTGCTTAACTAGGTCAGGTGAAGATTGCCATCTGGCAGACTGCGCTGGTGGTTTAGGTTGCCTTTGTGCAGCCTATGCTTTCCCCACTCAGGTGCAAGTTTCCCTCATACAACATGCATTGGAGTTGGTTAATATGGATAAAGGTGACCTTCGAGCGAATTCTCAAAGGTAGATGAGGTGGATCTCTATCTGTAACATAGCCTTTTTGCTGGAAAACATTTTGTGTTTGAAAACATTATGATAACTTTTATTGTAAAGTTTTATGTTGGACAGGTGTCCAAAAATGACTGTAATTTGCACAATATATTATTATTAAATAAATAAAATAGGAGACAAACACCTAAGAGGACTGTTGAAAGATTGGTTACTGATCCACTAGGTGGAATGGAATCTGGGGTAGAAGGCAATGGACAAATGGCAGCATCATGATACAACTAACTAGCTGTTGGTATGGGACAACTCTCTTGAAATGTGGTCATAGTGCCCTGAAAGATGGGACTGGAGCTTGAGGCTCATTTATTCCAAACTGACCACTAAAGACCTAGGAAGTCTATATAATAGCCATCAAATTTTGAACTGAGGTTCATCACTTTTCCTGACGAGGAAATTTACCTTGGGGTTTGTTGTGTTTGCACCCAAGAGATTTGATGAGGGGATATGCTATGTTGTTGATCATGTTGTGAGTCTGCCAAACTCTTATTGAGTTCAGGAGGTTGATGCTGAGTGTTGAAGGCATTTTGAGTGCCTTGCTTCTACACAAATTCCGTCTACTTAGTGGTTCAGTAATCAGACTCGGGGGTTCACAAGAAGCTAGCAGTTGAGCTACTTCTTTTGGAATAGGTTGGGAGGAATAGGCCTCCTTGGGTGTTTGTCGGTCCTATATTCATCTACAGGTTCTATTTGTTTATATGTTATTAAGTAGTTAAATCTGTTTATTGCAAGTATTTAATTTTTAATTATAGAATGTGTTCTGGCTTAGTTACCCCTACTTTTAGTTTCTGAACCAAATTAAAATTATGAATAGAATCTATGAATGAAATAAATATTCTTTGCATTTTCCCCCATGCTATAGGAACTGCATCGTACTCTAGTACAGAGAAAAAATAAGATAGATAGATATGATAGGCAATTTTCCAAGATGATGAAAAGAATAACTCTGTATAAATTGTTAATTTTCTACTATTACTAATTAATATTGATTACTGTATTTCATTACAGTACTGTTTTTACTCCATCAAATAGAAGTTTACGGTCTTAAAGATTATTACTGTGATTTATATTTATTATTGAAATCATTGCTGATACATAAATTAAAGAAGATTGCATAATCTCATCATACAGAACTAATATGTCATTTTCAAGTTTCAAATCAGGGTTTATAGTTTCCATATTTTTCTTTCTCAAAAGTTTACTATATTCTATTGTCATTTTCACTATTGTACATACAAGATAGACAAGCAAACATAGTCTATTTTAATTCTGTAAATGTTTTCCAAACATGCAGTAGAAAAACCCTAAACCCTTTCAATCGAAACATTTATCAATTCATTCTATAACCATAAACAATATTAATATCTCTCGGCATGCATCCAACAATCTTAAAACCACTTTAAACTTATGTTAAACCATGTGCTCTTTCCATAAATCGACATAGTTAAAGTCCCGACACCAACATCAAACATGTCAAATATTACATTGTACTTGAAACAACTCTAAACAATAGTGACAAACAAATAATGGGTTGCCGATATCAAATCGAAGAGCGGGACCAAGCCATACTTTCCACACAAAGACAAATCCTAATATTCGAACTTCATAGGATTAAAACACAGCATGATTATTTACAAATCGACGAACTACACACAGGCCAAAGCTTATCATAGATTACAAACATCTAACCATTATTTAGTGACTACAGCAGTCTTCTCATTATTCTTATACAACACACGGTTCCCTTTTCCATTTTTTTTACATTTCATAGTTTCACAAGTCCATAAAAGAAAATGATAGCAGCAGATGTATTAAAACCTAGTTTTACAAACCATACTTCGTATTACATCAGAGTCAAATACAGAGGGATACTAAAACACAAGTTTATTTCCACATTTTAATCCACGAGTTACAAGTCATGTTCATGGGCCAAACCCCAAAATAACGAAACAAAACAACTACTGCAACATAGACTTGTAATTTTTCTTCTTATTGAAAATTCGACAGAGTTTGAAACCCTCGTTGACAGAAGTAAATTGCCTAGTTCAAACTCAGAATCCAAAACACTGTACAATAATCTAAAAAACATTATTACATTGACCCTGTAAGCCGAGAGGCATCCATAATATAGGCGTAAAACAAAACAACACTGTTTTTGAACCATGATTTCCAAAAAACAAAGTTGTTACAACTTCCACGTTGGCCGCAAATCTGCCAGGAGAACCTATGGAGGCTTATGCCACCGAGGCTTACCAATTTATAGCGTGCCATCTGTTGACAACAAACCCCAGCACTTTAAAATCCACAAGGAAGGTAGTACCTGCCACACAATCACCCAGAAGTTATAACGAATATTTGATAAACAAAAACTGTATTTAACAAATAGTGTTATGAGTCAAGTTTACCTTCACAATAATAGTCAGATGGAATGCTTCATGCTTCCAGTTCCTCCAACCGATGCAACAGGAGTAGCATGCATCTGAACAATTATCAAACTCGGAGTATAACTCACCGAAAAACCTAACCTGTCACACGATGAAAGCCACAGGGATTCAATGCCTTACACATTCCGAACTTGAGCAACTTATACAGTAATTTTTCACCATTAATTTACAGAGTTGGAGTTACAGAGCCATCAAGAAACCACCCAGGGTCGAGCCCTACTATTCAGTGTCCTGTCGGCCTCTTCCCCAACCCGAAAACTCCAAATGAATGCATTAAGGAAAACAACAAACAGTAATGCGAGATTGTCTTAGGGTTTATATATCAATGATCGATGCAGTTAGATCAACAAGTGAGATTTGGCGAGCCAAGCCACGCCAGTACCAAGACAGAGAATATGATCACCCACCATTAATAACTTTAATAAATAGAAATCCCAGTTGGAGTGCCATATCACCAGGGAAGAGCTTACAGCTCATCAAGTTCTCACCCTTTTTTATAACTACATCACGTGGAGCCATATACATGTCAGAGCCATCGAGACAAACCACTACCATTACACAGGGTTTGCATTTAATACCGGATCTTACGTATCACCTGCCAGAGCATGCCTGCAATGGCATTAAGTTCATGTCAGCGTCGAAGTTATTATTTACAGCTTGATCTCGAAATAATATCACCACTGTCATACAACCCCGTTGTATAGTCTCAAACCATAGGGTATTATCACATCACGGTATTACAATCATGTATAAAGTTTCAAACTATGTTATAATTCGCATAGCATGTGTGCATTGCACTTCGAACCATAGGTTTTATGCATATCATGTTTCATATGGCAATTCAATTCGCATAGCATTTATACATTGCAAATTCTAAAGATACGATATATTTATATATCAAACACATAATAGAATGCCAACATAAGCCTAGATCATAGGAATTATAGTTTTAACATTTAATTCATCCTCATAGTAAACTTTCATTATGATTTCAAAGGCTAAGTCACTTTGCATAAGGCCAATGCATTATAACTCTAACCCTCACACTATTTAGAAAGCTAGGGTTTGATAACAAAATGAATATTGCCGCATACTGTAACCAAGCATTAGCTCATCTACACAGTGACATAAAAGAACATTATTATACATTTGCATTTTCAAACTTAAAACAATGCAGAATGTCATTTCCAGAAGTTCCACTATAATCTATTGTGGCATTATCTACCAAGGTCATCCATTGATCAACCTTGTCGCATTTTCAGACTATTAATATAAGCCATAATACCACTGATTCTACTAAACAGTTACAACAGAAGTGTAGTGTAAAACATCGTTAGCGACACTTACAAGTGTTATTATAAAAACGATACAAGTTGATTAAGAAAGATAAGAATTTATTACCATCGCTATCTTCATGCACAGGCAGTACTTATACACCTATCTTAAAAACAGAGGCGACTAGCTGAAAAGTAAAACACCTCTTGAAGTACTGGAATTATTTATTTATCTTATCTGCAGATCTGCGAAATAAAGAATCCAATACTTTAGCTATCAAGCTAAGTAAACCCAAGGGAACCCAGTAGGAACCCCTTCAGAAATATGCAAACAGATCATCAGTATTGTTATTATACCATTACACATAAAGAAATAAACATTGTTTATTGTATTTCAGTTTAATCTATTGTCTTTCATGTTTAATAATAACAATGATAAAATTACGAAGCTGTCATTATCTATTAGTTAAATAACTTTTTATTTCGTAGATAAACATTTCTTTTATGATTTTGGCTATATCAATTTTTTTTAAATTTTAGCGATTTTTGGGATGTTACACTATCCCTAACTCCTAGGTGAGCTTTCCTACAGTTCCCTAACCTCAAGGGAAGATCCCTTAGTCCTCTCCCCATGATCCTCAACCTACTCTATCCACTTGGTTTTATAAATATGAAGCTCCTCTCCATTCCAAAGGGAGGAAAGTATATATCACTTACATGCTAGTGGAATTAACCTAGGTGTTCCCTATCCATCTCTTAGGAGGCATACATTTCCTTTGAAGGCATTGGCTGGCTTGTTGGAGAAATATTGCAGCGTTAAGGCTTGGGTTGTAATCATCACCCTTCTATGTATTTACCACTTATTTACAGTAATATAATCTCTTTTCGTAAATGTCTTTGTGTTAATTAAATTTAGAGCTCACTTCCTTAACTGTTTGCTTAGATCAGTTAGTGTTTAGATGTGATTTTACTACTCGTTTGTCTCTATGGACTTTGACAGGTTTTGTAGCTACGAATCTGACGACCATGAAGCTTGGAGAAATAAAGAGGAGAAGGATTCGCGAATCTGAAGGTATGGAATCTATTTACCTTGATCTCTAATTTATCTAGGAAAGTATTTTTATTTTCTATCTCTATTTGTTCTAGATCCAGTTGGACCAGGGAGATTGTAACCTACCTAATACTTGAAACATTTTATGTTTGTGGAAAAACATTACTTTAACTTTTATTGTAAAGTTTTATATTAATGACCAAGGATGGTCAAGGATGCCTGTAAATGAATAATATTATTATTTAATAAATTAAAATAGGAGACACTCACCCAAAGAGACTATTGAAAGAGTGTTCACTGACCCACTAGGAGGAATGAAACTGGTGTAGAAGGAAATGGACAAGTGGTAGCATCCGCACTCACTTACTAGATGTTGCAGGGGCAACTTCCCTAAAAATGTGGTCATGTTCCCCAAGGATGGTGGAACTGAGCTGGTGGCTCATTAAATGTGAAACTGACCAAAAGACCTAGGCAATATTTTATAGCCATCGAATTGAGCAGAGGCTCACAACTTTTTTCTTGTGGTGTTAGAATTGAGCACACAAGAGATTCGATGAGGGTAATATAGGTAATGTGTTGCCGAGTAAGACTGTCTTATTCCTACTGAGTGCAGAGGTAGTGTTATGTATGCAAGTCTTCATGATTGTTGAAGTACGTAAGGGTGATTTGTATGCAAGTCTCCATGATTGTTGAAGTACAAATAGATTTTGTATGCAAGTCTTCTTGATTATTGAAGTACAAATAGATTGTCTTTCTTCTACACAGTATCTTCATCCTAGTGATTCAGTGAACAGGCTCAGGGGTCCAAAAGCAAGTGATCTTGGATGCTTTCTAGAGAAGGTTTGTACACCCTATCAGTTAACAGGTTCTACTTTGTTTTTATTTTATTTACTTCTAAACTACTGTTCTATTTCTGAAAACTATATTATATGTTATCAAAGTTTTTTAGATGTTTTCCTAGATATCAGTTAGTTGTTAGAAATAATAATTTACTGAATTGATAGATTATTTTTGTATAATGCATGAATGAGTAAAGAATGGATGAATTTAGAATGATGAATAAATTTCTTCCTGTATTTTTCCTTTCACCATAGGTGATGTACTCTAGTACAGGAATGAATTTATTTAATATAGATTATAAATGATATGAAGATCCTAAGCAAGAGAATATTCTGTACAATATATCAAATTTAGAATTCAATATTGTTGTTGTTCTCATTAGTATATGTATATTCAATATATACACTTGTTTATTCATAAACATACAGTAAAGTCCATATTTAAATCATCATAGGTTCTTACACATAAATACAACATAAACCCTAGAGTTACAAATGCTATGAATTATGTGAACCTTTATACATAAACTGAACAACATACAATAAGAATCCTTGTATCATTGATACATAAAGAAGTTACAGTAATTTAAACTAAGTATGGAAATGTATAATCATTACATTCATAAGTCGACTTTCCCTCTCTTAAACAAACATAGTATACCAAGTAGAATATTTCGCATTTACTCAGTCTAATTATTTATGTATTACATAGTATTAATACAAGCATCTTAAATAGAGATTCTAACTTTAAAACTCTACTCTAGTACAAGTTAATTCTCCCATCGAAATCAAAATAGTAAGTCGAGTTTAAGTTCTAAGTTCGGGGTCAAACATGTAACGAGTCTACAACTTATAATAATATCAAATACTCGTAAAAACATACACTAAGACTATAACAACCCTGTAACTAGTTATTCATATACAACATGTTATTAAAATCATCAAACAGGTCAAGGGTCAAACCCTGTAAACATCTTTCAAGATTAATATCGTACAGTTGCAAGGCTGTAGTATTAACTTATTTATTTATGACATAAAAAAACACGATTATCATAATTATCAACCAACAGAGTTAATACAATCTCGGGTTCGAGACCTGTAAGGAATCAAACTGATTACATTAAGTATTAAGAGCCGTTTTAATACAACCTAGGAAGTCAACAACGATAATGTTGGTCCCGGCATTAATATGCAAACTATAAACATTAGAAACTTATCCTACTTCCTAAATACAGTTGAAACATTTGAAGTGATGCAGAACGCATCCATTGTATGCATCATTGCCCTCTTATTCAAACAGGTAGCAAAAGAAGGTCAAGGGTTCAAGTCTCGAGAGAGAGCTCGCCCAGCCTTAGGTTATACATTATAAATCCCATATTACTATAGTTCATGCCATTGTTTATTTGGAGAGCTCAATGCTTTAACGTTGAATTGTCTTGGAACCCACTTTGATATAGTTCGAATCACATTTTAAACAACACCATTGAAATTTCCTAGGAACCTCGAATCCGTTTTTGTAATTAGTTAATCAACTAATACATGTGTAATGTAAATCAACCATAGAAACAAGAGTTTATCACCATAGAGTTTTGGGTTAGAGTCTCCAAATCCTTAGTTAGGATTTGACTAAGTTTCATAATGATAATCTAACCAATAAAAAGTAAGAAGTTGCTTGTCACCATATTAATCTCAATATCAATACATTCTCTATAGATGCGTGTTCTCATCTGTAACCTGAATATAGTGGAAGCAGGCATTAGCGTAAAGCTAAGTAAGCTTCAGGGTGTCACAAGGAACCCCCTTCAACAAATAAAAACATGTTCATTATTAACAACATAATTATAATTAAAATTTCATATTACAACACAAGGGATAGCAACTTAATTATCAAACATCGTCATAAGCATTAAATCATCATATTGATGTCAGTAAAAAAGAAGCATGTAATCAGTGGCTAAGACACATTTAATTAAACAAGGTGAATTGAAATTTAGTATCGCCATTACAAAACGTAGTTAAACAGTTAACAAGGAGATTAACATTCCAAAATTATAATTTCCGCATAATAAATTGTAGTTTTTACAATACACAGAAAATTTTTAATTTTTATGAATTTTGGAGGTGTTACAGAGATTGTAACAAACCCGAAAATCCAAGTTAGTTTTAGTAGTGAATTTTTCAAAATTTCTCATAACTTAAAAGATCTCCTCAATGAAGTTTATTTGTGGTAAGGAACAAGAGTCCGCCATTGATCCATCAAAAGAATGACGATCAGTTAAAAGGGAAATAATCGATAATAATACATAATCATTTAATTTCGTATTCCTACAACCAATGCTTTCATAAAAAACTTACTTGCTTATACATAAGTCTTAGTAAATTTCCAACAATGTCAATTTACCTATTATCTTAATTAAAGTCTATAAAAATTCGTGGGTCAATTATGTGTAAGAGGAATACGATTCCTAAATAATAGTAAATTGCCTCAACAAAACATATGATTATATAAGTCCAATAATTCATCGAACATATTAACTCATATCCTGTCGTCCTTACCTTGAACATTTCCATGGAGTTTCTTACCCAAATTAATGATAACATAAAGGTTCCTAGACAAGAAAATACATTTATATACTATCACATCATGAAATAACAATACATCATCCTTTACCAGAACATATACTTATACATTTGACATAGACGACAAGCCATCATAATTATCAAAAAGATTAAGACACATCAGATGCACATAAGAGAGAGAGAGAGACCATATATACGTGGTTCACCCAATCTATGGGCTATGCCCACAAAAATGTAGTGTCATATATTATTCATCAAATTAATAAATGTTTACATCTACAACACAATTGTTGCATTCTCAAATTCCACTTTCCCCGAGCCTCTTGATTAACGAGCATTTTTAAAACCACCAATGCTAACATCTAAATGATGAACGAAGTCTATTCTAGTTTAAATAGCGCTAGATATATATATATACATATATACCAATTGAGTTTAATCAAGGATCTTAATATTACTGAGATCTCTAAAGGCTAAACCGAGCTCGATTTTGTATTCACCAAGATCCTTCTCTGATCTTATCCAAAAATATAACAGCTAATTGTATTCACGACATACTATATATATATATTGAATTAAACAAGACACATTGATTAGCCTTTAAGCTGTCCTTTCCAAGGGTACTATTACATAAAAATATATATATATATATTTGACACATAAGGAAGGCTTACCCTACCGGGAGTAGCCTATGTTCATATGTACCCATAATAATCTAGAATTGAACTTCATGTAAAAATAGAGGTTAAAACAAAAGATAAACCAACCATGGCAGTGAAATAAATCGAGAAGCTCCCAATAGGAATAAGCAAAGCTATGGCAGGGCACATAAGTAAAGGAAGTCCCATGACACAGATCACTCGAATTCTCCATTTTCTATACTAGATAATCTTTCCAAAAGTGTGATTTCCACAATATCTTTATATCTATATATACATATACAGCAACCCATTGAATTTCATTTCAGCATAAATAAGCATAGATCAATCCGATGTCCATCCAACAATGAAAATAAGAAGAATCAAGAATCAAACACGATTCTGAGCCAGAAATGTTGTACGCAGAGTTCAAATACGATTTAAATCCAAAATGAATAAGCAGAGATCAATATGATTTCAATCCGGAAATAAAATAAACAGAGATCCATACCATTTCCGTCCAGAAAATGAAATAAGCAAACTCAGAGATCAAACACAATTTCCGTTCAACAAATGAAATAAGAAAAATCAGGGTTCAAAAACTATTTTCGATCCAACAATGCAATGAGTAGAGATCAAATCTGATTTCCGTTCATTTAACAATCATTTAGCACACAAACAAGTATAATAAGAAACAGAGTATAAAAATACACAAATATCAAAGGAAAACAAAGTATGATAACCCTATACAAATAACTCGGTCCTAGCCCATCGCGATTTTAGAGACAAAAAGGCACCACTGTAACGCCTGCCTCACCACTATGATTTATTAGACTATTGAGATCTATGATTGTTTATACTATTGAGACCTGTGATTGTTTAGACTATTGAGACTTATGACTTATTTGACTATTGAGACTTATGACTGATTATACTATTGAAAAGTATCATGTGAAATGGAAATGATTAGATGAATGATAGATGAATGCTCAATTGATTGAGAAATGATGATGAATGATGAAAATGCCTTATAATGAAAATGATGATGAATGAAGAAAATGCTTTATAATGAAAATGATAATGAATGATGAAAATGCTCGACTGAATGAGACATGATGATAAATGATGAGTAATTTGTATGATCGACTGAATGCGATACTAGAATGAATGATGGGAATATTTTATAGTGCAGTGCTACTAATGAGCGCTTGAGTGTGTGCAGTGGCAGGTAAGACGATTTACTGACTGATCCAGAAGGGAATTATAGGGGTCCTAAGAATGAAAATAACACATAGGGGTATGACAATAGACTGTCGACCCTGAAATAGAAATCCACACACAGGTAGGAAGCCGTTTTAGCTCACCCGGAAAAACATGTGCCGTACGGGTGAGGCCATAATGGCTTGGTCACGTACAATGAGTTGAGGGGTGCATGATAAGGAGGACCTTATCCCTCAGCAGCCCTTCGTCTCCAAGAAAGCATAGTTAGAAGGTGGTGGTAAAGATTCTCGATCGTTATGCAGTACTTGCCATAAGAAGAAAGAAACTGAACTGTCGGAAGGGCTTGCTGAAGAGGTACCTAGACAAGAACCAAAGGGAGAAATTGATCCCATGTATAAATGAAAATTTCACATAAGATTTAAGAAATACTTTATTCCATTTTGTTTTATTTTACTAATTTGAAAAGAGAAAAAGAATTAGAAATAAAGTGGAAAATAAATAATAGAACTATTTATTCAAATCTTTAATTTCTATTTAACATTATTATCTTTGAAAATAATTAGAAATGAAGTGGAATAAAAATACAAGAACTATTTATTTAAATCTTGATTTTTATTTAATATTATAAACTTGGAAAAAAAATTGGAATTAAAGGAGAATATTAATAAAAGAAATTTCTTTTATTTTCATTTTATTAATTGGGAAGGAGAGAAAATAGAAAACATCTTGTGGTCTACTAAAAGTTTTATTAAAAATATTTCTTGAATAAAATTAGTTGGCAAAGAAAAACATAACTATGACTCTAATTGAAAACCACTACACCCACCTTGCACAAATTTAGGAAGTAACTTGAGAATAAATATTAATAGAATATTAAATTAAATAAATTATGTGCATGTGAGGACACATGGCACATAGAATTTTGTTATAAAAGAAGGGAGGAGAAGGAGAAAATGATATCTCTTGCTCCCTAGTGCTGGATGGGCACTGGAATCGAGAATTGATCTTGTGGTTTTTGTGAGTTGGGCTTAGTTTGACCGGGGATTGGGAGATCTCAGCGGAAAGATTGCTAGTGTGTTCTTACGACCCCATTAGCTCGAGGGTTTGGGGTAAAAGAGAGTAACCCCGATACGGTAGGGAGGTCAACCGAGGGGTTGTCGGTATCTTCGTCAAGCTAGGTTGATCGGACAATCAAATCGGCCGCTACTACAATGATATACTCCACCTCGAAGTCGACACTCGAATCAGGTTCAAAGTTCTTTTAAATATTATTTTGTTTTCAGTATTTGAGATTATATTTTAATTTTGTTTTGAAAGGAGAAGGAAAGGAAATAGCTGTAAATCGAACTGAATTTCTAATGATTTCATAACTCTAGTTTCGATATTTATATATGGGAAAACGCAGAGATATATGATTAGTTCTATAAAGTTTAAACTCTGTTAAATTTTTTGTTTCATCAGCATTCTAGTAGGCTTATGAGAAGACGAACTGAGTTCATCTTAAAATCCTATTTGTATTTCATTAATGTCTTCAGATCTATTTCTTCGAACTCTGTGTGTTCGACTATTGTAAACTCTGTTCACATTCCATTAAAGTTTTCAGAACTACTTCATGAAGGTCGATTTAGTTCAACTTTATACGACTCTGTTTTATACTCCATTCGTATTTCCAGAATGACATTATCAAAGATCAATTAAGGTTAAGTTTATATTCATCAGCGTTCTAGATTCGCCTTTATTGCAGATGGTTGAGATTGAATTCCATTTTAAGGATGTGCATGCATTTTGATTTGCGATTCTAGATCCTTATCAAAAATCGACTTGGAGTACATAAAGTAGTCATTCGAATTCTGTTTGAATTCTTTTTAGCATTCCAGATTGTATTATTCGTAGCCGGTTGAAATTTATTTCATTCTAATGTTTGTGCATTCTGTTTGGCGAAGACATCCAAACTCTATTATAATTATTTGTGTTTCATAATTTTTTTTTAACAAGTCGAATTGGGTCAAATCGATCAAACCCCGTGTATTTTTCTTGCGTGTTTCCAGATCTCGTACAATAATTTATAATTTACTTTTAAAATTATGTTGATCCCATAATCATGGCATATCCAGAGCCGTGTTCTGATATCAGAATTGATTGGGCATAAAGATCATTCCAAACTCTGTTTTTATTTGACCCACGTTTCCATATTTAATTCTTCAAAATCGATGTGGCTCAAAACTAACCAAACCATGATGATTGCTACGTACCTGCGATCTGAGGTCGATGTAATTTGTAATTTACTTTTAAAATTATATTGATCCCATAATCATGGCATATCCAGAGGCGTGTTCCGAATTCAAAATCTGATTGTGATCTTGCTCGTTAAAGACTGTATAGAACCAGTTCTCGTTTTCTGATTAGCGAATGTGAAATGTGACCCTGTGACTTATTCTCTGTGTATCCAACTCGATACAAGGGCGTCTTCACATTTGGGAATGCGTATTGTGAATATGCGTATCCAATTCGTAGCACTACGAATTTAAATCTTGGTGTTTTGGATTAAATAAAATCTGATGACGTTTCGAATATGGGAATCTGTAAATCTATGTTGAGCAATTAATGAGGCTTCCGGCAATCCAATCTTATGAATGCTGATCTGGATCAAAAAATTAGTGATGACTCTGCCCTTCCCAATTCCGATCTCTGCATAAACATTTCCTTGAAACTCGATTTCAGGATTATCATTATTGTTTTAACTCTTAAATTTTGTCATTATTGATGTCGATCTGTGAAATGACGCGGACAGTGAATACTCTGCATTAATCTAAGATTTCAACTGAATCATTTGACCCTATCGCGTTTCATAGAGGGTGGATCCAGCCTGAAACTTTTATTTGATCCCACAGTCGATTTTAAATTTATTCTTTAACTCAGCGAACCCAACTCATGGCCTTTTGAAATCCAGATCTTCGCTTTTTCGATTTTAAAACTCATGGCCCTTTGAAATCCGATCTTGGCGGTTTTGATTTTAAAAACTCATAGCAGTGTACTTAGCATTGTATTATTTGAATGTTTCTCATATAATAATACATTGCAACGTAAATATTAATGCTATAATATGTGAAGGTCGATTTTTATAATAATGCCTTACCATATGCATTTTAGTGTTTATATTATTGAAAAATGGAATGTATAAATAATGCATTATTTCATGCAAAGTAGTGGTTATAACATGCGACCGTTTGTTTATATAATAATGTATTATAGTGTAAATAAATTAGTGTGTAATATGAGAAGTTCAATTTGTATAATAATGCCTCACCATATGCATTTTAGTTTTTATAGTATTGAAAGTTGGATTGTATAAAAATGCATTATAGTGTAAATATTAGGGTTGTAATAGGTGAAGGTCGATTGGTTAATAATGCTTTATAATATGCGTTTTAGTATTTGCACTATTTAAGGTTGGAATGTGTAACAATGCATTATTTCATGCATATCAATGTTTGTATTATGTGAAAAATTGTTCATATAGTAAAGCATTATAATGTATATTGCTAGGGTGGTAATATGAGGAAGTTAGCCTACATATAAATGTATTATAATATATTTATTAGTGTTGTATTATGTAATAGTTAGATCCTATAACAATGTGTTATAAATTGGTTAGAAATGATGTCAATATATCATTGTTATGACAAATGTTATTCAAATTATATCATGGTAAAAATGTGGATCTTAAATGTTAGGAGTTCAGAAGGATATAATGCTGAAGACTTTTTGCATGTTCTAGGTGGTGTGATTATAGACATTTACACTCATGGATAAGAAAGAATAAAGAATTAAATATTTACTTCAACTTAGTTCAATTATATATATATAAGCGCTTGGTTTATGAATGTAGAAAGATTAATTCTTTTGATTACTTCAAATGCTTGTTATTGGATTGTAGCCATGCGTCTCATAAGTGAAGAAATATTGCTCTTAGATTCTAGAGGAGAACATTAAAAAAAACACTTGTCGACGCACTTAAGGAAGGCCCCTTACAACCACGATGTACTCTTCCACACATTTCCACACAGGGATCGAGGTTTTCAAGAGACAAAACTTCAAGAGTAGTTCTGGTTTCTCCTCCGCATCTCCACATCGATTACGCTGGTTCACCTATTAGCACATCTTTTAGTAGAGATCTAATTAGACCCAGTCGCCGATATAAACAATTGTTAGCCACAAAAGATAAAAGATATAATGGAGAGGTCTATACTAGTCGTGACAGCATTTATCCTATGCAAAAACTCTAAAGGAATTTATATTTTCATAACCACAACTCTACATCAACGTTCTACCATTTCATTATAAAAAGAAAAACGTTTCTAGTATGACAGACTTCCAAGACTGTTTAGAAGAAAAGAATCATCGATTTTGCTCATAAGAACTAAAAGACAGAAACCCTCATCATTCTCGGTGGCAACAAAAAGAATGGGGATCAAACCAATGCTAAACTGGTATAAGATGTAATTCAGAGTTTCACACGAAATCAAACAATATAAAAGCACCGATTCCTGCAATTTAAATGCAGTGTATCATAGGATACTCAGAAGGGCTATCCAGCGCTATGGAAAAATAATAATAAAAAAAATCTCGACAGGGTTTAAATGACCAATCTCTGGGATCGGGCATCCAAAGCTGTCCTAGCCCCTCATCGATCTCTCCAAAACAAAACAACAGTGTGCTGCCATATCTGGTTTTTTTCCCCTAAGGCCAAGGCCATCTCTCTCTTATAAAGGGTCTCCTCCGATTTACTGGAGTGACACCTGGCCAAACTAACCACCTGCTTTCAACAAATGGCGTTCTACTGGAGTTATAAACTCCACTAAGGAGACAAGCTCCCACTAACTGCTACCAAATTTACTTAGCTACTCGTCCTCCTAACTAGCCGAGCGAATCCTCCTTTAAGTAAAATAAGATGGTTATATCGACACAACTTATCACAAGCGCTAACCTTTCAACCATAACCTAATCAAAATATACATGTCTCAAATTATATGAATACTTCTCCCAAGTTTAACCATATGTTACATGCCTCATAAATGCATATATATATATAGCTTATAAGTTGTTTAACTTATTGTATAGTCATGTATACTAAAATACAAACCAAGGAGCTAAGCTTCTTCTAGCTCTACTAGTGTTCTCTAGCACTTTTCGTAGGTGTAGGATTAATGTATATATATAAATATATATATACACTTATTTATCATTTATAATAATATCTTATATCTCAATAGTATAACTTAAAGTTAAGTGTATGCTAATAGCCCATTTATATATATCTTTTATAGACATGGATAGTGCATGCAATGTAGCATCTATATTTTCTTATGTATCTTTTTCTTTTATTAAGGTTCTCATTAACCACTAAATAACATCCTTATAGCAATGATTAGATAATATCTCCATAGGTGAGCTAAAGGTAAATTCTGAATTGTTCTTCTATTTAGAGCTTCTCGATAATTTTTCCTTGGTATGCTTTATCAAGGGTGGGTATATATATATATATATATATATATATATATATATATATATATATATATATATATATAATTCTAGGAGTGATGCTAAATAATTTTAAATATAAGCTCAAAAGTAATACTTAGAGATTCCCAATCTATTCCCTTGGTATCATTTACCGAGGTTAGGGTAATACCTATGTATGGCCTTTCTTAAGTCTACTTAGGATCATTGAATCATAGTTATCTTTATGAAAAAAATATAAGCCCTATAACGTATTGGAAGGTTGCGACGAGCAATGTCTCTCCTCAATCTATGACGATGACACTTATAACTTCTAAGCTTTTTCTGGTGGGGCCTTGGCCTTGAGCTCCTCACCAAAAAAAAATATAGTATTCTTTTCCATTTACAAAAATAATAGGGACACATAAAAGGGATATTGCATCCTCCTCCCCTTAAGAATAACACCATCCTCGGTGTTCATACTTTTTGACAGTTTGTCTTCCCTTCTTGAGTCATCTTTTGCTTGCTTAGTCGTTCTTTGTTTTGACCTTCTTTATTATCTTCGAATTTCCATGAATTTATTGCAAGTCGCTATCGATCACACCTGTATTTTCGACTACAAAACCGGAATTCAAAGAAATGGTAAAACTTTTCATCAATTCCATAAAAACTCAAAAACATAAACAATGATCCTCTTATTGCAACATAACATTTGCAATTCATGGAATATCTTTTATCCTTTTTTTGTGCTTTTATTATCACAAGCACACATAAATCCAACACTCCAAGAATGTAGACTGTTAACTTAATCAAACATGTCATTCACTTGATCCAAGAAATTCTTGGCTAACACCTCAGTGCTCACGCAACAATCATTTCTCTCATGCATACTAAGCAGCATCCTACCTCCCGCATATGCATTCTCTTTATAGTTTTCCTAGGTCTTTACAGCAAGCCGATTCTCCAAGAATCCTGTTGGATGTCAAATCCCTAATTTATAGGGAGTGTTTTAGTGTCGTTAATGCACTCTTACACTTGTTTTGATTGTCTTGCAGTTAACATTCAGTCTTGTCTCGCATTCTTGGATGCCTGATTTCCTCTTTCAGCATTCGTTGTCCCTTTTCTCATCCTTTTATATAATTGTTTTGTATTATTACATTCTGTAACCATACAGCTACTTTGACCAATCTATGTTCTAGTCCTTTATCCAATAGTAATTAACGATAATAAAGGAATAAAAAAAAGTTGTGGTGTGGATCTTATGTCCTTACCCTCTTCTTTCAACACTTACCATGCGTAGTATGTTATCCTCTTGTCTTTTAACAAGTTCCATAGAATTTTGACCATCTTCCAAATTCACTTGTTAGTATAACAATAATCAAATTTTGTACGAAAATCTTTTCCTTACGCATGATAATAAGAAAATCATCAATATCCATGCATGATTATCTGAAAATAAACATCCTCTTTCGGTTCCTTATTTTTTTTCTTAGGACATGGTTCACCAAAAGAAAGATATAAAATAATTTTCTTGGCACATTAATTCCTTGGAAGGTATAAAAGAACTATAATAGATTTCTTAACCACTTAAGACTTCACGATAACCTCTTTTCTTACTACGCATAACTAGCTTAATAGGATCACATAATGCCTTGAACACGAAATAACATTCTTCCTTTGATGATCCATGGACATTATGACCACTTAACCCCAAATATTAGCTTTCACCATTTCAAAATACAATTCCTATATAGTTATACAACTTTTCTTTGTACACACTAACATCATGTAAGTAACAACAAATCGCCTACATATATATTTGCATACCTTTATGAGAATAACCACATACCTTATATGACCCTCATATGCCAAGGTACAAGTTTATTGGTATTAACATATATTAGTATTATACTCAATATCACATGCAATCCATATACCAAAATGAAATAGATTATCAAGGTGTCCATATAATGGATGCCTCTATCTCATAAATCTTGATCACATAAAAGTATAATTTTTATAACCACCACTCATAGTATCCCAACATCCATACTAATGATCACCGGAGTAAGAAATATATAATTGAAATCATACATTTTCACCATATGCATCATATTCACTACTTAGAATACGCATGTATACTTCTTAAGTAATTATAACCATTATCCTTTTTTTGCACTTATAACTAAGAGTACAAGCGTGCTCCAATGTCACACATTAGTATTATATGCCTTTATTCTATACAATCACATGCAAGAAAGAAACAAGGGGAATCCTAACAATTATTCTCCTTTATAATTTGGTATCTTCATAGAAGGATATAATAACAAAGGATACTCATTTGTGGAAGTACATTAAGGCGAAGAACATGAAAAATCATTCTCAAGGTAGTAAAGAAGACAATTTCCTAGTCATAGAAAATGTCACACCAATAGAATATCCAAGTGAACCAATTAAAGTGAATTCCTTTGTGAAAAGAATCTTGATACCTTAGTCTAGCAAGGCTATATTTCTTGTGAAATATTAGTTTAGCATATGTATCAAACCCATATTTCCTAATTGATACCAGTGCAGTATAATAGATTTCATATTAAAGAACAAAATCTTATCATCAACATAACTATGCTTCATTCATAACTAAAAGAATATTAAATACATCAATTAGATACTTTTTCACGTTGACTCCTCCTGTAACATGTCTTTTTACATAATTTACTATTAATGTAAACAACATTATAAATTTATAAACTTTAAGGTAACTTTAAATATAGAAAATAAATTGGCCGTTCATTAACATATTCGGAACCCTAGACCATCCTAATTAATCAAAGCTTAATGGACCTTTACATATATAATTTCCTTTAATCAAGACTTAATGGATCTTTTAACAAATCTAAGTTGCTTAGATTGTCCATCTGAATCTCATATTTGGAAATCTTGACGACTGGGTCAATCAAATTCGAATAATTATATAAAGTCAACAAAATGTATCAACCATACTTACTTGAATAAAGAGATTGTTGAAACTGAAAGCTATCAACTCTAAAAAATAACAAGAAACGTAGAGAAAGGTAATAACCATCTAAATTGAAACTATCAAGTCAACATAATTAGGAGAGTTCATCGTAGAGTATGAGGAGATATTCATCGTCTAGTATTTATCAATAAAGATAATTCAAATACATAAGGAAACATATACAATGTTCACATATAGGCAATGCTATGCCATTATAACACTTCAACAAATGGAACATGTACTTACTTGCAATTCAAAGACATCTTGTTAGTTACCTCTTGCTGATCCTTGGAAATGAAATTTTATGTTTGCATCTTATAGATGGAGTGCCTTTGCTAGTTCAACTAACTTATATTCGTTTTCCCCAATTGAGCCCAAATAAGCCCGAGTGTTTGCAACCTGTGCTTTCATACCATATGTAACAAACTCGAAAATCCAAGCTATTTTTAGTAGTGAATTTTTCAAATTTTCTCATAACTTAAAAGATCTCCTCAATGAAGTTTATTTGTTGCAAGGAACAAGAGTCCACCATCGATCCATCAAAAGAATGATGATAAGTTAAAAGGGAAATAATCGATATACATAATCATTTAATTTTGTATTCCTACAACCAATGCTTTCATAAAAAAACTTACTTGCTTATACAAAGGTCTTAGTAAATTTCCAACAACGTCAATTTACCTATTATCTTAAGTAAAGTCTATAAAACTTTGTGGGTCAATTATGTGCACATTATGTGTAAGAGGAACACGTTGCCTAAATAATAGTAAATTTACTCAACAAAACATATGATTATATAAGTCCAATAATTCATTTAACATATTAACTCATATCATGTCGTTCTCACCTTGAAAATTTCCATGGAGTTTCTTACCCATTAATGATAGCATAAAGGTGCCTAGACAAGAAAATACATTTATATACTATCACATCATGAAATAATAATACATCATCCTTTACCAAAACATATACTTATACATTTGACATAGAGGACAAGCCATCATAATTATCAAAAAGGTTAAGACACATCAGATACACATAAGAGAGAGACCATATATACATGATTCACCCAATCTATGGAATACGTCCACAAAAAATGTCATGTCATATATTATTCATCAGATTAATAAATGTTTACATCTACAACACAATTGTTGCATTCTCAAATTCCACTTTCCCGGAGCCTCTCGATTAACAATCAATTTTAAAACCACCAATGCTAACATCTAAATGATGACCAAAGTCTATTCTAGTTTAAATAACACTAGATCTATATATATATACATATATACCAATTGAGTTTAATCAAGGATATTAATATTACTGAGATCTCTAAAGGCTAAACCGAGTTGGATTTTGTATTCACCAAGATCCTTCTCTGATCTTATCCAAAAATATAACAGTTGATTGTATTCACAGCATACTATATATATATATATATATATTAAATTAAACAAGACACAGGGATTGGACTTTAAGCTATCCTTTCCAAGGGTACTATGACATAAATATATATATATTCCACACATAAGGAAGGCTTACCCTACTGGGACTAGCCTATGTTCATATGTACCCATAATAATCCAGAATTGAACTTTATGTAAAAATAGATGTTAAAACAAGGGATAAGCCAACCATGGCAGTGAAATAAATCAAGAAGCTCCCAATAGGAATAAGCCAAGCCGTGGCAGGGCACATCAATAAAGGAAGTCCCCACGGAGATCACTCGACTTCTTTGTTTTCTATAATAGATCATCTTTCCAGAAGTGTGTTTTCCACAATATCTTTATATCTATATATATACAAAAACCCATGGAACTTTGTTTCAGCATAAATAAGTAGAGATCAATCTGATTTCCGTCCAGCAATGAAAATAAGCATCTAATCAGGAATCAAACACAATTCCGAGCCAACAATGTTGTATGCAGAGTTCAAATACGATTTCAATCCAAAATCAATAAGCAGAGATCAATACGATTTCAATCCGGAAATAAAAGAAACAAAGATCCATACCATTTCCGTCCAGCAAATGAAATAAGAAACTCAGAGATCAAACACAATTTCCATTCAGCAAATGAAATAAGCAAAATCAGGGTTCAAACTATTTTTGATCCAACAATGCAATACGCAGAGATCAAATCCGATTTTTGATCCAACAATGCAATACGCAGAGATCAAATCCGATTTTCGTTCATTTAACAATCGTTTAGCACTCAAACAAGTACAAAAGGAAACAAAGTATAACAATACACAAACATCAAAGCAAAACATAGTATGATAACCCTATACAAATAACTTGGTCCTAACCCATCGTGATTTCAGAGATAGAAAGGCACCACGATGTACTCTTCCATGCATTTCCACAAAGGGATCGTGGTTTTCAAGAGACATAACTTCAAGAGTAGTTATGGTTTCTCCTACGCATCTCCACAATGATTACGCTCGTTCACCTATTAGCACATCTTTTAGCAGAGATCTAACTAGACCCAGTTGCTGATATAAACAATCGTTAGCCACAAAAGATAAAAGATATAATGCAGAGGTCTATACTAGTCGTGACAACATTTCTCATATGCAGAAACTCTACAGGAATTTATATTTTCATCACCACAACTCTACATCAACGTTCTACCATTTCATTATAACAAGAAATACGCTCTGGTATGACAGACTTTCAAGACTGTTTAGAAGAAAAGAATCATCGATTTTGCTACTAAGAACTAAAAGACAGAAACCCTCATCGTTCTGGGTGGTAGCAAAAAGAATGGGGATCAAACCAATGCTAAACTGGTATAAGATGTAATTAAGAGTTTCACATGAAATCTAACAATATAAAAGTACTGATTCTTGCAATTTAAATGCAGCATATCATAGGATACTCGGAAGGGCTATCCATTGCTATGGAAAAATAATAATAAAAAAATATATCGTCAGGGTTTAAATGACCAATTTGTGGGATTGGGTATCCAAATCCATCCTATCCCCTTCATCAATCTCTCCGAAACAAAGAAATAGTGTGCTTCCATATCCTTTTTTTCCCCTAAGACTGAGGTCGTCCTTCTCTTATAAAGGGTGTCCTCCGATTTATTGGAGTGACACCTGGCTAAACTAACCATCCACTTTCAAAAAATGGCGGTCTACTAGAGTTATAAACTCCACTAAGGAGACAAACTCCCACTAACTGCTACCAACTTTACTTAGCTACTCGTCCTCCTAACTAGCCGAGCGAATCCTCCTTTAAGTAAAATAAGATGGTTATATCGGCGCATAACTTATCACAAGTGCTAACCTTTCAACCATAACATTATGAAAATATACATGTCTCAAATTCTACTTCTCCCAAGTTTAACCATATGTTACATGCCTCATAAATGCATATATAAATATATAGCTTATAAGTTGTTTAACTTTTTGTATAGTCATGTATACTAATATACCAACCAAGGAGCTAAGCTTCTTCTAGCTCTACTAGTGTTCTCTAGCACTTTCGTAGGTGTAGGATATATATAAGATATATATATATATATATATCTTATATCTCAATAGTATAACTTAAAGTTAAGTGTATGCTAATAGCCCATTTATATATATCTTTTATAGACATGGATAGTGCATGCAATCTAGCATCTATATTTTCTTATGTATCTTTTTGTTTTAATAAGGTTCTCATTAACCACTAAATATCATGCTTATAGTAATGATTATAATATCAACATAGGTGAGCTAAAGGTAAATTCTGAATTGTTCTTCCATTTAGAGCTTCTCGATATTTTTTCCTTGGTATGATTTACCAAGGGTATTATATATATATATATATATATATCCTTGTATGGCATCCTAGGAGTGATTCTAAATAACTTTAAATATAAGCTAAAAAATAATACTTAGAGATTCCCAACCTATTCCCTTGGTATCATTTACTGAGGTTAGGGTACTACCTATGTATGACCTGTCGTAGGTCTACTTAGAATCATTAAATCATAGTTATCTTTATGAAAAAAAATATAAGCCCTATAACTTATTGGAAGGTTGCAATGAGCAACCTCTCTCCTCAATCTATGACGACGACACTTATAATCAATCCATGTTGCATCAGCTTTCAAGTTATGTTTGGAAAGAGTTATGCTATCTTTAATACTCTGTTTAAACCGATCCATGTTGTATACTTACACTGTCTACGCATGATGTCTGAGGAGATTGCAAGCCCGATGCTTCTTGTCTCGGATCACTGTCTGCGAGTTTGTGTTTCCTGAGCGTTGCTCATTGTTTATGGCAGTTTAATTGGAGTTCTATATATTTATTTTTATATGCATATCCTTACAGCTTGCAATATGGCAAGGCTAATTTCTTTAATTAGCATTGTTGCTTACAAAATGGAGAAGTAACACTCCGAATTTATATAATATCCTTGCTAACGATGATATGGAGGTAGCATTAATTGTGTAGTCTGTCTTTTGGATCTTGTGATTGGATTTTCCTTTTTGGTTATGATCTTATGGTCAAATGACGAAAGTAGGGAGTTAATGGAACACAAGTGTCGAGTCTTAACCTTGCTGTAAGAGATCAGAAAATAGTGTTACTGTATTTGGTTGTCGATCTCAGCGAATGCCTATAGGTAGGTCTTCTGCACAAACTAGCGTAAAAAGGATGTGACAGTATCTCTGTGTTTTAACATTTTGTTGTCTGCGTTTTCTTTCATTTTGTTGACTGCGTTTTCTTAAGTACTATTTATATTTATATATATGAGGTCACTACATTTAGGTGTTTAGTAACTACTTATAAAAGGAATCGGAGATATTATCATATCGATGTTAGCCTCATTTACATGAGAAGAAACTTTTATAGATACTAGTATCTGAATTAGACTCTCTGGAAATTTTTAAGGTGTTGTTAGGGTAGAGTGTTTTGAATATGTTTCCTATGAGAGAAGCTAGAGAAATCGGAAAATGAAACAATTGAGTTGTGGAATGTAATCTTCCATTCGATTAATATAATATAACCCTTTGGTGGAGGTAGCCCTAGATTGGGTGAACCACATGAAAAAAGTCTCTTTCGTATGTGTCATTTACAATGTGTATCTTATGTGTTGGAAATCTTTTAGTCTTTATATTGATGCAAAGACACTTGTTTCACAAGTTATAATACAAACCATCCTATTATAAAGAGAACTTGTTTATTGTAAGAATTAGTTATTATTAAAGATTTATTGATAATTACTTAGAATACAAAGGATATTTGTAGGAAGGATAGATTATTGGTAATATTCATTATCTTGTATTGAGACCTATTTTATATTGAAATGCATTAGGATGTTATTTGTGATATTAACATTAGAGGTAAAAATTAGAGACTTGTTTGGAACTTAAATAGAAAATCAAATAGCTTGTGTCACGTTTTATCTCTTATGAGTTAAGTAGACATTTTAAACTTTAGTTTTGAAAATTATATGAATGTTGATGTAGGATTTGGGATATACTACATTACCAGACTTTATGTTTAAAGAAAATAGTTTATCTCGTACTTCATTGTTAATGTTCATGGTAAAATTTTAAAAATTTACCAAAATTACTTACTTAGAAATTTGGGTTCGTTACAAATGGTATTATAGCACTAGGTTTAAACACTCGGGCCTCATGGGCTCAATACGAAATAAATAAGTATGAAAGTTAACTAATCAAAGTTATTTTGTTCATTTTTGGATGCATGGATTGGAATGGACGAGGAAAATGTTATTTCAATGCAACTTCAAGTTTCTCTGAAAGAGTAAAGATAAGTACTTTGATTTTTGGTTTTCTCATAAAGTTGTGAGACAGGTATTTTTTCCCTTGTCATGAGTTTTCCCTTGTTATATAGATACTCGCATGGTATTACTAAGGAATGAAACTCAAGTTGAAATGATTTCCGTATTTGAAAAATGTTGTGAACATGCTGATAAATTTTATGAGTAAATGCAAAATTTCATAGAAGTATCATTTAATTCCACATTTTTGTTGATATTCTATCAAAGATTACTAAGCACATTACCTATGAACACCACTAGATTAAAAGTATAGTATTATTTGTATACTCTGAAAAAGTAAGTTTGTTTCATTAAGTGAAGTCACTTGCATACCTTCAAATTCAAATACATGGTTGTTACGATAGATTCATTTAATGCTATTTCAAAAAATATTGCCTTCATAGATATGATAGAAGATGATCGGGTAAAACATTGTTGGTAGTGCATTCATAAAAATTAAAAATTGGTCCCCAAGTAACAATAACAGTGTATACATCTTTTACTTAAGATTCTAATAGTATGCTTATTACAAGAAGATATGTTGTCTTTCTTTCAGTGAAACCAATAGTATGGAGTCGCTTAAGTAATTGGGACCCTTGAGTATTGATAGCCAGAGTAAATTTAACATATTAGGTCACAAGCTATGAACGAATTCATGTGGTAAAATGATTGATGTGTTTGAAATATTATTCTTAGGAAAAGTTGTCATTTTGTTAAAGATTAAGGTCTTATTACTTAACATCAATTGTATTTCATTTCAAGACTTTTTATCGTTATTAGAGTTTCAAGGATAAAAATATATTATTATATAGCAGTGTTTTCTAGGAATTTAAGTAAACTTATTTTAGAATGCATACGAATCTAATTATTTTCTTGGAAGATTTTGTTATATCTTCTAATAAAAAAATGGACATATATCAAGTTAAAAGGTCTTGTTTGATTATCACAAAAGAAGAATTCTAATCTTGTTGTGATTGATTGAGCATGGGATCTTAAAGTTTATTGAGAAAATAATTTTTAGATGATAAGTTTCAATTTGAATTGAGTCTATATGTAACTAAATATTTAAACTATGATGCTAACATGTTTGTTTATAGCAAAGTTGACCTCAAACCCACATCAAAGATGTTGAAGAGTTTACATCATGATGAAGTGAAGAGAATGCACAAGTTAATTGAATGAGCATGCGTATAAATGCTATGGAACTAATGTGTTCAATTGTTGAGCAATTGAAGCAAAGAAATTTAGTTTTCCTTATGCTAACATTTCAGGAAGTGATCTTGACATCGACTGATAAATTTATACAGATAAGTTGAGGTGAATTGCTCAAAAGTAAGTAATGATTTACTTTATCATGATTAAATGGTAAGATTTATGATTGATGATGTGTAATCATGAACATGCAAAGAATATGATAGGTGAATCTATTTCTATTTTTCCGTTATTATATGTGTGTGGCATGCAAGAAATAATAAATAATTGTTACAAAGAAATATTTCTTGGACTTAAACCAGAAGGTTGGAGGGGGAAAGAATGAATTCCCGGACTGAGACAGAGGGGACAACATCAGCATGAGGAACTCAGTAACTAGCTTGTTGTTATGGGACAACTACCCTAATTTGTGGTCATGTTCCCCACGGAAGTGGAACAAAGTAGGTGGAGTGCTCCTTGAATGTTATACTCACCCAAAACAACCTAGGCAATCTTTATATCCATCAAAATGAACAGAGGAAGGGCTCATGTTTTCCTTGTGGTTTTGCTGGAAATTGCACACAAGAGGTTCTCTGAGGAGTAACTTTTTCCTTGTGGTTTTGCCGTATGCACACAAGAAGTTCGATGAGGGGAAGCTGTGTTTTGAGTTGTATTGTAAGACTGTCATGTTCATGCTGAAAGTATGCAGATGGTATTCCTGTTGAGTTTGCAGAGTAAGACGGACGTGTTCTTAGTGAGATGAATTTATGGTGGGTTTGCAGAAGGCTCGTGTTTTGTATGCAAGTCTCCATGATTGCTGAAGTACAAAAGAGCATTTTGTACACAAGTCTCCATGATTGTTGAAGTACAATAGGGTTTGATGATCAAACAAAGTTCTGTTGAAAGAATTGTGGGTGAATCCATGAAGATGGGTGTCTATTTTGGGGGGTCTTCTGAGAAAATAAATCTGATTTTTTCAAGTTTTTCAACTTTGGGCAAAGAAAAGTAATATTTTTGTTTAAAATTTCACTTTTCACTAAAAATAAAACTTTTAGAGAATTATATTAGCTTTAAATTCATAATTTTTTCAAATTTATTATTATTGAGATTTGATATGTCCATTTGGCAAATGTTTAACACTGTATTCTTATAAAATAGAAGGACTACAAAATAGTCAAAAATTATATATATATATATATATATATATATATATATATATTATTATATAAATAATCTACTTAATTTTATTAATATATTTTTTGTAATTATATTTAAATTTTATTAAAATAATAGATTTATTGTTCCAAAGTCACCCATCAACTAACACGATTATTATTTCTTTCCTACCTTAAATAATGTTAATATCAACCATATTATTATTAATATGATTATGCTAATTATAGTAAAATAATGTTAATATCAACCATATTATTATTAATATGATTATGCTAATTATAGTATTATTGTTTTACAATAGAAGGCTTATATAATAAGGACAGTCACTCCTGCCCAAGACTCATCTAGCCATGGCTGAGGTTTTAAACGGAGAAAAAGATTTCAATTTCTAAGGAGAACAAAATCACTTAATCCAATGGAACGACGCACGATTGTTATAGCCCCTGGGCAAGTGACTTTAGTATTGAAGGATTCCCTAAATCATACTGGATCTAGAATTTTAATTTTAATTTGCTATTGAATGTATGTTTATAGGAAGTTTGCCAATAGGAGGAAAATCAGAAATCTTTAGGGATCAATACTACTGCGTTGTTTGTTTGGATTTTTCCTTGGACGGTTGATGAATATCAGTACGGCTATGGAACAAACTTTTATTGGACATGAAATCTTAAATATGTGCACCGGACCATTGCCATTCCGTGGCTATTTTCTAACACAATTTTCACACAACTAATGCTGTTCCATTGATTTTATTCGAAGTGTGCCAACCAATTCAAAATTGACACAGATTGCAATCATAGTGAACTCTGCTTATTAACTAATCCGAAATCACTAAGAAATTAAGATTCCAGTCAAAATTAGTTAAAACTACAGTTTTTGACATTTACACGGATCAAATGAAGATTTCTAAAAAACAATTGAAACTAATGACAGAGTTCCTCCAGTGCCATGTTTTCATCACCACCACAATTTTCTAATACAGTTCTCACTAAATCCACAGGAAATCCCATATCTACCAACCTTTGAACCTTCTGTTCCATTATTCCAAGATCTGCCCCCATGGCAAAAGTTCGAGTCCAGTAACGAGCGGTGCTTACAAATGCTTCGTTGTCGCTAAGGTATTGCCCTGCCACGACAGCATCCAGAGGATCATTAGGCTCTGGCGCGGAAAGCAAGGCTTGCAAAGAAAGTAAGGTTGTATTCAATGTTAGTGCTGCACTCCAGTTATCTTTGAGAGTATCCAAGCATATTGCACCATTTGCACTGCTGATATTAGGATGCCACACTTGATGGTTATCCCTGTTAGATGCTTAGTTTTCTCTATCTGATTTATCTCCTTCTGTACACGTCCAACACCCAACACCATTTGCACTGCTGATATTAGGATGCCACACTTTGGTAATAAATTGCATTTTTGGGGGCGCAAACGGATAGTTATCAGGCACACGAATGTCAATTTGAAATGTGCCCTCTTCGTAAGGAGTACCCGCAGGGCCTCCAATAGACGCGCACAGGTGTAATGAATCATTGTCTTCACACAACTTGATGGTTATCCCTCTTAGATTCTTAGTTTTCTCTATCTGATTTATCTCCTTCTGTACACGTCCAACCCCCAACACCATTGTTCCCGGTTGAATGCAAACAGCTTTTAAAATCCTCGCCTTTAAACTTCAAGTTCTCCGGATACAGAGATTACTCAAGGCAATCTGAACAAGCACACGTCCGCTTTCTTTGAAAATGCTATCGGTGAGTGTTTAATTTCGTGAAATACCAAACAAATGTAGCGTACTTATATGGAGCCTATTTAGGAACTTATTTCATACAAGTCGGCTGGCTGAGATGAATTGGTTATTACATTTGTTATATGAATGTGTTATTATATTATATTATTTTATATTTAGTAAACAAATTTATAACAAGATCAACAATTTCAATTTCCTTTGAACAGTTGCTAGGAGAATATGTCAAGTAATATTATTGGTACCATTTGTCAAGTTGTCATTGTTTAGATGTATTCAGCAATTAACCAAAGAGTAACTTGATCCATAAATCAAATTAAATGCAATGTTGATAATGGCTAAGATAATTTTGATAAATCATTAGTCACACAGTTTGAAAACTATATTTTTAAAAAGCTTTCTACTCAAAATAACAATAATTGAATGTGCATATCTGAATTCGAACAGGTTCACTATTCCTGTGAACGCGTGTGGTCTCAATATCCCAAGAGAAATGAATAAAAGAATTTTAAAATCCCGAGTCTCAATATCCCAAGATGAATGAACTTGTGTGAAATTAATTACCTCTAAGCTTACTACATGACCACATGCTTTAATTAAGATTGGTATATTTTTTGATGAGTTGTTATGGCGATTACCAAATAATTTATATATGTAACAACTAAAGAAGGAGTAAGCACCCTGATTTTAGCTCCTTCAGCAAAAACAGGACAAAGGGTTTGCAATGCTTCTTCAAACTTTTTGATTCTGTTTAAAACCTTTTCCTGCTGTTTAAAACCTTTTCCTGCAATAGCTGGTCCATTGCTGTAAGCATAAACACAACAATGAATTTGCAAACTTTCTCATATACTCCATTTTATGCATCATTATGCATTGAGTCGTTCTAATAATATTTGCAATTTACTTTTCATGTTTCTTTGTATTTCATTATATGACAACTACATGTAACATATCTTTAAATAATGCAATATATCCTTTTCAAATGGAAAAATAATTTCAGTAAAGATGAGACAAAACAACTAATCAGAGAGTGTGTTTTGCAATACATTTTACATTATTGCCTTCCAAAATAAACGAAATAAAATGAAATTATTCACCACCAATCATGTAAGATTATAAAATTAAGATTATAAAATTAATGAGCAGTAATCTATATCAAAAGGGTAATCCTGTTCCATACCATGAGAATACAACACATCTAAGAGAGAATATACAATAATTATGGAAGTAAGGCTAATTCCATATCCAACAAAGAGTCTAATGGGACTGCATCCTTCACCACAGTAGAATACAATTTACTATATTCGTTTTAGAACTATATTTCCAAAGGGAAAAAAATAATCGTAATTTCAACCTTGTCGAGGTATCCTACTGATCCCCAACTAAAGGAGATCTATCATCTTCTCTGACTAAAACTGCTAAGGTGGTAGCTTCCCATGTATGCTGAGTGTGAAAATAAGGATGGAACACTGGAGGTTGGATGAGGGCTGAGCGTGGAGGTTGGAGAGGGATAGAGAGGAGATGGGTTTGCGCAGAGAGAGATGGAGCTGGCGAGGTAGGAGTGTTGGGCGTGAGCAGAGAGAGAGAGATATGGAGCAGCATGGAGATGGGAGGCTGGAGCAGCGTGGATAATCCAGGATGGAGCTGCGTGGATAATGAAGTGTAGCAGCGTGGGTGATAAATGGTGGATGGAGCTGCGTGGATAATGGAGTGTAGCAGCATGGGTGATAAATGGAGTTGGGTGGGAGATGGAGTGTAGCAGCGTGGGTAATGGAGGATGGAGCTGCGTGGGAGATGGAGTTAGCAGCTTGGGTAATGGAGGATGGAGCTGCGTGGGAGATGGAGTTAACATGGTGGGTAATGCAGGATGGAGCTGTAGGAAGCCAGCTATCAACATGACAATGGGCACCGTTAAGGCATTGGTGAAGGTAGCCAACAGGCTGAGCGTGAAGGGAGAAGGTAGCTGGAAGAGTGGGCGCACAGGCAGCAAAATGAAGGAGTGAAGAGGTGCATGCAAATGGGAGGATGGAGTGAAGAGCTCAGTGATGGCAGGTAGTGGAGGAGGCGAACATAGTGCTGAGCGTGAAGGTAGAGCCAAGGGTTGTTCCAATTCCTCCCTGTTTAGATCTGGAAGCGTTCCCTGCTTCCATCCATCATTATCCCATGGTTGTTTTTCATCCATCATAAGCCCATGAGATATAGTTTCAGGTCCATCCTCACTCACAAGATTTTGTGCAAGTTTTGGAGAGGATGTGCCCATGAGAGGAGAGGAAATTCCTGGCGTGCCAATAGTTAGAGTTTGACCATTGGGAGTCTGCTGAATACCCTGAGCACTTTCAGTATTTGAGACAGAATAACAGGAGAGGACTTCGTATCAACATTCTCCATTAGGGTTAAAGGCATTGGAAGAGTTGAAGGGGAATGCTGAGGAACTTGAGAAGATTCCCGAAAACTATGTGGTGTAGAGGAAGGCAATGATGTATCATTAAACTGTTGATGTTTTTTTTTTTTGTGGCTGATAAACTGATACTTGAGCAAGCTGTTGATGTTTGATGTTTGACAGATGCTCGTTTGAATGTAGTAGTCAATTTTGCCTTGACTTCATATTTGCAGACACTTGTTATATTGGTACCAAAGAATTCTGTGAACTGAGTTGCTGTTGTTGAAAAACATTCTTTTCTGGTTGCTGAACCTGAGGTATTTGGGTATGGGGTGACTGTTTCACGATCAAGCCAACTTGATATTTACAAATCTTGGGTCTCTTCGTCATGTCACGGTTGGTTATATTTACATCGATAGGCGTCCCTATCTCAACTTTTCCAACATATAATCTCAGATTAGGGATCAATGGCTATCTTTTCTTCCCCTTTTCGTCTAAAAACTATCTATGGTGGAGGTTTACTCAGATAAATCAATCTGAGCGTTTTATAATGACCTATTAACGATATTAACAATTTGATTAAATAATTAATATACAACATACTAACAGTTGACACGGATGTGAAATTATAAACCACAAGTATAGTGCTGAAGCTAAGAGTAGTAAAAATATGCCAATATCCACCACGTATTCCGGGATTTTGTAATTGTAATTGCAATTCTCATTAAGCTGTCTAGGATATGTATAGACCCCAGTATGGTGGCACATTCAGTTGTATTGAAGGAGGTTATGCAACGATTTGGGGGTTTACCCGGTGAGGAAAAGCGCTCCCCATCAAGCTATCCAGGATCTGTATAGATGCATGTATGGTGCCAGATTCAGTTGATATGCATGGAGCTTCTGGATGGATTTGGGGATTTAGCCGGTGAGGAAAATTTTCTGAGGAATTTTCAGGTGAGGACTGCCAGAATGGTTCGACATTCATGTTTTGAAATTCAAGCGTTCTGTGGAGATTATTTTGTGTAGAACATGTTTTAGGTTTTAATAATCATGTTATTTTCCTATAGATTTAATAATTATGTTGGAAGAGAGCATACCACAAATAGAATATTACCTTCTAGGAATATTATTTATTTGGACAAATCACATACCACCCGTTTGAAACTTAACCCGGGGAGAGAGAAAATATCCTTCAGGAATAACATTTACTCAATGAAATGACATACCATCAGTTTGAAACTCAACCCGTGGAGAGAGAAAATATCCTTGAGGAATAACATTTACTCAACGAAATGTCATACCATCCCTTTCAAACTCAGCCCTCAACAGCTCAGCCCCCTCGAGGGAGGATATAAACAAATTGAAAATAGTAGTGAATCATAGAGATTTGTAAATGGATTAAGATAGAACTTATAACCATGTTACCTTTTACATATTATGTAAATATCAATTTTTTGTTAGTGTGTGATCATAGTAGCTTTAAATCAAATTTATATTTAATTTTTTACAATGTGTTATTAATTGATTGATCAATATAAAAAACCTAGATAAAACATATTCCACAGAGTTAAATCCTTTGAAAATTGGAAAGGAGGAATGGCTTATTTTGCATTGCATAATTTTGGATTTATTGAACATGAAAATCATTGATTTATTAAGAATTTGACCATGAAAAGATGGAACCTTGGCTCATCAAGATTTGAAACATGTACTTTAAGAAAAGCTCCCAATAATGATAGCCCAAATTGCCTCCATTCGTGAAATTATATGTAAGAAATAAAATTCTATGAGAGTTTGATCTTTAATTTTTTCGGGTTATGTCTTGTATAAGTAGCCACTTTCATCTTTTCAAAGAAAACTATCACTTTGATATGAGTTTATGTGGTGAAAATATTGGAATTTCAACTTTTATTATTTGTAAAAAAATAATTTTTTTAAAAATAAAAATTATGATTTTGGTAAGATAATATTTTTGAATTCACTTTTAACAATCCTTTAATATTATTTGATTGTATTTAAATTGGGAAAAATAATTTTGTTAATAGTATATTATAAATATTGTGAATATGTTGGTTTCAATATTCATTAATTATAAAAATAAGAGTTAACTTGGGCTTAGATGACTTAATTACTTGTACAAGATAAACTTTCTTTCAATTGATCACATAAAGAGATAAATTCATATTGTTTTTACTATCTTTGAAAGACACATGCTTATGTAATTGTTCTTCTTTATTAAAAATGTTCTTTTATTTAATTTGTATATATGGATTTATTTAGTTTTTTTTATATTAACAAAATAAATATTCATGCATTTAATTTCAAAATCATTATACAATAAATAAAATTTGAATAAATTTTTATTTAATTTAGATATATAAATCATTTTAAAAAAATCATTCAATTTTGACATATTAACATCTATATAACATTTAACATTTGAATAATCAATCCTTTATCATCCAAAAAATATTACAATTTATGAATTTTAGAATTTTAAGACAAAGACAATTATGTTGTTATTAAACAATTAAACATCCACTTATTTAAATTGAAAATGATTATATAACAAATAAAATGTGAATATTATTGTGGCTATAAACAATAGGTATATATTAATGTTAATAATCATTTTTATATTCATTTTAACTTTAACATTAACACTAAGATTTTATGTTATTATAAAAATTAATATTAACATTAATATTATTATTAATATTAAAGTTTATCAAACATCAACCCTACATAAAATTTCAATGCCACATAACCATATTAATAATAATATTAATTAAAAAAAACATAATATAACATCACACAAATTTAATTGGCATAACATCACATAACTTTAATTAATTGACATAACCTTATAAGATATTAGTTAGATATTTAAATATTTAATTATTATTATTGATATTAATAATATTAATACAATTGTTTAATATTAAGATTAATGTTTAATTTTAATAATAATGTTTAACAATAGAGAATTATATTAATGTTTAAGGATAGTATTGAAATTAATAATATTAATATTAATGCTAAGACTAATATTAATAATCTTGATAATGATTATTAATTTTTTTACTAATGTCATTATCTAATATTATTTATTAGCGAATCATACGAAGCCATGGTTAATACTGAACAACTATGAACAACCATGGTCAACCATGGTCTACCATGAAGAAACATTGTCAATGTAGCATCCAAAAATTTCACAAAATTTAAAACAATTTAATGTAGCATTAAATGCTATACTTGTGCAGAAAAGTATTAAATGTTTGTTTGTTGACATGTCGTAATAAAATGTTTATGACAATAATACGTATGTATTGTTTTAAGATGTGTGTGAAAAGTAACTATACATGTACTAGGATAATGTTAAATGTTTTTATGTCTCAGTTATGCATCCCAAAATACTTATGAATTGTTGTGAATGCTCTTATACATTGGTTTGTTGTTGTCTATATGCACTAACTAGTTATTCTTCTTTTGATGATGAAGGGGCCCTATGGCACCCCAAGGCTTACTTAGCATTTATGCTAAAGCATTTGAAACGTTCTTTTCGAAGATCACAGGTAAGATAAAGTTATCATTTTGAAACTAAAATGCGGAAGTCCTAAGTGTTGTCGATTAGTTTTCAAGTTTTAAAAAGAGAAAAAGTACGCTAGAAAGAAATATCAGGGTGAGATCTACACAGATTGTTCTTTATCTATAACTATAATAAGTTGTTCAAATGGGATTACATCCCCAAACCTCAGTATAAAAGTTATGTGTATTACACATTGAAAAGTTGAGCATTAACCGCAATATTTAGGCATTCTAACAATTTATGGTGAGAAGATCATATCTCAGTTTTCAAATTGCTTTTAATGTATTTCTAAAACCTATCCTTCTGTCCTATGCAAAATAATTCTAATTTATGAATATATATTACTAGGAATATCTTGACTTCATTTGTAACAATACATTTTAGAGCTCTTTTCCACTTTACAATGAGTATTTTAATACTTTGATTATTGTGATGCTTACTCTTATTACAAATTATTGGCTAAAAGTATTAGTACTAAAATCTAAACCATTGATAATAAAATGCTTAGGGTACATGAGCTTTATGACTATACAATAATTATTGAAATAGTCCATGTACTTTGCTTAGGGTTTGATAAAGGTTGTTTTACATAATATATATATCGTAATTTTTGTCTTATACACATTGCAGCCATATAACATTATGGTAATAAGTATTAATGCGATATAAAATTGAAAACCTTGACCTAAGCTATTCTTGCAATGACAGGTCCTTTGTAATATCACCATAAGGTTATGGTTCAAAGGATTTTATAATGTAGAAGTTGGATCATAGGGTTAACTATATGGGAATGGTTAAGCAATGATCCCAATGTATGATCTCGTTGGCAGGGATTCTATGTACTATGGTAGCTCGGAATCATAAAGTGCATTAAAGTGTGGTGTAGTGGAATGCCCGTTGGCATCGTCGTGGCGAGCATCACGTGCTAGCTCTTCTCGAAGTTGATGTTACCCTAATCGCACCTTGGTATTACCTCGTTGCAGTTGTAATTTGGCATTCATTTTGCAATGAAGGAGTGTGGGAGAGGCCGACAGCCTTGAGAGGTTTTAGGTTTTTGTTAACAGAGTGTTGGGGCACCTCCCTGGGTTTTGATGTCATGGCAAGTGACTGTAAGCTAGACTCTTAGAGCCGAACCTTTTTAAGATTGTGGGTTTGGTGCAAAAGTTGGTAGTTGAAAATAGTTTCCAGGGTGCATGATGAACTTGAGTGTTTCTGAACCAGAGGCAAGTTTCTTTTGGTAGTTCTCGGCACTATGTATTTTTTTCACCGAGCTTGATGGATGATACTGGCTTCGTTTTCTTGTTTAGCTATGATGCCTCTGCTCCTAGAGCAACTTCTACAGGTAACGTTCCCAAGTCTTGGACTATTATCACTATTTGTAAATTATTTTCAAACTCTGTAATGCATTATTTAACCATCAATTGTTTGTTGGCAGGTGCTCTTCGTTTGCAATTTATTTTGTTGAAGCTTCGTGGAGACATTGCTTTACCACCGGTAAGACTCAGTGGTTTCTCCTTCTTGGAAAATGTTGCTCGTTGATTGATGTTTAGCCACACGTTGGGGTTTAGTATCAGCTGAGGATATGGCCGTCGTTATAATATTTGTGAACCAGAAGATAGGTGTAGGGAGGATGAAATCCTCATCCTACTTTGATATTGGCCCTACAGCGTTTCGTTGCAAATATTTTGTGTAACATTTGTTTTAAAAGGGTTCTGATCCTCAGTTTTTTTTTTAAAGAAATGGGAAGGTTTTGATACTTGTGAAATCATACTGTCATATTCGTTTATGCCTGCGAGCAATGCTCCAACATCTGAGTTATTTTGTTTCAATCCTTTGTTTATGAAATGTTAAGGCCGAGAGCCAAGGGTTAATGACAAGTTTTGTACATTCAAAGCCTGATTTATTTTGATCAAGTGAAGGAGTCGGTCCTGAGACTGAGACCTAGTCTCGTCTGTTTACTATGTTTCGCTATAGACCAAAGTTACAATAGGAATGCAATACTTATGTTTTAGTGTGGATGCCGAATAGTTACTTTGTCTCTCATCAGGCTTGTACAGGTTATATGTTAATGGGACTGTGTTCGTCAATGTCGAACCTATGCAAATGAAATTTTGTGTTTAAAAGAAAAATGGGTTATGTTGACAGTCTGGTATAAGCTCTTTTTGACACTAAGATGTATTCGTCTCTCTTCAGGTTTTTCCAATGAAATCTGTAGGTTTTAAGGAAAATATCTTTATCCGAATGAGATTGTCTTGTAACTCCTATGTGATATATTAAGCATTGAATGTATGTGGTACGAATAGCTAGGGTTCTAACAAATAAGCATTTGTTCAAACAGAGTTTTTTGTTTATATAAATATTTTAAATTTAAGAATGTTGATACTGTTTGATATTACAAAAATATTCAGAAAGGATAGAAATCTAAATAGAAGTTTTCATAAGGATAGAATAGTAATATGTTATATATTAAAGAGAATCTATGTTTGGCTTACAACTATTTAAATTCCATAAATGATAAATGTCTAAAATGAAGTTTACATACTATATTTTTTTTTAAAGGAAAAGAAAAACGTAAGTAGTGTTTATCAACTTGCACAGTAATAGTTGATTTACAATGAAGCCCTAGGTTCTGTGGAGAAAATAAATGTTTGCTTCTAATACTATAAAACAATATAATGTCTATGCGATAAGAATGTTGCTATATTTTCTCAGACTTGGCATGAAATAATTAAACTTGCAGAATATAAAAGAAAGGAGAAATTTAAAAGAAAACATAACAGAAAAAAGAAATCTTTAAGGAAAATAAACAGAGTTAGTTCTATCATTCATCATGGTCATTGTGTACCATTTATCTAATTTTAATCCCTCTTCCTTGTAAAAGAGTATCGTACAGAAAAAAAGTGTGTGGAAAAATACAAGGAAGTTATTTATTCAATCATTTCATATACTTAATCATCATTATACAGAATCATAACTATATCAAAATTCAAAACAATTACTTCTGTATGATGATAACTATGAATACTAAATCAACAATTGCATAAAATAATTTTACTACTTAGAGGATGAAATAACAAGTAGAACCTGTAACTGTAGATAGGATGGACAAACACCCAAGGAGGTATGTTCCTCCCAACCTTCTCTAGAAGAATCAGCCAAACTACTTGCCTCCTTTGGACCCCCGAGCCTATTTACTGAACCACTAGGTAGAAGACTCTATGTAGAATCAAGGCACTCAAATTGTAACCAGCAATCAATAAATACTTGCCAAAAACCTCAATCTCTGCACTCAGTAGAAAAACTCTACACTCAGTAGTAAACAAGGAAGACTTACACCATGATAAAAAACCTAGACTTCCCCTCCTCGAATCTCTTGTGTGCATACAGCAGAACCACAAGGTAAGTTTCTTCGTCAGGAAAAGTGTTGAACCTCAGTCCAAATTCGATGGCTCTTAAAAATATTTCCTAGGTCTTTAGTGGTCAGTTTTCAATAAATGAGCCTCAAGCTCCAGTCCCATCTTGCTGGGCACTATGACCACAATTCAAGGGAGTTGTCTCATACCAACAGCTAGTTACTTGCCCCATGATGCTGCCACTTGTCCATTTCCTTCTACCCCAGATTCCATTCCACCTAGTGGGTTAGTAAACACTCTTTCAACAGTCTCCTTAGGTGTTTGTCTCCTATTTAATTTATTTAATAATAAAATATTGTGCAAATTACAGTCATCCTTGGACACTTGTCCAAATATAAAACTTTACATTAAAAGTTAAGTTAACGTTTTCTTCCAACATAAAATGTTTCCGCAAAAGGGGTATGTTACAGTCAACCATAAACAACCATGGCAAAACAGTCACAAATATAGTCAACCATAACCATCCGTGATCAACCATGTTCATCCATGATCAATTTTAAATTCCATATTAATATTCTTAACTTAAACTTGTCCAAGTTTAACCATTTGAGTGATATAGTCCATGTATTTAAATGAGCTATTGTATACTTTTACAAGGATGCTAAATAAGTAAACCATGGTCAACCATATTCATATTAATCAGCCATAACATTAATATTAAATAATTGTATTAATATTAATGCTAAAATAGTCAACCAAAGTCAACAATGGTCAAATATATTCAAGCATGGCCAAACATAGTCAGTCATGTTCAACCAATAGTTAATTATGCCCAAACAAAGTCAACCATATCCAAAGTCAACCAAACTCAACTGAAATCAACCAAACTCAACTAGGTCAACCATGACAAACCATTATCAACAATGGAAAATCATAGTCAACCATGGTTGACCATAGTAAACCATGGTCGACCATAGTTGACCATACTCAACCATACTCAACCAAATTCAAAAGTCAAATAAAGTCAACTAATAGTCAATTATGGCTAAACATAGTCAACCATACTCAACCATAGTCAAAAGTCAAATAAAGGTCACCCAATAGTGCATTATGGAAAAACAAATTCAACCATAGTCAACCATAGTCAAAATTCAAACAAGGTCAACCAATAGTTTATTATGGAAAAGCAAAGTCAACCATAGCCAACCATAGTCCATCATTGGGATCACTAATATCCTGAGCATGAAATAATGAACAGTAAGGATAGATCTAGGTTTTCATAACTCAATAAAGAATACCATGATAGAGACTTGGAACACGATTTTTTTATTGTAACGAAAAAGCATGCAAACACTAAAGGGCTAAGATCCATTCCATATTCACATTCCATATCTCACAATGCATACATCATACAATACCACAGGCATAATAAATAGAAACACATTTTCACTATAAATAAGAGTATGTAAATACTAACGATCTGAGATCTGTTCCAGTTTCCCATTTCCCTATCTCAGAATGCATACGATAAACAAGACTACAGGCAGAGTATAGAAACACGATTTCATTTCAACAATATCGATTCCTAGAGCATATACAAAAATAATACAGTCGACGTGAATGAAATTACAAATCTATGCTATCATTCACATACTAATAATAAAACTCCAACAAATCAAAGAGAACATATAAAAAAAAAATCCTACGATGGAAGCATTCCACCTCGACAGATTTCCCAATATTGATGGCAGAGTAAAAAAATAACGAGATCCATCCAAAACCCCCAAATAGAACACCCCTGCAAGCCGAACCCCTCTTCCTTGTGAAGGAGTGTTTTCTTTATCCTCGTAAGACACATGGTAGTCTTTACTAGGATGAAAGGGACAAGTGGCGGCTTAGTCAAACCGTAATTCTTGTGTAAGGGGACAACTTCGAGATAATCAAGGAGTGTGGTGGGTTAAACACTTAGACCACTCTATCTTACAATAACTAAACTCAACCATCCAAATCCAGTTTTATTTTTAAGGTTGATTTAGTAGGTATATATATATCTATAAATATATATGTGTATGTAAATTATAATAATTCTCAAAAGTTACTCATAAAATACTCATAAAACTTTTAATTAAAGTATTTATGAATACCTCTTTGGTAGCAATTACCCTAATTAAGTTTAGTAGGATAAACACCTGTTTATTAAAGATTATAAAAATTTACTAAATTATACCAATAAATAAGTTTAAGCACATCAATTAATAATCTCTTTTTATTTTAGCTTAGGAAGTTTAATAAAGATATATATAAATGTTTTATATATGTTCGGGTACATAGCGTACTACCAAAGGACCGAACACCAAGAGAAACCGCTTCACACAAACAGATCGCAGATCAACACACCGATGTTTTGACGTGGTTTAAACCCTCTTGAGGGAAACACTCCATGGCCCCGACCAAATAGATTCTACGGGACAATTTATTATGCAAAGAAAGAAAGTTACAAATGAGCTTCTCATAATCAATCAACTAAACAATGACCCTCCATGCTCTTTAAAAAGAGATCATGGACCAATCGAGTGTTAAGCCATGGATCAAGGTTAGGTTTGATCTAAGAGAAGTTGAGCCATCGGATCACTCTATGTCGTGAACATATCGTGACCGTCGGATTACGTATTTACAAATGCATACTAATGCATACTAAAGAAACACACTATCCCTAACGGATATATTACACAAGCTGATCTTAACTAACTCCTAAGTGTCTAAATATCCTAACATCCCCCTTTAAGAACAACTTGGGATAGGATTGAAGGATTTATAAAAGTGACACTATTAAGAGAAGTAAGGAGGCATTAGAGCCTATCCCCCCTTAATGACAAGTTCGTGAACTCTTAACATGGATCAAAGTTTAGAAAACTTTGCTTCTATAAGAGACTTGGTGAAGATGTTTGCAACTTGATCATCTGTAGGGCAAAAGAGCACTTCAAGAACACGATCATGAACAAGATTTCTGATGAAATGCATATGTAGCTCAATGTGTTTGCTACGTTGATGTAGAACTGGATCTTTGGCAAGCTTGATGGCACTTTGATTTTCGTACCAAAGTGGAGTAGGCTACTGCTGCTTGAATCCAAACTCTGAAAGGATCTGTCGAAGCCATAAAGCTTCCTAACTGGCATTAACTGCTGCTTGATATTCTGCCTCTGCTGAAGAAAGAGCAAGAGCTTGTTGTTTCTTACAATCCCAAGTAATAGGTCCAGATCCCAGACTGAAAACATAACCTGCAGTAGACTTTCGATCATTAGGATCGCCATCCCAATCTGAATCAGTGAAACAAACCAACAAAGGTTTTCCCCCTATACTGTAATGAATCCTAAACTGAACTGTACCTCGAATATATCGAAGTATTATTTTAGCTGCTTTCCAGTGACTTTCATGAGGTGTTTGCATATAACGGGCAACACGACCAACGAAAAAGGAAAGGTCAGGACAAGAATGAGTCAAGTATAAGAGACTACCAACAAGCTGACGATATAAGGTGGCATCGACTTTAGATGAAGTACAAGTGGCAGAAAGTTTGACTCCAGACTGGAAAGGAGAAGGGGCTAGTGTACAATCTTCCATGTGAAAGCGATGAAGAAGGTCACAAGCATACTTAGACTAAGAAAGAAAGATTCCTTCTTTGGTTTGCAGGACTTGGAGACCAAGAAAATAATGCAAATGTCCTAAGTCTGACATTTCAAAATTTTGTTTAAGACTGGATTTAACATGGGTTATAAGCTTAGGGTCACTACCAGTAAGAATAAGGTCATCAACATATAGAACAAGTATGATGAGATGGTTTCCTACTTTCTTGGTATAGACATTGGGGTCAGAATGGCATATAGAAAAACCAATGTCAAGGAGAAAGTTATCCATTTTGGCATACCAATCTCTAGGAGCTTGCTTAAGGCCATATAAGGATTTCTTAAGGTGAAAGACAAGGCTAGAGTTATCTTGAACATATCCAGGAGGTTGTTCCATGTAAATTTCCTCCCGTAAATCACCATGTAAGAAGGCAGACTTGACATCCATTTGATGGAATTCCCAGTTATGTAAGGTTGCAAGGGAAAGAACAAGGCGGATGGAGTTCATTTTTGCGACGGGAGCAAAGGTTTCATTGTAGTCAATCCCTTCAACTTGGGAAAAACCTTTGGCAACTAACCTTGCCTTAAGTCTTTCAACACTTCCATCTGATGCATACTTAGTCCTGTAGACCCATTTACATCTGACAAGTTTTCTTCCTTTTGGAAGAGGCACAAGATCCCAAGTATCGTTCGCCATTAAGGACCAATATTCTTCATCCATGGCTGCATCCCAATCTGGATTCCCTGAAGCTTCTGCAAAAGTTTCTGGATCATGATTCTCGAAAACTTGAGCCAAAAGAGAAGAGGCTCGCAGAAACTGAGAACATGTTCGACGTTGATCGCTAGGATCACCGACAAGATCACCAGCTGCTTCACATGTTGAACGGACCCATCGAGGAAGCACTTGTGCTAGTGCAACTGGAGGAACATGAGCAGGCGGAGGTGTATTTTCATCCTCACTGTCATCATCAGAAACTGGAGTTGGAAACCTGTCAAGGAACTTGGAAGAAGAAGAAGAAGGAACAAACTCCGAATCAGGCTCATAGGCCAAAGATGGCACAATCGCCGAGTTAGGCTCGCAGGCCAAGAGATTTTCATCAAATTTAACATCTCTTCTAATGATTATATCATGATAATGTGGTGGAACAAGTCTATAACCTTTTACATCTTCAGAATATCCAACAAATATGCACTTTTCACTTTTAGGCTGCAATGTTTCCATTTTTCATCTGGAATGTGAGCCCATGCTTCACTACCAAACACACGGAAGTGACTTACATCAGGTTTAGTTTTACTCCATGCTTCTTTCGGTGTTATACCTTGTAATTCTTTAGTGGGGGTGTGATTAACTATGTAATTTGCACAATTAATGGCTTCACCCCAAAATTGAAGACTTAGTCCCTTAGATTGGATCATACAATTAGCCATTTCTTTTAAAGTGCGGTTCTTCCGCTCAACTACACCATTTTGTTGTGGTGTATATGGAACAGTGTGCTGTTGCTGGATGCCTTGTTCAGTGCAGAAAGTAGTGAACTTATTGTTAATATATTCTCGTCCATTGTTAGATCTTAACTTAATAATTTGATGACCAGATTGTTTTTCCACAAGGGCCTTGTAGGCCAAGAACATGTTAAATACTTCGCTCTTAATTTTTAGGAAATAAACCCAAGTGCATATGGTGTAATCATCAATGAAAGTTAAGAAATATTTGAAACCAGAAAAGGAAGCAGATGGAAGAGGACCACACAAGTCACTATGCACAAGATCCAAGGGAACTGAGGCGTGCCAAGAGGCACGTTTGTCAAAACTGTCCCGATGATGTTTTTCGAGTACACAACCGGAGCAAACACCATCCTTGCAAGATACCATCGGAAGACCTGTCACCATATTGTCTTTACATAGTTGTTGCAATGAGCCGTAATTTAAGTGACCAAATTGCTCATGCCAAAGTTTGCTCAAGTTATCACTATGAGCAACAAAAACTGAAGGGAAAGGTGATAACCCAAAGTTGTTAAACTTGTACAACCTGGTAATATCATCAACAATTCCGGTAGCTAGAACCTGTTGAGGATCTTTAAAATCCTTGATTACAACTTGGTGAGGTGTAAAGGTCACAGTTTTACCTTCACCAGAATGAGTGATCTGATAGACTAATAACAAATTGCAGGAAATTCTTGGAACACATAGTACATCACTAAAATGACCATTATCTACTGGAATTGTTCCAGGTCCTACAACACTTAGAGATCTATCATCACCAACAAATATTTGTTTGGTGTTACATTCATGCATAGTAGAAAAGATGGCTTGATCCTTAGCCATATGATAAGATGCTCCAGAATCAATGAGCCATTCATTTGAAGTAGAAGAAGAAGATGCATTATAAGAATAACCAGAAGCACAAAGTGCATGTCCATGAGAGGCAGATTCTGAAGATGAATCTAGGCTGATGTGGTGCTCCTTCATTGCTGCTTCCAAGGCTGCCATCTTCTTGAAACACTTAGATTCATCATGATTATCTTTCCCGCAATAGTTGCAATGACGCTCAGTCTTCTTGCCTTTTGGCTTGGATCCTTTGTCATTTTTTAAAGAAGGAGCTGACTGAGAGGGTTTGGGACCCTTGTTTGACTTATTATTGCGAAAATTTTGTTTCGTGGGAGGCTTGGACTTTTCTTTCTGTTGGGACAATAAGGCTTTCCCAGATGTATCTACATTGTTGATTATTCCAAGATGAATGAGTTTATCTTGTTCTCTAATCAAGGAATCACAAAAGGATTCAAGACTAGGCTCTTGATAGCTAGCTGCATTCAAGGATGCTTTCATGGAGTAAAATGTAGATACAAAAACAGAATATGCAGGTCCAAGTTTGGAAAAATATGATAAATGCATTGTTTGTCTTCCCTCTCAATCTTACATTCTGCACATAAGAGTTTAAGAGTTTTGTACTTAGATAAATAATCTTGAATGCATGAAAAGTCACTTGGATTTAAAGAAATCAACTCATTTTCGAGTTGGTGACCTTGAATTTCATTGTGTTTACCAAACACAGATTCCAACTTGTCCCAAGCAGCATCAGGTTTATCAATTCCAGATATGTGGAATGGCAAATCAGTAGAGATTGACATCATAATCAATCCACGAGCTTCATCACATCTATTTTCCCATTTTATTTTCTTATCATCATCAGTGGGTTCTGTTTCTTTCCCTGAGGTAATTCTGAAAAGTCCCCTACTTCATAGAACACCCTCCATACGAGATTTCCATGAGAAATAGTTGGAACTGTTAAGTAGAATATCACAAGGGGCGGCCATATTTGTAAATTAATGGCTGTAAAAGTAGAAACCAATAGTCTAGATGTGAAGATCTTGAAAAAATAGGTTGTTTAAAAAAAAACGGCACTGAAAATGAACCTGTATGATGAAGTTATGCTTGAACAAAGAAACTGTTGAAGATGTCCCCAATAGTGACGTGGCAGCTAGAGAATGTCTAGCAAAAAAAAGAACTCCTCTCTTCCCAAGATGAACCTTTTGACAATCACTCTACAAGAAAGTTGCTTTAAGTGAACCACTTTTGTAAAATAAGTGATTTCACTTTTACAATGATATTACTTTTAAATAGTGCAACAATAAAAAAAAAACTTAAGTGACTCACTTGTATTTTTATTTTTTATTATTTAAGTGAGATGCACTTTTACAATAAAATAACTTGAAAATAGAAATTGCATGCACTTTTTCTTTTAAAAGTAACTTCCTAAGACTTGAACTCAAGACCTATTAAGGAATAAAACAACTTTGAATCAAGTGAGCTAGATTAAAAGGTATGTAAAATATAAGAATGAGGAAGGGGTTTTTTTTTTTTTTTTTACTCTTCTTGCTCGGTTTGCGTGCTTGCCCTTTTTCCTGCAAAACACACCACAAATCGAAACAAAAAAAAACTTTTCCACATTTGTGGAGATAGATCTTGTTAGCTTGCCCTGAAAGTCTACGTTTTCTCTCTGTTTCTGATTTGCCGAGATCGCGCAAGGTGCACGGCAAAGAGCATACGCAGCCAAGAAAAACCCTTTCCCTTTCTGTTTCTGATTTTCCGAGATCGCTCAAGGTGCACAACAAAGAGAATACGCAGACGGGAAAGCAACAATCTGAACCCAAAAAAATCTAACAGTAAAAAATGATAAAATATGAGATTTTTCTTTTAAAACATAAAATATAAAAAATGCGTCACTGTGACAGTATACCTTCAGATCTGATGAAATATGCATTTCTGGACCAACCGGGAACCGTTTTCAATCAAACAAAAACTATTTTTCAATGGAAATGACACTCCAGACGCAATGAAACACCTCCTATAGCCAAAAAATGCACAAAAATACCATAAATAGAAACCCTTTCGAGTTTCGGCAACAGCAGTTCAAGATCTAGATCATAACCGGAAGCGACACTTCATAAAAGCTCTAATACCATGTTCGGGTACACAAGGTACTACCAAAGGACCGAACACCAAGAGAAACCACTTCACACAAACAGATCACAGATCAACACACTGATGTTTTGACATGGTTTAAACTCTCTTGAGGGAAACACTCCACGGCCCTGACCAAATAGCTTCTACGGGACAATTTATTATGAAAAGAAAGAAAGTTACAAATGAGCTTCTCATAATCGATCAACTAAAAAATGACCCTCCATGCTCTTTAAATAGAGATCATGGACCAATCAGGTGTTAAGCCACAGATCAAGGTTAGGTTTGATCTAAGAGAAGTTGAGCCGTAGGATCACTCTATGTCGGGAACATATCGTGACCATCAGATTAAGTATTTACAAATGCATACTAATGCATACTAAAGAAAAACACTATCCCTAACAAATATATTACACAATTTGATCTTAACTAACTCCTAAGTGTCTAAATTTCCTAACAATATATCCACAATTATATCCACATATATATATATATATATATAATCCTTTTACCCTTAAAATGTTTTACTAGTACTACTAGTAGTACTAGTTCCTCATAAGTGGGCATGTAGAATCTTAGCTTTAGCTACCAATACTAAAGTGGCATCTAGTTTAGGATGATCGTAGACATAACTTGACTCGCATGGCTTCTAGACTTCGACTTCTCTCCCTTCCCTAAAGGATTTAGTTATTTCTTTTAAGTAGTGTCATGTTATTAGTAACATTTAGGAAAAAGATATAACAATACTCCCAAGTACCACTAGTGGGGCCTTTTCCTTGTGCTCCTCACCAAGTTCAATCACAAAATTACAATTGCATTAACTAAAATTAATAGGGATCAAAATAGGATGGATGTTACAGTCACCCATAGTTGACCATAGCCAACCATGGTCAGCCAAAGTCAAGCATGTTCAACCATCTTCAACCAAATTCAACCTTAGTGCAATTATAAGCAACCATACCATTTTAAACTCAACCATTTTTTCAACCATGGCTAACCATAGTCAAACAAAGTGTAATATCCCAAATTTTGGACTGACTATTTTTATGATGTTATATTGGGCCACGGCCCCAGCACATATGTTTATTATGAGTATGGGGCATAAGCCCTAGCACCTATGACTTATTCTTTTATATTGACTTATTGGGCATGGACCTTGACTGACTCCTTTATTTTAATGTATAATGGGCAAGGAGGCCCTAATGTTTTGGTGATGTGTTTCTGATTAGATATGGGTACAAACCCTAATATACTGAGATGATCTTGTGTTACTTACTGTGCAGAGTTATGACTTCTACATGATTTTATCTATGAGTGTGTTCAGTGTGCACTCAGAAACACACATATTACCTACGTACTGGGAAAAAGCCCCGATGTACCTGGAAGAATGTCTATGTACTGTGAGTAAGCCCTGAGGTACATTGAGTGTTCGGCATAAGCCCTGGAGCACTCCAAGCTTGATAAATGAATACCGGATCCGAGGAAACGTAAATATTCTAGATGTGCCTCACAACCACATTCTAGCACTAGTGTTGAGCAGAGGCTCTGGAATTGCACTAGAGTAACGCCCATGTGAGAGTGTTGATTTAAAAGGATTTGAAGAGCACTCGGTGTTAAGGGTGAAAACATGAAGTTGGGAAAGAATTTTGGCTTGTTTTTGACAAAACAAACTGCTAAATTTTATGTTTTTCAACTTCGACCTCTTCAAACCCATATCTCCCTTAGGAATTTCAACTTGAGGTAAACACAAAGGTTTTAGAGAATTGAATTATCTTTATACTCGTATTTTTTTAAAATTTTGTTATGGACATATTGTGGGACAAATTTGTTGTCAACACACGGCATATACTTGAAAATTTTAGGTATGGATAATGAGTGACCTGTGTTGACGACAGTTTATTGATAGATGGTTATTCATTTTAGGGAAAACAATTGTAGGCTCATAATCTACACACACTACACTGGATCTTGGACTATATTTTGAGCTTTTTAAGACTTCGAAACTATTTTTTATTATTTATCGAAACAATGTATGTTCAGAAAATGGTGCATTATTGACACATGTTTTTTTCTTCGCATTTTCTTTCAAATGTGGCTCTTATCAAACAAAATAAAACCAATCCATTGAAGAGGACACTTCAAGGAACATCCTTGTTTTTTTTAAATTTTTTTTGGATTCGTCATTGTGATGATATTGAATTTTCATTGTGACTGATTTTTCAGTCACTAAATTTTTTAATGATAAAGTTTAGTAAAAAAATAGTAAAAAATAGTAAAAAATAGTAATCCTAAATGAAATTAAAAAAAAAGTATATTATGAGAAAGTAGATTGAATGATGAATCTACTGGTATAAACTCCGACATGTAATTCTCATGTTTTGCAGTGGTCTGACCTTGTTAAAGTGACACATTTCTGAATTCTGCAGAAATGGTGCTGGAATTGTTGACCAAAAACTCTCGGGCGAGAAAATGTCTTCCGAACTCTCAGTCGAGAGTTTAGTTCAAACTCTCATCCGAATTTTTTTTTAAAAATACAGTGCGTGGATTGGTTCAAACTCTCGGCCTAGAGTTTTTTTAAACTCTCCGCCAAGAGTTTGAACTCTCAAAACTCTCGGCCTAGAGTTTAAAAAAATCTAGGCCTAGAGTTTAAAAAACTCTAGGCCGAGAGTTTCAGGTCGACTTTTTTTCCCCTATTCATCCCCGCGCCCTCTTTCCCAGCTTCATTTTTTTGTCACGGAATTGTTTCCCAGCTTCGCGTTTTCACCCTTATGGAATCTCAAAGTGTTGAGTCGAAAAGACCCTGAAGAGCACTTTTATCACATCTATTTAATTTGGTTAAATGATTCATCCTTTATCTATCATCACCTACTATGCGAGCTACCATGTTAAACGAGGGAATCCAACATGCAAGAGAGAGACTAGAGGTGCCTATCCAAGCCACCAAAAGACCGTCCAAAGAAGTGGACCCTATCCCTAATTTGTTAAACAAAAGTATCTTGTGAAGAAACAAGATTTATTATTATTATTATTATTAAGAATTTAATTAAATAGTGATGTGATTAATTATTTATAAAAGACTTTTTTTACAAGCACATAGTTGTGCTTAATGAAGTGCCACTTTATTTTGAAATATTAATGAAGTATTAATATTTAGTGGGCAGCCACGATGGCAAGTAGTATTAATAGTACATCAATACTTGGGTAAAGAAAATACTATTATGATAATTATGATTATTACTACCATTATTTATTATTAATATAAATAATGTATTAACATTTGAGTGGAGGTATAATTATTATGATAACTAGTGTTATTATAATTATTATGAGAACTTTAAATTAATCACTCATAACTAAAACAAAGGAAGAGTCCTAGTTCAAAGAGAACTAGTTAGTAATTAATTTCTTCTATTTAAATATTAAATACTTATTTTAAAGAAGCTTTTGTTCCAACAATCCTAATTCAAGACTAGCCTACTTAAAGAGGGCAGATCCCAAGTTTTGGGGATCATCTTCTTTTATTATCATTCTCTTATGGTAATGAGAGTAAAAACATTCTGCTCCAAGAAACTGAAGCAGCCTCACCTCAAAATTTTCAGATCTAAACCAGTAGTGGGCCTAAGACTTCTCTCTCTCTCATTGCATGTTGGAACCAAGCTCGGGGGGATCCAGATAGAACCAGGATCGGTTCAAGGGTCAAGGTTGGGAGGAATGTGGTAGCCCCAAATTTATCCAGCAAAAGCTCATCGTGACAAGTTAGACCTAGTTCAAAATATTTTCACTAACTACTGATTTAGTGTGTAGGTTCCTATAGGAGCAAGCTACAACTTCAAGGTCACCAGGTATGATTTATAAACCCTTCCACTCAAAATTTTGTCTACAAGCTTAGTAGGTAATTTAGGCTCCTAGACTAAATCTTTTTCCCATCAACATGTTAGATTCTAAACCCTAGATACGTTTCAGACTTAGTATTTCTGCCCAGGAAAATTTGATGTCTAGCAGGCCTAGCCCAGCTAGCCTTTGCTAGACATTACCCAGCTCAGAACTTGATAAATATTATTGTGCTTTCCTATTGCTGTACTATGAGTAATTTTGTTCAGATTAGGGTTATTTAATCTTTTACAAATATTTGAGCTCCCTATTGAAATCATAAATTATTCACATACGTCTATGCCATTTAATCTCTGGAATTTCTTTCCATGCAAGAATTGTTTACAAAATAGACTTGACTCAAAGATCAAATAGTTATCGACACATTCACACACTTCACATATTTCTTTTATCAGATGTCTCTATGATATTCCCAGACTTAGCCAAACATTTTATCAAAGCAAAAAAAAATGCAACATGTATCACCAGAAAGTTTTCGTATCCACACATAGATTCACATAACTCTTTAGTATCCTACTTTTCTTTTAAAAGTAAGACACAAAACTCCCAGGGTTCATGGATCGAACCCTATCCTAAATCAAAGTACTCATTTCAACGAATTATGAGACTTAAGGCATTCGCAATACATTCTACTTAGCTACCCTTTTTTTTATCCTTGCGAACAATAAAATAAAAGAAAGAATAGACTTCATAAGAGACATGGGGTTCTCCCTCCACAAAAATGCCAAGAGTTAAAACGCTACCAAATTACATCAAGCAGGTTGTAGCAAACCACGTTTTATTTTCCTAAACGAGAACAACAGCCAAGACAAGGCTACCATTCACCCATACATAAAACACACACCTGGTATTACTCTATGGAGTTTAAAGAATCGTTTTCTCTTAGATTAAAATATCGGAGGATCATTCTCTTCAACAAATGCAGGTCTGGGTAAAAAACCCTGTAACATAATATTTGTTTCCATGACCTTTCTTTCTAAACTAATCCACAGTTAGAAGTGCCACAAGCATCAACTGTTTTATGTACAAGACTTACTAGTTTCCTAATCACAAGACAACTAGCTATAGGAACTCAACATTTCTTCTTTATAAAACCCTCTTACTTCATAGAGAGGAGAAGACACAGGATAGAGCAATGATAGGGCACACACATACTTTCATTTAGCGTGGACTCTTTCTTTTCCAAAACAAACAAACTGTCATTTAGAAATTGGGAAATACAGAGCATTAAAAATGAAAACATAGTAGCCATAAAACCTTCACAAATCCTTTTAGAAACGTCCAAAGCTAAAACGCAGTAGCCCTTCTCTAGTTCAAAAACCCACGAGAAAGATCTATATTTATATACAAGAGTTAATAGTCCTTCGAAACCCAGAATCTCAAAGGCACGAATTACATTGAAAAACAACCAAAACCCTTAGTACTCTAAAACATCAAGTCGTTATTTACAGTCGAGAAACAAACTATAGGTCAAGCCAAAGGCGACCACCATGGGGTTTACCAGATTGTGTGAGCCAAAGGCTTCACTAAAACCCTCAATACATTTAGCAAACACTGCTCCGAAAACCACCGAGACGGACAGGGTGAAGGGTGATTAAACCCTAGACTTACAAGCTAACAGCTGAAACACAAACAACAGTGAGGCCCAACTCAAATTGCAGACATTCTGCACCATAACATTCGTACCTGTCAACAAAAGAAAGACAGATTTTGATTAGGCCTGTGCCTTCACTTGAAACAAAGTTTAAATACAAGAACTAACACATTATTTCATTCATCCTCATAGTTACCTAGTAAAGATTCTTGGATGGTAGTGCTTACTGGTAACACCTGTGCTACCCTGGCCATGAGCATAGCTCAAGCTAGGCGTAGCTGCCTTCAACGAGCTATGGTTCCCCCTCTCAGTCCCCAAAATCAATGAAATGAATAGTAAAGAGCAAAACTTTCATTACAAACGCTTAAGGTCCAACTGGCCTGAGGCCACGTGACCTCCCATTGCGCATTTAAGACTTGCAACTACCACATAGTAGCACAATTCGATTTTCTTCATCAAATTTATGTATATAGTTGGGTTGGTAACATTATCCTTAGAAATTTTCTCACAAGCTAAGGTTCTTAAACCCTTCTTGTTAAACATTAAGGTGGATACCATTGATATGAATTTTTACATAGGGTAGTTTCCAACTATGTGACTACGAGGTGACATAGGCATGAGAAGACCACATTTAAATCGACATTAGCAAAATTTCTAAGTAAGTCCATAGGCTCCCTTATTTACACCTTACCTCTCGGCGATTTCACCAGAAGTGTTTATTTAAACCCCAGAGATTCAGGGTGTAACGACTTCCCCCATTAGTTGTATCATGCCCGAGATTTAACAGTTGACATTTCAATCATACATTTCAATCACACATTTGAACATACAAAGGAAAGAGAGACTTCAATTTATTTTCCATAGCAATACAACTTTTCCGCATAGAAAACATTATTAACGAGAGAACCACTTTTGTTAGGTTCCTTGAACCTTTTCAATTACTAAAGTCAAGTACCATTATAGAGCTGAAGTTAATTTTGTATTGGCATTGTCTAGGTGAGGCAGATTAGTAGGAAGAAGAAATTATTTTTTTATTTTTCTAATTTTTGGGACATTACAAGTGGTATCAAAGCCCAGTTCTAAAACTAAGTGACCTATTGGGCTCAATACAAAACATCCGCTGCAGATACACAACAAATAGAAAACATACATTTAAATTTTATTTTGTTTTACATGAGAATAAACTAACATGATTTTTCTTCTTCTCTTTATACTTATATAAACATGTCAGGTATAGTCACTGTCTGAGAATGAATGCAAAACATGGAAGCAATATACAGGGAAATCTGAATTCTCCGCCATGAGAGCAAGAAATTGTGGTGGAACTCAACTCGGATCTAATGAAATCTATGGAAAATCTACATGCATAATTCTAGAGTTTCAAAGATGAGAATATGCAAGAATGAAGAGAACAACAATCTATAAATGAGGCCTTACTCCAAAGCTTGACAGGGGCAAAGCCCCACAGACAGCCTACCCTCTCAGTCAACACCCTTAAAACAGGAAACTGTCACACAAGGAAATCAGCCAGTTACAAGAGAGAAGAACAAGAAGAACACAAACCAGAATCAATGGGTGAGGACTGTAAGAGCTCTTCCAATGAAAATGGTTCACCACCTCCTTGCAAGAAAAGGAGGAAGAGTGATGACATTTTGCAAGGAGAGTTCAAAAAGATAAAAGCCCCAACTTATGATGGGGAAATCAAATCTGGGGAAAAGGCTGAAGAGTGGCTGCTAGGAATGAAGTACTTCAAAGTTCATAATTACTCCAGTGAAATGCAAGCCCGACTAGCCATATACAACCTAGATGGTAAAGCTACCAGATGGTGGCGGGACTTGAAACACACCAAAGGACAAGAACTGAGAGACATAACTCGGGATACTTTTAGTAGAATATTCCAGGACAAGTATATGTCTGAAAGTTTCTTTCACAAAAAAATAGAAGAATTCCATGAGTTAAAGATGGGCTCCCTAACTATGGAAGCTTTCATAAACTGATTCTTAGACTTGCTGCACTATGTGCCTTATATTAAAGATGAAAAGGTAAAGATTCAGCAGTTCTTGGGAGGGATGCCACCAAATGTTAGAGAAAAGATAGAGTTTGACATGCCCAAAACCCTTGATGTAACCTTACACAAAGCAAGGTTGTGCTATGAGCACGGATAGCCAAGAAATGACAACATCAATAGACATAGAGATAGGGTTAGGACCTTCTCAGATAACTGCAAACCAGGTTTTAGACTTGCACCTTTCCGAAAGCACAACAACAATTTTCCACCTAATAGAGGCTTCAACCGACCTCAAGCACGGCCAAGTGCACCCCAGCCTCCTGTCAACAGGCCAGCTTTCAACAAAGGGACCAAAGTTGTCCCACTAATTGTTTCCTGTTGGAAATTCCAAGGACCTCACTACTTTAGAGACTGCCCCAACAAAAAGATGGAGTTTTACACAACATCCAGACAGAGCCTACCATGGGGGACATGGCAAAGACACCTAGGATTTATGCCACTCTTGATGTCCGGAAGGCAGATCACCAAGCCACCATGGTGGAAATTGAGGGTAAGATCTCTAACACTGCCGTTTTAGTTCTAATAGATCCCGACGCTTGCCGGAGTTATATCTCCCCTAAGATAGTGGACACCTGTAAGTTGAACCGAGAGCATCATGAGAAACCATGGCTGGTACAACTAGCCATCGATACCAAACGAAGGGTCTCCGAGTTAGTTAAAACCTGTGAGATAAACTTAAACAGTTTTCCAAGTAGCTTAGAATTAAATATTCTACCCCTAGGATCGTATGATGTACTTATAGGCATGGATTGGTTAGAAGAACACCATGTCCTACTGGACTGCGCAAACAAGACCCTACTCTACAGGGATGACCAAGGGAATCAGGAGACGATTAAGGGTATCCCTAGGAAAGTGTCTGTAAGATAGATTTATGCCTTATAAGCAAAGAAGTGCTTCAGGAAGGGTTGTAATCTCTTCACTGTTAACATCCGAAACATAGAAACTGAAAGCAAACAAAGGATCGAAGACTTTCGAGTCCTAGTAGAGTTCAAGGATGTATTTCCTGAGGAAATATCAGGATTACCACCCAAACGAGACTTAGACTTCTCCATTGAGCTAACACCCAGGTCTGTACCAGCTTCCAAAGCCCCGTATCGCATCAGCACACTAGAATTGGTGGAGCTCAAGATTCAGTTACAAGAGTTAATAGATAAAGGGTACATTCGACCAAGTGTGTCCCCTTGGGGCGCACCGATACTCTTCGTCAAGAAGAAAGACGGGACGATGCGGATGTGCATCGATTACCACCAACTTAGTAAGATGACCATTAAGAACTGCTACCCACTCCCTAGAATCGACGACTTGTTTGACCAAGTCGGAGGAGCAAAGATCTTTTCAAAGATCAACTTATGATCTGGATACCACCAGGTGAGGATCCGTGATGAGGATATCAACAAGACCATGTTTCGAACCCATTACGACCACTACGAGTTCGTAGTGATGCCCTTTGGGTTGACAAACGCACCGGCCAACTTTATGTGCATGCTGAACAATATCTTTAGTAACTATCCCGACAAGTTTGTCTTAGTCTTTATTGACGACATTCTGATCTACTCCAAGAACGAAGTAGAACATGAGGAACACCTCCGTATTGTTTTACGTATACTACGGCAACACCAACTCTATGCCAAGTTTAGTAAGTGCGATTTCTACAGACCCCATATTCAATACCTAGGACACATCATTTCCGAGAAGGGAATATCCTTCGAACCCAAAAAGGTCAAAGCTATCGAAGAATGGCCCACCCCTACTTATGTTTTCGATATAAGATCGTTCTTAGGATTAGCCGGCTACTACCGAAATGTCATTGAGAACTTTTCACGGATTGCACGTCCCATGACAGTCTTATAGAAGAAGGAAAACAAGTTTGTTTGGATGACTAAGTGCGAAGAAAACTTTCAAAAGATGAAACAACTAATGGTTAGTGAACCTATCTTACAAATTGCGGATCCCAATGGGGACTTCGTAGTTTGCACCGACGCAAGCAAGGAAGGACTTAGGGGAGTCGTCATGCAAGATAACTTTGCATCTGCTACGAATTAAGGAAACTAAAAGAGCATGAATAGAACTACCCAACTCATGACCTCGAACTAGCCGCCATCATCCATGCTCTGAAAATGCAGTGACATTATCTCATGGGAAAGAAATTCTTATTGATGACGGATAACATGAGCTTGAAATACCTTTTCGATCAACCCGACCTAAATGCTAGGCAGACCAGGCGGTTAGCCTTCCTTAGTGAGTACCATTTCGAACTAAAGCATATAAAAGGAAAGGAAAATAAGATTGCGGATGCCTTGAGCCGTTGAGCACATATGCTTTACGAGGTTACGGTGATCCAAACCGACTCAGACTTACACCACAGAATTTGAACGGCATGTAAGAGTGACCGTTATTATACGAAAATCCTCGCAAAGATTTAGGAAGACAGACTCTTTCAACAACATAAAGAGTATAATATAGACAAGTTGGGACTATTGTTGTCTAAAGACCGACTTTACGTCCCAGAGAATGGAGACATTAGATCAAACATTCTCACCGAATTTCACTAGAAACTGTATTCAGGGCACCCCGGATATCAAAAGATGATATCAGCTGTAAAGAAATATTACTTTTGGCCTAAGTTGAAGGCTGACATCGCCATGTTCATCGTGAAATGTCAGGAATACCAACTGGTCAAGGCAGAACACCAACACCCCTCCAGTTTACTACAACCCCTACCCATTCCAGAATGGATATGGGAGATGATAAGCATGGACTTCATTATGGGCTTACCCAAGAGTAAGAAATAGAACGATTCCATCTTTGTAGTGGTGGACAAATTGTCTAAAGAGGCCCATTTCATACCAGTAAAATCCACCTACAAAGCAGTTCACATACCGAAAATATTCTTGAAAGAGATATTTCAATTGCACGGTATACCCAAGGCAATCATTTTCGATCGAGATACAAAGTTCACTAGAAACTTCTAGAGAGCCTTATTCTCCGGTTTGGAGACCCAATTACAATTCAGTACCGCGTACCACCTCCAAACCGATGGACAGATGGAACGAGTAAACAAAATCCTTGAGGACATGCTGAGAATGTACGTCATGAACAATCCCACTAAGTGGGAAGATTATTTACACCTCGCAGAATTTGCATACGACAACGGTTACCAAACCTCGGCCAAAATGAGCCCTTTCAAGGTGCTCTATGGTCGAAAGTGTCGGACCCCCGTGACTTGGGACAGTCCGGTGGACAGACATATGTTAGGGTCGGACTTACTAAAATACTTGGAACAACTAGTCTCCAAGGTGCAAGCAAACTTAAAAGAAGCACAAGACTGTCAAAAGAGTTATGCGGACAAGAAAAGAAAGGACAAAGACTACCAAGTCGGTGAACATGTTTTTCTAAAAATAAAGGAAAAACGGAGCTTGTTGAGCTTGGGACATTGCAGTAAACTAGCCCCAAGGTTTTGTGGACCTTTTGAAATAATTGCCAAGAAGGGCCCAATAGCTCATGAGTTAGCCTTACTAGCTCATATAAAAGTTCATAATTTTTTTCATGCTTAACTATTAAAGAAATATGTATATGATACTAAACATGTTATTGATTGGTCCTTATTACAAGTGGAGCCCGAAGGCGTGTTCACGCTAGAACCACTCCACATTCTGGACAAGAGAGAGGCCCATATTAGGAGGAGGACCATTACTCAGTTGAAAGTGCAGTGGAGGAAGTTTGGACCAGATGAGGCTACGTGGTAGAATGAGGCCACCATGAAAGAGGCATACCCCGCCTTGTTTCATGACTTCATTCCTAGTCCCTAGAAACACCGGGACGGTGTTGTTCTAAGTGGGGAGGGATGTAATATCCATAATTTTGGACTGACTATTTTTATGATGTTATATTGGGCCACGACCCCAGCACATATGTTTGTTCTAAGTATGGGGCATAAGCCCTAGCACCTATGACTTCTTCTTTTATATGGACTTATTGGGCATGGACCCTGACTGACTCCTTTATTTGAATATATACTGGGAAAGGAGGCCCTAATGTTTTGGTGATGTGTTTCTGATTAGATATGGATACAAACCCTAATATACTGAGATGACCTTGTGTTACTTACTGTGCATAGTTATGACTTCTACATGATTTGATCTATGAGTGTGTTGAGCATGGACTTAGAAACACACATATTACCTACGTACTAGGAAAAAGCCCCCATGTACCTAGAAGACTGTCTATGTACTAGGAGTAAGCCCTGAGGTACATTGAGTGTTGGGAATAATCCCTGGAGCACTCCAAGCTTGATAAATGAATACCGGATCCGAGGAAACGTAAATATTCTAGATGTGCCTCACAACAACATTCTATCACTAGTGTTGAGCAGAGGCTCTGGAATTGCACTAGAGTAACACCCATGTGAAAGTGTTGAGTTAAAAGGCTATGAAGAGCACTTGGGGTTACGGAATATCAAAGTGTTGAGTCGGAAAGAATCTGAAGAGCACTTTTATCACATCTATTTAATTTGGTTAAATGATTCATCCTTTATCTATCATCACCTACTGCGGGAGCTACCATGTTAAACGAGGGAATCCGACATGCAAGAGAGAGACTAGAGGTGCGTATCCAAGCCACCGAAAGACCGTCCAAAGAAGTGGACCCTATCCCTAATTTTTTAAACAAAAGTATCTTGTGAAGAAACAAGGTTTATTATTATTATTATTATTATTATTAAGAATTTAATTAAATAGTGATGTGATTAATTATTTATAAAAGACGTTTTTTACAAGCACATAGTTGTGCTTAATGAAGTGCCACTTTATTTTGAAATATTAATGAAGTATTAATATTTAGTGGGCAACCACCATGGCAAGTAGTATTAATAGTACATCAATGCTTGGGTAAAGAAAATACTATTATGATAATTATGATTATTACTACCATTATTTATTATTAAGATAAATAATGTATTAACAATTGAGTGGAGGTATAATTATTATGATAACTAGTGTTATTATAATTATTATGAAAAGTTTAAATTAATCACTCATAACTAAAACAAAGGAAGAGTCCTAGTTCAAAGAGAACTAGTCAGTATTTAATTTATTCTATTTAAATATTAAATACTTATTTTAAAGAAGTTATTGTTCCAATAGTTCTAATTCAAGACTCCCCTACTTAAAAAGGGAAAATCCCAAGTTTTGGTGATCATCTTCTTTTATTATCATTCTCTTATGGTAAGGAGAGTAAAAACATTCTCCTCCAAGAAACTGAAGCAGCCTCACCACAAAATTTCTAGATCTGAACCAGCAGTGGGCCTAGGACTTCTTGCTCTCTCATTGCATGTTGGAACCAAGCTCGGGGGGATCCAGATAGAACCAGGAACGGTTCAAGGGTCAGACCTAGTTCAAAATATTTTCACTAACTACTGATTTAGTGTGCAGGTTCCTACAAGAGCAAGCTACAAATTCAAGGTCACCAGGTACGATTTATAAACCCTTCCGCTCAAAATTTTGTGTACAAGCTTAGTAGGTAATTTAGGCTCCTAGACTAAATATTTTTCCCATCAACATGTTAGATTCTAAACCCTATATATGTTTCAGACTTAGTATTTCTGCCCAGTAAAATTTGATGTCTAGCAGGCCTAGCCCAGCTAGCCTTTGCTAGACATTACCCAGCTCAGAACTTGATAAATATTATTGTGCTTCCCTATTGCTGTACTATGAGTAATTTTATTCAGATTAGGGTTATTTAATATTTTAAAAATATTTGAGCTCACTGTTGAAATCGTAAATTATTCACATACGTCTCTGCCATTTAATCTCTGGAATTTCTTTCCATGCTAAGAATTGTTTACAAAATAGACTTGAATCAAATATCAAATAGTTATCAACACATTCACACACTTCACATATTTATTTTATCAAATGTCTCTACGATATTCCCATACTTAGCCAAACATTTTATCAAGGAAAAAAAAAACGCGCAACATGTATCACAAGAAAGTTTTCGTATCCACACATAGATTCACATAACTCTTTAGTATCCTGCTTTTATTTTAAAAGTAAGATGCAAAACTCCCAAGGTTCATGGATCGAACCCTATCCTAAATCAAAGTACTCATTTCAATGAATTATGAGACTTAAAGCATTAGCAATACATTCTACTTAGCTACCCTTTTTTTTATGCTTGCGAACAGTAAAACAAAAGAAAGAATAGACTTCATAAGAGACATGGGGTTCTCCCTCCACAAACTGCCAAGAGTTAAAATGCTACCAAATTACATCAAGTAGGCTGTAGCAAACCACGTTTTATTTTCCTAAAGGAGCACAACAGCCAAGACAAGGCTACCATTTACCCATACATAAAACTCAAACCTGGTATTACTCTATGGAGTTTAAAGAATCGTTTTCTCTTAGATTAAAATATTGGAGGGTCATTCTCTTAAACAAACATAGGTCTAGGTAACAGACCCTGTAACATAATATTTGTTTCCATGACCTTTATTTCTAAACTAATCCACGGTTAGAAGTGGCACAAGCATCAATTGTTTTCTGTATAAGACTCACTAGTTTCCTAATCACAAGATGACTAGCTACAAGAACTCAACATTTCTTCTTTATAAAACCCTCTTACTTCATAGAGAGGAGAAGACGTAGGACAGAGCAACGATAGGGCACATACATACTTTCATTTAGCATGGACTCTTTCTTTTCCAAACCAAACAAACTGTCATTTAGAAATTGGGAAATACACACCATTAAAAATGAAAACACAGTAGCCATAAAACCTTCACAAAGCCTTTTAGAAATGTCCAAAGCTAAAACGCAGTAGCCCTTCTCCAGTTCAAAACCCCACGGGAGAGATCTATATTTATATACAGGAGTTAATAGTCCTTCGAAACCCAGAATCTCAGAGGCACGAATTACATTGAAATACAACCAAAACCCTTTGTACTCTCAAACATCAAGTTGTTATTTACAGTCGAGAAACAAGCTGTAGGTCAAGCCAAAGGAAACCACCAAGGGGTTTACCAGATTGTTTGAGCCAAAGGATTCACTAAAACCCTTAATACATTTAGCAAACACTCCTCTGAAAACCACCGAGACGGATAGGGTGAAGGGTGATTAAACCCTAGACTTACCAGCTAACTGCCGAGACACAAACAGTAGTGAGGCCCAACTCAAATCGTAGAGATTCTACCCCACGACATTCGTACCTATCAACAAAAGCAAGGCATTTTTTGATTAGGCCTGTGCCTTCACTTGAAACAAAGTTTAAATACAAGAACTAACACATTATTTCATTTGTCCTCATAGTTACCTCGCGAAGATTCTTGGATGGTAGTCCTTACTGATAACACCTGTGCTACTCTAGCCATGAGCATAGCTTAGGCCAGGTGTAGTTTCCTTCAACGAGCTATGGTTCCCCCTCTCAGTCCCCAAAATCAACGAAATGAACACTAAAGAGAAAAACTTTCGTTACAAATGCTTAAGGTCCAGCTGGCCTAAGGCCATGTGACCTCCCATTGCGCATTTAAGACTTGCAACTACCACATAGTACCACAATTCAATTTTCTTCATCAAAGTTATGTATATAGTTGGGTTGGTAACATTATCCTTAGAACTTTTCTCACAAGCTAAGGTTCTCAAACCCTTCCTGTTAAACGTTAATGTGGATACCATTGCTAGGAATTTTTACATAGGGTAGTTGCCAACTATGTGACTACTAGGTGAAACCTGCATGAGAAGACCACATTTAAATCGACATTAGCAAAATTGCTAAGTAAGTCTATAGGATCCCTTATTCACACCTTACCTCTTGGGGATTTCGCCAAAAGTGTTTATTTAAACCCCAGAGATTCAGGGTGTAATGAATTCCCCCATTAGTTGTATCATTCCTGAGATTTGACAGTTGACATTTCAATCATACATTTCAGTCACACATTTGAACATACAAAGGAAAGAGAGACTTCAAGTTATTTTCCATAGCAATACAACTTTTCTGCATAGGAAACATTGATTAACGAGAGAACCACTTTTGCTAGGTTCCTTAAACCTTTTCAATTACTAAAGTCAAGTACCGTTACAGTGCTGAAGTTAATTTTGTATTGACATTGTCTAGGAGAGGCAGATTAGTAGGAAAAATAATTTTTATTTTTATTTTTCTAATTTTTGGGACATAACACAAAGTTAACCATAGTCAACCATATTAAACCAAAGTCAATCATAATCAAACAATAGTATAATTATAATCAACCATATGATTTTAAAGTCAACCCTTATGTCACTCATAATCAAGATAAAAAAGTCAACCATATGATATTAAAATCAACTAAAGTCAACCATGACCAACCATAGCCAACCATAATCAACCATGGTTAGTCATAGGAAACCATAGTCAATGAGAATCAGCCATAGTCAATTAGTAAATCAAAGTCAAACAAAATCACCCATATTCAACCATGGTTAACCACAGTAAAGCAAATACAAGCAAATTCAACCGTAGTCAACCAAAATCAAGCATAATCAAAATTCAAATAAGGTCAACCAATACTCAACTATGGCCAAACAAAATCAACCATAGTTGACCATAGTCATACATGGTCAATGATAATCAACCATAATCAATTAGTCAACCATAGTCAACTACAGTGAACCATATTTTATCATAGTCAATTTGTCAACCATATTCAAACATGGTCAACCACAGTCAAAATTTAAACAAGCTCAACCAATAGTCAAGTACACCCAAACAAAGTCACCCATATGCAACCATATCCTACCATGGGAAACCATAGTCAACCATAGTTAATTAGTTAACCAAAGTCAACCATAGTAAACCATGGTAAACCTTTGTCAACCAAAGTTAGTTACAACCATCCGAACTCAACCATAGTCGACCACACTCAACAATGTCAACCATGGTCAACCAAAGTCAATTATTCAATCAAAGTTATCCATAGCAAAACAAAGGAAACCATATTCCACCATGGTCAACCATGGTTAACCAATAGTTAATTATGGCCAAACTAAGTCAACCATAATCAACCATGGTCAATCAAAGTCAACCAAATTCAGCCATGGTCAACCATGGCTAAGCATATTAAACGATGGTCAAACATACTCCACCATGGTTGACCATAATAAATTAGTCAACCAAATTCAACCTCAATCATACAAATTCAACCATGGTAAACCATAGTTAACCATATTAAACCAAATTCAACGGTAGTCAACCAAAGTCAACTATAGCCACCCAAACTCAATCATATCTATCCAAAGTCAACTAAATTTAACCAAAGTCAAAATTCAAACAAGGTCAACCAATAGTCAATTATGGCCAAGCAAAGTCAATCATAGTGAACCATGATCAACCATAGTTAATTAGTCACTGAAATTCGACCAAAGTCAATGAAAGTCAACCATAGTCAACAAAAGTCAACCATAGTAAACCAAAGTGAACCATAGTCAAGAAAAGTCAACAAAATCAACCATAGTCAACCATAGTCGAAAGTTCAACAAGGTCAAACAATAGTCAATTATGGATAAAAAGTCAACTGTGGTTAACGATAGTCAATTGTGGTTAACCACAGTCAACCATTGCTACGGAAAGTCAACCATAGTCAGCAAAAGTCAAGCACAATTAACCATTGTCAACCAAACTCAACCATAGTCTAAACCCATATTCAACCATGGTCAACCATAGCCAATCATGGTCAACCAATAGTCAATTATGCCTAAACAATGCCAACCATGTCTAACAAATTCAACTATGGCTAAGCACGTTCAAACAATTCTTAAGCATGGCCAATCATTGTTAACCATCATCAAGCATGGTTTATAAAGTCCAGCAATAATCAGGGGTTAACCAATAGTGAACCATGGTTTCCATATAGAAATTAGAGTCAAAAGTCAACCATAGCAGACCATGTGAAGCATTGCCAAACATGGTCAACCATGGAAAATTATGGCGAAACAAAGACAGCCATAGTCAAATAAATTCTTAAACAAATGTTCAAACAAATGTTAAATGGGGCCAATCATTGTGAACCATCATCAAGCATGATTAAACCCTACTGAACCATGGCCACCCTTAGTCAATAACTTGCTCGAACATGGTTATCGATTGTTAAACATAATCAACCATGGAAAAACTTCTTTAGCCATATTGAATCATGGTGAACAAAATTCAAATGTAATCTAGCCCAACCAACCTCAATTGTAATCTAACATGGTCAAACATGGCAACACATGCCCCTCTTTTGATCAACCATACTCAACTATAATCGACCAATATATTTGTGTCAACATGGTCAACCATTGTTAAACCATAATTAACAATAGTTATTATTTTTAATTATTGGCATTTGAAGGTTAAAATTAATTCTTAATAATATTAAACTATGTCACATTGGAACCTAACCGTTACAATGTTTGCAATTGTAACGTATTAATTAAACATTAAAATTATTAATTTATTACAAACTATATTCTCAAGTGTATATACATTTAATATTAAAATTTGATATTATTGTTATTGAATTTTAATATTATTGAAGTTAAACTTTAATATTATTTTCATTTAGACATTAATGATATTTAATTATATTTATCATTAATAACAACAATAATAATAATAATTAAATCCATAAATTAGATTTATAACATCAATAACTATAACTGTAGTAATAATAACATTCATATTTATAATAATTTGAACAATATTATTGAGAACATTATTAATATTAATATTTTTAATATTAATAGTAAAAATAGTTTTCACATTTTTTATATTAAAATATTTATAAATCTAATTAATCCTATTTATTAAATATTAAATTATGACATATTATCGATTCAATCTAAATTATTGTCTATTAAACATTATATATTAAATAACATGTTTTTTAATGAAAACATTACTTTTTATAATATTAATCATTCTACAATAAGGGAAAAAGCTGCGTGGCAGCTTAGTCCCTGCCAAAGGGAGTGGGCCACGCACCACCCACAGCTACCCAGAAGCAAAAGCATAAGGGATAAGGCTAGAGCACGTGGAAGAGAAGGGTGAGCATGTCAAAGGTTGGAGTAGGTGTTAGGCTAGAGTGAAGTTTGAGAAAAACCGTCGGTGCACTAAGCTGTAAGTTTCCGTCAAAGCAGTAAGACAATGTCAGGATGCTCGAGCATAAGTGTTGGAGCAATAAGTCAAGATGTCCGAGTTCAAGGTCTGCGATGGAAGAGGCCGCTTCTTGGAACTAAATTCGTGTCTAATTCCAAAAATTCGTGTTTGGAAGTTGTTGTTGCTACCACTTCTATACAACTCTCGTGTTCGTGCAGGAATAGTACCATGTGGCGTGAAGGTGGAAAGCATAATTCCTTACTTGTCTATTCAGAACAAGGAATTTCTCCTTTGAGTCTCCAAACCAACAGAAAACTTGGAAGCCACACTTTGGACAAAGTTTTGTGTATTCAGACTCTAGAGGAATTGTCATGCGTGGACTCTTTATTTGATGCCAAAATTCAAACGACCCTGTCTAAAATTTGATGATGATAACTACGATGAAGAATAGGCTGTTGCTTCTTCCTATATTGTTGTTGCTTCTTCCTGTATTGCTGCGGATGTGACCCCTTCCTTATTTTTAGCTTCTTCCGATTCAGAAGAATATTCGACTGATCTGTTTCTTACCGTGGTAAGCGAATATTTACAATCCGATTATGGCGTTGTGCGGCCCTCAGTCCTTGCGAGTTCCTATTATCAATTATTAATTGCTGAATTTGAAGAGAAATTTTGGTCGTCGAGTGATTATGCTTCTGTTAATGGTTCTAATGGCCTGTCGGAGCTTCCGTTTAATATAACTGATATGGAATGCCTAGAATTTACAGTATCACTTCGTGGTAATGAAGCATTTTCGGACTATTTGTAGGTAGCATTAGCTCAAGATATTTATGTTTCCATTAATAAAAGAAACAGAAATTCATGGCATTTGTAAATTTTTTCTAGTCGCTTGGACAAATAAATCATGAAATAGCAAAAACTTATAAAATTATGATGAAAACAAAGCTTTATTAAAAGGAACATATAATTGTTTATATGCGCCTTACAATTGAAAAGTTCAATAGAGGTTATCCTATTGTATGTTAGAATCAGGGCCAATTCCGTAGGTAAAAGTTAAGATAAGCTCGTAACCATATTTAATTCATTCCATTGAATTTTATTGAAAGGTTAAAGTTCAACCAAGCTTTGACTAAACTCTATGTATTTTCATTTCAGTGCCCTCTGAAAGGAGCTCATGAGGTAGTTAAAGAACTTCTATTTCAGCATACTTCAACTTATTCAGCTCCACCTATTTTAATTCAAATTAATTTAAAGTAACTACCTCTACGAATGACCCCAAGCCATAGTCCATACGGCAGTGCCTTGGAAGCTTGTAATTAACTTATTGTTGCAATGTTTTGCAGGTCAAATTGATCATTAGTTGAAAGAGTAGAAAAGTTTACATTTTATATGCCTAAAATCCCACTAAAAGATGATTTTCTGAACATGCCAGCGAAACCAATCCATGTGACTATTCTTGAATGGAATTCTAGCATCGTTGGTAAGGTAGACATAATTTAGAATATGAGGTTATATATATTTGTACCTCGGTGCTGCTCAGCATGTTGTGTTCCTGGAATCCATTCTTGCTCCCATGTTTTCGTTAGTAGCAGCCTGACCACGAGCTATATTTTTTATACAAGTAAATCTAGATGTTATTGGTTGGCCAGAGTGGGGTGCAAATTGCAATCCAAGTGATTGATTCATCGGAAGGGTTTTCTTAGTCCAAATTGCAATCCCAGTGATTGATTCATCGAAACAGTTTTCTTAGTCCTAGAATTCTCAGGCTGAAAAAGATTTTGGGATATATGTTTTTATCCTTAAGCCAAGGAATCATTAGTTCCTAGGTCTTCAGACTTGATACAAAAGAAAACATGTTTTTTTCTTTAATCTTTGTAAAGAATGGAACTAGGAAGAACTCATGTAATATATTAAGGTTTAACATAGTACCATCTGTGTGACTGGTCTACTCTACTACAAATCGTCAATTGTAATCCTTTTGTGTTCTCTTTATGCATTAATTTTTTACTATGAATCAAGTATTGATGTTTTGACTTGATCTACTTTTTTGGTATGCTTCTGCAATGGTGCATGTAAGAAAAGACTGGTCTACTCTTTTATGCGCAAGCTCCTTTTTCCACGAATCATCTTCAGAAGAGATGTTACCTCGACTTTGGTTTGGATACTTATTGATATTATCATGGGTTTCCATCACAAATGCAACTGATCGTTCCAACAGTTCTGCATTTCTTTCGTATTACAAGCCTATTGGAAGTTCAATTTTGCCGATGGTTGCACCAATAAGAGGACGTGGGCATGAACATGTTCCTACTACAACTTGTTCACCTAGTACTCTTCTCACGGCCGCTCCAGCTGGGTCTCGTCTTCCATTTCCTATGAAGACTCATTCGCATGCTTCACGCAGTTTAACCACAGCGTCTGAACATAAGAGAAAATTTTCAATACCTGCTTCTGATGTCCTACCGCCCCCTGCACTGATATCTACTCCCGTTCCTATTCTTACATCTACGACATTAGAACCTCTTTCTCCATCCTTTTCTCCCCATATCCATGGTAAGAAGAAGCTCTTGTTTATAACTGGAAAAATATTTGAGATATTTAATTATTTTAACTATAATGGATGGTTTTATAATCAATTTTTCTTTTGATTAACGATCATGGTAAAACTATTTGATTGCAATCTGTCGGTAATATGTGCACTCAAGATAAATCTTACTAGCATTTTAATTATGAGGCAAAACAATGTTCATTCTTTGGAGAAATTTGAGTGTGGGGATTCCACACCTTCAAGTGCACTAGTAATATGATATTTGTATACAATGAAGCCGGATGAGTTCAAACCCTTTGTATTTTGAGAGGGCCAATGAAATATTGGTTGAATCTAACAACCAAGTGTTCACATGTTCATGCATTCCGTCAGTCAACCAAACATGTGTAAATTCTTCTCCGAAGCTTGCAGATTCTCATAGGGTGCTGGAAATGTATTATTATCGTTGCATGAGAAAAATAGACTATGTGAAGGGGTTTATGGGAAAAGAAGGTCACGGTTGCATTGAGATCTCTACTATTGTCGATCATGGAAGAATGGAAGAAGGATGAGGCGTTCCTCGTGTGATCAAAGATTTATGGTTGGACTAACTGTACACATTGACAATTGCAAATTGAAAACATGTGACATTTAAAAATGCGCCTTGCCAAACAGGGCAGGTGTAATTTTCTGCAATTTTTTAAATTATTTTTAAATTACTAAAAATTTCAATCTTCCTGCAGGCATTTACCTCAAATCCGGGTTGTCCTTAACCAATGAGAAAATCAGATTTTTGTTTTTCAAAAAATAAAAAATGTATTTTCAATTTTCAAAAAAATAAGTTAAATACACTATTTTCTAAAACATTGTAAAAACATTAACCAACACAACCAAAAAATTGACAATTAATACAGGTCAAAGAGCTTTGAGTGTATATCCCTGCCTTGGGAGGGACTAATAATATTTATTATTATATGTTTTAATAATATTAATGATCAATATAAATCATAAATTTCATATATATTATTAATCATCTTAAACTCATTATAATTATTACATTAATTATTAAACATTATCTATTAAATAATATTAATTTTTTTATTACTTTTTTATCGAAATATTAATTTCCATATTATTAATTATATTGTAATAATACTTATTATTATGTTTTAGTCATATTACTCATTAATACTTATTATAAAAAAATTAAAATTATTATATAAATAATAATAATTCTTGAAAATAATTATAATTAGCTTCAATATTTAATATGATTTTTTTGTAAGCTAGTAATCACATTAATTCATAGCGATAAAAGTACAAAATATACAGAGTTTACATGCCTCCCATAGCGAGAAAACATCCCATTATGCTCATGTGCATGCCTCCCCATAAGAGAAAACAACCTGTTAATATAATGAGTTATACATGTATGAATATGAGGATCCATTTTTATCAAAATTGTCAAGCATAAAACTAAAAACGAGACAAGATGCTTAGTGGCCTCAGCTCGCTTAAAAGAAAGCTTAAAAGGAGGTGAAAACATAGTAGCAGAGATAACTATTTGATAGGTGGACCTATGCATGGCTGCGACGTGGAGGCTTTGGACACGTCCTTGCTCTTAACAACTTCATGGTTGTTTTGTTTGTCGTTAGTGGTGTCGGTGGTTGATTCTCTAGTTTGACCTTGACTGCTCGTTCTTTCCCTCATTATGAGCATGAGAGCCATCGATTCCTTCAAAGAGCCCATCTATGGTGTCGTCCGTAGCGATGGTCTGTAGGAGAGGCGAAGGTATGAGATAATGAGCGGCCACATCCGCACACAAGTTCACAAGTGCTTGGACTGTATCCCTCAACTCAAAGATATGCACTTGACGATCTTCCTCTGCTTCACTGAGATCATTTTGAAGGAGAAGCACAACATCGGTCATTCTCTCAAGATACCCAGGGAGACCGGAGTTGGATTTGTCCTGGTCCGGTTGAGTGGTGCTGCCACCCCTCATGCATTGGTGCCCATGTCGTGCCATGAAGAAGGTCTCTCCATCAGTTTAATTATCACAACACAATTCGTCCCACATAAATGGAGACTCCAGGGTTTACAACAACTGTAAGAGTAGAGCCTCAAGCATGAAGAGGAAATGATTTTCCCCACCCGTCTCAACACCATAAAACAACGAACCTCGTGAGCGATGAAGAAGTTAAGACGACCCATCATATCATAGCAAGTTTCAAGGTGGAGCAATAATAGTGGGCTCCCTTGGCATTTGCGCGATGAGCTCTTCCACCGTCACCGCATTTAGTGTTCCCCTCGCCATCCCATCACCATTAATACTCTTTGATATGTTGTCAATCACCCCACTGGGGGGAATATTTAATATGATTAATAATATAAAATTTTCAAAATAAATATTAACGATTACTATTATTAAAGTATAATAATAATTATATATATATATATATATATATATTATTATATAAATAATCTTATTGATTTTATTAATATATTTTTTGTAATTATATATAAATTTTATTAAAATAATAGATTTATTGTTCCAAAGTCAGCCATCAACTAGCATAACCATATTAATAATAATATGGTTGATATATGTTGATCAGTGGCATTATTATTTCTCTCCTACCTTAAATAATGTTGATATCAACCATATTATTATTAATATGGTTATGCTAATTATATTATTATTGCTTTACATGGCACGATGACAATAGAAGGATTATATAATAAGGACAGTCACTCCTGCCCAAGACTCATCTAGCCATGGCTGAGGTTTTAAACTGAGAAAAAGATTTCAATTTCTAAGGAGAACAAAATGACTTAATCCAAGTGAACGACGCACGATTGTTATAGCCCTTGCCCAAGTTACTTTAGTATTGAAGGATTCCATAAATCATACTTGATCTAGAATTTTAATTTTAATTTGCTATTGAATGTATCAATACTATTGCGTTGTTTGTTTGGATTTTTGGTTGGACGGTAGATGAATATCAGTACAGCCTATGAAACAAAAATTTATTGGACATGAAATCTTAAATATGTGGGCCGAAACATTGCCACTCCGTGGATATTTTCTAACACAATTTTCACACAACTAATGTTGTTTCATTGATTTTATTCGAAGTGTAACCAACCTATTCAAAAATGACACAGATTGCAATCATAGTGAACTCTGCTTACTAACTAATCCGAAATCACTAAGAAATTAAGATTCCAGTCAAAATTAGTTAAAACTACAGTTTTTGAAATTTACACGGATCAAATGAAGATTTCTAAAAAACAATTGAAACTAATGATAGAGTTCCTCCAGTGCCATGTTTTCATCACCACCAAAATTTTCTAATACAATTCTCACTAAATCCACAGGAAATCCCATATCTACCAACCTTTGAACATTCTGTTCCATTATTCAAAGGTCTACCCCCATGGAAAAAGTTTGAGTCCAGTAACGAGCGGTGCTTACAAATGCTTCATTGTGGTTAAGGTATTCCCTGCCACGACAGCATCCAGAGGATCATTAGGCTCTGGCGTGGAAATCTAGGCTTGAAAAGAAAGTAAGGTTGTATTCAATGTTAGTGCTGCACTCCAATTATCTTTGAGAGTATCCTGAAGGGAAAAGGGCATGCGTAGTCAATTAAAAATTCACTGTGCAATGCATGAATATTTTCTGTTTCTTTTGCTAAGGACTCTGCGCTATGCTTTAATTTTCTTCCACTTTATAAAAAAAACACACTTTACTACAAAATGATCGTGCAGAGATTACATGCGCAATTCACCTTTACCCTTTTACCGCGGGTAGATTAACTACGCGATTCAACCTTTTACTCTGCCTATATTAATTGCACGTTTCTACTGCGTGATTCCACTTTCTTACTGGGCAAAGGTTAACTGCGTGATTCTACTTTTAAACTGCGCAGTTGAACTTTGCGCAAATACACAACTGTTAACTTTGCGCAATAATTTTCTTTGCATAAATGCACGCTACTCTAAATTTGCGGAACTTGACTTTGCGCACTTTATACAAATCACTTTTGCAATTAATTTCTACCTAAGAAATTTGATCTTGCCGAATACAAGAGAGGCTACTTAAATACTAACTTGCTGTGACTGAGATTGGATACAAACTGACTGACTGCCAGACGTTGCAGACTAACAAAACGACCTACTGGAGTCTGATAGAGCCGACACATTTCTAATACACTATTAGCTCATTAATTATGATATTTTCAACACTCCCCCTTAATTATGAGCGGATGGGGATCATTAAACAAAAACACAGTATTACAAAATATTTCAGAGCTAAAACATGTTCTGTTTATGACATAGTTCATTGCGCAGAACTATTCACTCCCAAACAACTTCACAGAAATTGGAATGGGTCTTTTTCTGATGGTTTTGTAAATATGTCTGCAACTTGATGTTCAGACCTACAAAATTCTAAATAGATTTCCTTGTTGTTTATCAATTCTCTAATGAAGTGATACGTTGTGTCGATGTGCTTGGTTCTCTTGTGAAACACATGATTCTTTGACAGTGCGATAGCTGGATTGTTGTCACAGTAAATGACTGTGGGTTCTTGTTGGTTCTGCGACAGATCACTTAACATCCTCCTCATCCAAAGTGATTGACATGCAATGCTTGTAGCTGCAACATACTCTGCTTCTGCTGAAGAAAGGGTTACTATAGGTTGTTTCTTTGAAGCCCATGATACAACACCTGTTCCTACATGAGATGTATTCCTAGATGTGTTTTTCCTGTCATCTATGCTGCCTCCATTGTCACTATTAGTGTATCTAATGAGTTTGAAATTTTCTGAGGTTGAATACAAAATACCAAAGTCTTTTGTTCCACTTACATATCTCATAATTCTTTTACCTACTTGCCAATGCGATTCTTTTGGTGACTCCATGAATCTTGAGATTAGGTTGACTCCATACATGATGTCTGGCCTTGTTGCTGTAAGATACATAAGGATTCCAACGAACCTTTTAAACAGTGTAGGATCTACAGTGGATCCAAGATCATCCTTGCTCAATTTCAAACCTGTTATCACTGATGTTGGAGCTGTCTTGCAATTCAACATCTTAAACCTGTTCAAGACATCACTTGCATACTTATACTATAATATAAATATACCATTTTCAGTCTACTGGACTTCAATGCCCAAAAGATACTTCATAAGCCCCAAATTAGTCATTTCGAATTCACTTTCCATGACTGTTCTAAATTCTTCAATGCCGAAATCACCTGTAAATATTAAATCATGTACATAGAGGAAGACAATTAACTTATTACCTTCCTTGTTGATCTTTATGTACAGCGTTGGCTCACATTCACTTCTGTGAAATCCATTCTAAATGAGATATGAGTCAATGCTTCTGTACCAAGCTCTGGGAGCTTGCTTCAAACCATAGAGTTCCTTTTTCAGTCTGTACACTCTGTGTCCTTGTCCTGGAACTTCATAGCCTTGTGGCTTCTCAACATATACTTCTTCCTCCAAGTAACCATTTAGGAATGCGGACTTGACATCCATTTGATAAACAAGCCATTTCTTTTGCGCTGCAATGGCCAAGATTATTCTGATAGTGTCCATTCGTGCTACAGGTGCAAAAGTTTCATTAAAGTCAATGCCGGGCTGCTGAGTGAATCCTCTTTCTACCAATATTTCCTTGTGTTTCTGCACATTTCCTTCAGCATCTTGCTTGGTCTTGTAAATCCATTTCACGCTTATCACATCCTTGTCTTCAGGAACATCAACTAGTTCCCAAGTTTGATTTTTATCAATACATTCTATTTCTTCATCCATGGCTTGTGCCCAAAATTTATCTTCAACAGCTTCTTTAAATGTTAAAGGATCATTAACTTGAGAAAATAATGCAAAACATGAAAATGAATTAGGTGTACCAGCATCATATATCTCGCGCAGACTTCTTGTCTTTGGTGGAGTTACTGGGTGTCGAGCTATGCGAACTGCTTGATGCAGTCTGTTGCGCACTTGGTGTTCTTGTCGGAGTAGCTTGAGCTATGCCTTTTGTTGGAGTTGCTTGTGCTGGAGCATGTTGCGCAATCCTTGGAGTAGACGGAGTTGCGCAATTTTGATTTACATGCAGAGTCTCATCCACATCTTCTACGCTGTCATCATTTTCAACATGTGACATGATTTTCAAATTCTTCTCTACAATTCTATCCCATGCTTCATTTTCCACAAACTGAACATCGCGACTGATGATGACTTTCCTTGTGACAGGGTCATACAACTTGTATGCTTTTGTGTCTTCAGAATATCCAATAAAGATGCATTTCTGTCCTTTATTGTCTAATTTTCTTCTTAAGTCATCCGGAACATGTGTGTATGCTACACAACCAAAAAATTTCAAATGCGAAACACTATGTTTCATACCTGTCCATGCTTCCTGCGGAACTTTGTTCTTCACACTCTTCATCGGACATCGATTCATGATTTATACCATAGTTGCCACTGCTTCAGCCCAGTATTCATTTGACAGATGCGCGGCTACCAACATACTGCGCGCCATCTCCATAATGGTTCTGTTCTTCCTCTCTGCGATACCATTCTGTTGCGGTGTATACCACGTAGTGAACTGTTTCTATATGCCATGATTTTTGCAAAAATTCAGGAAATCATTTGAGACATACTCACCACCTCTATCTGTTCTCAATATCTTGATGTTGTACCCACTCTACTTCTCCACGAGTGCCTTGAACTACTGAAAACAATCAAATGCATCAAATTTATGCTTTAGAAAATAAAACCATGTTTTTCTTGTGAAATCATCTATGAATGTGAGAAGATAAGTGCATCTTCCCATGGAAAGTGTTTGCATCAGTCCACAAATATCGGAGTGCACAATTTCAAGTGTTGTGTGTGCTCTGTATGACTTTCCGACTGGAAAAGTCTCTCTGTGTTGTTTTCCAAAAACACAGCCTTCACAAATTCTCTCTGGCTTTTCAATCAATGGCAATCCTTTCACCATGTCCTTCATGTGCAGTTTCCTTCATGTGCAGTAGCTTCATCCCACCAAAATTTAGATGTCCAAATTTGAAATGCCATAACCAGGATTCATCCTTAACTTCTATCTGAAATGCTGCTTGCATTGCGCTGTCCTTCTCTTCTGGTGCGCAATGAATTTCTGCTCCTTTTATCTTTGCGCAGAGCGTAGTTCCATAATTCTCATTCTGACTTGCATGAACAACTTGAGTTGTCTTTCCTTTTATGATGGGTGTTATGCTCAAAGGAAACAAGCGGTTGCTTGTCATCTACACTTCAGCAATTAATTGATTGTTGGGATATATGTCCTTGATCACACAGTGCTTACCTACCATGTGAACTATGTAACCTTTTTCCAACAGTTGTCCAATGCTCACTAGGTTATGCTTCAAACCTTAAACATAATACACATCAGGCATATATTTCTGCTCCCCCTATTTGGTTAGAATATCAATAGTACCCTTACCCAAAATAGTGACTTGAAAATTGTTTCCAAGTGTTACATCAGTTTGAACTGATTTATGGGTCAGTGCAAGCTAATGAGGGTCACTTTTGGCACGTTAGATGCAATAGAAAACTGAAAAAGCAGGCATCCCTCAACTTACTTGGATTTTTTGATTTACTTACGGAAAATATCTTGCATTGAGTAAAAAAGATGAAATGTAGGAAATTGAATCACGTTTCTGAATATATAACTTTTATGTATTGAAAATTTGCATAGCTATGTCAAGTTTCATTTTTCCTAACAGACACTTTTTATTTTTCAGGCAAATGATAAGGTATATGTTTTTGTGGGTAGAGCCTTTGAGGGCCTAAATGATGGAATCAAGCTACAAAAATTGGCATGCATGTAGAGAACACATAGCACTTGTGCGCCATTATTTTTTGAAAATTAAATTAGTAATTTTATAATTTTTTTATAATTGTCTAAGTGATCAAACCTCGAAAATAGTACCTCTTTTGTGGGTAGAGCCTTTGAAGGTCTTAATGCAAAAATCTTGAAATGGGTTTTTCATAGAACATGGAGGTTAGTGTCCTCTTGTGCACCATACAATTTTTTTTTGAAATGATTGAGAATTGAAAAAGTTATGGAAGAAACACTAACAGTGTGTTTCATGAGTTAAGGAGGTAGGACAGAAAAGAAATTGAAAGAAAATAGGAAAAATTAATATTTCAAAATAAAAGTTACATATTTGGAATCTGCAGAAAAAATGCTATTTGTGTCTAAGATTTCGTCAAAAATGACTCTGTGTAGCATATTGTAACGAGTGGCTAAGCACAGGCTTCTCCAGAAACTGGAAGAAATACCCAATTAGCTTTGGTTTTTCATTAGCATAGCACAGGTTTGGAATTATCGAAGCAAACTCCAAAGCATACACATAGGATTATTGTTGACATGTGAGCATGTGACTTGGCCTATTTAAATTCAAAAATATTGCCGCGCTTTTAGATGTAAATAACGCGTACGCGTTATATAACTAAATAATGCGTGTGCATTATAAAAATACTTAACGCGTACGCGTTATATAACTACATAACACGTACGCGTTATATAGTTACAAAACGCGCTCACGTTATTCAAATCATAAAATACATGTTTAATACTTGAGAAAGAGGGGGTGTGGAAGTCAAGGGAATTTTTGTTTAATATTTGAGAAGGGGTGGGGAAGGGTCAAGGGAATCTATGGTTAATATTTAATAGGGGTGGGAAAGGGTCAAGGGCTTAGAAGGATGTTGGAAGCTTGAGTGGGGAGAGATGAAGGGAATGAGAACATGATGGGCTACAGGGGGTGAAGGGAAGTGGAGCTTGAGAGCACTATTAGGAATAGAATAGGTTCTGAAGAGGTATAGGGTTAGAAGTTGAATGTGAGACTTGAGTGACAAGGGGGAATGGATGGAGGCAAGGGGGATGTGAGAGATAAATAAGTAATACAAGGGGGGGGGAGACATAGAGCGAGGGAGGGAGAGGGACAATGGGGAGGAATGGATTTGGAGGGAGTGAGAGATAGATGGGGATAGAATGAAATAAGAGATAGGAAGGGAGGGACAGAAAGTGTTGGTGGGAGACATGCAGAGAGTGGTGGCGATAGAGAGAGAGGGAGTGATGGAGAGATTGGGATAGGTTGAGGGAAAGATGAGGGAGGGATAGAAGGTGAGAGACAGGCGATGAGAGAGGGAGGGAGAGAAGGTAGGGTGAGGGATGGATGGAGAAAGTTGGAGATAGATATAGATGGAGGGGGGATGGGTTTGAGAATGGAAAGTGACATAATGTGTGTGTATGTGTGTGTGTTTGAGAGAGAGAGAGAGAGAGAGAGAGAGAGATTGATGGTTGGGGAGAGAGAGACTAGAGGGAGTTGTGAGCATCATATTCTCCATTTTCATCATATTCTTCATCATCATCATCTTCATGACCATCATCGTCATCATCAACATCTTCATCATCATCACCACCATCATCATCATCATCATATTCCTCATTAAATCAACATCTCCATCATCATTATCATCATCTTCTGAACATCATCATGATCATCATCTAAACATCACCATCACCATCATCATCAACATCTTCATCATCATCACCATCACCATCATCATCAAAATCTTCATCATCATCACCATCACCATCACCATCACCATATTCATCATCATTGTCATCTCTAGGTTCCCCATCAACATCAACATCTCCATCATCATCATCTTTTTCATCATCATCATCTTCATCACCATCATCATCATCATCAACATCTTCATCATCATCACCATCATCATCATCATCATCATCTTCCTTGAATCAGATCAACATATCCATCATGTCACCATCATCTTCATCATCATCATCATCCTCATCTAAACATCACCATCACCATCACCATCATCATCATCATCTTCATCATCATTACCATCACCATCATCATCAACATCTTCATTGTCATCACCATCATCATCATCATCATTGGCATTTGTAGGTTCCTCATCAACATCTCCATCATTATCATCTTCTCCATCATCATCATCTTCATCACCATCATCATCAGCATCAACATCTTCATCATCATCACCATAATCATCATCTTCATCGTCATCAGGTCAACATCTCCATCATCATCATCTTCTTCATCATCTTCACCATCATCATCATCATCATCATCTTCATCGCCATCACCATCATATTCAACATCTCCATCATCATCACCATCACCATCATCATCATCTTCATGACCATAAACATCTTCATCATCATTGTCATCTCCCCCTTCCTCATCAACATCTCCATCATCATCATCATCATCATCACCACCATCTAAACATCACCATCACCATCATCGTCAACATCTTCATCATCATCATCATCATCATCATCATCATCATCATCATCAGCATCAACATCAACATCATCATCAAAATCTTCATCGTCATCACCATCACCATCTTCATCATCATTGTCATCTCTAGGTTCCCCATCAACACATCTCCATCATCGTCATCTTCTTCATCATCATCATCTTCATCACCATCATCATCGTCATCTTCTTCATCATCATCATCTTCATCACCATCATCATCATCATCAACATCTTCATCATCATCACCATCATCATCATCATCTTCCTCATCAGATCAACATCTCCATCATGTCACCATCATCTTCATCTTCATCATCATCATCATCATCATCATCATCATCATCATTACCAACACCATCATCATCAACATCTTCATCGTCATCACCATCATCATTGGCATCTGTAGGTTCCTCATCAACATCTCCATCATCGTCATCATTGGCATCTGCAGGTTCCTCATCAACATATCCATCATCGTCATTTTCTCCATCATCATCACCATCATCACCATCATGATCTTCTGAACATCATCATGATCATCATCTAAACATCACCATCACCATCATCGTCAACATCTTCATCATCATCGCCATCAGCATCATCATCAAAATCTTCATCGTCATCACCATCACCATCTTCATCATCATTGTCATCTCTAGGTTCCCCATCAACACATCTCCATCATCATCATCTTCTTCATCATCATCATCTTCATCACCGTCATCATCGTCATCAACATCTTCATCATCATCACCATCATCATCATCATCATCTTCCTCATCAGATCAACATCTCCATCATGTCACCATCATCTTCATCTTCATCATCATCATCATCATCATTACCAGCACCATCATCATCAACATCTTCATCGTCATCACCATCATCATTGGCATCTGTAGGTTCCTCATCAACATCTCCATCATCATCATCATTGGAATATGCAGGTTCCTCATCAACATATCCGTCATTGTCATTTTCTCCATCATCATCACCATCATCACCATCATGATTTTCTGAACATCATCATGATCATCATCTAAACATCACCATCACCATCATCCTCAACATCTTCATCATCATTGCCATCAGCATCATCATCAAAATCTTCATCGTCATCACCATCACCATCACCATCACCATCTTCATCATCATTGTCATCTCTAGGTTCCCCATCAACACAACATCTCCATCATCATCATCTTCTTCATCATCATCATCTTCATCTCCATCATCGTCCTCATCAACATCTTCATCATCATCACCATCATCACCATCATCATCATCATCTTCCTCATCATATCAACATCTCCATCATGTCACCATCATCTTCATCATCATCATCATCACCATCATGATCATCAACATCTTCATCACCATCATCATCACCATCATCTTCATCAACATTATCATCTTTATCATCTTCATCTGCATCATGATCATCTTCATTGTCATCACCCTCCTCCTCATCATCATCTTTATCATCTTCATATACATCATGATCATCTTCATTGTCATCACCCTCCTCCTCCTCATCATCTTGTGCACTTATGCACTTAGGGATTAATGTTTAGAAGAGGGTCTAAAGGCCTTTATGGGGGAGGGGCTCTAGGAACAAGGTAAGACAGAGAGGGCAGGGGGAAGGGATAAAGGCGTAGAGGGTTAGTGATTAAGGGAGAAGAAGGGAAAGAGTGCTATAGGGAGGGATAATGATGAAGATAAAGAGAAGGTGGAGAGATGGAGAGTGGGGTGGTAGAGACATGGCTGAAGGGAGAGAAAGAAACATGAAAGAAACATGTAGGGAGGGATGTAGGGAGAATGAGGGACATATATTTAGAAAGAGATAGGGGGTATCTAGGGATTATTGGGAGAGAGATAGGGGGTATTAAACCATACAAAACATTTGTTTTGTATGCAACCATATAAATTATTAGTTTTCTTTGATTTTGTTCGTTTCCCTAGCCGTGCACCTAACCTATTTATTGTGCTTGACTATATCGCGTTCGCATTTTTTCACTACATATCGCGCACGCATTTTGTACTTCTATAACGCGTATGCGTTTTGTAACTCCAGAAATACTGGACTGTTACTGTCCGAGAGCAACTTCACTCTGTCCGAACGAAAACAACAATCCCGCGATTTTTCGAACAGCACGAGCCCGCGTCTGAAAATTTTCACATTCTACACCAACTCCATCATTTTTTTTATGCAGGTGCAGCATTGAGGACATCTGTCATGGTTGCTCACTGTGGTGTTGGGTTATATGGCCATATTTGAAGAAAATAATTAGCAAGCTTGAAGAATCTCCAATTGAAGAACACCAAAGATAAGGCCTTTGAAAGATTCATTTTGCATATATTTGAGGAGCTACAAGATAAGATATCAAGCTTCAAGACCAACAAGGAAGAACTTCCATTTTCTTATTATTGAAGAGCTTGTAATTGAGGAGCAACAAAAACAAACTATATTGAATTGATCATTGTGGTGATGGGGAATGCACGTAACCGAGTAAACAAATCAACAAGGAAGAAGAGACCTCAAGAAGTCATTGAAGAAGAGAAAGAAAAGAAAAGAATATACATGATGAATCGGAGGCTTTCTTTGGAAACTAATCCAAATCCAATTGTAGAGGATACCATGGTTCATCCTATTAATCCACGACAAGAGGGACCTTCAATTTCCACAATAGTTGTTGAACAAGCACCCCATGGAAGTAATCAAGAAGCAAAACGTAGGTGCTCATTAGGGGATGTTTCAATTCCCACTTCAAGTCAAAGTGATAAGTTACCATCTCAAGATGAAGCTCACGAAGAAACACCCAATTTGCTATCCAGATGTGGTTATACAAGCGATGAAGTCAGGGAGGCGTTGGACATTTTGCCTACTGTTGAAGAAGAGAATGTTATCCACACCATCGATGAGGATGTTGGACTTCCACAAGGGGATGTTGGACTTCCACAGACCATGAATGAGGATGTTGGACTTCCACCATCCAACTACCAGGAAGAGAATGAAGGACACCAAGCTACTACTGAAATGCCAGAGCGTCTTGGTGATGCGCTACATGGTACAATTCCAACCCCCTTACCTCCATTAGCAAGCACATGTCGAAGAACTCCGAAGCGTATACAAGTTGATGAAAGACTTATGAATTCCATTGAAGGTACGCTATCTAAACGTAGTATTGCTTATCAAACTCAACAGATACTTGATAAATATTTTGTTTCTAAATGTGATGGAGATAAATGTAGATTATTTTTATCATTGTTAAAATCTAGGAGCATGAATTTTGTTAGGAAAAAGTTAGGGATAAAGATGATAAAGAATTCTGAACCAAGTTCTCATATAGTTAAAATCCTAGTAGATGCATTTGGTACAATTTGTAAGAACACACGTTCAAAGGACTGCAATGCTGCTCGTCGTGTGTTGTCACAATCAATTGCAGATAAGAACACCAAGGCCCTTCATATTCTCAAGCCTACATCCGAACTAGTTAATTTGAATGTAAAAACCCTCCGTAGGTATTCTATTAGAAGAGAACATCTTGACACAACCGATCAGACAGATTTTTGGGCCTTTGTTGGTCGGTTGCCACGTCGTGACATGAAGCTAGTTGATGCAGTAAAGGGACTAGTGCACAGTTTTTGGCATGATCACACAAGGCCTTCTTCAAACCAAAAGGATGTACTAAAACTAAGAAGGGGTTCAAAGGATCGTGAACCACATACTAAGCATCTTCTTGATATAACACAGACAGAGCTTTACGAGAAATTTAAGATTGAGCATAGACAATTGAACTTGGGGCAAAGATCTTTTGAGAAATGTAAGCCATGGTATGTTAGAATAAATACTCTTCGTAACACTTGTTGTAGACACCATGTAGAATATGAATATTACTATGAAACATTTTTGTACATTCGTCGTGTGTTGCATACTAACATTGTGCAGGATTGCTCCATGACAATACCACGGACTTCATCAAGAGAATTCATTCATAGCATCATGTGCAATAGGCCCGAGGGGCAAACATACTATGCAAAATCTTGTTTGGATGGAACATGCTCCAACTGTGCTGGAATGGCATTATTGAGCCAATGTATGCACGAGAATGGAGACAGTGAATTTGGGAAAATGGTTACAGACATGAAAATTTTCAAATATATCAACTATGAAATAGTCCCAGGGAAAGAAAGCAAAAAAATACAATTGGTGACATCTCAGGTATGCATTTATATCTATAAAATTATGTTGTAACGGTTACATTTCAATCCTTACTTACAACAAAAAACTGACATTGAGATCATTTTGTGTCACCAGGTACAAGTTAGTGACTTCATCAAGGAATTTATTGAAAAGACACATCAATATGTTCAGCATGTCCACGTGGCACGATGGCAGGATGAGAAGTTTAGAATATGCAGAGATACATTTCCCCTTGGTATTATACTTTCAGTTGTTGATTTTGCCGAGAACTACACTCTGCAACCTCAAAATGAGATCCAAAGTCAGTATTATCACTCTGAGCAGGTTTCCTTGATGGTCCATATCACATATAGGCATGGCCGAAATAGCACTGAAGAGCAAAGAGAAATTATGAAGGAATATCACTTCTACATAAGTGATGATAGGTGCCACGACTTCCACTATGTACGTCATTGCTTCATCATGTTCTATGATCACTTGAAGGGAAGGAACATACAGATGGACCGACACTGGATTTGGTCTGATGGGTGTGCTGGTCAGTTCAAAAATGCACGCATATTTCAGTGGTTGTGTTCATTGCATAAAAACTACAAAGTGCCACATATGTGGAGCTATTTTGAGACTGGGCATGGTAAAGGAGAGCATGATGGAGCCGGAGCATGTGTCAAAACAGCCCTACGAAGAGAGGAATTGAAAGTATCTACAGAATCTACTATTCTAAATGCTCAATCTATAATCAGGTGGTGCACGTCAGTAATGGGAGAGGAATCAACTATGCGAGTAGAATCCACAAGAAAGAGACATGTGGAGAGATTTTTTTGGGAGGTGGTAGACATAGATCGTTCACATGCATGGGAATGCAAGACTATGCCTGGGACTCGTGGCTTTCATTCGGTTCGAAGCTCTGATAACCCAGTATTTGAAATTTGGACCAGAAAACTCGCTTGTTTTTGCCCCCCTTGTTTTGATGGTGATTGGGATGGGTGTGAATCACTGGATTGGGTTGATGGATGGGATCTCATATCACTTCCATTTGATCAGCGTGCAATTGTTGAGTTAACTCCATTGGAAGAAGAACAATCATCTATTTCTGCAGATTTTGATCATGTCTCAGACCTTGTACAACCCGGTATGATGCATTTCCTTAACATTTTTTGTTTGTTTACGTAGTCTTCAAATGCACATTAATGGCCTTATATCGCACGAAAAATATTTTGATCATATACCTACAATCATATAATGCAGGGCACATATATGCAGTGGTTGCCTCAAAAGATACTGAATGGGGTGATGAATATTGGTTGGCACACTGTATAGATGGAAAGCAAACCCTCATTGTGTCCATGACTGACGATGAAAACAACCACTTTCCAACTGGGTCTATGGTTGTTAAAGGTGAATACTTGACATGGGACAGCAATGGAAGAAAGAAGGGTGGATATGTTTACAGGGATTACAAAGCAGATGCAAGTGTGTATCACTTTACCAACTTAATCATTGGCACAAACCTTCAGGTACGAACAATGCCTAGTCAAAATACATCAAAGGTACGCTACTTCTTACCGGATACAGAGCACGAGAGACTAATGGAGACCATCAGTATAAGAGATGATACGGAGGGCTTGGTTGTATGATAATAGGTGGGATCTAGCATGATGAGGTACGTTACATACTTTTAATACTATACTATTTATACTATTTGTAATTGAATATTGATATATGCTCAATTTTCACATGTATGTTTGATATGAATATGTTAATTTTGCGTTCTTGATATTCCAAATTTACTTTTATGTTGTTTATAAATATGCCAAAAGTTCTCTTGTATGTCAAGTTTATGAATATGCCATTTTTTACATATGATCAGTAAACCCTAAAATTATATTATGTTCATCATGTTGGTTATTGGCTTCACCCAACAAAATTAATTCAATTCATGCTCACTATATTAAACAATACACTTATATTAAATTTAATTCATGTCTTGTTAAATATTTCATAATGAATTAGCTATTTGAGAGCACCACCTTAGACCAAGCCATCATCATCAACATCTTCATCATCATCACCATCATCATCATCATGGACCTGCAAAACCCTAGTTTCCAAAGTGTCTAGGCAGGTTCGGGTTAGGAACACTAGCGATACCTGCCCGGTGGATGATTTTCCAAAGTTGACCCCAGTGTGCAAAAATTGCACACTCCCACACTGAGCAAAACCCTAGTTTCCAAGATGGACCTGCAAGGTGACACATGGGCCACCGGGTAGGAGGGGAGGGGCACCCCTGGCACTATCCCGGTGTGCTGAATCCAACGGAGTCGACGGTTTATCGATCTGAGCCACGGTCTTCATTCTATGGCTCGTCCCGTATCACTACCAGAAGGCCTTCAGGGACACCTACTGGATACCTACCTGGGGCATAGAACTCCAACCGTGCAACAAAACTGGGTTCCAGGGAGACCTGCAGGTGTGTCTAGACAGGTTCGGGCTAGGAACACTAGCCATACTTGCCCGGTGGATGATTTTCCAAAGTTGACCTCCGTGTGCAAAAATTGCACACTCCCACACTGAGCAAAACCCTAGTTTCCAAGATGGACCTGCAAGGTGACACATGGGCCACCGGGTAGGAGGGGAGGGGCACCCTTGGCACTATCCCGGTGTGCTGAATCCAACGGATTTGATGGTTCGTCGATCTGAGCCACGGTCTTCATTCTATGGATCGTCCCGTCTCACTACCAGAAGGCCTTCAGGGACACCTGCTGGATACCTACCGGGGGCATAGAACTCCAACCATGCAACAAAACCGGGTTCCGGGGAGTCCTGTAGGTGTGTCTAGACAGGTTCGGGCTAGGAACACTAGCCATACTTGCCCGGTGGATGATTTTCCAAAGTTGACCCCCGTGTGCAAAAATTGCACACTCCCACACTGAGCAAAACCCTAGTTTATGAAATGAATGCACAATGAAGCCATTGGGCCATGGGGATATGAGGGAGAGGGCCCCCTAGAGGTAATCGCACGCCAGGAGACCAACGGAGTTGACGGTTCGTCGGTCCGATGTCCGGTTTCCGAGTTATGTCGAGTTGCAAGTCGCATGAAAATGTCGTTCACGGACACTTGGTGAATTTCCGTCCGGGAGCCAAAAAGAAAACGGAGCAGGAATATTGCGTGCCGTTGGCTCCCGCAAGTGTGTGTGGGCAATGCCGACGTGGGAACACTGCCAACACTGGCTCGGGGGAGGTTTTTGTAGAGTTGACCCACCAATGCGAGATTGCATGCAATTACACTGAGCAAAACCCTAGTTTACGAAATGAATGCACAATGAAGCCGTTGGGCCATGGGGAGACGAGGGAGAGGGTCCCCTAGAGGTAATCGCATGCCAGGAGACCAACGGAGTTGACGGTTCGTCTGTCCGACGTCCGGTTTCTTAGTTATGTCGAGTTGCAAGTCGCATGAAAATGTCGTTCAGGGACACTTGGTGAATTTTCATCCGGGAGCCAAAAAGAAAATGGAGCAGGAAGATTGCGTGCCATTGGCTCCCGCAAGTGTGTGTGGGAAATGCCGACGTGGGAACACTGTAAGCACTGGCTCGGGGGAGGTTTTTGCAGAGTTGACCCACCAATGCGAGATTGCATGCAATTACACTCAGCAAAACCCTAGTTTACGAAATGAATGCACAATGAAGCCGCTGGGCCATGGGGAGACGAGGGAGAGGGCCCCCTAGAGGTAATCGCACGCCAGGAGACCAACGGAGTCGACGGTTCGTCGGTCTGACGTCTGTTTTCTGAGTTATGTCGAGTTGCAAGTCGCATGAAAATGCCGTTCAGGGACACTTGGTGAATTTCCGTCCGGGAGCCAAAAAGCAAACGGAGCAGGAAGATTGCGTGCCATTGGATCCTGCAAGTGTGTGTGGGCAATGCCGACGTGGGAACACTGCCAACACTGGCTCGGGGGAGGTTTTTGCAAAGTTGACCCACCAATGCGATATTGCATGCAATTACACTGAGCAAAACCCTAGTTTACGAAATGAATGCACAATGAAGCCGCTAGGCCATGGGGAGACGAGGGAGAGGGCCCCTTAGAGGTAATCACATGCCAGGAGACCAACGGAGTCGACGGTTCGTCGGTCCGACGTCCGGTTTCCGAGTTATGTCGAGTTGCAAGTCGCATGAAAATGCCGTTCAGGGACACTTGGTGAATTTCCGTCCATTTTATAATTTAAGCCAATTTTAAATATTTGAACTTCCATATTATTTTTGAAAGAGTATAATATTTCAAAACTCCTAAAGAGACAAAAGCACATGATCAAAACTCCTAAGGCTGCAATTTAGAGTAGCAATAATGGGGGTGATGGAGTTGAATTTGATCCTATGGAAGATAATGATACTAATATTATTGAGAATAAAGGGATAATAGGTTGATCCATGACACATTTGTTTGCATGGATGAGGATGCACCTATGTATGAGACCTATGATAATATTCATGATGTACATCTTATTGATAAGGCACACAAAGGCCTATACAAGAGATCAAAGATGAGTCACTTTGTCTACTAATTTGATGTTGATAAAATTGAAGGTATTGAATGACATTTCAAACAATGGTATGACAAAGATCCTAATGTATACACAATAACTCTAATACTTTACCTTGCACATATTGAGAATTGTGTGCCCTTATGAAAGATACAAGAAAGGAGTATCAAACAATTGATGCATGTCCTAATTATGATCAAATGATATATTATGGATAGCATGCAACAAATTTAAAATGCCATGAATGTGAGATCAATAGATATTGAACTAATTAGGTAATATATAAGGTGCCCCATAAGGTTCTTTGTCATATCCCTATAATTCTAGGTTTTTGATGATTGTTTAGGTTAAAAAACATTGCACATTATATGGATTATCATGTACAAAGATAAGTGAAGATGGTGTTATATGAGTGGCTACAAATGGTTCTCAATTTACGATCATCAAGGAAATATTACCTATTTTTAAAGAAGAACCTCATAATGTTAGACTATCATTGGTAGTTGATGGCAATGGGTGTGCATGAGTGAGTTCATTGAAACCTTGAAAACATTGTATTGCATTTAGTTTGATTAAATTACACGAGCAAGAACTTTGACATAACTTGTAATGATCATCCAAAATCACAAATTTTAATTAGATACCGATTAGTGCATGCATGTAGTGAATTCGTTGAAACCTTTGAATATAATAGTTTGTTCTTTTGACATAGTGCATTCATGAGCAATAGATAATCCACACAAATCAACACATTAGATTGACACAAGTACATGTATCCAAAAGTATCCAAAAGTGCATGTCTCCAAAAGTACATGTACATCCAAAAGTATCCAAAAGTGCATGTCTCCAAAAGTACATGTATATCCAAAAGTATCCAAAAGTACATGTATCCAATGAAGTCAATGAACATGTCTCCAAAAGTACATGCACAATAAAGTCAATGTACATGTCTCCAAAACTGAATGTATCGAAAAGTACATATATATACAAAAGTATCCAAAAGCACATGTGTCCAAAACTATCCAAAACTCAAAACTCAAGTTTCCTCTTGTTCTTTCCCGACGTTGATCCTCTAGGCATATCCCTAGGATCAATGTGCATCCCTGTATCCTGCAAATTAAATATCAATTGTTAAATTCAACTAACTATGTACACTAATACATTAGCTCAACAATTATCAATTGGTGCATGGAAAGTGCATGAAACACTTGGTCACTGAAGGACATCTCACCTCAACTGATGCAGGAGATTGCGTTGCTTGTGTAGCAGATGGAGCCGTCAGTTGAACATCCAGGATGGTCGAACCAGGGGGGCCAGGCACTGCTCTTGCTAGTGGTGGCTACAATGAAAAAATGTTGAAATAGTTAGAAATGCATGAATAAACAATAGGTGGACAACACTAATAAACTATGTAAATATAATGTTGAAATAGTTACATACCTATGTGTGATCAGTCGCCATTGCAGATGCGGCACTAACTGCTGCATCAACCAACGATGCGAGGTTCTGAGTAGACAACTCGGGTTCCTGATGTAGTAAACATGCAATTCAAACATTAACAAAAACGATTTATGCACTGGATTTCAAGTTAAACAACAAATATCATCGAAGGATATACATTACCATGGTGTGAGTAAGCCCATGGTCGTGGGCAGCTGGAGTCTTTCTAGGAGTAGAACGCCTCACATACACACGACCCTTGTTCACGAATGGCCTGGAGGGAGATACAAATCCAGGCAATGGGCCAGATGTCTCGGATGGTGCCTACAGTCAGCAAGTGTTCATGTAGTTAGACATGCATGATTCAACAAACAAACATGTATTTAAAAAATGTCATTTTTAATTGTTTACCTGGAACCCAGATGTTTCAGGGGACGGTATGACCATGGGTACTACCTCCACATTACCTTGCCCCAGTGAAGGATCTGCCATCTGCAAGTTTAATAATTGTAAATATTAGACCGTAGGTACCATTAATGAACTAAAATGTAAAGTATGTGGAAATTAACAAATTAACAAGTATTAAAAAACTGAAATTTTAAAATGTTTACCTCGGTGTGAGATACGGCAATAGGTGGTATATAAGATGGGCCTACCAAATGGGTAGCATCATGCCCCCATGTAGAGTCTGGAACATCCGGCTCTGGGGCGTCACTGCTGGCATAAAGCATCAATAGAAAGTTCACAAAATTAATATATTAGATCAAACTATATATATGTGTACAAAGACGAAAATAAATGAAGAATTTATTACAATTAACCATCAACATACCTCTCTCAAAAACCCACTGAAGGAAACATCTGAGGCAATACCATAGCAAGGACGACCACATGATGTGCACTCGTGAGGATCAGTACTAGGATGGGGATGTGTCGATGGTCCTGCACTAGTGGATGGTCCTAATGGTCCTGCACTAGTGGATGGTCATGATGGTCCTGCACTAGGTGATGGTCCTGCATGGTGACGAGCTGGTGTATGTACCACACCAGGGACAGATGTCCCTTCCTCACCCATATGTTGAACCATCGTGCCATGGCGAACAACCGCCCGTGCCAAACTCAAAAATGCATCCCGTGTCTACGGAATAATGCGATGTGCTGGTGGGACATCTGGCCCAGGAAACTGCCTGCGAGGTGCATGGATAGGGCGATCCTGGTCTCGAAGCCTGGAATTGGGTCGATTTTGGGGCATCCCCCCACCGATCCCCTGAAACTGTAAGATGTCAAAATAGTTAACGTGTTTATGCAACATGAACTCTGCGTACATCTTTCGAAGGAAATATAAGGGAATTTCCCTGTTGTTGTGTGGTGGCATATCAAAAACCATGTACCATCTATCCATCCAGTTATCAATAAATGGTTGAAATGTGCACCACTCAATGGAGATATGCGGCTTGCTTGCATTTGGGATTTCCCCCGTCCGAGGGTCCCTAAACAATGCAAATATAAGCTCTTTGGATATTTTCAACTTTTTTACTGCATTGTAATCTAGCCCATTAGCATATTGTTTTCTTTTTCTTTCTTTGTAAGATGCAATATCATATAGGACATTCGTAGATTGTGAAATGGTGTCCACAGTTGCATCCAAGGTTGATGCAAGTGAATGGAGAATCCTGTCACCACCACTAAAAGCTGCACTTATACCCCTTAATTGGGCAAGCTCAATCAATATCTCGACATTGGTATCCATAGCCGCAACTTCAATAAAGACATTAATACGAAAATCATTAGAAACATATACATGGTATATAATGACGTCTCTTGAAAATTGAACATGTATTAAATCAAACTCACATAAGCAATTTAATGGCATTCACTTACATACATTTAAAACTTAAAATTAAACATTTGACAATTAAAAAGTACGTTAGTCAGATTGGCAGAGAGGAGGAGGAGGAGGATCAGGGAAGTGATGAGTTTGTTGATTCAGGCATGGAGAAGGAGGATCAGGGCAGTGATGAGTTTGCATCTATGTGTCTCAATGTCTCATTGTGTTTTGTGATTGTGAATGACAAATGTGTTGTGATTTGTGAATGATCTAATTTCTATTGAATATTTCATATTTGTAATTGTAAATGTAATTTCTATTGAATATTTGTAATTGTAAATGTTAAATTTTATTGGATCTATATGTCTATATTTTTAAATTTTAATATATTTTAAAAATATATTAATTCCGGGGGTCACCGTGTCCTACGTGTCATAATTTCGGGGGTCACCGTGTCTAGTGGGGACCAGGGATCAAATTTGAAGGGTGGGGTCCCATTTCACTATGAAGGGCTATGAGATATTGAACACTATTGAAGGGCTATGAGAAATTTATTAATATTTATTCTATGTGTATATATGGATGTGTTCATGTTGCATGGATTGGATTCTAGGTTAACCGAGGCCTTTTTAGAGAAAAGAATGGGGTAATTACTATTTGGGAACAAGTTTTTTGTCAAATGTAAATTGCGGTGATGGAAGATATTGAGGGTGCCACATGTTGTGGAGAAAGTAGTATTGATTCCTATGACATAATAGGGAGTTCAAAAAGTCTGGTTTCAAGTATTGTCATGCGTAGCTCGATTGATTTTTCTCGCGCTAGGGTTGTAGCAACTGTTATGGCCATTACTGTTAAAATGATTGATGGGGTGGAATCCCGTGAAACGATGAGTTCTTTTGTTAAGACGTAGATTCAGTGAAATTTGGTGGGAGTCTTGTGTTCATTTTATGCACAAAATTCGATTACTTGATTTTGTTGCATTGTTAACTCTCCTCCTAGTCATATCTACAATCTCTTATATAATTGTGAAGGTTATCAATCCACTCAATATATTAAAGTTGTAGTAGGCCAAAATCATACACATATTTATTGTACTCACAAATGTTGACATTCCAATTTCTATGTAGAGCGCCCATTAACATTAGATTGTATGGGACATGTTTTTGAGGCATGATGTCATTATCTCATAACAACAAGCTTTTTATCAATAAATATGTCATCTACAAGCCAACGGAATTGTTCCTAATCCTTTATAAAACTTTGTCATAATTATATCAATACCAACATCCCTACCTATTGACTTAGATTAGAAGATATTACACCTTCGGATAACCAAAACCTGATTCCAAGGTTGGTAATCATAAACGTAAAAGCATCATCATAAGGAAATAGCATGTTGTGTTGAGGAAATTCCTTTTTTTCCATTTCCTTCTCAGGATAATATTTGGTTGTGGATCATTTAAAATGTATAATTTATTTTAATATTGGGAAGCTAAATTCAAATTCATTAATATATTAATATGATTTGATTTTTTTATTAATAATAAGTTATTCTTTTCATTTGAAAATGTAATAGTACATCAAAATTTCAATGTTTACTGACATAGTAAAGTTGAGAGGCTTTATTTTTCAGTGGATATAGCAGACCTGTAAATTCATAGGATGTCAAAAATCTAGTCAGCCTTGAAGTTGAGCTCCTCAAAGAAAACGAATTTCTTTAAATATGTTTATGGCAGGCTGGCATTGCCATCTTCGCTCCGCAAACTATCCTGGAGGACTGGAGGAGATAGGGTAGGTGGAACTTGGAAGTAGCTCAACCACAGTGGAATAGGGGTATAAGAAAAAGCTTGTTTCTATTCATGCAATATTATATATTGATGGTCGGAGCCATGGAAGCATGGAATTCGAGCATTGACTTGATACAACAAAGAAAACAAAAGGTGGAATTCGGGAGCTGCAGGATTGACTTGATACAACAAATAAAACACAGGGTGTGAGGCTGGGAGCCGTAGATGGTAGGATTAACTTGATACAACAAAGAAAACACAGGGCTATAGGTAGGGGCCACGGGTAGGAGCAACAACCTCCAACATTACAAGAAGTTTATGAATTGTGGATTTTGTCTGAAATGCCAAATTCGCGGGGGCACATTAACATAATATATTATACATTGAATACTCAATTAACTCATGGAGTCAGCATTCACGAATTGGTATGTGATAACTTGTAACTTGGTAAGCCCGCTAGCAACAACACGTATGAGCCACCTTCCAGGTTTAATAATTTTGTTGATGCCATTAAATGTGTTAAACACGTAAGCGCTCGCTACAAACACGAGAACTTCGAAGCGTTCAAGCCATGGGCTACTCAGTGTAAGCCCGTCCACGTAAGTTGCTCAATGATATTATTAGAGGCCCAATGGTCCATGATCCATGGATGATCGAACACATGGATATTGGAGAGTAACCGAGTCCCACTCCCAAGTCACCTAGCTAGTAGCCGCATTCCCAATTTCCCATTAAAAATTGTTGATGGGTGAAATTTGAAGCTACCCTTCTGTTGCAATTTTAAACAATAGTGGTTAATTTAATTATTGAAGGGCTTACCATGAAATTAAATTTTTTTTGCATGGTAAAATTTGAAGTGGCCTTCTATGACGTGTGGGTCAAATTTGAAGTGGCCTGAAGGATTCAAATTTGAAGCCTGGTGGGGACACTCGTGTCCCGTGTCCTCGTGTTGGGTGACTTAGATGAATACATTGTAGAAAGGGGGGAGTTTTATTTTTTTCAATTTTTGGTTTGATTATGAATTTTTGAGTTTTTGAAAAGGGTTTCATTTTAATTATTCACTAATCTTGGTTGAGGGAGGTGTGAATTTAATTAGAAATTGGGTTTTTCCCAATTTTATCAATATTACAAAACTAGGTTAAACAATAAAAAATAGTAATTTGGATTAAAAAATCACAAAAAAATGGTATGGGTGAATGAATTACCTGATTAGATGAGAATGCACTGGTGAATTTGTCTCCCCTCCAGCTAAATCGAGCAACACAGATAGTTGAGTGGGCCACAAACCGTCCTCGTCCAGGGTCAATTTCGCCTCTATTCGCGTTTCTGATGCGTGAGTGTCGCGGGTGGTCGGAAATCATCGGGACTGTGTTTTTAAATTCATTTTTAGTTTTACATATCACGTACACGATTTGTAACTACATAATGCATATGCGTTTTGTAACTACATAACGCGTACGCGTTATGGTTACCTAGCCTACATGTCCAATGACATGTTAGGCTCGGGTCTTACCATGGCAGGTGCTAAATATCAGAAACACGTTATGTTTTAGGTATCAGGAACGAGATTTGAAAAAAGTAGCATTGCATCTAAAGTGACCCTCATCTTCTTGCACACACCCTTATCTAGACTGGAAAATAAACTTAAATTACCAGTCATATGATTGCTACAGCCTGAGTCTAAATACCATATGTCATTTGGACTTTCTTGGATAGCATTGCAATCCAGTGGAGATGCGCATGCTAAGAACAATGACCTATTCGGAGTGTTGTTGTTGCTGCTTGACTGTGCTTCACCTTGCTTTCCTTGGTCATATTGCTTCTTCCTGCATTCATATGCGAAGTGTCCATACTTCTTACAGTAATGACATTGATATTTGATTTATCATACCTTTGTTCACTTGGCTGATTGAGGGTCTGATTCTTCCCTCTACCAGTGACATGTGCAGGGCTGCTGCTGTGGCCTCCTTTGAATGAACTTTGTCTTTTGCCTCTAGAGTTTGATCTTCCTTTGCCTCTTCCACGACTTATGGATGACTATGCTGCGAATGCACCTTCCAACGATGTATCTAAACCGCTGATTTTTTGTTCATGATTGAGCAATGAGGCTTGCAACTCATCAATGGAAAATGTGGATAGATCTTTGTTTTCCTTGAGGGTTATAACCAAAGATTCAAATTTCTTTGGCAGAACTCTCAGACCCTTTTCAACAACTCTTTGGTCAGTTAGAGTTTCTCCATGAGACTTTATTTGATTAACCATACCAATAACACGAGTATAGAATGAGTTTACTGACTCTGTGTTTTTCATTGACAGAGATTCAAAATCTCTTCTCATAATCTGAAGTTTAGCAGTCTTTACCTTGTCCAAACCTTGATATGTTGTTTCCAGTGTGTCCCACGCTTTCTTTGCTGACTGTGCTGCTGCTACTCTTGGGAGTATTGATTCATGTGTTGCTTGATGTATGTGGAACAACGCCTTTCCATCTTTCTTCCTCTGTTCCCTCAAGACATCCTTCTCATCTTGAGTGAGATTGTCATATGCTGCTGCATTTGTTGGTTCTGCATAACCGTTCTGGACTATTTCCCATACATATTGACCTCTAAACAAAGCCTTCATAGTTAGAGACCAATATTCATAATTTTTACCAGTAAATATTGGGGTTTGCAAATTACCCAAAGTGGAAGCCATTCTTAATCACTTTTCCCTTATGTAAATACAATTTCTACTTTCTGTAAACCTGGATCTGATACAAGATGAAGGGAAAAGGGCACGCGTAGTCAATTAAAAATTAACTGCACAATGGATGAATATTTTCTTTTTCTTTTGCTAAGGACATGCGCTAGACCTAGCAAATGCTATACTTTAATTTTCTTCCACTTTATAAAAAAACACACTTTACTACAAAATGATCACGCGGAGATTTCATGCGCAATTCACCTTTACCCTTTTACCGCGCGTAGATTAACTACATGATTCAACCTTTTACTGTGCCCAGATTAACTGCGCGTTTCTACAACGTGATTCCACTTTCTTACTGCGCAAAGGTTAATTGTGCAATTCTACTTTTCAATTGTGCAGTTGAACTTTGCGCAAATACACAACTCTTAACTTTGCGCAATACTTTTCTTTGCATAAATGCGCGCTACTCTAACTTTGCGGAACTTGACTTTGCACACTTTATACAAATCACTTTTGCACGCACTTTTCACTTTTACAAAGGTTAACTACGAGGTTAACTTTGTATACCTGTTTAAGTGCACACAACTCAAACTTAAATAAACTTTGTATAAAACATGAAACTTACTGCGCATTAAACTAGAGCATTCACCACGGTGAAATACTTAGAATATTGATTTGATTTACTACGTGTAAATGTAAACAACATTCACACAACTAAACATGAAGAAGATGTGCGCAACAGAACATTTAACATTCTTGAGAATGAATATGCGAAACTATAGACTTATATATATTACTCAGTAAAACAGAGTAACTTTGTGCACTTACAGAGAGATGATATTAACTTCAATCTTTCACCATTTACACAGAGCTTGGGCTCTTGAATTACTTCACGAATTTTCACTTTTTCTTCTTCTTTCACTCCCTCATCTCTTCATCTCTTACAGAGCTTGGGCTCCTTACACATCTCTTCTTAATCTTCTGCAGGAGATATCTATTTATACAAAAACTTAGGTTTAGCTTCTCCACGAAGTTACAGGCTTGCAATAAACTGTGCAATTAATTTCTACCTAAGAAATATGATCTTTCCGAATACAAGAGCGGTTACTTAAATACTAACTTGCCATGACTGAGATTGCCTGCAAACTGTCTGACTGTCAGACATTGCAGACTGACAAAATGACCGACTGGGGTCTGACATATGCCCTATACACTGCCTTTGGGAAACCCTCTGAACAACTTAGGGATCCTTTAGAGGACCACGAGGACTAATAGAGAGAATGAACTTCCCCTATGGGGAAGGTCATTCTCTCTTTGATGGGAGAAAAAGAATGAGGATTTGGAGAAGAAAAATTATTTTCCCCCTTTAACCAAAATTTTGGGTAGTTCTTGGAAGAAAATAGCGAAAAAGATTATCCCTAGGGTCGATACCAACAGGAATGTATAAACCAATGCTTCCATAGATTCGATCGTAATTTACAATTATGGAGATAGCTTTCGTACTAATATTGATTATAGAAGAGATAAGAGCAATATCATACCACTTGTCTCTTATTAGTTGGATCTCCCAGTTTTTGGAATGCTCCAAATTCTACTCGAGAATCCAAATCCGGGTTGATACCAGCAAAAACATCTCTGAATAGGGTTCTAGCGCCATGCCAAATGTGTCCAGAAAAGAAAAGGAGAGAAAATGTAGCATGTCCAAAAGTAAACCAACCCCTTGGACTACTATGAAAAACACCATCGGATTTTAAAGTAGCACGATCTAATTCAAAAATTTCACCTAATTGAGCATGTCTAGAATATTTTTTGACTATAACAGGATCACCAAAAATAACCCTGTCAAGTCCACCACCATAGAACTCAACAGTTACACGTGCTTGTTCAACACTATACTTTGATTCTGCCCTCCTAAAAGGCACATCGGCTTTCACAATTCCTTCTTTATCTACCAGAACTACTGGAAATGTTTCGAAAAAGGTAGGCATACGACGTACAAAAAGATCATTTCCCTCCTTATCTTTGAAGGTAGGATGTCCTAACCAACCAACAACTATTCCATCTCCATTGTCCATCGTACCTGATCTGAATACCCCCCCCTTAGCTGGATTATTACCAATGTAATCAATCATAAAAAGCGACTTTCTCGGGAATTTTTGACCAGGCTTCCGATAGGCTCAAATTTTTGGCTAGATCGTCACGAACTCGTCGATCTATTTCTTGTTGAAAGTATCCCTGATCCCACTGGTAACGAGTGGGACCAAATAATTCGATCGGAGTAGTTGCAGAACCATACCACTTGGTTTCGGCAACAACAAAACCTGCAAAAAACACAGTAGCAATACTGCTGGATAGGACCGTTTCCATATTCCCCATGCCTAATCCTACGTATAAACATTGGGGAGGAAGAACACTGAGATGGAATAGACCTGCTAATATACCCAATATACCCGTTGCAATATGATGAGAAGCTATTCCTCCTGGAACAAAATGATCAAAACCTTCAACTCCCCATGCTGGATCCACTGGTTGTATTTTTCCAGTTAGTCCATAAGGATCAGACACCCATATCCTAGGACCATACAAACCTGTTACATGAAATGCTCCAAATCCGAAACAATCTACTCCTGAGAGGAATAAATGAATTCCAAATATTTTTGGCAAATCTAAATGAAGTTTTCCTGTACGTTCATCAAAGAAAAGTTCCAGATCCCAATATACCCAATGCCAGATAGCTGCCAGAAAGCACAAGCCAGAAAAGAAGATATGTGCCAAGGCCACACCTTCATAACTCCAAATACCATGATTAATTACAGTTTCTCCATTGATGCTCCATCCACTCCATGAATTCTTTATTCCCAAATGATTCATAAAAGGTATAATGAACATACCTTGTCTCCACATTGGATCAAGAATAAGATCAGACGTGGATCAAAAACTGCTAATTTGTATAGAGTCATTGAACCAGGCCAACCAAAAACTAGAGCTGTATGCATTATATGTACAAAAATTAATCGGTCAGGATCATTCAATACAACGGTATGAACGCGATACCAAGACAAACCCATGCAAACACCCCTTTATCGGAAAACGTAGACACTATGTAACTTTCTCACATTGGATTGGAAGAGATAATGCTATCAAGTTAAACCCGAATCATCTCGAAGGTGAACATCTATTCACTTGGACATTGCTATAGAACAGGTTCGAAACAATTTTGTTCATACATAATAGCAGGGAGAGGCAAATATATTTTATCGTTTGTATATACCAATACACAATGCGGGGATTGGTCCCATTTATACTGATAAAACACATAAATACTTGTTCATTATTTGAGGAACTGCGAAAAAAAGAGGAAACTAGATCTCCCTATTCATTCTTCCATTTGTCTATGAACAATATCTCCTTTCCTTCCAAGTTATGGACCAGAATATACTTTCTGATAAACACGTACCAGAAGTCCATTTGTTCATATTTATGTTGGACTTATAATCAAGATCCTAGAGATTACGTAATGTTCACTCTTAAGCTGTTCGTTTACACAATAGTGGTATTTTTCATTTCTCTTTTTATCTTTGGATTTCTACCGAACGATCCAAGACGTAATCTCGGACGTAAAGAATAGTGAAAAAAGTCTCTAGGTTAATTGGTATTTTCCGTAGAAAGATTCGGAGTTTTCGTTTTCAGGATCAATAGTGACCGAACGGAGAGAGAGGGATTCGAACCCTCAGTATGGATTATCCGTACTACGGATTATCAATCCACTGCTTTAGTCCGCTCAGCCATCTCTCCAAGATGGAAGAGTTCATGTGTAACAAAATGAATGGTGGAGTGAAGGTGTATACCATAACATGTATGGATTGTATCGACAATGTAATGAATAGAGCAATTATTTAGAGAAAAAGAAATCTGGCGAATCGTATTGTTCATTCCATTCAAAATAATTCTTTTTTCTTGAACTAGAAATCCTAGAGTTATATAACCTATTTTTATGTGATCTAAAAAATCCTTTTCATACTGGTTGGCCTATTTTCGACAGAGCACCGCTATACTTTCAATGTTTTCTATTTTCATTTGGCTTTATATCTATTTTATGTGGTATGATATTGTTTATAGTGACTGAGGGCTATAGGAACCTGACTGAGAAAATAAACAACAAAAAAGCATAGAAAATGGAAGAAAAGTGATTAATCTTGACAACATTTTATTCATACATCCATCAAGTTGATGGGATCATAGGGGTGAAAGAAAATGGATCTAGAGGTTATTGCACAGCTCACTGTTCTGACTCTCATGGTTGTATTGGGCCCATTAGTAATTGTTTTATCAGCAGTTCACAAAGGTAATCTATAATTACAACGAGCCATCTCTGGGAATGACATACTATTTACCCAAGTATTTCATCTCCGGGGATGGAGATTCATGTAATGATGAAAACGAGGTAATTATTGATAGAAACTTGAAATAGAGATTGATAACTCCCCATCTTCCTATTGGTTGGACAAAAGATTGATCCGTATGTTACAATTGGATCGTGGTGGGTATAGTTTAGTGGTAAAAGTGTGATTCGTTACATTATCAACTAAAATAGTTGAAGGATCTTTTACATGGATCTTTGATCCATCTAAAGCTCTATTTCCAGATAGGTTAAAAACCTTCCCTATGAATACCATGGTTCAAGAATAACATACCTTCTCGTAATCTAGATATGAAATGATAAAAGACAAACACATTTTTTATTCCAAGATAGTGACATGGAATGTTTTAAAGGTTAGAGAAATCTTTCCAACTAGAGAAATCACAGATCTATGGAGATCCAAAGATATTTTTTCATCGTGACTAAACCTTCAACATATGGATGGAAAGACCCCAAGTTGAAGCCGAATAGCTATAGAACGATGACTTTGGTTTACTTGGGTTATCGACATTTCGTTCGAGCTCGGTGGAATTTTTTCTCCTGGGGATCAGAATCACTAGAAATAGGGAATGAAGTAACTAGAAAGATTTGTTATTATTTGAAACTTTTCAAATTTATCTTTCTATAGGGATCATCTAGAAAGTGAGCAAGTATTCTATGATTCGAGGCCCTTCACTAAAAAAAAAAAGAGAAAGGGAGAAAAGAGAAGAAACTGACGTAGATGCTATGGGTACGATAATAAATTAGGGTTTTATTAAAAAGATAAAAAAAAAAGAGGAGAAAGAATTGAAATCTCCTTTAGCAAAGATTTGATATAAATACTTCGCTTCTTCCCTCATACCGCTCTCTATCCCCCATAAAGGAGCCAAATGACATGAAATTCTCATGTTTGGTTCTGAATTAGAGGCATTGAATAATCAATGTCCACTATAACCCCTAGCCTTCCAAGCTAACGATGCGGGTTCGATTCCCGCTACCTGCTAAAAGATATCTACCTATTATATTCTATCTATATAGATATAATAGGTAGATAGAAAGTGATTAAGTATATAACATAATTTCACGATGCATTCAAAATTCATTTTCCATTTCAATGTGAAATAGATTCCATTATTTTCCTATCCTAACCTCATTGTGAATAAAAAGGTGGATCAAGCAGGATAATGTATGCCAAAGAGAGAGACTTAAATAAAAAGAAAAAAAAATGTAAGAGAGAAAGAGCATCCATCGTCTAATGGATAGGACACAGGTCTTCTAAACCTTCAGTATAGGTTCAAATCCTATTGGACGTAATACTCTTAAATTGTTCTAATTTGTTGTGCAATGTATTGGAACAAATTCTTCAGCTCTTTTTCCTGTTTCGAATGGTTCCACTAAATTAGAAAATATTCACTTTTGTTCTTGAAGTACAAAAAGTTTAGTATGTTCCTTAAGAGCCTCTTCTAGAAGGGCTTTTGTTTCTTCCGTAATTGTACCACTAGAACATACAATTTCTCCGAACTAAGGTTTATTCTTTATCAAGTACTCGCATAACCGAACGAGAAATTTTCTCACCTGTGCTATCTCTAATATATCTAGGTATCCATTCGTTCCGGTATAAATAGTAGCTATTTTTTCTTCTACTTTCAAAGGAGCCGACTCAGATTGTTTGAGCAACTCACATAATCGTTGACCCCTTTCCAATTGATCTTGAGTAGCTTTATCAAGATCAGAAGCAAATTATGCAAAGGCTTCCAACTCTGCAAATTGAGCTAACTCTAATTTCAATTTTTGAGCTACCTTTTTCATAGCTTTTATCTGAGCCGCGGATCCTACTCTAGATACGGAAATACCCACATTAATAGCAGGTCGGATCCCGACATTGAGTAGATCAACCAATAAAAATATTTGTCCATCGGTAATGGAAATCACATTAGTGGGAATATAAGCTGAAACATCTCCAGCTTGAGTCTCAACTATTGGAAGAGCAGTAACACTCCCCTCACCTAATAGCAAACTTAATTTAGCTGCTCTTTCTAAGAGATAGGAATGCAAATAGAAAACATCTCCCGGATAAGCTTCTTGATTGGGTGGTCTTCTTAATAGAGGAGACATTTGTCGATAAGTTTGTGCCTGTTTGGAGAGATCATCATAAATGATTGAAGTATGTTGTTTCTTATACATGAAGTATTCAGCTAAAGCTGCCCCTGTATAAGGAGCGAGATATTGTAATGTAGTGGGAGAATCCGCATTTTCCGCTACCACAATGGTATATTCCATTGCGCGACATTCTTGGAATGTATTAACTACGTGAGCCACGGAAGAATCTTTTTGACCAATTTTGCACATAGACACAAATTGCATTTTGACCCTTTTGATTAAGAATAGTATCTATAGCTACTGTCGTCTTACTGGCCTGTCTATCCCCAATAATTAATTCACGTTGACCACGTCCTATAGGAATCATAGAATCAATAGCAATAAGCCCCGTTTGAAGGGGTTCATATACGGAATGTCTTGATATAATACGTGGAGCAGGAGATTCAATCAGTCGAAATTCAGAAGCTGAAATTTGACCCTTGCCATCAATGGGTTGGGCTAGAGAATTTACAACATGACCCAAATACGCATCACTTACTGGTACCTGAGCCATTTTTCCCGTTGCTCTCACGGAACTGCCTTCTTGTATCGTCAAGCCATCTCCCATTAATATAGCTCGAACATTATCGGATCCCAAATTTAGGGCAATGCCTATTGTACCATCTCCAAATTCCAATAATTCCCATGCCATTACTTCATCAAGACCATAAATACGAGCAATGCCATCTCCTACTTGAAGTACGGTGCCAAGATTACCAACTTTTACTTCGGTTATTATATTGTTCGATCTGTTTACGTATAATACTACTAATTTCGTGGAGTCGAATATTTCCCATTAGCACTCATTAATTATCTGTTGAGAAATAAGACCTATAACAACTAATCATTTGTGTTCATCATGGCTCTAAGCAGGCCAATATTGTGATCGATCATACGGAAATGTAACTCAATATTCAAACGACTATTCAAAGTTCCTATAGCTCTTCGTAAAGCTTGGCGAGAAACTTGTTGTCGGATCTGGTCAATTACTCTTTGTTGTTCGGAGTAAACCGTCTCATTCTTGGGATCCTCTAATTGTTCTAAATTCTCAGAAGCAGCATTGATTAGATCATCTTTCTCTGGTTCTATCTCGGAGTCTACATTTACCCGGATTTCATCCGCTATCCATTCCACTTCCCTTAGGCGAGCCCGAGCTTTCTCGGGATGATCAATAGCTCCTTTACATAGTTCTTCCGAATTTTGAATAGTATTCAATATTTTATGTTTACGGTTATTAATAGATTACTTAATGAAAGTAGATTCTCTATTCACAAATTTCAAGAATTCATAATCTCTTCCCAAACCGAACACCCACCCATTTCTAATAGGCTATCAGTTCATTAATTATGATATTTCCAGCATATCCAAGCCAATTGCACCATTTGCACTGCTGATATTAGGATGCCACACTTTGGTAATAAATTGCATTTTTAGGGGCACAAACGGATAGTTCTCAGGCACACGAATGTCAATTTGAAATGTGCCCTCTTCGTAAGGAGTACCTGCAGGTCCTCCAATAGTGCCGCACAGGTGTAACGAATCATTGTCTTCGCACAACTTGGTGCTTATCCCTGTTAGATGCTTAGTTTTCTCTATCTGATTTATCTCCTTCTGTACACGTCTAACACCCAACACCATTGTTCCCTGTTGAATGGAAACAACTTTTAAAATCATTGCCTTTAAACTTCAATTTCTCCGGATACAGAGATTTCTCAAGGCAATCTGAACAAGCACACGTCCGCTTTCTTCGAAAATGCTATCGGTGAGTGTTTAATTTCATGAAATACTAAGCAAATGTCGCATACTTATATGGAGCCTATTTAGGAACTTATTTCATACAAGTCGGTTGGCTGAGATGAATTTGTTATTACATTTGTTATATGAATGTGTTATTATATATTATATTATTTTATATTTAGTAAACAAATTTATAACAAGATCAACCATTTCAATTTCCCTTGAACAGTTGCTAGGAGAATATGTCAAGTAATATTATTGGTACAAGTTGTCATTGTTTAGATGTATTCAGCAATTAGCCAAAGAGTAATTTGATCCATAAATCAAATAAAATGCAATGTTAATAATGGCTAAGATAATTTTGATAAATCATTAGTAACACAGTTTGAAAACTATATTTTTAAAAAGCAGTCTACTCAGAATAACAATAATTGAATGTGCATATCTGAATTCGAACAGGTTCACTATTCCTGTGAAATGAATATCCCAAGAGAAATGAATAAAAGAGTTTTAAAATCCCCAGTCTCAATATCCCAAGATGAATGAACTTGTGTGAAATTAATTACCTCTAAGCTTACTACATGACCACATGCTTTAATCAATATTAATATATTTTTTGATGAGTTTTTATGGTGATTACCAAATAATTTATATATGTAACAACTAAAGAAAGAGTAAGCACCCTGATTTTAGCTCCTTCAGCAAAAACACAGGACAAAGGGTTTGCAATGCTTCTTCAAACTTTTTGATTCTGTAAACCTTTTCCTGCAATAGCTCGTCCAGTGCTATAAGCATAAACACAACAATGAATTTGCAAACTTTCTCATATGCTCCATTTTATGCATCGTTATGCATTGAGTGGTTTTAATGCTATTTGCAATTTACTTTTCATGTTACTCTGTATTTCATTATATGACCACCACTACATGTAACATAGCTTTAAGTAATGTAATATATCCTTTTCAAATGGAACAATAATTTCAGTAAAGACCAGACAAAACAACTAATCAGAGAGTGTGTTTTGCAATACATTTTACATTATTGCCTTCCAAAATAAACCATATAAAATGACACTACTCACCGCCAACCATGTAAGATTATAAAATTAAGATTATAAACTTAATGAGCAGTAATCTATGTCAAAAGGGTAATCCTGTTCCATACTATGAGAATACAACACATCTAAGAGAGAATACAATTTACTATATTCGTTTTACAACACATCTAAGAGAGAATATACAATAATTATGGAAGTAAGGCTAATTGCATACACAACAAAGAGTCTAATGGGACTGCATCCTTCACCATAGTAGAATACAATTTACTATATTCGTTTTAGAACTATATTTCCAAAGTGAAAAAATTAATCGTAATTTCAATCTTGTCGAGGTATCCTACTGATCCCCAACTAGAGGAGATCTATCCTCTTCTCCGACTAAAACTGCTAAGGTGGTAGCTTCCCATGTATGCTGAGTGTGAAAATAAGGATGGAACACTGGGCGTGGAGCTGGAAGAATGTTGAGCGGGGAGGTTGGATCAATGCTGGCCGTGGAGGTTGGAGAGGGATAGAGAGGAGATAGGTCTGCGCAGAGAGAGAGATGGAGCTGGCGAGGTAGGAGTGTTGGTTGTGAGCCGATAGAGAGAGATATGGAGCATCATGGAGATGGGAGGCTGGAGCATCATGGAGATGGGAGGCTGGAGCAGCGTGGACCATGGAGGATGGAGCTGCGTGGATAATGGAGTGTAGCAGCGTGGGTGATAAATGGAAGATGGAGCTGCGTGGATAGTGGAGTGTAGCAGCATGGGTGATAAATGGAGTTGGGTGGGAGATGGAGTTAGCAGTTTGGGTAATGGAGGATGGAGCTGGGTGGGAGATGGAGTTAACAGCGTGGGTAATGGAGGATGGAAGTGCAGGAAGCCAGCTATCAACATGAGAATGGGCAGCGTTAAGGCATTGGTGAAGGCAGCCAACAGGCTGAGCGTGAAGGGAGAAGGTAGCTGGAAGAGGGCGCACAGGAAGCAAAATGGAGTGAAGAGGTGCATGGAAATGGGAGGATGGAGTGAAGATCTGAGTGATGGCAGGTAGTGGAGGAGGCGAACATAGTGTTGAGCGTGAAGGTGGAGCCAAGGGGTGTCCCAATTCCTCCATGTTTATATATGGAAGCGTCCCCTGCTTCCATCCATCATTATCCCATGGTTGTTTTTCATCCATCATAAGCCCATGAGATATAGTTTGAGGTCCATTCTCACTCACAAGATTTTGTGCAAGTTTTGGAGAGGATGTGCCCAAAAGAGGAGAGGAAATTCCTGGCGTGCCGATAGTTAGAGTTTGACCATTGGCAGTCTGCAGAGCACTTTCAGTATTTGAGACAGAAGAACAGGAGAGGACTTCGTATCAACATTCTCCATTGGGTTTGAAGGCATTGGAAGAGTTGAAGGGGAATGCTGAGGAAAAGTTTTGCCGGTGAGGAAAATTTTCTAAGGAATTTCCAGGTGAGGACTGCCGGAATGGTTCAACATTCATGTTTTGAAATTCAAGCGTTCTGTGGAGAACATTTTTTGGTTTTAATAACCATGTTATTTTCCTATAGATTTAATAATTATGTTGAAGAGAGCATACCACAAATAGAATATTACCTGACAGGAATATTATTTATTTGGACAAATCACATACCATCCGTTTGAAACTCAACCCGTGGAGAGAGAAAATATCCTTGAGGAATAACATTTACTCAATGAAATGGCATACCATCCCTTTCAAACTCAGCCGTCAACAACTCAGCCCACTCAAGGGAGGATATAAACAAGTTGAAAATAGTAGTGAATCATACAGATTTGTAAATAGATTAAGATAGAACTTATAACCATGTTACCTTTTACATATTATGTAAATATCAAATTTTTTGTTGGTGTGTGTTCATAGTAGCTTTAAATCAAATTTATATTTAATTTTCTACAATGTGTTATTAATTGATTGATCAATATAAAAAACCTAGATAAAACATATTCCGGAGAGTAAAATCCTTTAAAAATTGGAAAGGAGGAATGGCTTAGTTTGCATTGCATAATTTTAGATTTATTAAACATGAAAATCATTGATTTATTAAGAATTTGACCATGAAAAGATGGAACCTTGCCTTATCAAGATTTGAAACATGTGCGTTAAGCAGAGCTCCCAATAATGATAGCCCAAATTGTCTCCATTCGTGAAATTATATGTAAGAAATAAAATTCTATAAGAGTTTGATTTTTCATTTTTTCAGGTTATGTCTTGCATAAGTTGCCACTTTCACCTTTTCAAAGAAAACTATCACTTTGATATGAGTTTATGTGGTGAAAATATTGGAATTTCAACTTTTATTGTTTGGAAAAAAACAAATTTATAAATATATTTTTTTAAAATAAAAATTATGAGCTTGGTAAGATAATATTTTTGCATTCACTTTTAACAATTCTTTAATATTATTTGATGGTATTTAAATTGGGAAAAATAATTTTGTTAATAGTATATTATAAATATTGTGAATATGTTAACTTCAATATTCATTAATTGTAAAAATAAGACTTAACTTGGGTTTAGATGACTTAATTACTTATACAAAATAAACTCTGTTTCAATTAATCACATAAAGAGATAAATTCATATTGTTTTTACCATCTTTGAAAGACACATGCTTATGTAATTGTTCTTACTGTAAAATAAGAACAATTTTCATTTCCATTTCAAATATGATTGTAAAATAGATATGATACATTTTCAATTTATTTTCTATCTTCATAGACATGTCTTCCTTCACACCATAGTGGAGCTATTATGAAAACCTATCTTTACTAAAAATATTCCTTTATTTAATTTTTATTTAATTTGTACATATGATTTATTTAGTTTTTTTATATTAACAAAATAAATATTCATGTATTTAATTTCAAAATCATTATACAATAAATAAAATTTGAATAAATTTTTATTTAATTTAGATATATAAATCATTTAAAAAAAATCATTCAATTTTGACATATTAACATCTATATAACATTTAACATTTGAGTAATCAATCCTTTATCATCCAAAAAATATTACAATTTATGAATTTTAGAATTTGAAGAAAAAGACAATTATGTTATTATTAAACAATTAAACATCCACTTATTTAAATTGAAAATGATTATATAACAAATAAAATGTGAATATTATTGTGGCTATAAAAATAGGTATATATTAATGTCAATAATCATTTTTATATTCATTTTAACATTAACATTAACATTAACATTTTATATTATTATAAAAATTAATATTAACATTAATATTGTTATTAATATTAAAGTTTATCAAACATCAATCTTACATAAAATTTCAATGCCACATAACCATATTAATAATAATATCACATAATAATATTAATTAAAAAATAACATAATATAACATCAAATAACTTTAATTGGCATAACATCACATAAATTTAATTAATTGACATAACCTTATAAGATATCAATTAGATATTTAAATATTTAAACATAATTATTATTATTGATATTAATAAAATCATTAATATATATTATTAAAATTAAAATTTAATATTAATACAATTGTTTAATATTAAGATTAATGTTTAATTTTAATAATAATGTTTAACAATACATAATTATATTAATGTTTAAGGATAATATTGAAATTAATAATATTAATATTAAGGCTAATATTAATATTAATATAAAATATTAACAATTTTGTCATTAATACTAACAATAATATTAATGTCAGAAAATATTAATATTAATGCTAAGACTAATATTAATAATCTTGATAATGATTATTAATTTTTTTACTAATGTCATTATCTAATATTATCTATTAGCGAATCATACTAAGCCATGGTTAATACTGAACAACTATGAACAATCATGGTCAACCATGGTCTACCATGAAGAAACATCGTCAACCATAAACAACCATGGTCAAACACGCACAAACATAGAACCATAACCATATGTGCTCAACCATGTTCATCCATGATCAAATTTAAATCCCATATTAATATTCTTAACTTAAACTTGTCCAAGTTTAACCATTTGAGTGATATAGTCCATGTATTTAAATGAGCTATTGTATACTTTTACTAAGATGCTAAATAAGTCAACCATGGTCAACCATATTCTTATTATTGAACCATAACCTTAATATTAAATAATTGTATTAATATTAATGCTAAATTAGTCAACCAAAGTCAACAATGGTCAAATATATTCAAGCATGGCCAACCATAGTCAGTCATGTTTAACCAATAATTAATTATGCCCCAAAAAGTCAACCGTATCCAAAGTCAACCAAACTCAACTCAAATCAACCAAACTCAACTAAGTCAACCATGGCAAACCATAATCAACCATGGAAAATCATAGTCAACCATGGTTGACCATAGTAAACCATGGTCGACTATAGCCGACCATACTCAACCATACTCAACCAAATTCAAAAGTGAAATAAGGTCAACTAATAGTCAATTATGGCCAAACATAGTCAACCATACATAACCATATTCAAAAGTCAAATGAAGGTCAACCAATAGTCTATTATGGAAAAACAAATTCAACCATAATCAACCATAGTCAACCATAGTCAAAAGTAAAACAAGGTCAACCAATAGTCTATTATGAAAAAGCAAAATCAACCATAGCCCACCATAATCTATTATGGGATCACTAATATCTTGCGCATGAAATAATGAACAGTAAGGATAGATCTGCGTTTTCATAACTCAACAAAGAATACCACGACACAAACTTGGAACACGATTTTTTTATTATAACGAAAAAGCATGCAAACACGAAAGGGCTAAGATCCAATCTAGATTCACATTCCATATCTCATAATGCATACATCATACAATACCACAGGCAAATAGAAACACGTTTTCACTATAAAGAAGAGTATGTAAATGCTAACGGTCTGAGATTCGTTCCAGTTTCTCATTTCCCTATCTTAGAATGCATACGATAAACAAGACTATAGGAAGAGTATAGAAACACGATTTCATTTTAGCAATATTGATTCCTGGAGCAGATACAAAAAAATATAGTCAATGTGAATGAAATTACAAATCTACGCTATCATTCACATACTAATAATAAAAGTCCAACAAATCAATGAGTGTGTATAAAAAAAAATATCCTACGATGGAAGCATTCCACCTCCAGAGATTTCCCAATATCAATGGCAGAGTAAAAAAATAACGAGATCCATCCAAAACCCCCAAATAGCACACCCCTGCAAATCGAACCCCTCTTCCTTATGAAGGAGTGTTCTCTTTCTCCTCGTAAGACACATGGTAGTCTTTACTAGGATGAAAGGGACAAGTGGCAGCTTAGTCAAACGGTAATTCTCCTGTAAGGGGACAACCTCAAGATAATCTAGGAGTGTGGTGGGTTAAACACTTAGACCAATCTGTCTTACAATAACTGAACTCAACCATCCGAATCCAGTTTTATTTTTAAGGTTGATTTAGTAGGTATATATACATCTATAAATATATATATGTATATGTAAATTATAATAATTCTCAAAAGTTACTCATAAAACTTTTAATTAAGGGATTTATGAATACCTCTTTGGTAACAATTACCATAATTAAGTTTAGTAGGATAAACACCCGTTTCTTATTTAAGTAAAGATTATAATAATTTACTAAATTATACCAATAAATAAGTTTAAGCACATCAATTAATAATCTCTTTTTATTTTTAGCTTAGGAAGTTTAATAAAGATATATATAAATGTTTTATATATCCATAATTATATCCACATATATATATATATATATATATAACCCTTTTACCCTTAAAATGTTTAACTAACTTAGTACAAGTTCCTAGACATAACTTGACTCTCATGGCTTCTAGCCATCGACTTCTCTCCCTTCCCTAAAGGATTTAGTTATTTTGTTTAAGTAGTGTTATGTTCTTAGTAACATTTAGGAAAAAGAGATAACAATACTCCCAAGTACCACTGGTGGGGCCTTTTCCTTGAGCACCTCACCAGGTTCATTCACAAAATTACAATTACATTAACTAAAGTTAATAGGGACCAAAATAGGATGGATGTTACAGTCACCCATAGTTGACCATAGCCAACCATGGTCAACCAAAGTCAACTATGTTCAACCATTTTCAACCAAAGTCAACCTTAGTGGAATTATAAGCAACCATAACATTTTAAAGTCAACCATATTCAACCATGGTCAACCATAGTCAAACAAAGTTAACCAAAGTCAACCATATTGAACCAAAGTCAAGCATAATCAAACAATAGTATAATTATCATCAACCATATGATTTTAAAGTCATCCCTTATGTCACTCATAATCAAGATAACAAGTCAACCATTGTCAACCATATAATATTAAAATCAACTAAATTCAACCATGACCAACCATAGTCAACCATAATCAACCATGGTTAGTCATAGCCAACCATAGTCAAGGAGAATCAACCATAGTCAAGGAGAATCAACCATAGTCAATTAGTAAATCAAAGTTAAACAAAATCACCCATAGTCAACCATGGTTAACCACAGTCAACCAAATACAACCAAATTCAACCATAGCCAAACAAAATCACCCATTGTCAACCATGGTTAACCACAGTCAACCAAATACAACCAAATTCAACCATAGTCAACCAAACTCAACCATAGTCAAAATTCAAATAAGGTCAACCAATACTCAATTATGGCCAAACAAAATCAACCATAGTTGACCATAGTCATCTATGGTCAACCATAATCAATTAGTGAACCATAGTCAACTATAGTCAACCATATTTAATCATAGTCAATTTGTCAACCATATTCAAAGATGGTCAACCACAGTCAAAATTTAAACAAGGTCAACCAATAGTCGAGTACACCCAAACAAAGTCACCCATAGTCAACCATATCCTGCCATGGGAAACCATAGTCAACCATAGTCAACCACGGTAAACCTTTGTCAACTATTGTCAACCAAAGTTAGTTACAACCATCCGAACTCAACCATAGTCGACCATACTCAACAATGTCAACCATAGTCAACCAAAGTCAATTATTCAATCAAAGTTATCCATAGCAAAATAAAGGAAACCATATTCCACCATGGTCAACCATGGTTAACCAATAGATAATTATGGCCAAACTAAGTCAATCATGGTCAATCAAAGTCAACCAAATTCAACCATGGCTAAGCTTATTCAACCATGGTCGGCCAGAATAAATTACTCAACAAAAGTCAACCTCAATCAAACAAATTCAATCATGGTAAACCATAGTTAACCATATTCAACCAAATTCAATGGTACTCAACAAAGTCAACTATAGCCACCCAAACTCAATCATATCTATCCAAAGTCAACCAAATTTAACCAAAGTCAAAAGTCAAACAAGGTCAACCAATAGTCAATTATGGCCAAGCAAAGTCAATCATAGTGAACCATGATCAACCATAGTTAATTAGTCGCTGAAATTCGACCAAAGTCAATGAAAGTCAACCATAGTTAACAAAAGTAAACCATAGTAAACCAAAGTGAACCATAGTCAAGAAACGTCAACAAAATTCAACCTTATTCAACCATAGTCAAAAGTTAAACAAGTTCAAACAATAGTCAATTATGGAAAAAAAGTCAATTGTGGTTAACCATAGTCAATTGTGGTTAACCACAGTAAACCATTGTTAAGGAAAGTCAACCATAGTCAGCAAAAGTCAAGCACAATTAACCATTGTCAACCAAAGTCAACCAAATTCAAACATAAACTAAACCCATATTCAACTGTGGTCAACCATAGCCAATCATGGTCAACCAATAGTCAATTATGCCTAAACAATGCCAACCATGTCTAACAAATTCAACTATGGCCTAGCACATTCAAACAATTCTTAAGCATGGCCAATCATTGTTAACCATCATCAAGCATGGTTTACAAAGTCCAGCAATAATTAAGAGTTAACCAATAGTGAACCATGGTTTCCATATAGAAACTAGAGTCAAAATACAACCATAGCAAACCATGTGAAGCATTGCCAAACATGGTCAACCATGGAAAACTATGGCGAAACAAAGACAGCCATAGTCAAATAAATTCTTAAACAAATGTTCAAACAATTGTAAAATGCGGCCAATCATTGTGAACCCTCATCAAGCATGATTAAACCATACTGAACCATTGTCACCCTTCGTCAATAACTTGCTCAAACATGGTTATCGATTGTTAAACATAATCAACCATGGAAAAACTTCTTTAGCCATATTGAATCATGGCGAACAAAATTCAAATGTAATCTAGCTCAACCAAGCTCAATTGTAATATAACATGGTCAAACATGGCAAGACATGGCCCTCATTTGGTCAACCATACTCAACTATAATCAACCAATATATGTGTGTGAACATGGTCAACCATTGTTAAACCATAATTAACAATAGTTATTATTTTTAATTATTAACATTTTTTAAGGTTAAAATTATTTTTTAATAATATTAAACTATGTCACATTGGAACCTAACCTTAGCAATGTTTGCAATTGTAATGTATTAATTAAACATTAAAATTATTAATTTATTACAAACTATATTCTCAAGTGTATATACATTTAATATTAAAATTTGATATTATTGTTATTGAATTTTAATATTATTGAAGTTAAACTTTAATGCTATTTTCATTTAGACATTAATGATATTTAATTATATTTATCATTAATAACAACAACAATAATAATAATTAAATCCATAAATTAGATTTATAACATGAATTACTATAATTGTAGTAATAATAACATTCATATTTATAATGAACAATATTATTGACAACATTATTAATATTAATATTAAAACTAGTTTTCACATTTTTTTTATTAAAATATTTATAAATTTAATTTATCCTATTTATTAAATATTCAATTATGACATATTATCGATTCAATCTAAATTATTGTATACTAAACATTATATATTAAATAACATGTTTTTTAATTAAAACGTTACTTTTTATAATATTAATCATTCTTCAACAAGGGAAAAAGATGCATGGTAGCTTAGTCCCTGCCAAAGGGAGTGGGCCATGCGCCACCCACAGCTACCCACCCACCACCGGTAGCTACCCAAAAGAAAAAGCATAAGGTAGAAGGCTAGAGCACGTGGAAAATAAGGGTGAACATCTCAAAGGTTGAAGTAGGTGTTAGGCTAGAGGGTTGTTTGAGCAAAACCATCGATGCACTAAGCTGTAAGTCTCCGTCAAAGCAGTAAGACAATGTCAAGATGCTTGAGCACAAGTGTTGCAGCAATAACTCAAGATGTCCGAGTTCAAGGTCTGTGAGGGAAGAGGCCGCTTCTTCAAACTAAATTCGCGTCTAATTCTGAAAATTCATGTTTGGAAGTTGCTGCTACCACTTCTATACAACTCTTGTGTTCGTGTAGGAGTAGTACCGCACGACGTGAAGGTGGAAAACATAATTCCTTACTCGTCTATTAAGAACAACGAATTTTGCCTTCGAGTCTCCAAACCAATAGAAAACCTGGAAGCCAGACTTTGGACAAAGTTTTGTGTATTCAGACTTTAGAGGAATTGTTGTGCGCGGACTCTGTATTTGATGCCGAAATTCAAACGACCTTGTCTAAACTTGATGATGATAACTACGATGAAGAACAGGCTGTTGCTTCTTCCTGTATTTCCACTGATGTGACCCCTTCCTCATTTTTAGCTTCTTCTGATTTGGAAGAATATTCAACTGATCTGTTTCTGACTATGGTAAGCGAAGATTTACAAGCCGATTCTAGCGTTGTGCAGCCCTCAGTCCTTTCCAGTTCTTGTTATCAATTATGAATTGCTGAATTTGAAGAGAAATTTTGGTCATCGAGTGATTATGCTTCTGCCAATGGTTCCAATGGCCTGTCGGAGCTTCTGTTTAGTGTAACTGATCTGGAATGCGTAGAATTTACAGAATCACGTCATGGTAATGAATCATTTTCGGACTATTTGTAGGTAACATTAGTTCAAGAAATTTATGTTTGTGTTAATAAAAGAAACATAAATTCATGGCATTTGTAAATATTTTCCAGTCGCTTGGACAAAGGACATCAAGAAATAGCAAAAACTTATAAAATTACGATGAAAAAAAAGCTTTATTTAAAGGAACATATAATTGTTGATATGTGCCTTACAATTGAAAAGTTCAACAGAGGTTATCCTACTGTATGTTGGATTCATGGCCAATTCCGTAGGTAAAAGTTAAGATAAGATCGTAACCATATTTAATTCATTCCATTGAATTTTCTTGCAAGGTTAAAGTTCAACCAAGCTTTGACTAAACACTATGTATTTTCATTTCAGTACCCTCCGAAAGGAGCTCATGAGGTACTTAAAGAACTTATATTTCAGCATACTTCAACTTATTCAGCTCCACCTATTTTAATTCAAATTAATTTAAAGTAACTGCCTCTCCGAATGACCCCAAGCCATAGTCCATACGACAGTGCCTTGGAAAGGTTTTAATTAACTTATCGTTGCACTGTTTTGCAGGTCAAATTGACCATTACTTGAAAGAGCATAAAAGTTTACAATTTATATGCTTAAAAGCCCAATAAAAGATGATTTTCTGAACATGCCAGCAAAACCAATCCATGTGACTGATCTTGAATGGAATTCTGGCATTGTTGGTAAGGTAGACATAATTGAGAATATGAGCTTACATATATTGGTAACCCGGTGTTGCTCAGCATGTTGTGTTCTTGGAATCCGTTCTTGCTCTCATATTTTCCTTAGCAGTAGCCTAACCACATGCTATATTTTGTATACAAGTAAATCTAGATGTTATTGGTTGGCTAGAGCGGGGTGCAAATTGCAATCCAAGTGATTGATTCATCGAACGGGTTTTCTTAATCCAAATTGCAATCCTAGTGATTGATTCATCGAAAGGGTTTTCTTAGTCCTAGAATTCTCAGTCTCACAAAGATTTTGGGAAATATGTTTTTATCCTTAACCTAAGGAATCATTAGTTCCTAGGTCTTCAGACTTGATACAAAAGAAAACATGTTTTTTTCATTAATCTTTGTAAAGAATGGAACTAGGAAAAACTCATGTCATTTATTAAGGTTTAACATAGTACCTTCTGCGTGACTGACCTACTCTACTACAAATCATCAATTGTAATCCTTATGTGTTCTCTTTTTGCAATAATTTTTTATTATGAATCAAGTATTGTTGTTTTGTCTTGATCTACATTTTTTGTATGCTTTTGCAATGGCGCATGTAAGAAAAGATTGGTCTGCTTTTTTATGCGCAAGCTCCTTTTCCAAGAATCATCTTCAGAAGAGAAGTTACCTTGACTTTGGTTTGGTTACTTATTGATATTATCATGGGTTTCCATCTCAAATGCAACTGACGGTTCCAACAGTTCTGCATTTCTTTCGTATTGTAAGCCTATTGGAAGTTCAATTTTTACGATGGTTGCACCAATAAGAGGACGTGGGCATGAACATATTCCTACTACAACTTGTTCAACTAGTACTCTTCTCATGGCCGCTCCAGCTGGGTCTCCTCTTCCATTACCTATGAAGATTCATTCACATGCTTCACGCAGTTTAACCACAACCTCTGAACATAAGAGAAAATTGTCAGGACCTGCTTTTGATGTCCTACCGCACCCTGCACTGATATCTACTCATGTTCCTATTCTTACATCTACGACATTAGAACCTATTTCTCCATCCTTGTCTCCCCATATCCATGGTAAGAAGAAGCTCTTGTTTCTAACAGGAAAAATATTTGAGATATTTAATTATTTTAACAATAATGGATAGTTTTATAATCAATTCATCTTTTGATTAACGATCATGGTCAAACTTTTTGATTGCAATCTATCGGCAATACGTGCACTCAAGATAACTCTTGCTAGCATTTTATTTATGAGGCAAAACCATGTTCATTCTTTGGAGAAATTTGAGTGTGGGGATTCCACACCTTCAAGTCCTACTAATATGATATTTGTATACAACAAAACTGGATGAGTTCAAACGCTTTGTATTTTGAGAGGCCCAATGAAATATTGGTTGAATCTAGAAACCAAGTCTTCACATTTTCCTTCATTCCATCAGTCAACCAAATATATGTACTGTCTTCTCCGAAACTTGCAGATTCTCACAGGGTGATGGAAATGTATTATCACCATTGCATGAGAAAAATAGGCTATGTGAAAGGGTTTATGGGAAAAGAAGGTCGCAGTTGCATTGAGTGCTCCAATATTGTCGATCATGGAAGAATGGAAGAAGGACACGGTGTTCCTCGTGTGAGCAGAGATTTCTAGTTGGACTAACAGTACACATTGACCATTGCAAATTGAAAACAACTGACGTGTAAAAATGTGCCCTGCCAAACAGGGAAGGTGTAATTTTCTGCAATTTTCTAAATTATTTTTAAATTACTAAAAATTTCAATCCTCCTGTAGGCATTTACCTCAAATTCGGGCTGTCCTTAACCAATGAGAAAATCAGATTTTTGTTTTTCAAAAAATAAAAAATGTATTTTCAATTTTCAAAAAATTAAGTTAAATACACTATTTTCTAAAACATTGTAAAAACATTAACTAGCACAACCAAAAAATTAACGATTAATACAGGTCAAAGAGCTTTGAGTGTATATCCCTGCCTTGGCAGGGACTAATAATATTTATTATTATATGTTTTAATAATATTAATCATCAATATAAATCATAAATTTCATATATATTATTAATCATCTTAAACTCATTATAATTATTACATTAATTATTGAACATTATCTATTAAATAATATTAATTTTTTTTACTTTTTATCGAAATATTAATTTCTATATTATTAATTATATTGTAATAATACTTATTATTATGTTTTAGTCATATTAATCATTAATACTTATTATAAAAAATTTAAAATTATTATATTTAAATAATAATAATTCATGAAAATAATTATAATTAGTTTCAATATTTAATATGATTTGATTTTTTTTTTAAGCTAGTAATCACATTAATTCATAGAGATAAAAGTACAAAATATACAGAGTTTAGAGGCCTCCCAGAGCAAGAAAACATCCCATTATGCTCTTGCGCAGGCCTCCCCATAAGAGAAAACAACCTGTTAATATAACGAGTTATACATGTATGAATATGAGGATCAGTTTTTATCAAAATTGTCAAGCATAACACTAAAAAGGAAACAAGATGCTTAGTGGCCTCAGCTCGCTTAGAAGAAAGCTTAAGAAGAGGTGAAAACATAGCAGCAGAGATAACTATTTGATAGGTGGGGGCGGGCGCACGAAGATGGTCCTCAAATCCGTTGCAATGGGAGCACGCTAGCGGTGAAAAAAAATAATACATACGCACCTAAGGTAGAGTGCACTCGCCACTAGGTTTGGTACCAAACCGAGGCACGTGTGCGTGGCTGGCGCGTGCGCGCAATGGTGGTATGCACGCACCTTTGTTAAAAAAAAAACAGAGCACAATTTCCCCATTCTGCTATTTGGCCGAGCGTGACCTCCAACCTCGTGTGCACGTCGATTCAACCACCAAAGGAGGCGAAATCCACTCCAAAACCACCCAAGAACACCCAAAAACTCATCAACACATCGATTGATATGTAAATATCACATTTTTTTTCACTTTATTCATTCTTTGTGTCAATTTATTTATTTATTTTCGTTTATTTAATTGTTAATCATTCCCAAATTTTGAAAACAATGAACAAATTTTCAATTACAGATTGTAAACTGAGACAATGGGTGAACAAGATGTTAACCCCAAGTCCAGTGGAACAAAAGAAAACCCAAACATTGGACCCAATGCCGAACAAAACCAACACCAGTGTCAAGAGTACCTTATAGAATGAGTATCCCAGAATTGACGGAATTAAAAATTCAGATTCAAGAGTTACTAGACAAAGGGTATATAAGACCTAGTGTTTCGCCTTGGGGTGCACCGGTTCTGTTTGTCAAGAAAAAAGATGGGACTCTAAGGCTATGTATTGACTATAGACAACTGAATAAGGTAACTGTTAAGAATAAATACCCTTTACCACGAATTAATGATTTGTTCGACCAAGTAGGGGGAGCTAGGATCTTTTCCAAACTGGATCTTCGATCTGGGTACCATCAGATTCGTATTAAAAATGAAGACATAAGTAAAACCGCCTTCCGTACCCGATATGGACACTATGAATTTGTAGTAATTCCTTTTGGGTTAACCAACGCCCCTGCCACATTCATGTGTTTAATGAATGGTATTTTCAACAAATATCTAGATCAGTTTGTGCTGATTTTTATTGATGATATCCTAATATACTCTAAGATGGAGGAAGAACATGAACAGCATATAAGAATTGTATTGCAAACCTTGAGGGACCACTAGTTGTATGCAAAGTTGGAGAAATGTGAGTTCTTTAAAAAGGAAATCCAGTACTTAGGCCATATTATTTCTGCTGAAGGAATTTCAGTCGACCCACAGAAAATTAAAGCCATAGCGGATTGGCCAGTACCGAGAGATGTAGCTGACATTAGATCTTTCATGGGACTCACAGGTTACTATTGGAGGTTCATTGAGGGATTCTCGAAGATCGCCTACCCCATTACCTCACTACAGAAAAAAGCGATAAAGTTTGTGTGGTCCTGCAAGTGTCAAGAAAGTTTTGAACGACTCAAAGAATTGCTGACCAAGGCACCTATTCTAAAGGTAGCAGACCCATGTAAAGAATACACGGTCTGTACAGATGCAAGTAAAGAGGGAGTAGGAGGAGTACTGTCCCAAGACGGACATGTAGTATGTTACGAATCACGAAAGTTAAAGGAGCATGAACGCAACTACGTGGTTCATGACTTGGAATTAACAGCAGTAGTACACGCACTGAAAATGTGGCGTCACTACCTGCTGGGAAAGAAATTCTTGTTATTAACGGATAACACTTGTGTCAAGAACCTATTTAACCAACCAGGACTCAATGCCAGACAGGCAAGGTGCATGGCCTTCTTAAGTGAATTCGACTTTGATGTAAAACACATAAAGGGTAAGGAAAATACGGTGGCAGATGCACTTAGTCGAAGGACCCACGAGGTGTACGAGATAATAATGAGTCAACCAGAAAGTAATATCATGGAGAAAGTATTAGTGGCAAGCAAACAGGATGCAGATTACATAAATCTGCAAGGTAAATTACAACAAAATGAGAAAAACATGAATGGGACAGATTTCAAAGTGGATCAGAAAGGTCTGATTTGGTTCAAGGATAGGTTGTACATGCCTAATGTTGCAGAATTTAAATTGTTTATTCTAAATGAGATGCACAAACCCCCTTTTGCAGGTCATCCCGGTTATCAAAAAATGATAACAGCCCTTAGAAAACAGTTCTTTTGGCCTAAATTAAAAACTGATCTTGCTGATTATTTATCTAAATGCTTGGAATGTCAACAGGTGAAGGCTGACCATAGACATCCTGCTGGTTTATTACAACCATTACCAATTCCTGAATGGAAATGGGAAGTGATTTCACTAGATTTTATCACAGGCTTGCCAAGAACCCAGCGGCAACATGACTCTATAATGGTGGTGGTTGACAAATTTAGCAAATCTGCACATTTCATTCCGGTAAAAACCACCTACAAGGCAGCAGATATTGCAGGAATTTTTCTAAAAGAAATATTCAGATTACACGGAGTACCAAAGATGGTAATTTCAGATAGGGATGTAAAATTTACATCCAAATTCTGGAAAACTTTATTTGCAGGTTTGGAAACAAGAATTAATTTCAGCACGAGTTATCACCCTGAAACGGATGGACAGACTGAACGTACAAATCAGATCATCGAAGATATGCTGAGAATGTACGTTATGGAGAGACCTACCAAATGGGAAGACTATTTACATCTGGTAGAGTTCGCCTACAACAACGGGTATCAGGCGTCATCAAGAATGAGTCCATTCGAAATTCTTTATGGAAGGAAATGCACTACCCCAATTAGCTGGGATAGGCCGGTCGATCGGTTATTGATAGGACCAGAATTGCTGAAAGTCATGGAACAAACAGTCCAAAAGGTACAGAAGAATTTAAAAGTGGCCCAGGACCGCCAAAAGAGCTATGTTGATCTAAAAAGACGGGATAAGGAATTTTCAGTTGGGGACCATGTATACTTGCAGGTTAAACCAAAGAAAAGTTCACTCCGGCTAGGGAGTTGTACTAAACTGGCACCACGATTCTGCGGGCCTTTCCAAATACTGGAAAGAATTGGAACCGTAGCTTACAAACTGGCATTACCAGCACACTTAAAGATTCATAATATTTTTCACATTTCATTATTGAAGAAATATATTTATGACCCCACTCATATTATTGATTGGAATTTGATACAGGAGGCTCCAGAAGGCGAATTTCAAGTGGAACCTTTACGCATTCTGGACAGGAAAGAAACAGTACTTCGGAACCGAGCCATCGCTCAGGTAAAGGTGCAATGGAAGCACTTTAGTCCTGAGGAGGCAACCGGGGAATTGGAAAGCAATATACTGGAAAAGTACCCGAACTTATTCCCAGAACCCATGGAGGAAGACTAGAACACTGAGGACAGTGTTCACAATAAGGGGGCAAGGATGTGACATCCCTCTCCAATGATGAAATAAATAAAAAACATTATGTTAAATTTATTTTAAATTTATCTTTATTTTGATGCAATAAGGAAGCCATATGAGAAATCGGCTGACTTAAAGTCCTAGGAGGACTGTTGTAAACAAACAATTTTATTATTATTAATAAAAGAATGAGCAGGAACAGCCAAGTTAAAATAGGAGATCATGCATGGAGAAGTGGGGGACAAGTTAGAGTTAGCCTCTGGGACAACAGAACAAGTGTCAGGAGTGTATTTAAGACACTAGACACACCCTGAAAATCAGGGATTTGGTTGGCTGCGAAAATTCCATGAGGAATTGGCTGCCAATGGAAAGACCTAGGCAAAATTATAAAAGGATGGCATATGTGAGGAGGCAGGACGCTGCTGAGTATGCCGGAAGGAATTTCACTTGCTGTGTGAGCACTCTGTGTTAGGCAAGGGATTCAGGAAAATAATACTGAGTTTGAGGCTAGCTGTCCACATTTTCTCCATGCATGTGTCTGGCTCGGGGGTGATTGCGGACAGACTTGGTGTTTGTACCTAATCTACGGTTGGGAGGAACGTGGTTGTTCCTGTTACATTCGGTTTACTAGCTCCAGGTTTTACTTTAAAGTTCAGATTCTGCTGTATTTCCATTAATTTGCTTCTGCCAATTAGTATAGTAATTTTATCAGTTAACTGGTTGCTTATAAATTTTTCTGGAATAAGAAAAATAGGAAATTTAATTTCATTACTCTTCCTTATTTTTGTTAGATTTTATGAAATGAGAGTGTTATGCTTAAGGAAATGATAGTTACATTATTGAAAAATGTTAGACCTGATGAAGGATGGGAATGGTATTATTTCCGGGATTATATGTTTCCTTAACTTAAATTATTCATAGTCGTAGATTTAGATAGGTTGAGACCTGTAAGTTAAATCAGAGCTTGCACTCAGACTTTAGAAATCATTTGTATGGATCGATCATTCTGAAATTTCCCGCAAGGGTAGAAATATAGAAATATTAATTCGTTTTAATCTGGAGGTTAACTTATTGATTTAAAATTTTAGAAATCGATCTTTCCTCTGCAATAAAAATCGTTGAGGACCGGTTGGTAGGCAAGTTATGAGAACAGAGAAACCCTAAATGTGTCATTCCTTAGTTAATAGCTGATACATTAATTTTATTCATATCTGCGAAGATAAACAAGGACCCCTGCAAGGATCATTAGGATTTGATTAACTTTAGATCGGGACTATCCAGTAGCATAGTTTTCTGCAAAACTCGTGGTTGGATGCCATATGGGTAGTTACAGCCGGGGTAATAAGGGAAGCGGGTGGAAATTGATACTAATCTTTCTGTCAAAAATAAATGAATAAATAAAATTCTATTTTTCTTTTTCTGATTTTTGAACCTAGTCGCATTATCTAGGGTTTGGGCCTTGAAGTTCTTTTTTAAAGGAATTCTTTGTACAAGCGTTTATTACCTAATAAGCAAGGTTAAAGTGCCCATGAAATGACGACTCTTGACAGAAGTATTAACCTTGACTACTGTAACTTATCACACCGCGGAACTGTAAAAAAAAATGTTAATTTAAATGTTATCGTAGAGAGATAGAACATCTTAAACGGTTTATGCATATAAACAAATTCCCTCTCAGACTTCACTAGAAAGAGACAAGGAAACCCGAGACTGAAATGAAGATTCGATAGACCTATCAAGACAGTTGTAGAATGTAGATATTTAAAACTTGATAGAATAAGATGATCAATGTTGTATTTTCTCAGTATGGGCATTCTCCCAGCTTAGAAATACATAGAAATTCCCTTTATCGATTCTGCCAGGCTTGGCATGTATAAACCCTCGAATGTTATGCCGATCTTCGATAACCTTTTAGCAAGAAATTTTTTTTACACAGTAATAAAAACAATACATATCGTGGAATTACAACCATCTCATCCGTTGTTGGTAAATTTTTAAAAACAAATTTAACATTCGTACAGGATTGAGAACTCGTTTATCTCCAGGGCGAGATTGTATGTAGATAGAAGAGCTAACTTACAGCCACAAGAAAACTATAATAGATGCATAGATTATCTTTAACCTTTGAAAATAACAGTTCTGTTTACAGAGTTCTTCTGAAAGCCGTTATAAACAATAATGGTATTAAACCCTGAGGTCGTGAAACCCTTTTCGACCATTCATTACTTTAAAAGATTGTCCCGTATTCCTACAGATTTCGAACCCCAAATAAGGTAAAAGAACCCTTCAGAAGTAAGCAACAGGATACCCTGTGTTTAACCTAGAAAATTACATTTCGCAGGAATTCTATAACAAAGAAATATTATTACATTAGGGTTCGTGGCTGGAAGGACCAGGCCATCACGAGATCTCTGAGGTTTCCAAAAAAATTTATTGAACGCATCATGACTTCAAAAAAAAATACAAAATATCTGTTGCCTTCGAAGATGCTTCCCTAGTTTCCTGTCTTCTCATGAAGGTAGAGTAGCAGTACCACTTACCGATAAAGGAGACCCCGCTGCCATCGGCTTTGACTCGAGCTTAGAACATCTGCATTATTATTTAAACAGCACATTAGCATGGACGATAGAAAATACACTGTAAACATTCATTTAACAGATAGTTTCGAGTTACAAGTCTTTAGGTTACCTCCGAGACGTTGGGTTGACAAGTAGCTGTGTCCTCAATGTAACGAGAATTCTCTCTGGAGTAAGCCCAAATAAAAATAGTCATTCTCCCTCGTTGTCACAGACATTACAGAGATAAAGTAGGCTACAGGTCTCTTTTTTTCGATTTGCCAGGGTTTGGAATGGACGAACAGTGAACCCCAAAACTCAAATGAAAAATATCGGTTTCCGAGAACTTCATCAGTCTGTTGAGAAGTGACTTAACCCAAACGCCAAGACCAAGTAACCTGTCCTTCTATTGCAGGTGGCATCACAACATTCAACGCTGTACAAGTAGTCACATGGCCTATCTGAAAAACGATGATTGCCTCGTACGAGTGCCCTGTCGAAATACAAGTGGCATCCTTCAACTATAAATGCCTGGATGGTGCAAGTTGGTGCATTCACTAAACTCGTTGGTAGCTGTCACATACCATGCGATATTTTGTTAGTGTAACTTCGTATAGGAGGGATACATTTTATGCAATGATTTTTGAAAATCCCTAGTTGTCAAGTTTTGTTGGACGATTAATATATGTAAGATTTGTAGTTTTAAAAATAACCATAGTCTTGCAAAGGATCATGGAGACTTAGGAATTAGGTGTCTTTAAAACTCACTTCTTAATAGTCTAGTGACTGAATGGTGATTTAGTTTCACTAGCACACTGTTAATCATGGAAGGACGTAGTGAATGGATGCTATGTGAGCATACGACATTAAATTAATTATGTATAAAACATTTAATGTTGGGTGTTTAAACTTATACTTTTAGTCTAGTAATTTAATGGGGACATAGTTATAGTATTTTAATGGGGACATAGTTACATTAGCACATTGTGAGTCCATTAGGAACTTTGTTGAATGAATACTATGTGAAAACGAGACATTAAACTATAGGTTTAAAAACTTCTAGTCGTGGGTGGTTAAAAATCTATCCATACCCTGTTACGATATCCTGAAGACGCCCCGACGTCATAGTAATCTGCATGCCAAAGAGAAGGAAGTATTAGCCGTAGCTAAGTAAGTGGTATGTCATTATAATAACCTTCTAGCTAGTGGAAGAACAAGGGAAAGGCATCTGTAAGTTCATTGTCACGATAGCATTAACAAGTTTAAATACAGATAAGTGTAAAAACTGTCTTTCTTAAGTGCTGTAAAGTGTACTGAAAATAAATAAATAATTTTTTTTTTTTATTTGGAGATTTTACATATGGTATCAGAGCCAAGTTTCAACCCTGTTGCCTTGGAAACACTTAGTTTTTGTTGCGCAGGAAATATAAACTTAATATATATATTTGAATGTTGCATTCGTATGCTCCAGTTTTTGAAATTTCAGATGACTTCGCACGAAGAATACAGAGAAGAAGCTGAAGAAAATGAACAGGCAAGAATAGCAGAACATTCGGAAGCAAGCCAGGTATTAGAAACCATGAGAAGTCTGATCGTGGAGATACAGAGTTTCAAAGCAGACAATGAGCAACTAAAGAAGGCTCAGGAAAAACAACAAGAGATCAATGAAATTTTGCTGCAGAGTCTTCATGAAAGGAATAATGGAGAAAAACAGAAGGAGGATACTAAGGGGAAAGAGGAGACTGACGAGAACGCTGAAAAGAAGGGAGATTCCTCCAATGAGACCCAGAAATCTGAGCATCAAGACAAGACTATGGGTAAAAGAAAAGTCGACCATCTGGAGGGTGAATTCAAAAAGATAAAGCCTACAAGATTCGATGGAGAATCAAAGACTGGCGAAGAAGCAGAAGCCTGGTTGCTAGACATAAAGAAATACTTTCAGATCTACAATTACTCTAGTAATATGAAAGTCAGAATGGCTGTGTACAACCTAAAAGGGAAGGCCAGCATATGGTGGCAAGACCTGAAGATTTCCCAGGGACTGAAAGAAAAGAACCTCGAATGGTCGGAATTTAAGAAATATTTCAAGAAACAGTACTTCTCAGAAAGTTATTATGAAAGAAAAACCAAGGAATTTTACGAATTAAAGCTGGGTCAAATGACGATGGAAGATCTTATCAACAAATTCCTAGACTTATTACGGTTCGTCCCATACATCAAGGAAGAAAAACTGAAGGTGCAGCAGTTCTTAAGCTGCCTGCCACAGTCCTATAAAGATCGAATCGAGTTCGACAATCCCAGAACTTTAGAAGAAGCACTGAGAAAGGCCAGATTGTGTTATGAGCAATACAAACAAAGAAATGACACCACTCAAGCATGGAAGGACAGGAAACAGGAAAAGTTTAACCAGCGAAAGAAAGGTTACAAACCCCCGCCCTTCAGGAACATGCCCAAAAACTTCCAGGGAAATTCATTTCCCAGAAATGAACAGTTACAGCAGAAAACTTTCAAAGCCCCTAACACGGGAATAAAAGGAAGTATCGGTACTCCTAAGGAACCCCTGAAATGCTGGGAATGTGGTGAAGCTCATTTACGCAGGAATTGTCCCCGATACAATGAGACGAACAGGGTACTGCATAATGTGCAAGAAGCATCCACGGTGGGAGACATTGGGAAAAGTTATCACCGAATCAATGCAGCCTTAGAGGACCGACAGGCAGATCATCAATCTGCCATCGTGGAAATTGAAGGTAAAATTTCTGACCATATTTGCTCCATTTTAATTGACCCGGGGGCAACCTTAAGCTACATCACTCCCAAGATGATGGAGCATTGCCAACTCACTAAGGTAAAGCATCCAAAACCTTGGTTAGTTCAGCTAGCTACAGGAGTAAAGAGGAAGGTTACTGAATACATATCTGATTGTGAACTTCAAATACAAGACCACAAAACAAAGATTAATCTAAATGTGTTGCCTTTGGGATCTTACGACATGATAATAGGTATGGACTGGCTTGAAAAAAATAAAGTAGTACTGAACTGTTTTAGCAAAAACTTTACCTACGTTGCGGAAGACCAAATTCTTAGAACAGTGATTGGAAAGCAGAAACCGGTCTCTGTTAGGCAGATTTCTGCTATGCAGCTAAAGAAATGCATGAGAAAAGGATGCAAGATTTACGCTGTAAGAGTATCTGATTTACTTCTCAACGAAAATCAGACTTCTATAACAGAGCATCCTGTCTTAGGTGAATTCCTAGACGTATTTCCAGAGGAAATACCGGGGTTACCTCCTCAGCGAGAAATAGATTTCTCTATTGAACTTTTACCAGGATCTGCACCAGTGTCAAAAGTACCTTATAGAATGAGTATCCCAGAATTGACGGAATTAAAAATTCAGATTCAAGAGTTACTAGACAAAGGGTATATAAGACCTAGTGTTTCGCCTTGGGGTGCACCGGTTCTGTTTGTCAAGAAAAAAGATGGGACTCTAAGGCTATGTATTGACTATAGACAACTGAATAAGGTAACTGTTAAGAATAAATACCCTTTACCACGAATTAATGATTTGTTCAACCAAGTAGGGGGAGCTAGGATCTTTTCCAAACTGGATCTTCGATCTGGGTACCATCAGATTCGTATTAAAAATGAAGACATAAGTAAAACCGCCTTCCGTACCCGATATGGACACTATGAATTTGTAGTAATTCCTTTTGGGTTAACCAACGCCCCTGCCACATTCATGTGTTTAATGAATGGTATTTTCAACAAATATCTAGATCAGTTTGTGCTGATTTTTATTGATGATATCCTAATATACTCTAAGATGGAGGAAGAACATGAACAGCATATAAGAATTGTATTGCAAACCTTGAGGGACCACCAGTTGTATGCAAAGTTGGAGAAATGTGAGTTCTTTAAAAAGGAAATCCAGTACTTAGGCCATATTATTTCTGCTGAAGGAATTTCAGTCGACCCACAGAAAATTAAAGCCATAGCGGATTGGCCAGTACCGAGAGATGTAGCTGACATTAGATCTTTCATGGGACTCACAGGTTACTATCGGAGGTTCATTGAGGGATTCTCGAAGATCGCCTACCCCATTACCTCACTACAGAAAAAAGGGATAAAGTTTGTGTGGTCCTGCAAGTGTCAAGAAAGTTTTGAACGACTCAAAGAATTGCTGACCAAGGCACCTATTTTAAAGGTAGCAGACCCATGTAAAGAATACACGGTCTGTACAGATGCAAGTAAAGAGGGAGTAGGAGGAGTACTGTCCCAAGACGGACATGTAGTATGTTACGAATCACGAAAGTTAAAGGAGCATGAACGCAACTACGTGGTTCATGACTTGGAATTAACAGCAGTAGTACACGCACTGAAAATGTGGCGTCACTACCTGCTGGGAAAGAAATTCTTGTTATTAACCGATAACACTTGTGTCAAGAACCTATTTAACCAACCAGGACTCAATGCCAGACAGGCAAGGTGCATGGCCTTCTTAAGTGAATTCGACTTTGATGTAAAACACATAAAGGGTAAGGAAAATACGGTGGCAGATGCACTTAGTCGAAGGACCCACGAGGTGTACGAGATAATAATGAGTCAACCAGAAAGTAATCTCATGGAGAAAGTATTAGTGGCAAGCAAACAGGATGCAGATTACATAAATCTGCAAGGTAAATTACAACAAAATGAGAAAAACATGAATGGGACAGATTTCAAAGTGGATCAGAAAGGTCTGATTTGGTTCAAGGATAGGCTGTACATGCCTAATGTTGCAGAATTTAAATTGTTTATTCTAAATGAGATGCACAAACCCCCTTTTGCAGGTCATCCCGGTTATCAAAAAATGATAACAGCCCTTAGAAAACAGTTCTTTTGGCCTAAATTAAAAACTGATCTTGCTGATTATTTATCTAAATGCTTGGAATGTCAACAGGTGAAGGCTGACCATAGACATCCTGCTGGTTTATTACAACCATTACCAATTCCTGAATGGAAATGGGAAGTGATTTCACTAGATTTTATCACAGGCTTGCCAAGAACCCAGCGGAAACATGACTCTATAATGGTGGTGGTTGACAAATTTAGCAAATCTGCACATTTCATTCCGGTAAAAACCACCTACAAGGCAGCAGATATTGCAGGAATTTTTCTAAAAGAAATATTCAGATTACACGGAGTACCAAAGATGGTAATTTCAGATAGGGATGTAAAATTTACATCCAAATTCTGGAAAACTTTATTTGCAGGTTTGGAAACAAGAATTAATTTCAGCACGAGTTATCACCCTGAAACGGATGGACAGACTGAACGTACAAATCAGATCATCGAAGATATGCTGAGAATGTACGTTATGGAGAGACCTACCAAATGGGAAGACTATTTACATCTGGTAGAGTTCGCCTACAACAACGGGTATCAGGCGTCATCAAGAATGAGTCCATTCAAAATTCTTTATGGAAGGAAATGCACTACCCCAATTATCTGGGATAGTCCGGTCGATCGGTTATTGATAGGACCAGAATTGCTGAAAGTCATGGAACAAACAGTCCAAAAGGTACAGAAGAATTTAAAAGTGGCCCAGGACTGCCAAAAGAGCTATGCTGATCTAAAAAGACGGGATAAGGAATTTTCAGTTGGGGACCATGTATACTTGCAGGTTAAACCAAAGAAAAGTTCACTCCGGCTAGGGAGTTGTACTAAACTGGCACCACGATTCTGCGGGCCTTTCCAAATACTGGAAAGAATTGGAACCGTAGCTTACAAACTGGCATTACCAGCACACTTAAAGATTCATAATATTTTTCACATTTCATTATTGAAGAAATATATTTATGACCCCACTCATATTATTGATTGGAATTTGATACAGGAGGCTCCAGAAGGCGAATTTCAAGTGGAACCTTTACGCATTCTGGACAGGAAAGAAACACTACTTCGGAACCGAGCCATCACTCAGGTAAAGGTGCAATGGAAGCACTTTAGTCCTGAGGAGGCAACCGGGGAATTGGAAAGCAATATACTGGAAAAGTACCCGAACTTATTCCCAGAACCCATGGAGGAAGACTAGAAAACTGAGGACAGTGTTCACAATAAGGGGGCAAGGATGTGACATCCCTCTCCAATGATGAAATAAATAAAAAACATTATGTTAAATTTATCTTTATTTTTATGCAATAAGGAATCCAGATGAGAAATCGGCTGACTTAAAGTCCTAGGAGGACTGTTGTAAACAAACAATTTTATTATTATTAATAAAAGAATGAGCAGGAACAGCCAAGTTAAAAGAGGAGATCATGCATGGAGAAGTGGGGGACAAGTTAGAGTTAGCCTCTGGGACAACAGAACAAGTGTCAGGAGTGTATTTAAAACACTAGACACACCCTGAAAATCAGGGATTTGGTTAGCTGCGAAAATTCCATGAGGAATTCGCTGCCAATGGAAAGACCTAGGCAAAATTATAAAAGGATGGCATATGTGAGGAGGCAGGACGCTGCTGAGTATGCCGGAAGGAATTTCACTTGCTGTGTGAGCACTCTGTGTTAGGCAAGGGATTCAGGAAAATAATACTGAGTTTGAGGCTAGCTGTCCACATTTTCTCCATGCATGTGTCTGGCTCGGGGGTGATTGCGGACAGACTTGGTGTTTGTACCTAATCTACGGTTGGGAGGAACGTGGCTGTTCCTGTTACATTCGATTTACAAGCTCCAGGTTTTACTTTAAAGTTCAGATTCTGTTGTATTTCCATTAATCTGCTTCTGCCAATTAGTATAGTAATTTTATCAGTTAACTGGTTGCTTATAAATTTTTCTGGAATAAGAAAAATAGGAAATTTAATTTCATTACTCTTCCTTATTTTTGTTAGATTTTATGAAATGAGAGTGTTATGCTTAAGGAAATGATAGTTACATTATTGAAAAATGTTAGACCTGATGAAGGATGGGAATGGTATTATTTCCGGGATTATATGTTTCCTTAACTTAAATTATTCATAGTCGTAGATTTAGATAGGTTGAGACCTGTAAGTTAAATCAGAGCTTGCACTCAGACTTTAGAAATCATTTGTATGGATCGATCATTCTGAAATTTCCCGCAAGGGTAGAAATATAGAAATATTAATTCGTTTTAATCTGGAGGTTAACTTATTGATTTAAAATTTTAGAAATCGATCTTTCCTCTGCAATAAAAATCGTTGAGGACCGGTTGGTAGGCAAGTTCTGAGAACAGAGAAACCCTAAATGTGTCATTCCTTAGTTAATAGCTGATACATTAATTTTATTCATATCTGCGAAGATAAACAAGGACCCTTGCAAGGATCATTAGGATTTGATTAACTTTAGATCGGGACTATCCAGTAGCATAGTTTTCTGCAAAACTCGTGGTTGGATGCCATATGGGTAGTTACAGCCGGGGTAATAAGGGAAGCGGGTGGAAATTGATACTAATCTTTCTGTCAAAAATAAATGAATAAATAAAATTCTATTTTTCTTTTTCTGATTTTTGAACCTAGTCGCATTATCTAGGGTTTGGGCCTTGAAGTTCTTTTTTAAAGGAATTCTTTGTACAAGCGTTTATTACCTAATAAGCAAGGTTAAAGTGCCCATGAAATGACGACTCTTGACAGAAGTATTAACCTTGACTACTGTAACTTATCACACCGCGGAACTGTCAAAAAAAATGTTAATTTAAATGTTATCGTAGAGAGATAGAACATCTTAAATGGTTTATGCATATAAACAAATTCCCTCTCAGACTTCACTAGAAAGAGACAAGGAAACCCGAGACTGAAATGAAGATTCGATAGACCTATCAAGACAGTTGTAGAATGTAGATATTTAAAACTTGATAGAATAAGATGATCAATGTTGTATTTTCTCAGTATGGGCATTCTCCCAGCTTAGAAATACATAGAAATTCCCTTTATCGATTCTGCCAGGCTTGGCATTTATAAACCCTCGAATGTTATGCCGATCTTCGATAACCTTTTAACAAGCAATTTTTTTTACACAGTAATAAAAACAATACATATCGTGGAATTACACCCATCTCATCCGTTGTTTGTAAATTTTTAAAAACAAATTTAACATTCGTACAGGATTGAGAATTCGTTTATCTCCAGGGCGAGATTGTATGTAGAAAGAAGAGCTAACTTAGAGCCACAAGAAAACTATAATAGATGCATAGATTATCTTTAACCTTTGAAAATAACAGTTCTGTTTACAGAGTTCTTCTGAAAGCCGTTATAAACAATAATGGTATTAAACCCTGAGGTCGTGAAACCCTTTTCGACCATTCATTACATTAAAAGATTGTCCCGTATTCCTACAGATTTCGAACCCCAAATAAGGTAAAAGAACCCTTCAGAAGTAAGCAACAGGATACCCTGTGTTTAACCTAGACAATTACATTTCGCAGGAATTCTATAACAAAGAAATATTATTACATTAGGGTTCGTGGCTGGAAGGACTAGGCCATCACGAGATCCCTGAGGTTTCCAAAAAAATTTACTGAACGCATCATGACTTCAAAAAAAAATACAAAATATCTGTTTCCTTCGAAGATGCTTCCCTAGTTTCCTGTCTTCTCATGAAGGTAGAGTAGCAGTACCACTTACCGATAAAGGAGACCCCGCTGCCATCGGCTTTGACTCGAGCTTAGAACATCTACATTATTATTTAAACAGCACATTAGCATGGACGATAGAAAATACACTGTAAACATTCATTTAACAGATAGTTTCGAGTTACAAGTCTTTAGGTTACCTCCGAGACGTTGGGTTGACAAGTAGCTGCGTCCTCAATGTAACGAGAATTCTCTCTGGAGTAAGCCAAAACGAAAATAGTCATTCTCCCTCGTTGTCACAGACATTACAGAGATAAAGTAGGCTACAGGTCTCTTTTTTTCGATTTGCCAGGGTTTGGAATGGACGAACAGTGAACCCCAAAACTCAAATGAAAAATATCGGTTTCCGAGAACTTCATCAGTCTGTTGAGAAGTGACTTAACCCAAACGCCAAGACCAAGTAACCTGTCCTTCTATTGCAGGTGGCATCACAACATTCAACGCTGTACAAGTAGTCACATGGCCTATCTGAAAAACGATGATTGCCTCGTACGAGTGCTCTGTCGAAATACAAGTGGCATCCTTCAACTATAAATGCCTGGCTGGTGCAAGTTGGTGCATTCACTAAACTCGTTGGTAGCTGTCACATACCATGCGATATTTTGTTAGTGTAACTTTGTATAGGAGGGATACATTTTATGCAATGATTTTTGAAAATCCCTAGTTGTCAAGTTTTGTTGGACGATTAATATATGTAAGATTTGTAGTTTTAAAAATAACCATAGTCTTGCAAAGGATCATGGAGACTTAGGAATTAGGTGTCTTTAAAACTCACTTCTTAATAGTCTAGTGACTGAATGGTGATTTAGTTTCACTAGCACACTGCTAATCCATGGAAGGACATAGTGAATGGATGCTATGTGAGCATACGACATTAAATTAATTATGTATAAAACATTTAATGTTGGGTGTTTAAACTTATACTTTTAGTCTAGTAATTTAATGGGGACATAGTTATAGTATTTTAATGGGGACATAGTTACATTAGCACATTGTGAGTCCATTAGGAACTTTGTTGAATGAATACTATGTGAAAACGAGACATTAAACTATAGGTTTAAAAACTTCTAGTCGTGGGTGGTTAAAAATCTATCCATACCCTGTTACGATATCCTGAAGACGCCCCGACGTCATAGTAATCTGCATGCCAAAGAGAAGGAAGTATTATCCGTAGCTAAGTAAGTGGTATGTCATTATAATAACCTTCTAGCTAGTGGAAGAACAAGGGAAAGGCATCTGTAATTTCATTGTCACGATAGCATTAACAAGTTTAAATACAGATAAGTGTAAAAACTGTCTTTCTTAAGTGCTGTAAAGTGTACTGAAAATAAATAAATAATTTTTTTTTTTTTATTTGGAGACTTTACAATAACCAAGTTCCAGGGTGTTGGGCGTGGATTTTCCCAAGATTGACCTATTGCCAGGAGGAACCCACTAAGAGGGCCACCATATCCTATGCATACCCCCAAACCCTCTCCCCAGACACCTCAATTACCCCACAAGCTTGATCAGATCGAGGAGGCAATGAGGAATGTTACACGTGGACTCTTCAGACATAGCTCCTTTGTAGTAGCGACTACAGTGGAGAGGTCGGGGGAACTTGATAGAGATCCAGGTGTAGGGCCTTCATGACAGGGCCAGGATAGACCCATGACCGGTGGTATCCATGATGGGCATTCCAGTTCGACGGGGACAGTTCCACATCTTTGTCCCCATTGTGGGCATACTTTCCCTGGCCCGATCGAGGGCTGTTATATGGATTAGTTCAACAATTTTTTTAATGTGTTTTTAATCATCACTTGATAACTTGTAAAGTATTTTTAAAGTATTTTTGTTTGACTTAAACTATTATTTAAATGTACAGTTATTTAGAGCTGATATACCAACATGGGAGAACGTAGGATCTCCCAACCTGGATGCAGCAATGGTAGCTGCAACTGAAATTGCGGCACCTCACACGGAAGTATTTTTAGTACCTCACACAATATTGTTATTACTTATTTCAGTTATATTACTTAAGTATTTATATTTATGGAATACATGTTTATAGTTCATACAAATTTTTTGAATATCTTGATTGCCTAAATAATGACTTGTTTAACATGTTCATAACATGCATGCATTTTGGTGTCCACAAGTGTTCCATGACTACGGTGATCAACCATCCCCGCCAGGGATTAGTAGATCACCATATACACAGGTACAATGTGTAGTTAAAAGCACGCTTTTAATTTGAATTGTTACGACTTACTATGGTTTAATTTATTGTTTGTTTACTAAATTGTGATATTACAAATGTATATGTAGGTTACACCAAGAGCTACAGGTGCCCATTTTAGTCATGTGTTTCCACCCCCTCACATGAGTCCCCTCCCTCGCTTCCATCTAGAACCCTCCCTCCATCAAAACCCTCCCTTCCATCCATCCCCCCCTCCCTGGCCATACTCCCCCGTCCATCCATCCTCCCCCACTCATCCACGCCCCCCCCCATATATACATCCTCGCAAATTTATCCATGCCTTCATGTCTATCCATCCTCCCCCATTTTTCCATGCCCCCCCTTCCTTCCACCTTCCCCTCTTCGTCCACAACCTCCCATTCCTCCATCATCCTCCCTCCATGCAGGAATGCTCTCCCATGCACCATCCCTCAACATCCCCCCTAGTCCTTTTCGTTCGATACCCTCTATCGTACAACCGATAGGGGTTCATCATCCACAACGTCCTCCTCCACCCCATACCACCATGTCTTCTCCCACCATATCATCCCCACTTCCCGCCACTATTGTGGCATCTACTCTCCCAGTACCCTCATCTGTACCTCCAGTGGTTGCACGTGTAGTGGCTTCCACTACATCTACGCCCCCCACCATAACTGCATCGGAGCTGGTTGTCCAACCATCTGCTCCACCTACTACCCCAGAAGCCCAACCATGTCCATCGTTGGAGGTGTTCACGGTGAGAATCAAGCTAATTTATGAAAATATTTTGATGCATTAAAAAAAATTAATATAAGCAATTATTACTTTGCAATGAAATGATTGTTGTAAATGTTGTAGGCTGGATTTGCTGAGAGGCTCTGTAGATCCAAGACACCCGCCTCGCGTTTCCCACTCACATCAGAGGTGATTTATTTAAGATTCAAATTTTACATTTGTTTTATAAATGTGGTAAATGTTGCGAATGCTTGAAAATGACGGTATCTTATATCATTTGTTCCAAAGCCCGGAGAGACAGTCTACTCCTAGACAGAGCAAGACCCGAGGCACCGGTAGCTCGAAGAGTAGGAAGATCGACTTTGGAGATGCACCTGGGAGTGACGGGGGTGATCACAATGCTTGACACACCATGCTATGTACATTAGCCATGATGTGGCACTTTTGTGCACCAATTTCCATGTACTTTGTATATACGGCACGAGTTGCCATGTATTTTGGATCTACAGCATGAGTTGTCACATTTTCTATAGGGCACAAGTTGCCATTGTATGTACATTGGGAACCATGTTCCACTATTTCCCAGGAATTGTATATGTTTGGATGATTTTTGTCTCCTCGATGTACATGGATTTTTAGTTATGTGATTTATATATCTCGTTGTCTAATGTTGTTGTCTCATGTTCTGTGTATTATGATGTGATGTTGTCTAAATTTGGGTTTTACCTAGATCTTAGAAGAGAAGTTGGATATCATAGTTCAGCTTGGTTTATCTTTCCACATGTAAAAGCTTCTAATGGTATCTATGTTAAGAAAACATTGTAAACATAGGCTAACTCAAACAAAATCATGTGTGAGAATTAATCTAAAAACAAATGGAATAAATGGACAAATCACACCTCATGGCACATAAGATATATATTGGGAACTTGAGTACTAGGAAAATAATACTTAAAAATAGAAAATGTCCATTGTTGTCAAAAGGTTAAAATGAGATCCAACATGATTTTTAATAGCTCTACATAATGAGATCCAAAATGTCCATACTCTACATAATGAAATGTCATCACTAGTATTTATTTTGACCATTTTTTCCACTTAAGATCATGCAACAAATTAATAACCAAGTTATGGAATCACTTCTTAATCAATTGTCACCATACAAATAGGACAACCTTGAACATGATGTATAGCTAGCTCGTTAATTCTCACTCACGGATATCCACCTTTGATTTGATGACCATCACATCCACTACCATTTACAATTAGGACTTCCTTAATTTATCATTATGTGATAGCGATCTAATTTTATGTAGACACGTTGACTTAAACACATGTATAGTTGACATTACAATAAATGACTACTATGATGTGTATTTTTGAGGCTATATCCACCTCAACACACCCACTTGTTACCCCAATACCCCAAATGCTGTCGAATTTTGTCTGGAAGGGATTGAAGGGTATTAGGACATCATAATTCATCTATTGGACACTCATACACTTGTTAAAGACATTTAGTACAAGTGCATTACATCAATGGAGTCACAAATACACCCTCATCAAGTTGCATGCATCCATTAGTGTGTCATCAACACTAGAACATGTAAGCATTACTACATGTTGGACCAAGCTTTACTAATGTTATGATAATATTAGGCTTTCCATCCATTGAGAAGGTTTCCATAGGTGTGCATATCCACCATATAAAAATATTCATGGTACAACCTTTTCAAACCATTAGGATTCTAAATTAGGTATCCGGTGCTAGGTACAACAGTTTTCTAGTTGTATGCACCCTTGCTATATAGATGAGAAACTATGCATATATGTGTATAGTGATTTGGATTCAAATGTATGCACATGAATATATATGTACAATGAAAATGATTTAATCTTTATATGTATTATAATTCAGGGCTATATCTTAGGCTACATAATAGGGTATCATTGTGATTAGAATACAAACTAGGGTTACGCTACCAACTAGGGCTTTTAGGCTAGGCTCTCGTGTTTCTAGGCTAGGATCCAAGCTCTAGGGTCACCATCTTAATGTTTAATTCCACTATCATGACATCATTCTCACCAATACCATGCCCAATCCTAAAATCACCATCAAACCTCTCAATCCCACTTTGAACATTTCCCATACTTCTAAGTTAAAATTGATAGGTCTTGTTGCTAAAAGCTTTTCACTTATCTATTCACATAGACAAACGCACTTTTATGAAAGATTTGTTTTGTAGCTTCGTACGTGCAAATTCACATGCAATAATACTTGAGAGATCATTTTACACCATGATCCATCGAAGATTCATTGGAGTCATACGAACCTCATTGTCATCACCTCAACCATGGTCAAGATGCCAAGATCCATCCTTAGTACACAAAACCTCATGGCACCCATACCACACTCAAAGATAAAAAATTCTTTGAAACGGCATGTTTGGGGGTTGAGGAAATCTTGATTTTTTTATAATCACACATGAGAGGTTCTTAGAGTCAAATACATTGGATATAAATAAATTCCCCGAGATAAATAATACATGACCATAGAAGAAGATTGAAATTTGAGGTCAAAACTCATTAATGAAGGTAGAATGAATTTGGATAGATAGATTGGGAAATTTTTAGATGAATGCCTAGAGCTCTGCACACAAGTTAGAGAAAAAAAAAAACTCATAACATTGGGAAACAAATAGCCAAAACCAACAATGAAACTAGAACACAATGACCAAGGGAAATTCAAAATGCAACACCACTCCACAAAAGAAGGTTCTTTAGACCTACCTCACTCATGACTCATGTCAATGCTTGAGTCTTTGGAGGCCGACCTACCACCCCACATGTCCTCTTCAACATTTTTTGTTCTCTTGGTTTTGCGGCCACCAAATTTTTTTTCATGCTTTGGGTACCCTGAGGTATATCCCCAACCCAAAAAAATCTTATATTATGTTGATTATTATAACATCCCAAAAAAATAACAAAAATTTAAAACTTTTCTATGTGACAATAAATGTTATTTAATAATGCGGAATATAACAATGCATGAAATGTTATCTATATTTAACTATGCTGTTACACATCGCTTCTACTGCTGTTGATAGATGTTGAAATGATTAACTAATGTACTTTTGTTTGATTGATGAAGTGGTCCTTCGGACACCCCGAGGCTTACTTAGCATTCGTGCTAAAGCATGTGAATTCGTACTTGTGACAGATTGATAGGTAAGAGATAAAAGTTGCGAAAGTAATCAATAGTTTATCAAAGAAGATCTACAATGTTTACATCTCAATGTTGTACCCAGATTTATTTGGGTTCTGTCATGTTTTCTATATGTAACTGTTTACCCTCTATCTCAATGGTGAATCGTGGAATTTCATGTTCGACTGTTTATTAACTAGTTTAAACTCTATAATTTGCGATGACGGTATTGTTCTGAAATGTTTTCTCTTACATCATTATAGAGGTGTGTATGTAAACGTGTTAAGATATGTATAATTCTAAGGTCTGTCTTACAAGTGTTTATAGAGTTATTATTTAACCGTTGAAAAACATTTTGTTACCATTCTAACAATTATCATAATGGTGAAAAGTGAGTCATAAAATTGTGATACACTAAGCGACACTTGAGTGATTGCATGACACTATATGCACAATATAGTTTCTGTACAAACTATATGGCATATGTGCCTCTTTGAGATCCTATTTTATTTTATACACTAAACACCTTCTTGGCTATTTATGTGCATGGTATGAGTTGAGTGCACCCCTTATCATCTATGTATGACTATATGGATTTATGCACACAAATAATGTTTTAAGTGCTACTTTGTAATACCTTGTGATAAGTGAGTTTTATTGCAACTATATGGTATGTAAAAACCATGGCAACTATATAATATGTGAAATATAAACCCACTAGGTGATATGCACCTACATGCCAACCCTAGCGCATAAGTTGCTTTGGTTAAAGCCTTAACAGCGTTATGCGTCTCCGAATATACCAATGTGATGAAATGTGTGTTAAATGCTATTTGGTGAATTCAATACAAACTATATGATAAGGTGTAATAAGAAAACTTTGATGAATGTCAAAGCTATGTGTTTGACAGGATTGCATAGTTCGACTTTCGATAAAAACATCTTATTGTATTATGAATAATATGGTGTGGGTGTTAAATGCCATAGGTTGGCAATACCAACACTATCATGTGCATTTAATGGACGCGATTGTCGAGCTTGGTGGTTTTCCATCGTGGTTGGCACACCGAACTTGATCATGTGCCATGCAATGGTAATAACTGTCCTGATACTGATGTGTAAACATACTGTGCTTGAGGGTTAAGAGTGGGTTCCTTCATGGCTCCCTCGTGGCAATTGTAATGAGTGTTTGTAATTAATATAATAGTTTGATTTGATTGTTTTCGTGAATCACACCAATGATATCCACCGTTGATTTGGTAGTGTATTGATGACAAGGGTTTAACCCTACCTCTGCTTCATTTCAACGTTTAATGTGTCCCTTTGTTTTCGGTGATGGAGCTCTGCAAGAGGCCCACAGGCTGAGGAATTTTTGCTAGGTTTTTTATGGAGGTTTAGTCCATGAAACTCGAACTCGTAACCTCTATAATTTCTTTTAAGAGAGAGATTCGAGCTCCTTCTGGTTTATACAATGCTGAATGTTTTTGGTTTTCTGTCTTAAGAATGGTCTTTTAGGAGGATTCGATACTCGACTTGTTTTGAGGGTTTGTTTAGCTTAAGCTTGGAATTTTGAAAAGAAATAACCCATGGACTCGCCATCGTTGCTATCTTTCCAAGCTTTGTGCTACTGAGTTAAATGGTGAAGGATTTCTTGTAGTGGTTCGACTATACCAGCCATTGACGAAGTAAGGTTCCTTGTTGCAGATATTAAAGTCTCGGCGTTCATTACCATCTCAGCCATAACCCAAAAGGTAATGTTTTGGTTTTTGTCACTGTTATATGCATACGATGATAAGAATTAGTTATACTATTTCAATACGATGAACCTTCCTTCTTGATACTATTTTTAACCACTCTTGTAATACTCTCAGAGGTACCATGTGTAATGGCCTCGTCATTCTGAGCATTGGAAGTTGGAACTTTAGCTATACCAACTGGTAAGCCTTCGGTGGTTGCCTTGGAAACCCTGTGTAGAAGATGATGGCCGTCTATCTAAAAGTTCTGTGTATTGTGTTTGAAAACTCAGAGAGTTTTGTAATTAGGGTTTGTGAATATTGTTAAAGTATGGGAAGGCAGTGCCTCAACCCACATGCAATACCGTGACCAAAATATAACTTCTGTTTGTTAATGACCTCTGTCGAGTTGGAAGAGTGTTTTCAAGCTTCTCGATTGTATAGTTTTGGGAATTTACCCACGTATCTATTTTGTAGCTCATTTTCAATGTAAAAGAATGGGTTTAGGGTTTAGTTCTGAGTTTTGAACTTGGCACGTCCTTTGTTTTTAAGAGAGTCTTTCAGACTCTGCTGATAATATAATACACTATAATTTTCCAAAATTTAAATGGACATCACTCTTTTGTGTTGGTACTTTTTGGGGCTTAGCCTGTGTATGAAACTGTTACTCGTCGATAGAAAACAAATTGTAATTTAGATAGTTTGTATCTATTGGCAATAATTGTATGCGCGAGGTTAAAACAATACCTTTTCTATCGTGATTCATTTTGTACTGTAAGTTTATGGATATTTCTAAAAGGGAAAAGTATGTGAAGTATGTATGAATAATAACAGTGCTACTGTTTAAATAAATCAAGCGTTTGTAATTATATACTCAGTTTCGGCCAATACCTCTATCTCGACTGTATTAATGATTTAAGTAGTATATCTAAGAATCCGCCATGATTTTTGTTTTGGGTTTAGATAAGTTTAGAATGTATGGAGTGATGATGGTTGTTGATATGTATGTTTTGTTTGACTTTGCCTTATAGTTATGTACTCCTTTAAATCGTGAAGATGATGTTAAAAATCTATCTAATCGATCTACAACTATGATGTGTAAATATGATTTAAATAAATGTAGTAATGTAAATGGAAAATTCTTGATGTTTATAGAGAATATCATTCTACTATATTTTGAAATTAAATCTTTATACTGTTAAACAAAATATAGTTAATTCAAAACAATGATGTTATAAACAAAATTATTGTATATAAACTATTAGAACATAATATAATTAGAGTACTGAATTATAAATACAAGAATTTAATAGGAACTAAAAACTTCAAAGAAAACTTATAATAAATTAAATCTTTCCAATCACTTGGCTATTTGCCTATCAGACTTATCTATTTTTAATCAGTTTTTCTACTAGAGTACGATGTTGTTCGTCTTTGCATGGGGAAAAAAACAGAAACAATTCTATTTCAATCATTTCATATTTATACAAAATCTTTATCTTATAAAGGAAACTGAAAATTTCCTATAAATTAAACAGAGAAGGTTTAATAAACAACAGAACTGTAATATGCAAAATAAATAATGGAGAATAAAAATAAAACATATAAGACAATAGAACCTGTAACTGATGATAGGGCCGACAAAAACCTAAGGAGGCATGTTCCTCCCAACCTACTTTAGAAGAAGCAGCCCAATTGCTGACTTCTAATGAACCCCCGAGCCTGCTTACTGATCCAGTAAGTGGGTGGAATCTGTGTAGAAGCAAGGCACTCAAAAATACCTTCTCCACTTGGTATCAAGCTCTTGAAACAAATGCCTTCTCCACTCAGCATCAAACTCCTAAACTCATTAAGAGTTTGGCAGACTCACAACATAATCAACAACAGCATATCCCCTCATCAAATCTCTTAGGTGCAAACACAACAAAACCCCAATTTAAATTTCCTCGTCAGGAAAAGTGATGAACCTCAGTTCATAATTTGATGGATATTATATAGACCACCTAGGTCTTTTAGTGGTCAGTTTAGAATAAATGAGCTTCAAGCTCCAGTCCCATCTTTCAGGGCACTATGACCACATTTCAAGGTAGTTGTCCCATACCAACAGCTAGTTAGTTGCATCATGATGCTACTATTTGTCCATTGCCTTCTACCCCAGATTCCATTCCACCTAGTGGATTAGTAACCACTCTTTCAATAGTCCTCTTAGGTGTTTGTCTCCTATTTTATTTATTAAATAATAATATATTGTGCAAATTAAAATCATGCTTGGACACCTGTCCAGTACAAACTTTACGATAAAAGTTATCATAATGTTTCTAAACATAAAATGTTTTCCAGCTTAAAGGGTATGTTACAAACACCCCCTCTTAAGCTCAACATCATCCTCGATGTTGCTTATTCATCATCAAGTTCCTCATGGAACGGAACTGGATATGCTGCCCGCATATTAATTTCCATTTCCCAAGTAGCTTCATCAGGGCTACGATGCTTCCATTGCAAGTTTACCTGCCCTATGGTGCGATTCTGAAGCATAATTTCCCTCCGGTCTAGAATACAGTCCGGTTCCACTTGAAAATCTCCTTCGTTTTCCAGCTGTATGTCATTCCAATTCAGCACATGAGTAGCATCATGCACATACTTCTTTAAAACAAAAACATGAAAAACATTGTGGATTTTTAAATTGTATGGCAATGCCAATTGATATGCAACAACTTCTATCCTTGATAGGATTTCAAATGGTCCACAATACCTCGGTGCTAATTTAGCACAGGTCCCAAGCTTCAAAGAACTTTTCTTGGGATTTACCTTTATGAAAACATGGTCTCCTACCTGAATTTCTCTTTCTGTGCGTTTCAAATCAACATAGCTTTTATGCCGATCTTGGGAAACTTTTAAGTTACCTTGAACCTGTTTCACAGTTAGCTCCATTTCTTTCAATAGATCTGGTCCTAGCATCAATCTATCTACAGGATTATCCCATGAAATTGGAGTGCAACGCTTCCTTCCATACAAAATTTCAAATGGACTTAACTTAGCAGATGCTTGATAATTATTGTTGTAGGCAAATTCCGTGAAGTGCAAGTAATCCTCCCATTTAGATGGTTGATCTTTAACATATAATTTTAGCATATTTTCCAAAATCTGATTTACTCTTTCTATTTGACCATCAGTTTGTGGGTGGAAAGAAGTGTTGAAATTTAACTTAGTATTTAATCCTTTAAATAGTGCTGTCCAAAAGTTACCAGTAAACTTAGAGTCTCGGTCTGAAATAATTACCTTTAGAATTCCATGCAAGCGAAAAATTTGCTTCATGAAAATATCTGCAATGTTAGAAGCCTTGAAAGTAGTTTTAACAGGAATAAAATGAGCATCTTTGCTGAGTTTATCAACAACAACCATAATTGAGTCATTCTGCTTCTAATTTTTAGGAAAAACTGTAATAAAGTCAATGCTTATGATCTCTCACTTCCATTCTGGAATTGGTAAGGGATGCAATAGCCCAGCTCGATGTTGATGTTCAGCTTTAATAGTCTGACAGTCAAAGCATCTAGCTATATATTCAGCAACTTCACTCTTCATGATAGGCCAAAAATACTATTTTCTTAACATAGTTATCATTTTCTGATTACCACGTTGTCGTGAATAAGGACTCTTGTGAATTTCATCTAAAATCAACAACTTAAATTTCGAAAAATTAGGCACATAAATTCTGTTTTTGTAAGTTAAGAAGCCTTTTTCATTAATACTGTAATCCGTTATAACATTTTCAGATTAATTTTCAACCACTTTATCATGTAATTTTTGGTAATTTTCGTCTTGCTTAATTCGTTCTTCGATCTGATTTTCTAGATCAGTTTTAAAAGTACTGATTGCTGCCACAAAACTTAATCTAGCATTTCTGCTCAACGCATCAACAACCTTATTTTCCTTTCCATTAATGTGATGAATCTCAAAATCGTACTCGCTAAGGCAAGCTAACCACCTAGATTTCCTTGAGTTCAGATTTGTTTGATCCAGTAAATACTTTAACCCCTTATTATCAGTCATTAAAATGAATTTTCTTCCGATCAAGTGATGGCACCACATCTTTAAAGCATGTATCACGGCTTCCAACTCAAGATCATACGTAGCGTAATTATTTTCATGTATTTTTAACTTCCTTGACTGAAAAGCAATTGCATGACCTTCTTGACTTAAGACCCCTCCAAGTCCTTCATTGCATGCATCAGTGCATACGACGAAATCCTTATTAGGATCTACAATTTTTAAGATGGGTGCAGTAGTTAACAATTCTTTCAACTTATTAAAGCTGTCTTGACACTTTTGATCCCATATAAAAATAATTTCCCTTTATTCTACAAAGAAGTGATGGGGTTAGCAATTCTAGAGAACCCTTCGATAAACTTTCTATAATACCCCGTTATTCCCATGAATGACCATACATCAGTTACATCTTTTGGGACAGGCCATTCATTTATTGCTTTTATTTTATCAGGATCAACAAAAATACCATCTTTTGAAATTATATGATCCAAATACTGAATTTTATCTCTATAGAAATCACACTTACTGAACTTAGCGTAAAGTTGGTGATCTCTAAGTACTTGTAAAATGATTTTTAGATTTTCATCATGCTCTTCTTTAGTCTTTGAGTAAATCAGGATATCATCAATGAATACCAGTACGAACTTATCCAAATATTTATGCAGAACATTGTTCATTAAACACATGAACACTGCTGGTGCATTAGTTAGCCCAAAAGGCATAACTACGAACTCGTAGTGTCCATCACGCGTTCTGAATGTAGTTTTCAATATATCCTCATCTTTTATTCGGACTTGATGATAACCTGATCTTAGATCAATTTTAGTGAATATCTCTGCTCCACGTACTTGATCAAATAGATCATTTATGCGGGGTAAGGGATACTGGTTCTTAATTGTCATTTTATTAAGCTGACGGTAGTCAATGCACAAATGCATAGTATCGTCCTTCTTTTTAACAAATATTACTGGTGCTCCCCAAGGGGAAACACTGGGCTGTATGTAGTTTTTATCTATTAATTCTTTCAACTGAGATTTTAACTCATTTAACTCTAGAATATTCATCCTATAGGAGGCCTTTGAGTTTGGTACCGCACTGGGTACTAACTCAATGGTGATCTCAAGTTCTCTTTTTGGAGGCAATCTTGGAATTTCTTCCGGAAATACATCAGAAAAGTCCCTAAGGATGGGAATATATTCTATTTTTAACATGTCTTCTTTAGATGTACATTCATCATTAACAACATTAACAGCAAACAATTTACAACCTTTTCTAGTAGCTCTCTTTACTTGTAAGGCAGAAATCTGACTTACTGAAATATGTCTATGAATTCCTTTCACTGTTTCTGAATTACCTTCAGTATTTATACAAGTAAAAGATTTATCATAACAATTCAATATAACTCTATGATGTTCAATCCAATCCATGCCAATTAACAGATCATATGAACCTAAGGGTAAAACATTCAAATTAACTTGTGTTTTCAGCTGATTTAAAAATACTTCACAATTCTGAACAAAATCTGTAACCTTTCTTTTAGTTCCTGTTGCAAGCTGAACTAACCATGCATTATCGAATTTTTCTGTTTTTAGCTTGCAATGGTTTACTAAACTAGGTGAAATATAACTTAAATTCGCACTAGGATCTATCAAAATAGAAATAGACTCATTTTGTATCGTACCTTCAATTTCGACCATGGATGTTTGATGGTCTACTTGATGGTTCTCCAATGTTGTGTTTATCCTGGGCATTTCTCTTGCGATATCTCGAACTATAGGTTCTGCTTGCATAGTATGTATGTTGTTGGCTTTCCTCTTGTTGTGTGGGAAATCTGCTCTCTTGTGTGGTCCACCACATTCATAGCACTTTATGGGTCCTTTCTGCTCAGCATAAATGTTTTTATTGTTGTTATTATTATTGTTGCAATTGTTAGGTACATTCCTTGCAGCAGTAGTATTCTGAGATGTATTATTCCGATAATTATTAGAAAAATTTCTATTATTAAAGTTTTTCTTGAAACCTCCAGCATTCTGATTAAAATTATTCTTTTTATAGTCATACTGATTAGTTTTACTGTTCTTCCAGCCAGTTGTTCCTTCTCTTTTTTTGTTTTGGTCAAAACAAAAATTTGCCTTCCTCATGGCTTCTTCCAAAGTGGAAGGATTATCATACTCAATATGATCTTTTATATTAAACGGTAAACAACTGAGAAACATTTGCACTTTAGGCTTTTCCTCAACCATGTAGGGTACATACCTCAGCAAGCTAAGAAACTTGCTGCAAAGTTCTTTCATGTTCATTGTACCCAACTTTAAGTTGTAAAACTCCTTCGATTTATCCTCAAAATACTGTTCAGACAAGAACTTCTTTTTAAACAAACTTTTCAACATAGTCCAAGTTACTTCTTTTTCTTTTATGCTCTTGATTCTTTTAAGATCCTGCCACCAGATATCTACCTTCCGGTCAGATTGTAAATAACCATCTTGGCTTTCAGTTGAGAAGAGTAGTCATAAATATGAAAATACTTTTTCATCCCTAACAACCAGGCTTCTGCTGTCTCACCCTTCTCACTTTCGCCATTAAAAGTAGGTGGCTTAATCTTTTTAAATTCACCAGTAATTTGTTCATGATGCTTGTGTTTTCTCTTTTTAGAGCAGCTCTCACTATTACTGTTGTCATAATTTACATCATCATTACCTGAATCAAACTTAGAAGATGAGTAACTGTTCCTTGTTTTCTTATGCTTATGTTGGTGGGACATGATTTCAAAATCAGCTCTAAATTCTGATTTTCTGCCTCTTTCATCACTGTGACAGTTTCCTTTTAAATTCTGCTGTAACTCTTCCTATGTTTTTAGGATCCATTCATTTTCTTCTTTAACATCTTTTAACTCAGATTTTAAATCCTGCACAGTTCGTAAAATTTCAGAAGACTGGTTGTTTAACTCAACATAAATTCCTTTAGTGTTATTATGATTAATTCATTCATTACAAGGAGATCTGTCCTTTGCTGATTCCTCTGGTATTTCCATACCTGCAATTAGAAGTAAATCTGTTATGTGCAAAAATGAAATTAAATTGCAAAAGTTAGTAACATAAACTTTCTGATTTATTTTTCTGTTTGCACGCATGAGCCTCATTCAGGCCTAGAGTTTGAACTTGCGCTCTGATACCACATGTAACATCCCAAAAAAATCACAAAAATTTAAAACTTTTCCATGTGACAATAAATGTTATTTAATAATGCGGAATAGAACAATGCATGAAATGTTATCTATATTTAACCGTGTTGTTACACATTGTTTCTACTACTGTTGATAGATGTTGAAATGATTAACTAATGTACTTTTGTTTGATTGATGAAGGGGTCCTTCAGACGCGCCAAGGCTTACTTAGCATTCGTGCTAAAGCATGTGAATTCATACTTCTGATAGATTGACAGGCAAGAGATATAAGTTGTGAAAGTAATCAACAGTTTATTAAAGAAGATCTACAATGTTTACATCTCAGTGTTGTACCCAGATTTAGTTGGGTTCCGTCATGTTTTCTGTATGTAACTGTTTACCCTCTATCTCAATGGTGAATCGTGGAATTTCATGTTCGACTGTTTATTAACTAGTTTAAACTCTATAATCTGCGATGATGGTATTGTTCTGAAATGTTTTCTCTTACATCAATAAAGAGGTGTGTATGTAAACCTATTAAGATCTGTTCACCATGTATAATTCTAAGGTCTATCTTACAAGTGTTTATAGGGTTATTATTTAACCGTTGAAACACATTTTTGTTGCCATTGTAACAATTATCATAATGGTGAAAAGTGAGTCATAAAATTGTGATACCCTAAGCAGCACTTGAGTGATTGAACGACACTACATGCACAATATAGTTTCTGTACAAACTATATGTCATATGTTCCTCTTTGAGATCCTATTTTATTTTATACACTAAATGCCTTCTTGGCTATTTATGTGCATGGTATGAATTGAGTGCACCCATTATTATCTATGTGTGACTATATGGATTTATGCACACAAATAATGTTTTAAATGCTACTTTGTAATACCTTGTGATAAGTGAGTTTTATTGCAACTATATGGTATGTAAAAACCATGGCAACTATATAATATGTGAAATATAAACCCACTAGGTGATATGCACCTACATGCAAACCCTAGCGCATAAGTTGCTTAGCTTAAAGCCTTAACAGGGTTATGCGTCTCCGACTATACCAATGTGATGAAATGTGTGTTAAATGTTATTTGGTGAATTCGATACAAACTATATGATAAGGTGTAATAAGAAAACTTTGATGAATGTCAAAGCTATGTGTTTGACAGGGTTGCATAGTTTGACTTTCGATAAAACATCTTATTGTATTATGAATAATATGGTGTGGCTGTTAAATGCCACAAGTTGGCAATACCAACACTGTCATGTGCATTTAATGGATGTTACTGTCGATCTTAGTGGTTTTCCATCATGGTTGGCACTCCAAACTTGATCATGTGCCATGAAATGGTAATAATTGTCCTGATACTGATGTGTAAACACACTGTGCTTGAGGGTTAAGAGTGGGTTCCTTCGTGGCTCCCCCGTGGCAATTGCAATGAGTGTTTGTAATTAATATAGTAGTTTGATCTGATTGTTTTCGTGAATCACACTGATGATATCCACCATCGATTTGGTAGTGTATTGATGACAAGGGTTTAACCCTACCTCCACTTCATTTCAACGTTTAATGTGTCCCTTTGTTTTCGGTGATGGAGCTCTGCAAGAGGCCGACAGGATGAGGAATTTTTGCTAGGTTGTTTGTGGAGGTTTAGTCCATGAGACTCAAACTCGTAACCTCTGTAATTTCTTTTAAGAGAGAGAGCCGAGCTCCTTCTGGTTTATACAATGCTGAATGTTTTTGGTTTTCTTTCTTAACAATGGTCTTTTAGGAGGATTCGATATTCGACTTGTTTTGAGGGTTTGTTTAGATTAAGCTTGGCATTTTGAAAATAAATAACCCATGGACTCGCCATCGTTGCTATCTCTCCAAGATCTCTGCTACTGTTTTAAATGGTGAATGATTTCTTGTAATGCTTCGTCTATACCAGCCATTGATGAAGTAAGGTTCCTTGTTGCAGATATTAAAGTCTCGGCATTCATTACCATCTCATCCATAACCCAAAAGGTAATGTTTTGGTTTTTGTCACTATTATATGCATACGATGATAACAATTAGTTATACTATTTCAATACGATGACCCTTCCTTCTTGATACTGTTTTTAACCACTCTTGTAATACTCTCGTAGGTACCATGTGTAATGGCCTCGTCATTATGATCATTGGAAGTTGGAATTTTAGCTATAACAACTGGTAAGCCTTCAGTGGTTGCCTTGGAAACCCTGTGTAGAAGATGATGGCCGTCTATCTAAAAGTTCTGTGTATTGTGTTTTAAAACTCAGAGGGTTTTGTGATTAGGGTTTGTGAATCTTGTTAAAGTATGGGGAGGCAGTGCCTCAACCCATAGGCAATACTATGACTAAAATATAACTTCTGTTTGTTAATGACCTCTGTCAAGTTGGAAGAGTGTTTTTAAGCTTCTCGATTGTATAGTTTTGGGACTTTACCCATGTATCTATTTTGTACCTCGTTGTCGATGTAAAAGAATGGGTTTAGGGTTTAGTTCTGGGGTTTGAACTTGGCACGTCCTTTGTTTTTAAGAGAGTCTTTCAGACTCTGCTGATAATATAATACACTATAATTTTCCAAACTTTAAATGGCCGTAACTCTTTCGTGTTGGTACTTTTTGAGGCTTATCCTGTGTACGAAACTGTTACACATCGATAGAAAACAAATTGTAATTTAGATAGTTTGTATCTATTGGCAATAATTGTATGAGCTAGGTTAAAACAATACCTTTGCTATCATGATTCATTTTGTACTGTAATTTTACGTATACTTCTAAAAGGGAAAAGTATGTGAAGTATGTATGAACAATAACACTGCTACTGTTTAAATAAATCAAGGGTTTGTAATTATATACTGAGTTTCAGCCAATACCTCTATCTTGACTGTATTAATAATTTAAGTAGTATATCTATGAACCCGCCATGATATTTGTTTTTGGTTTAGATAAGCTTAGAATGTATGGAGTGATGATGGTTGTTGATATGTATGTTATGTTTGACTTTTCCCTATAGTTATGTACTCCTTTAAATCCTGAAGATGATGTTAAAAATCTATCTAATCGATCTACAGCTATGATGTGTAAATATGATTTAAATAAATGTAGTAATGTAAATGGAAAATACTTGATGTTTATAGAGAATATCATTCTGCTATATTTTGAAATTAAATCTTTATAATGTTAAACAAAATATAGTTAATTGAAAACAATGATATTATAAACAGAATTATTGTATATAAACTATTAAAATAGAATATAATTAGAGTACTGAATTATAAATACAAGAATTTAATAGGAAATAAAAACTTCAAAGAAAACTTATAATAAATTAAATCTTTCCAATCACTTGGCTATTTTCCTATCAGAATTATCTATTTTTAATCAGTTTCTGTACTGGAGTACGATGCTGTTCCTTTTTGCATGGGGAAAAATACAGAAACAATTATATTTCAATCATTTCATATTTATACAGAATCTTTATCTTATACAGGAAACTAAAAATTTCTTATAAATTAAACAGAGAAGGTTTAATAAACAACAGAACTGTAATATGCAAAATAAATAACAGAGAATAAAAATAAAACAGATAAGACAATAGAACCTGTAACTAATGATAGGGCTGACAAAAAACTAAGGAGGCCTGTTCCTCCCAACCTGCTTCAGAAGAAGTAGCCCAACTGCTAACTTCTAATGAACCCCCGAGCCTTCTTACTGATCTAGTAAGTGGGTGGAATCTGTGTAGAAGCAAGGCACTCAAAAATACCTTCTCCACTTGGTATCAAACTCCTGAAACAAATGCCTTCTCCACTCAGCATCAAACTCCTAAACTCCATAAGAGTTTGGCAGACTAACAACATGATCAACAACAACATATCTCCTCATCAAATCTCTTGGGTGCAAACACAACAAAACCCCAAGGTAAATTTCCTCGTCAGGAAAAGTGATGAACCTCAGTTCATAATTTGATGGCTATTATATAGACTGCCTAGGTCTTTTACTGGCCAGTTTAGAATAAATGAGCCTCAAGCTCCAGTCCCATCTTTCAGGGCACTATGACCACATTTCAAGGGAGTTGTCCCATACCAATAGCTAGTTAGTTGCATCATGATGCTACCATTTGGCCATTGCCTTCTACCCCAGATTCCATTCCACCTAGTGGATCAGTAACCACTCTGTCAACAGTCCTCTTAGGTGTTTGTATCCTATTTTATTTATTAAATAATAATATATTGTGCAAATTACAGTCATCCTTGGACACCTATCCAATACAAACTTTACAATAAAATTTATCATAATGTTTCTAAACATAAAATGTTTTCCAGCTTAAAGGGTATGTTAAAATTATGTTGGCTATTGGCTTCACCCAACTAAATTATATTTAACAATACACATATTCATAGACTGTGTTCCCCATGCTCAATGCTCACTATATTTAACAATACACTTACATCTTAAATTTAATTCATCTCTTGTTAAAAATTTCATAATGAAATAGCTATTTGAGAGCACCACCTTAGACCAAGCCACACCATTAATATGCAATGTACATCATCATCAACGTCTTCATCATCATCACCATCATCATCATCATCACCATCTTCATCATCATTGTCATCTCTAAGTTCCTAATCAACATCTCCATCATCTTCATTATCTTCATCTCCATCAACATCATCATCATATTCATCATCATCAACATCAATATCTCCATCATCATCATCATCTTGATCATCATCATCATCACCATCTTCATCACCATCACCATCATCATCAATGCCTTCATCATCATCACCATCTTCATCATCATTGTCATGTCTAGGTCCCTCATCACCATCTTCATCATCATTATCATCTCTAGGTTCCTCATCACCATCACCATCATCATAAATGCCTTCATCATCATCACCATCTTCATCATCATTGTCATCTGTAGGTCCCTCATTACCGTGTCCATCGTCATCACGATCTTCATCATCTTCATCACCATCGCCATCATCATCAATGCCTTCATCATCATCATCACCATCACCATCATCACTGTCATATGTAGGTCCCTTATCACCATGTCCATCATCATCACGATCTTCATCATCTTCATCATCATCTTCATCACCATCATCGTCATAATCAATGCCTTCATCATCATCACCATCTTCATCATCATCACCATCTTCATCATCATCACCATCACCATCAACTTCACTACCATCATCATCATCATCAACGTCACCATCTTCATCACCATCACCATCTTCATCATCATCACCATCTCCATCTTTTGGATGCGAGATGGAACCATCACCATCTTCATCATCACCATCACCATCACCATCAACTTCACCACCATCACCATCATCATCAACGTCACCATCTTCATCATCATCACCATCTTCATCATCATCACCATCTCCATCTTTTGGATGCGAGATAGAACCATCACCATCTTCATCATCACCATCACCAGCACCATCACCAGAAACATTAACGTCACCATCTTCATCATCATCACCATCTTCATCATCATGTCATGTCCCCTCAGACCTCCCCTGTCACTGGAGACCGTGATCCATTTTTTTTTCTCCAAAAACCATGACTGTGTGCCCATACACACAGTTGGAAAAGAAAACTAAAATCTGCAATCTGCATCCTGAAACCCGCAATCCACAGTTGCGGATTCGGGATTATGGAAATCCCAATGCAAAATTGTATACTCGGCGATCCCGAAACCCGTAATTTTGGGTTCAGGAGTGTGGAAATCCCAAACAGTCAATCTCGATTCCCGCAATCCGAAACCCAACACCTGAAACCCACGGTTTTGGGTTCGGGAATGCGGAAAACCCAAAACTCCCAACGCGAATTTTGGCATGCCCACAACCCACAACCCACTATTCGCTGATCCCGCAACCCGCCAGTCGCCGACCCCGCAACCCTCAATTGCGGGTGTGGGGTTGTGGTATCCCTAGTATGAAAATGTGCGTTTGACGATCCCGCAACCTGCAATCGTGGGTTCGGGTTTGTGGGAACCCGAAACGCACATTACAACTTAGCGATTCCCGCAACCCGCAACCCGACACTGGGGATTCGAGAATTGCTGGATCCTGCTTCTGTGAGGAAAACCTCACCAAGATTCCAAGGGGCATAACTCCTCCCTCCAATGTCCAAAGGGGGAAAGGTAGGTACCATTGGAAAGATCTTGGAGATCTCTATCCAATGGTGACATCCCCTTGACCGGGTAATGCATATAACCTTCTCATTTCCTTCTCTGAAGTTATGTTCCTACCCACACTTGAACATTCCAACCTTCAACCTGCCAAGGTCCCTTCCTGCTATCTGACCCACAGAGGTTCCTGAAACCACTTCCAGGGCTTCTCTAACTTCTCAAGGATCAAATATAAATATACCTTTCCTTCACCGGGTTAGTACACATCACATTCATACCAAAACAATGGAGCTCTATCATACATCATCACATATAAAATGCATCCATAGACTTAACTCACACATCTATCATATGCAAGAATTACAAGCATTAGTTCCTGCAATACAAGATAAATGCACACAATGGATTCATCCTGTTACTCAGTCCTATACATAACATCATGTCAATCATTCATATAACCATACATACAACAATTCCATGATTATACAAGCATTCATCATAATAATGAAACCACATCATTTACCATAACAGAATACTTATCTTTGAATTCTGAAGCAAGTGGCTAAGTGAGAGCAACGTTCCACCCAACCTTAGATCTCTGTCCAGCCTATACTCTTTTGGTTGAGAGATCACCCTCAAGCTGGGAAGTGTATCTGCTAAGGAGGGCTAGTAGGTTCTCTAATAGTCATGGTTCCATTCACATGCTAAACAAGTTTGTAGTTGGGTTTACCAAGCATTCCAGGGCACCTACCCATGCTAAGACAACCTATATGGGTTCTTCAGCACACAGGGATAACAAGGAGGCATTGCCGAACCAGTGAGTTCAACCACAGAACTGCAGCAATCTCAGCGCTAAGTTGACCTGGCACCCACAATACCTACCACATCCAACACAAGGAAGATCCTATCACTGCTGTACAGTCTCACAAGGTCCTTCCCTTCCAGTGCTATTCCAGGATGGGCATAGAAAGGTCCAGTCACTAGTTCATTAAGACTATAGCCTTCACTGAGTTCCTCCAGCAGTCCAACCCTTCTCCCACACTTTAAAACAAGACATATCCCAATTTGGGGTTTTCCCACGGTTTCTCTGCACAAACCGCTCTGCAACTTTCTTTATTGCCTCTACCCCTCACTGTACCAGGGTTCTACCCATAGGGTGTCACGGCTTCCCGTTCTTGGGTCATTCTCACACATAGGTCCATGCCACTTAGAGGAAAACACGCAGGTGCATCCTCTGCGAGGGTCAATGGTCTCAACAACGGTAGCGCGAGCATTCCCAACAGGGAATCCAGTGCGTGAGTCCTCCATGGACGAGTGTGTGTCCCCGAATCCTTTCCCCCATCCCCATTCACAATAGGCTCTGTGATTTTTTCCAGGCAGATCGATGCCTTCACGCACAAGTGATCAGATCCATGCCCTGCCATATGAAATCGCAGGCATGCTCCATACTCCATCAGATTCAGCAGTTGGTTCTCAACCAATCTCTGAAATTGCATTAATGTCAGCAGGGAGTTCAAAATAGGTTCTCAGTCAGACAAGTGGCAACATGGTCAACCAATCCCAAACCCCCTCACCTCTCCTTAGTGGATACACACGACCCCCTTCTCGTCCGTTGCCTCCTTAGCCAACTTCTTGGTTATTTTATTCATTCAATAATAATTACATCATTTACATTCTTCATGGCTTAGCAGCCCATGAATAATCAAACTGTATCAATACTTGCCTAAGCAATAAACTGAAACATCCACTAGTGGGGCCTTTGCCTTGAGCTTCACACTAGGGCATTTACACATACTATACATAAGCAGTATTTACATCAAGGCAAAATGGGGTATTACACATCATCACCATCTCCATCTTTTGGATGCGAGACAGAACCATCACCATCTTCATCATCACCATCACCATCAACTTCACCATCTTCATCATCATCACCATCAACTTCACCATCTTCATCATCATCACCATCTTCATCATCATCACCATCTATAGGCTCCTCATCAACATCTCCATCAGCATCATCACCATCATCATCATCATCATCATCATCATCATCACCATCATCATGTCATTTGTGCATTGAGGCTTCTTGACACTTGACAACCTTCAATCATATTCAATTCAATAGTGTCATTTTGAATCGGTTCTAGGGAATATGTATTTGGTTCATGTGATGCAAGAACTTCCATATTGTCTTGAGCTACTTCATCATCTAATTGATTAGCACTAACATGTTCATCATTGTCACCTAATGGTTGGAAATGTCCTTGAGGGAGGCTTTAGACCTACCACACCCATGTTAATGCTTGAGTTTTTGGAGGTCCCTCATCACCATCTCCATCATCATCACCATCTACATCATCATTATCATCTCTAGGTCCCTCATCACCATCTCCATCATCATCACCATCCTCATCATCAAAACCATCTTCATCACCATCATCATCACCACAAGTGCCCGGTGGAGGATTTTGCAAATTTGACGACATTGTGCAAAAATTTCACACTCCCTCACTAAGAAAAACCCTAGTTTCCAAGATGGACCTACAAGGTGAAACTGGGGCCACGGGACTGGAGGAGAGGGGCACACCTAGCACTATGAAGACATCCGGAATCCAACGTAATCGATGGTTCATCGATTGGAGCCGTGGTCTTCATTCTATGGCTTGTTTTGTCTCGCATCCAAAAGGCCTTCACAGACACCTGCTCGATACCTACCGGGGGCATAGAATTCCAACCGTGTAGGAAAACCTAGTTTTGGGGAGTCCTGTAAGTGTGTCTAGGGAGGTTCTGGCTGGGAAGGCTATCCACAAGTACCCGGTGGATGATTTTCCAAAGTTGACCCCAATGTGCAAAACTTGCATAGTCCCTTACTGAACAAAACCCTAGTTTCCAAGATGGACCTACAAGGTAACACCAGGGCCATGGGACCGGAGGAGAGGGGCACCCCTATCACTATCTTGGTGTCCTGAATCCAACAAATTCGACGGTTCGTCGATCTGAGCCACGGTCTTTATTCTATGGCTCATTCTGTCTCGCATCCAAAAGTCCTTCAGGGACACCTGCTGGATACCTACCAGGGGCATAGAACTCCAACCGTGCAACAAAACTGCATTCCGGGGAGTCGTGCAAGTATGTCTATGCAGGTTCCGGCTGGGAACGCTAGCCATAAGTTCCCGGTGGATGATTTTCCAAAGTTGACCCCCGTGTGCAAAAATTGCAGACTCCCTTACTGAGCAAAACCCTAGTTTCGAAGATGGATGTACAAGATGACACCGGGGCCACCAGACCAGAGGAAAGGGGTACCCCTAGCTCTATCCTGGTGTCTCGAATCCAATGGATTCAACGGTTTGTCGATCCAAGCCACGATCTTCATTCTATGGCTTGTTCTGTCTCGCATCCAAAAGGCCTTCAAAGACACCTGTTGGATACCTATCGGGGGCATAGAACTCCAACCATGCAACAAAACTGGGTTTCAGGGAGTCCTGCAAGTGTGTCTAGGGAGGTTCCGACTAGAAACTCTAGCCACAAGTGCCCGGTGGATGATTTTGACAATTTTACCCCATTGTGCAAAAATTGCGCACTCCCTCACTAAGAAAAACCCTAGTTTCCAAGATGGACCTACAAGGTGAAACCGGGGCCACGGGATCAGAGGAGAGGGGCACCCTAGCACTATCCAGACATCCTGAATCCAACGAAGTCGATGGTTCATTGATAGGAGCCACGGTCTTCATTCTATGGCTTGTTCTGTCTCGCATCCAAAAGGCCTTTAGGGACACCTGCTGGATACCGGCCGGGGGAATATAAATCCAACCGTGCATCAAAACCTAGTTCTGGGGAGTCCTGCATGTGTGTCTAGGGAGGTTCCAACTGGGAACGCTATCCACAAGTGCCTGGTGGACGATTTTGCAAATTTGACCCCAATGTGAAGGCCATCCAAAATCGCTAAAGGGGCCCATTTCTCGTCCGGAGGCCCCTGGGCGTGCGTGGCTATAGTGGACAGGTCCACAATAGCCACATGGACCTATGGGAGCTGATGGAATCCAAGTCCGCTCATCGGTTTGGGTTCTGTGGCCCCAAAGCAAATCCCCAAAGTGTCCCTAAATGGCCCCAGAGTGCCCGACTAGAATGCCCGTAGCACCCGAACTGTGACTCGATTTGCGAATCTGTCGATTGTGGTGGGTTTGGGATGCCGGGTTTCAACTAGCGGCCCCCCCATAGTGTCCCTTGAAGTCCTGAAAGTGGTGCCAATGGGAAATCTCCGGAGCTAGGGTTTTGCTAAGTGATGGCCATTCCAAATTCGCTAAAGGGGTGCATTTCTCGTCTGGAGGCCCCCGGGCGCACGTGGCCACCGTGGACAGGTCCACAATGGCCATGTGGACCTGTGGGAGCTGACGGAATCCAAGTCTGCTCGCCGGTTTGGGTTTTGTGGCCCCGGAGCAAATCCCCAAAGTGTCCTTGAATGGCCCCGAGGTTCCCAACTAGAATTCCCGTAGCGCCCGAACCGTGGCTTGGTTCGTGAATCCGTTGATTTTGGTGGGTCTGGGGCACCGGGTTTCAGCTAGGGGACCCCCCACAACGTCCCTTGAAGTATCAAAAGCGGTGCCAATGGGCCATCTCCGGAGCTAGGATTTTGCTCAGTGATGGCCACTCCAAATTCGCTAAAGCGTTGCATTTATCGTCCGGAGGCCCCCGAGCATGCATGGACACTGTGGACAGGTCCACAATGGCGACGTGGACTTGTGGGAGCCGACAAAATCCAATTCTACTTGCCAGTTTGGGTTCCATGGCCCCAGAACAAATCCCCAAAGTGTCCTTGAATGGCCATCACTGAGCAAAACCCTAGCTCTGGAGATGGCCCATTGGCACCTCCTCCGGGTCTTCAAGGCACACTGTGGGGGGACCCTTAGCTGAAACCTGGCGCCCCGGACCCACCGTAATTGACGGATTCGCGAATCGAGCCACGGATCAGGTGTTACGGGCATTCTAGTCAGGCACTCCGAGGCCATTCAGGGACACTATGGGGATTTGCTTCGGGGCCACGGAACCCAAACCAGTGAGCGGACTTGGATTTCGTCAGATCCCATAGGTCCATGTAGCCATTATGGACCTGTCCACGGTGGCCACGCACGCCCGGGGGCCTTCAGACGAGAAATGCACCCCTTGAGCAAATTTTTAATGGCCCTCACTGCGCAGAACCCTAGCTCCGGAGATGGCCCATTGGCACCACTTTCGGGTATTCAAGGGACACTGTGGGGGGTCCCCTAGCTGAAACCCAACATCCCAGACCCACTGGAATCGACTAATTCGCGAACCGAGCCACGGTTTGGTCACTACGGGAATTCTAGTCAGGAACCCCGGGGCCATTCAGTGACACTTTAGGGATTTGCTCCGGGGCCACAGAACCCAAACCGACGAGTGGACTTGGATTCCGTCGGCTCCTATAGGTCCACGTGGCCATTGTGGACCTATCCACGATGACCATGCATGCCTGGGGGCCTCCGGATGAGAAATGCACCCCTTTATCGAATTTGGAATGGCCATCACTGAGCAAAACCCTAGCTACGGAGATGGCCCATTGGCATCGCTTTTGGGTCTTCAAGGGACGCTGTGGCAGGTCCCCTAGCTGAAACCCGGCATCCCAGACCCACTGAAATTGACGGATTCGTGAACCGAGCCGTTGTTAGAGCGCTATGGGAATTCTACTCAGGCACCCTAGGGCCATTCTAGTGGTGATAACAAGTTTACTGTCTGTTGAGTCTGATACTACATCCAGGAGCCATTCAGCAAACTTTGAGATCGAAAGCTCTGTAATTTTAGGATACTGATTCAACCACTCACACAGTTTCTCACCTTCTTGAGGATCTAAATTTATAATTGCCTTCTGGGTAGATTCAGGCATTCTCGAGAATCTAAATTTATAATTTCCTTCTGGGTAGATTCTGGCATGGAATAATATTTGGCGGCACTTCCAAGCTCCCAAGACCATTTGGTTAGCCACAATATGTGTGACTCCTTTGAGGAAAGATAAATTATTGTGTGGATGGAAGCATTTGATACACTAGTCAAATCTATGTTGTTGGAAGCACTTACATATTTCAACAAAGGAGCGTTTTGCAGGTGACTTGAAAATCCCTTCCATTTTTGAGCAATAAAACAAAGAAGTTCAATGTATAGATTTTCAAGCAAGCTTGTCAACCAATCAGACAACCGAATACAGGGAGATAACCATGCCCAAAAAATTCAAGCTATTATAAAACTCTTGTTTATCAAGATAAGGATGGACTATGTGTACATTACGAGAATATAGATGAATGAAGTCACTTTGATGAACTTGTCCTCTTGCTTTCTCCAGAATGCATTTAAAAGCAGGGAGTATTGTCCAAGCTTCTGTTGGTTTACATAAGCATTTATTCCCAAAGATGATGTCACATAAAACCAATTCGTCAACTTTCAATTGGGTCTGAATGGCATCTCTAACTTGTGTTAGCTGTGGATAACGAGGAATATGTAAGCGAAGGTAACAATAGACCCAAGTTTTCGATGATAGAGGTGAATTACCACTTATCAAAGCACGAAATGCTGAACAAAAGGCTAATGGAACACAACGAAGGATTCCCTGGTTCCACTTGTTATTGAAAATGATACTTTCTCTTGACGAAACTAGTAAAAAATATGCCTATATTATAAATGGAAATCCTGTTACAATTTTCGTCGGAAGAAAAGCATAGATACCTACAACCGCCATATTTCCTTCTGTAAACCTCTCGCCCATCAAAAACGCTAATGTAATAGCCCATTTCCCAACAGCTTTCCTCTTCTCAACCCTACACTCGTTTTCCACGGGAAACCGCTACCTCCACATGTAATAACTACATTGTTTTGTCGAAAATTGATCTTCTTCTACTAACAAATGCAAAATGAAGGATTCATTGGCATTGCTACAAGAAGTTCTAAGGTCAGTTTCTCGTAAAACAGAGATTGTATAAATCCTATTAAGATTGATATGTTCTAGCTGGAACCTCCCTAGACACACTTGCAAGAATCCCCGGAACCAGGTTTTGTTGCATGGTTGGAGTTCTATGCCCCCGACAAGTATCCAGTAGGTGTCCCTGAAGGCCTTTTGGATGCGAGACGGAACGAGCCATAGAATGACGACCGTGCCTCCGATCGACAAACCGTTGACTCCATTGGATTCAGAATGTCGGGATAGTGCTAGGGGTGCCCCTCCCCTCCGGTCCTGTGGCCCAGGTGTCACCTTGTAGGTCCATCTTGGAAACTAGGGTTTTACTGAGTAAGGAAGTGTGCAATTTTTGCACATTGGGGTCAACTTTGGAAAATCATCCACCGGGAACTTGTGGCTAGTGTTCCGAACCAGAACCTCCCTGGACACACTTGTAGGACTCCCCAAAACCATGTTTTGCTGCACGGTTGGACTTCTATGCCCCTGGCAGGTATCTAGCAGGTGTCCCTGAAGGCCTTTTGGATGCAAGACAGAATGAGCCATAAAATGAATACCGTGGCTCCGATCGACGAACCGTCAACTCCGTTGGATTCAGTACTTCCAGATAGTGATAGGGTTGCCCCTCCCCTTTGGTCCCGTGGCCCCGGTGTCACCTTGTAGATCCATCTTGGAAACTAGGGTTTTAATCAGTGAGGGAGTGTGCAATTTTTGCACAATGGGGTCAAATTTGCAAAATTGTCCACCGGGCACTTGTGGCTAGCATTCCCAACCAGAACCTCCCTAAACACACTTGCAAGACTCCCCGGAACTAGGTTTTGCTGTACGGTTGGAGTTCTATGCCCCCGACAGGTATCCAGCAGGTGTCCCTGAAGGCCTTTTGGATGCGAGACAGAACTAGCCGTAGAATGAAGACCGTAGATCCGATCGACAAACTGTCGACTCCATTGGATTCAGGACATCTGGATAGTGATAGGGGTGCCCCTCTCCTCCAGTCTCGTGGCCTTGGTGTCACCTTGTAGTTCCATCTTGGAAACTAGGGTTTTTCTAAGTGAGGGAGTGTGCAATTTTTGCGCAATGGGGTCAAATTTGAAAAATCGTCCACCGGGCACTTGTGGTGATGATTATGATGATGGTGATGATGATTGTGATGGTGATCAAAATGATGATGATGATGAGGATGGTGATGATGATGGAGATGGTGATGAGGGATCTATAGATGACAATGATGATGAAGATGGTGATGATGATGAAGGCGTTGATGATGATGGCAATGGTGATGAAGATGATGATGATGATGATGATGGATATGGTGATGAGGGACCTCAAAAAAATCAAGCATTAACATGGGTGAGGTAGGTATAAAGCCTCCCTCAAGGACATTTCCAACCATTAGGTGACAATGATGAACATGTTAGTGCTACTCAATTAGATGATGAAGTAGCTCAAGACAATATGGAAGTCATTGCATCATATGAACCACATACATATTCCCTAGAACCGATTCAAAATGACACTATTGAATTGAATATGATTGAAGGTTGTCGAGTGGAAAAAATCCTCAATGAACAAATGACATTGCAAAGCCAAAAACAATAGCATGAATGGTTATCATAATCCATGATGAATATGAATATGAATTTTGTTACTAACGCTAATGAAAAAAGCCTTAACATGCCCTCGTTGCCAACATATTTGAACAACAATGAAATTATCCATTATTACGTGGATGAAGGCAATGAAGAACCAACTCAAGAATCCAATGAAGAAGAATCGTAGCTCCCAAATGATCCTCATATTCATGCAAGTACTAGACCAATATTGAAACAATTCCTAAAGCTCCAAATGGAGAGAGTGGTAGAGAAAACGGGGGCAATATCCAGATTTGGGTGTTGCGGGCATCTTGGTAAGACCTAGGGTTTGAGGATCAAAATTCCAAGATAGGCATGTAGACTTGGATTCTATAAGTTGAGTTCTCTAGTGGTGTACTTGTGTGACGTGACAAACCATTCTAATAGTTATCCTATCCCACTTGGAGTCCAAATACCTCCTATTGAGGGTACGTGTGGTGCTTCACAGATTCTAGGGCTAGATTAGGTTTCTAGGATTCTAGATTAGTTTATGAGGGTTAGATTATTGTTTCTAGGGTTAGTTTAGGTTTCTAGGATTTCTAGGGCCAGATTATGTTTCTAGGATTCTAGATTAGTTTCTGAGGGTTAGATTAGTGTTTCTAGGGCAAGTTTAGCTTTCTAGGATTTCTAGGGCTAGATTATGTTTGTGGGGTTATATTAGTGATTCTAGGGTTAATCATGCATGGATAAACAATCACATGGCTATAAATCATAAATTAATCATAACTCAGACATCAAATAAACGATATAAGATAACGATATCAAATCAACTATCTAACATGAATAACATTAATCATGAATGAATGGAAAATCACATGGCTATACTATGTACCTCAGTCAATTATGCCTTCTGGATCCTCTCGGTTTTTTATTGTCTCGAACAACCTCTCATGCTCTGCATGAGGTAGTAAGTAGAGTACCTTGTTTGATGACTTCGTTGACATTGTCTATAGTTGGATGTTTGTAACCACAATCAAAAGAGTAAAGTGATACCCCCGCAACCCTCGTCTATAATCCGTGTATGTGTAACCATTTCTCTTTGGTCCTTTTCCATCCACTGTAAGATATTCCCCCTGAACAACCATCGAGCCAGTCGGAAAGGCAATTCCTTCACTATCCGTTAGTGATGCGAGGAGGGTTTGCTTCCCCTGGATGCATCGTGCCAACCAATAATTCATCCCAATTGCACTATCTGTTGGGGCGACAACTATGTAGATGTGTCATGCAAAAATGCATTTTAAGGTCATATTCCAACAAGTAGTGGTTTGATAACTTGGATAATTACAAAAACAAGGAGGGAACCGGGAAATGCATGCATAAATGTTTACCTGGATGTACAAGATCAGATATATGATCATATTCATTCGAAATAGAGGATTGGCCTTCCTCTAACTGGATTGTTTCAACAACTACATGTGGGTCCACTACAAATGATAGATGATCCCATTCATCAACCCAATCCATTGATTCGCACTCATCCCACTCACAACTGCTACAAGACCCACAAAAGCAAGCAAGTTTTCGTGTCCATATTTCAAATAAGGGCTTGTTTGAGCTTCGAACCGAATGAAATCCACGAGTGCCTTGCACAGTACTACAACTATAAGAAGGCGATCGATCTATATCGACTACATTCCAAAAAATTTTGACAACATGTCCTCTACTTGTTGGTATGTGTTGCTCTGTGGTTCAATTTGACATTTTTTCTTTGCACCATTGAACTATGGATTCGACATTCCGAATATGAGGGCCTCCCATGCACTTCATATCGTCCCTTCGTAGGGCATTTTTGAGACATGCTCTAGCCCCGTTGTGCTCTCCCTTTCCATGCCCGGTCTCAAAATAGTTCCATACATGCAGCACATCATAAATCTTGTGCAAAATACTCAACCACTGGAAAACACGTGCATTTTTTAACTGGCCTGCACAACCATCTGACCATATCCAATGCCGATCCATCTGTATACCTCTCTCATTCAGCTGATCATAGAAAATTTTGAACCAATGCTGCACATAATGTAGGTCGTGGCACTTGTTTTCACTGATGTAGAAGTTGGCCTCTTTCAATATTATCCTCATGTCGTTGTTGCTCTCTAGAGAGTGCCTGTTCGTGATATGGACAATTATGCTAACTTGGTCTAAATGGTAGTATTGACTTTGAATCTCATTCTGTGGCTGTAGGGTGTAGTTTTCCGCGAATTCCAAAACCGGCAATATTGTGCCCTTGGGAAAGGTGTCCCTGCAATGTCTGTACTGTTCATGATGCCATCGTGCTACATGGACGTGTTGTATATAATGCTCAGTCTTTTGGTAGAATTCCTTCATGAATTTGCAAATTTGTACCTAGTGCCACAAAACCAAGGGCATTAATACAAAGTGACATTTTCAATCTGAATATATATGTACAAATTTAACATGTACAGTATGAAAGTATGCAAACTTAGATTACCTGTGACTTCACCAATGCAATTTTTTTGCTTTCCTTCGAACTATCTACTTGATATGTTATGTACTGGAAGTTCTACATTTCTATTGACATCCTCCCAAATTCGTGCTCCGCGGTTGCGTGGATGCAGCGGCTCAATAATGAAAATCCACTGCAACTGGAACATGTCCCATATAAACATGATCTTTTATAATATTTTTGTCCTTCAGGTCTTGGACACATTATGCTATGTATAAATTCTCTGGATTCATTCGGTGGTTGTAATGATGGGAAATCCTACACAATGTTAGTATGCAAACCACAAAATATATGTCTATATGTATCATAATAGTACTCAAATTCTTCATGGCATGTACAACCACATGTATTGTGATCAATGCAAATTCTAACATACCAGGGTTTGCATTTTTCAAAGGACCTTTGGCCCAAGTTCAATTGTGTGTGGTCATTCTTGAACCTCTCATAGAGTTCTATTTGTGTCATGTCAAGGAAGTGCTTGGCATGGGCTTCACCTCCCCTAACACCTTTTTCTCAACTTTAAAACATCTCTTTGATTCGATGACGGTCTAGTGTTATCATGCCAAAACGTTTGCACTAGTTCTTTAACAACATCAATGAGCTTCATGTCTGAACGAGGTAACCTACCAACAAAGGCCCAACAATATTTTTGGCCTGGGGTCTCAAGTTTTTCTCTAATGGCAGATGACTTTTGAAGATTCTTTCTATCTACTTTAAATATTTTAAATGTGTGTGATAGTAGGCGACGTTGGCATGTGGATTTGCCTACAATCGATTCCGACAGTACACGACGGGCCGCATTAAAATATTTTGTACGAGAAGTTTTTCCAATCAAATTAAATGCAGATTGTAAATTTCTAACAACATGATTGTTGGCCTTTGAACTTCTAACTACCTTTATGCCCAAAATTCTCCTAACATGAACTAGACAATGTGATTTTAACAAAGCAAGAAACAATTGACATTTTGCTGCATCGGTTTTGGATTCAAAAAAATCTTTGATTATCTTGCTACAATGGAAATCAATAGTGCATTTGGGCATCTTACCTTCAAGTCCTGAAAATGAACTTTCATCCACATGAATATGTCTGGGAGTTCTTCGTCGTCCGGTTGATAGTCGCGGCAAGGGAGTCAACAAGGAAGTACGAGTCTCGTCAACGGTTTGTTGTGGCCCTTCATTCACAAATTGGTCCTGCAAGGGAGTGTCTTCTCCTTGTGTGTACTCTTCTTGAGGAGGTTACTAGTTAAAAACTTGTTCAACATCCATCCCTTCATACTCGACATCAGACAATATTTGATTGAATTCAAGCACTTCGTCATTGCCTATTGATGGATCTAAGGCACTAACATTTTGATTTCTATTGTTTTGCATGTTCAACCTGGCATTTTCTCTTATCTCATGGGCCTTTTTAGGGGGTAGCCGCGTCCTTCTAGACTTTCTTTTATTATTGCGTTTGTTGCCCATATTCAATGCATTTTTTGGAAAAACAAAAATATCACCCCTGCAAGAATGAACAACAAACAAGATATTAAAAATCAATGTGCATGATTATTAAAGCTCGACGTAGCAATTGATTATGTACAACAACATCTAGTGAGAATGTTTTCATACCGGCATAGATCCATCTTAAATCCGTATCTATTAAGCACTGAGAGGGATCCAATTTCTTGAGGTATATTTCTTTTTTAAAATTTAAACTCAAGAAATTTGATCTCTCTTGATTGATAGATCTGGGTTTAAGTTTTAAGTTTTTATTTTATAAATGAACATCTATTTTTTAATTACTTTTCATAATATTTTATTTTATGAACCAACATGGATTTTTTTTAAATACTTTCCATAATTTGTTTTATGAGCGGACATGAATTTTTTTAATTATTTTGTTAGTAACAAACATTACATCACAAACCTTGCAACATCTCCCCCATACTTACTTTACTTTACTTTACTTCTTTTTTCTTTACATTACTTTACTTTACTTTACTTACTTCTTTTTACGCTCAATCACTTTTTACGTTTTATTAGATGTAATGCTACATTTTTACGTTTTATTAAATGTAACGCTACATCACACACGTTAGAAGATCTCCCCCATACTGGGTTGTAAGCACCTCATTTACATTCGATGCAATAATCTTAAAAGCTCATGCTCACTTCATTTTCATGGTATGGATGGGGGAAAATAGCCCCAAAAGACTAAGAATTTTCAATTGTTTAGGTGTTTGTGTGAATTGTTGTAGTGAAACCATGATGAATTGAACAAATGTTTGTCTACTAGATAGAGGAATGTGATTATGAAATGTTATTGGTGATGATGCAAGTAACTTTTTTTATTATCTTCATGAAAGGTTGAAAGCATTGCTTGGTGCATGCTGTAGTTTTTTTTTTTGTAAGATGTTTTTATTGTCCATGTTGAAGATTAAGAAGACTAAAATAGATCTATCATACAATTCATGAGAAAAAACCAAAATAGATGCCATTCAAACAAGTGAATGAAGACTAAAATACATTTAACAAGATAAAATTGTCACCATACCTCAAGGATTATGATTGCTCTTTGCTTCAAATGTAAAATGCTCCTTTGATGTGTCCACTATATGTAAGAAAAGTTCATGTGTGTCCAAGTAGCATGAGAATTCAATCCAAGGATCCAAATAGAGTCCAAATGTTGCGTATTCACTCAAATGATCCAAATAGAGCCCAATAGGTGTGTATTCAATCCAAATAGCCAAATAGAGCCCCAAATGGTAAAGGAAGCACCAAATGGTGATTGAATTCAACATAAAATGGTGTTCTTGTCGGACTGTGTGTGAAAAGAGCCAAGAAAACACGATGAAGCAGGGAGAAATTGTGGGAGGAGAGCGCGGGTGTTTTTCTAAATTTCATCTTCAACAGGGACGTGCACGCGCCAATGAGCGTGTGCGCGCCTCTGCTGAACTTTGTATAGTTTGGTGGGTAATGTCCACTGCATTACTTACCCAACAAATGTAAATGTGTCGGTTTATTCCTAGAGCCCCTCCCCCATAAAATCCTTTAGGCCCTATTCTAACCCATAATCCCTAAGTGCATTTAAGTGCTTCTAGGTGTTTAGGGGTGATGATAGAGATGTTGATGAGGAAGGGGGAGATGACAATGAAGATGAGGAGTGTTAACACCGAAAAAGTGCTCACTAGCTCATTCCCTTATTCACATGACCCATTTGTTCACTTTTCCACCATTTGAGCCTCTAAAGCCATCAAAAGGTCACCAAAAAGACCATAATACACCTTTTTTCCCCTCAAAATATATATTTTTCCTCAAAAAACACAAAAACCCCTCAAAAAGGGTCCATATTCCCAAAAATATTAAAAAGGGAATAAAAATATTCAAAATATTTAAAAAAGGAAAAAAGAGGGAAAAAGGTACCTAAACCATGTTGGTCAATACCATTGGTTTCCTTAAAACCACAATGGTATTCCCTATCACCAAAAACTATAAAAAGGTGATAGGGGCTCCTCACTTTCCATCCATCCATCATCCTAACCTCATGCTGTCAAAATCTCTCTTGATTTCTTTGACCATTTTAGCAATCTTGGAGAAGAGACCATTGGAGCCTGGAGCATCTCAACCTTGGAGCTGCTTAACACCAAACATCCTCACCATTTGAGGTATTATAATGCAAAAGTCATTTTTTATTTTGTTTCTTGTTCTTTTTGTTAAATATTTTCAAGTTTATTGTTACATGCACATGTTAAATTCAGATTAGTTTATAGTTCTATTTGCTTTCAATTTGAAGACTGCTACTACAAGTTATTAGGTGCATCCTTGCACATGCTTGGTTGAAAAACCAAGCAACAGTTTTTTGGCGACTCCGATAGCTTTCGAGCTTTAAATGTTTTCTTTAGATCTTAGTTTTTTACTTGTTTTTTCCATTCAAAATAGCAGATATGCCATCCTAGACAGCATATCCATTGCTGCCCTAGTTGTTGGCCCTTTCTGTAGCCTCTAACAGACCAAAATTTCACTTTTTGGTTTCGTTTTCAGCGATCTGTTTTATGTTTCTTGCATCACAACTTTTCGCCCGACAGTCGCGCGGCTCATCACGACCTCGCGGCCTTTTTCCGCACGACGCATCGTGGCTTCGCGGCCTTTTTCCGCACTGCACATCGCGGCTTCGCAGTCATTTTCTGCACTGCACATCACGGCTTTCCGGTCATTTTTTGCGTTGTACATCGTAGCTTCGTGGTCATTTTCCACACTGCACATCATGGCTTCTTGGAACCATTCCTAACCCCTCTACAACCCATGTTGCACTTGGGAGCATAGGCCCTTCCCACACCACATCGATTGGAGGTCACATCCCTTCCATACCTAGCATACCTTTAGGGGGAACTGGACCACTATATAATGCTACTATTAACAGTTATGTCCCAGTCACCACGCCACACCCATCTGCCAGTCTACCATACATGGCTAGTCTGAACTTACCAGACCTGTCCAGGTTAACCAATGATCTTATTAGACACAAACCTACATGGCCACCCATGCCCACAAAGCTTCCCTCAGACATCCCGAAGTTTGAAGGAAAAGCTGGGGAAGATCCCCAAAACCACATCATGTCATTTCACCTATGGTGTTCCTCTAACTCCATAGTAGATGATTCCATTAGACTGCGACTGTTACAACGAACGTTCACTGGCTTTGCAGCCAAGTGGTACATTGAGCAACCACATGGGACCCACAACACATTTACGTCCCTCGCCTCCACTTTCCTCTGGTTTTTTCAACTACCTGTATGCTATGCTGCAGGAGTTGAAATCCTTCTGCCTTGTAGACAGAACACGGCTACCCACATCACCGACCATATCCATGAGTGGCGTAAGCGTCGTAGCCTCTGCAAGATAAAGCTTGATGACCATATATTTTTGGATTGGTTTCTCAAATCACTCCTACCCATCATAGCCAAAGATGTAGCTTCCGAACGACCCCAATCAGAAGAAGAAGCTATCTTAAAAGCTCAGCAATTCGACCTCATATATGCCCAGTCAGGATATCTATACACTATTTTACCTGAATCCCTGCGCGGCGATACATCCTGCCATGATGCGCCAGGGACATCACATGCCGTCGATGGTATTATCAGCCAGGTTATGGCGAAAAACAAACCTTCTACCATGACAAGTACAAATAACACCCCAGACCTCTCTAGGCCTTCATCTAATTTTGGGGCTACAACATCGTATGCTCCGGTAGCACATACCCATCACATTCATGGACCTTTTTTTCCACCACAATGTTATGGACCTTTTTGTCCCCCAACCAAAATCCTGACCGCCCTCCAAAAAAACCTAAAAATAATAACTTTCGAACAAACCATCCATGTTCCATATGTGGAGTCTATGGCCATTACACACATAATTGTCCCCATTTAGATCGAGCGCGTCAAATCTGGACCGACGATGTCGAACGACAAGGACATGCTACACAGCTAGCACCCCCTCCTCAGCCACAACCCATGATATTACAAAATCCCTTACCACACCAAGGCACGGTAAACACTCGTCAGAATGATCCCCCTCAAGGATCCGATGCACCACAGCAGCAAATTACCTATGCAGCCGCCGATTACCAGCATGCTGAGTCCAACACTCACCATTTACTTATGATGTCATCAAATGATCTCAATCTCCAAACTCGTCGAAATCAATACTAATCTGCCCCTGAGGCCACACCTACTGACCCATCATCGAGTACTCTCCCAACCGATCAACCACTTCGCATACCCACTATGCCCATGGACGGGGGCCCCAAAGCACCCCGTTTTCCTTTGAGATGGATTAACAATAACCCGAACACTCGTGTAGCCTCCAACTATAACATTGTAGAGGATTTAGCTCAATCCCCCACTGCTACGTCCTCTCTGGAGATCTTAAAAATCTGTCCTACACAGAGAAAATTGTTGTTGTCTGTCATTGGTGCCATAGATCCTAATGACTCTAACATGATGAATTTTGACTTAGAACAAGCTGAACCTCACATGCCTTCATCTCTAGATTTTCAAGTTTTCGTCTCCATTCGCAACCTCGTCGTTCATCGATGCATAATTGATGAAGGGGCCTCTACCTACATAATGTCGACTTTTGTATGGCAAAAACATGGATCCCCAATGCTACAACCATCCACTACCGCATTACGAGCTTACGATGGCGGTGCAGCTCAACCCCAAGGTTTGCTGGTGAACGTACCCATACAACTTGGGGGCAAGTTGGTTCTCATAGATATAGAGGTCATTAATGCCCAGCTTGATTATAATCTCCTTCTGGGATGAAGGTACATGTACAAAATGAAAGATGTCGCTTCTTCAGTTTTCCGCATCATGATGTTCCCCCATGAAGGACGTGTAATTAAAATTGACCAGATTACATACTATGATCCCAATGCCCTCGCAGCACCAGAGAATGTCCTTCCCATGATCGAACAACCCATTCTTAGTGCACCAACATCTTTCGTCTCATCAGTCAAACCCGGGATATATTCAGATACTCCCATGACTAGCACTTTCTCGTCCATCCCACCTCCTCTTCAAGAAATTGCAGTATCCAATATGTGTACCCTATCACACAATGAACAACAACGTCCTCAACATACTCAGTCAACACCACTAGCACCCATCGTGCCTACTCATATCAGAATAACACAGATTCATACTATCCCGTTCTTGTTTCCATTTTTAGGAGTCGTCAGCTCGCCAGTAATGGCTACACTCAACCTACCAGGTTTGACAATAAGGTTACTAGTATGGTTCTTACCTGCACCGACCCCCCCCCCCACCGACTCCGACCATTGTTTTACAACTAGTACAACCCATGAAAATGTCAAACCATCCACCACCTGGCATACCAATCCACCAAAATCGCCCACCACCTGGCGGTTCCAACCCCCAAAACCGATCAATTCCAGCAGGGGGCACTACATCCACATCTAGTTATGTCCCCCCTCAATCCCACCACATTGGGGGTAGAGGTCCACAAACCTACAACACTGCACCCACAACTCGCACCCCCCCAGTTACTCCCAAATTATCCAACAACCCCCCAACCCGTGTACTCCCTAAGTGCTCCTTGTGCGATGATATTGGCCACGACACCCATCTATGTCCACAACTACCAAAACTTCAAGAACACATGAATATTTTGGATGATGACATCAACGTCCTAGTTGTCAAATTAGAATTACCATCTCAACCTCATGATAAGTCATTGTGCACAAACCACTCTTGTGCAATATGCAAAATCTATGGCCATTACTCACATCACTGCCCCGATCTCCCGGATTATAGAGCAACACTATACGAGATGAATAATGTCGACTTAGAGATATCTCCACCACTTGTTGAAGAAATATTCCCTCTAGAATCGTCCCATTCAGAAGAAATCAATACCATTTATACGATTTCAACAACCTACAAACCCGAACCAATTCATTTAATGGAACACTATTTCTGTACTGATGAAGAAATCCTAGAAACACTCACTGCACCGGACTACCCTTGGGATGATATGCATCATTGATCATACTTCCTCCCTGAAGCGTCTACGTCCACCGTAGCAAACCAACTATCTGTTGAAACTAAGGACTTCTTACCAACCAAGGTTGATTGGTTTAAGGATCCAATCCCAGCCCCAAAAGCCTTCGAGGAAGGTAACATGGCTAACATTTCACCCATTATCAAAATTGACATCTCCACCACCCCCGGTAAACCCGAGCTTATCTATTTGGGTGCATCTTGCACTGAGAAAGAAACCCAAGCTTATAAGAAACTCTTCCAAGAGTTTCGTGATGTCTTCTCCTGGTCGTATACTGAGATGCCTGGTCTTGATTCCACCATCGTAGAACACCACAAAGACACTTGGCCCAACATATCTCTGGTTCTCTAGAAACAACGTCCCATTCACCCATCTAAGCTTCCAGCCGTCAAAGTAGAAATCAAGAAGCTTCGAGCAGCAGGTTTCATATACCCGATTGCATATACCACTTGGGTTTCAAATCCAGCACCAGTTAATAAGAAAGTCGGCACCATCCGCGCCTATACTGAGTTCCGTGACCTCAACCTAGCTTGTCCCAAAGACAACTTCCCCACACCATTTATTGACCAACTAATCGACGAGTGTATGGGACATGAGGTACTCTCTTTTTTGGACGGTTTCTCCAGATATAACCAAATCAAAATCCGTAAAGAAGATCAATACAAGACCACTTTTACCACCCCATGGGGCACCTTCGCCTATCACATCATGCCTTTCGGTCTCAAGAATGCGGGAGCCACTTTCCAACGAGCCATGACTTATTGCTTTCATGATTTGTATAAAATCATTAAATTTTATCTTGACGACCTCACCACCCGATCTAAGAAACGATCTAACCATTTAGAATATCTCCGACAGGTTTTCTTGCGTTGTCGCAAATACAAAATCCACTTGAACCCTCTTAAATGTGTATTTTGTGTTACAGCAGGTCGTCTAGTGGGGTTTGTCATTTCAGAGAAAGGAATCACCATTGACCCTCTTAAAGTTCAAGCCATAGTGGACCTCCCCTCACCATGTACATTAAGACAGCTGCAAAGCCTACAGGGGAAATCCAACTTCCTTCGTTGTTTTGTCCTAGACTATGCCACCACAGTACATGGTTTCCTCCGTTTTCTATGTCTTCACACCCGCTTTGTATGGGACGACCAAGCAGAAGGAGCCTTCATGGACCTCAAGAAAGCACTTACAAGTGCCCCTTTGATTTCTCCGCCAGACTTCACAAAATATTTTACCCTTTACATTTCGGTGTCAGATCACGCCGTCTCTGGAGTTCTCGTCCAAGAAGACTCCGCTTGCCAAGAGCATGTAATTTACTATGTGAGCCAGATCTTGTCAGGCCCACCATTACGCTACCCGCATGAGGAGAAGATGGCCCTTGCTGTCGTCTTTTCCATAAAAAAACTGCGACATTATATTCTCCTCAGCCATACCATAGTTGTGGTAGATTCCAATACAATGGTCTATCTCTTGAATCGTCGCCTTCTACAAGGCCATGTTGCCAAATGGGTGATTATCTTACAAGAATATGACCTAACCTTTAAAATCCCGAAGAGCACCAAATCTTTACACTCACTCAACTCATCACGGACTTACCATCATCGTCGTCATCACAAACTATCCATACTGATATGATCGACGAACATTTGTTGATCATCTCGTCGGACGACCCCTGGTATGGCGACATTTTGGTATACCTCCGCACACAGAAGTTTCGACCCAACGTCGACCATGACAAACACCATCGCATCCGTCACCATGCCCCCCGTTATCTCCTCTTGGGTGATGTCCTCTATCGACGTGGCATCGACACAATCTTACGACGATGTCTTTCCCAAGACGAAGTAGAACAAGTCCTTATTGACTGTCATAGTGGTGCCTATGGAGGCCATTTTTCAGGAATGGCCACCGCCCAAGAGGTAATCCACGCTGGTTATTTTTGGCCATAATTATTCACTGATTGTATCACAGCAGTCAAACACTGCCAAAACTGCCAGCTCTTTGCCCCAAAGGCAAGAAGCCCCCCCCCCCCGCCCGCCTTCATCCGATCGTCACCACTGGACCATTTTGCAAATCGGCCATCGACTTGATGGATTGCAATCCCACATCAACCGGTGGTCACAAACACATTATTGTGGCTGTCGATTACTTTACCAAATGGGTGGAGGCCATGCCTACTTACAATTGCATAGCCGATACTGCAGCTCGCTTTTTCCTCAACCATGTTATTGCTCGTTTCAGAGTACCAAAACAACTCGTCTCAGACCACGGCTCTCACTTCCAAGACTCCGTTTGGAGAGAATTGTCCACACTCCTTAAGTTTAAACACCATTTCTCCTTCACCTACTAGCCCCAAGGGAACATCCAAGTCGAAGTTGTTAACAAAATTTTGAAAACCATCCTCCAACCCACCATCGACAAACATAGATCCAATTGGCATCACATGATTTTCCCTGCATTATGGGCTGATCGAACATTGACCAAGACCGCCACCGGATTCACCCCATTCCATTTAGTTCATGGCATGGAATTTGTCCTCCCCATTGAATGCCAGATACCAACATTACAAATGTCTGTAGAACTTCTCCCCGATACATCAATGATTGAAGAACGCTTACTTCTTTTAGAGTAGGCTGACGAAGATCACCGTGCAGCTCTCCAAACAATCGAAGCCCCAAAGAATAGATCGAAACTTCATTACAATAAACATGTTCACCCACGAGCATTTAGTGAAGGCGACCTCGTACTTGCCTATGATCAAGCTCATGACAAAACGGGAAAAGGAAAGTTTGTGTCCATGTGGCAAGGCCCATATATTATACACACCTGCCTCAGACAGGGGGCATATATTCTAACCGACTCAGAAGGAAACCCCCTACACAACCCCGTAATGGGTTGTACCTCAATCGATTTTACCCATAGAAAATATGATGGACACCATAGTCCACAATTGTACAGTCTTATTTTGTTTTCTTACAAAAAATACAAAAACCTAAAAATTTGTTTTTTCCTGCATGACCGCAGATGGATCCTGTTCCACTTTGCTATATTGGCTTCGCTAATGGTGCAAGCCATTGGTCTCCCAATCTCGCCTCCGCAGCTTGGGTAATATATTCCCCTTCACACAAGTTGATCCACATCGACGGAGTGTGCATAGGTGCTACCACAAACAACCAAGCTGAGTACGACGCCGTGACCGGTCTCCTGGCCTCTACTCTCCAAATGAGCATAAGTCACCTTAGCGTTTTCTTGGACTCCCAGCTCCTTGTTTCCCAGCTCAACAATGATTACCAGGTATGCGATCCTTGTCTATTCAAAAAATTTCTGCGCACTAAACAAATGATTCGATAGTTTGAGTCCATTTCATTCACACATGTCCCAATGAATCTCAACAGTGTAGCAGGCCATACGGCAAACAACATTCTTGTTTGGCACACCAATCAAACCATGTAGAAAAAATTAAAATATTGCATCCACATGCATAACATGTGCCTCCACGGGCATATACAAAAATTAAAATATTGCATCCACGTGCATAACATGTGCCTCCACGGGCATATACAAAAATTAAAATATTGCATCCACGTGCATAACATGTGCCTCCACAGACATATACAAAAATTAAAAGATTGCATCCATGTGCATTACATGTGCCTCCACGAGCATACAAGAATCAAACATGCCTCCACGGGAAAACAAATATACAACAAATGCATCCATGTGCATACACGACTATATACCAAAACATATATATATATATATATATAATCATATAGTCAACATGTCATAGGTGCCCTCAACACCCAATATACAAAAATACATAAGCCATACAAAAAGGTACATCCCCATATGCTCATAAGCATTTGGGGGAAAATATGCAATCAACTAGTCATCGCGATCCCCAGGATCCTCTGGCTCCTCCTCTCCCGGCTCCTCTAGGTCCTCCTGATCCTGAGCACTCCTCTCGGCCATCGCCACTGCTGCTCTAAGCAGGATAGAATGCCACTCACAAGGAGCATCGAAACAATGCTCGATAATGTCCCGGTCCAAGTTCCTCCACCCCTCCTCCAGTGCTCCTACAAGAATCATGTCTAGAGTCTCTCGTACACCCTCAACTACATCATATTGAGGTTTCAAAACCCCTCGAGCACGTGGAGGCCATACCACTACAGGTGGAGGACGACCACCATCGCCCGTCCCCTACGGCCCACATGATTTGGTGGTGGCCTCAGACCAATATCTGCACAATCACACAAGTGAACCAAGTCAATATAATATCAACATCTCTAACTATACTCATAACAAAATCATCTAAACACATGATATAGTAGAGAACAAAAAATAAATGACATACCATCTAAATCCTAGGCTTGCCCCTGAGCTCGAGGTATCTTCGGATCTCCTCGATAATCCATACCATCATATGGATAGTCATCAATCAATAGGGGGATCTGCTCCCACTGCTCATACATGTCCTCTGAAAAGAACCGCTTGATACCACCACCACCTCGGGGCATCATCTTCCCCCACTGCACCATCCGTGATGTTAACACCAAAACTGACCCCCAAGGATGAAAGAGGGTAACCTCGGGTAACCACTAACCAATCTTTGGTTTACACTTATGATCAAACATAAACATAGAGGGCTCTCTCTACAGACTCATAGAATACTGGAAATATTCAAAGGTGTCAATCAGCGAAAACATAAACCAACATTCAACATTAAAGATATTCAATTACGACAATGCATAGAAGATCAAATTTCTGTTTGTGGAACAAAAACGATTTAAGAGTTACTTGGTTGAAAACACATGAATTTCATTTGGGGCGATGGAGTCACATTGAACTTGTTCTGCAAACATTATTCTCAAAGATTTAGCGAACGCATTCACAAGGGAAAGGTAGCAAGCAGCTAGTAGTCAAAGAGCTTTAATTTGTGGAATAGAAGAGAGAAGAGACAGTCCATCAATGTAAGGCATCTAACAAGGATGAATCCTACATCAACTTTAGCAGAATATATTTGGTGAAATACTTGGAATAAGCTAAGTAGAGCATAATCTCTATGAATTCTACTTAACTGTTACCCTGATCCAAGCATGAAGGAAATATCACAAAATGGAATAACAAAAGATAGAAACACATTTGCACATGGGAAAAAGAAAGGTATAGACTACCAGATCGATTACACAGGAATCCTTATAAAAAACCGCAGGCATCAAGCTCTGCAAATTCTATTAAACAACTCCAACCAAATGTATTACAAACTGACCATCAAAATAAAAATACTTTCTCATAAGATTTTTCAACCATTGTGTCTCTGATTACAACTGTATATATAGGTGGCCTTGAGATCTAGACTCGGATCCTTCTAGACATAAATTAGTTACAACCAATTGACACCTATCTAACAGCCAAACAAACATCGTTTGCTGTCGCTATCCTTAAACAAATATCTACGGGACAGATTTTAATTGCCATTTATAATTACATAGCCACTTCTCTACATAGTCCAACTATTTTAAACAAAAGTAGAAATACAAAAGTGTAGCTGCTGCCAGCTGGCTTGCTTTCGTGAACTCTTCAATTCCTGGATACATATACGCTGGATGTTTTTCTGTTTCCCCTACACCATTTCACGTTCCTAGTTTCAACTTCGCTTTTCCATATTTCTCAACCAGCTTCCAGTGTTCAGGTGAAGGTAAATCCTGAGAAGCGAGCTCTTTGAGCAATATTCTCAGCTCAGTGTGCTCAGTATATGAATAACCCTTGTGAAGAGTTCTAGCCTCTATGAAAGTTGCTGCTAGTTCAAAATCACCCTTCAATGCATCAATTAATGCGTCACTTGTCAAAGGAGCATCACTGTCGAGGATACCATCTTCACTCACTCTACAGCTCCACAACTTAGATCTGTATTCGGATTTCATGAGCATGGTTCCATCTTCATCCCAAAAGGGAGGCAACCCCTCTGCGAACAAAGGATCGAAGGCTTCTCTGAAGAGTCGTGCCTGGGTTGATATGATATCAATTCCTGACTGAACAACCTGTACCTGCTGGTGTTTATTAATCACCTTCTTAGCTATCAAGATTATTGACACTCTGTCCTGGACGTTTATAGTTACAGTTTGCTCCTTTGATAGGCCACCTAGGAATTTAACTACGTTCTGGGCATGTTCCAGAGGATTTTTTTTCAATCTTTCTTTCGCCACTGTCACACCCTGTTGAGTCAATTTTATTACCACTCCTTTATCTAATATAAAATTCAGGTATGGACTTAGATCATGAGCCTATTTTATGATGTCATCCCATACAATTCTCCTAACTTCCTGTAGCACCTTCTGCCCTATTACCTATTCCTTCAAGTTATCAAGTTTAGACTGTGCATCCTGGTACTTGGTTTCCCAAGCCTCCCTTTGTTTTTCTGTAGCATCCTTCAAAACTCCCAAATTGGCAACCTGTTTCTCTAATATGACTAGTCCAGCATCTTCTAGGATGGCTTCAGGTATCTGACTTACCAAGGAAAAGTCCCCAGCAACAACAGAGGTAGAGGCCTCTTGTCCTACTGCTCCTTCCCTTGTCTTCATATTCCTCTCTAGCTCCTCAAACCGGGCCTTCCATGAGTTTGCACTAGTCTCTATAAAAGCTATATCAAACTTCATTTTCTTTTCCCTTTCCTCAAGCTCCACCAACTTTGCCTTACAGTCTAACAACTCTCCTTTCAATTTCTCTTTCTCCTCTTCCAGCTCCGCTATTTTAGAACTACTTACCAATTGAGTGGCGGGGATTTTAAATTGCTTTTTTAATGACAGGATCTCTTGGTCCTTCCCATTTATCAAATCCTCGATGTTTTTCTTTCTGCCCTCTTCGGTCTCATTTTCCAGTAGTTGCATTTGGTGCTTCTTTGCCTGTGCTCTCAGGGACTTGTTTTCTGCTTTCTCGAGCCTCAACTGCTTCTAGACCCTAGAGTTATTGTTCTGTACTTTAGACAGCTCTATTAAAACCTTTAGCAGCCTATTGTAGATGAATTCCCCTGTCTCTTTGTGTAAATTAATGATATCAGGGATAGGGATGTCTTTCATATTTAGTTTCACCTCTGTAGCCTTGCTCTTTGTAGCCATGGCCAGGTTCAATGTGTTCTGGGCCAGATTTCGGCTAGTAACTAAGGTCATGTCTTTCTTGCCCATTTTCCTTACTTCAGAATAAAATTTGGCTTCTGTTGCTATGTTGTCAGCATTTTCATCATAACCTTCCAAAAGCTGGGTCCTAGTGATAACTGCTCCTGTAGGCTCTTTGGGCGGTTTTCCAAACACGTGCTCCTTTACTTCATAATGAGGCATGAGAAACTTGACCTGATTTTTCTTAGCTTTCTCTTCTTGTATCTTCACTACTTGCTGACCTTCTCCCTCCAGCTTCTTCCTTTTAGCAGCTCTCTCGGGATCACTATTTACATCCATAGGGCTAACAGCCCTTGAAGAAGTGGCCTTTTCCTGAAGAAGGAATTTCGCAGTTTGAGAGTCATCCGTATCATCAACCTCCACCGATCCTTGATCCACATATTCCAACCAATTGGCTTTCTCAAGCATTCCAGGCATCTCAACATGACCATATCCTTTTCTGCCAACTGCTCTCCTTCTTTCTGAGACTATGTGATGTGGATCATAGTTCAATGCAGCTTGGGATGGGAGTCCTATGTGTTTTGCAATTCTTTCTACTACTGAGAGGGCCATCTTGTGCTTGATCACAAAGGAACCCACGATCCAAGGGAAAGTTATGTCAGAAGACTTCTTGATATCTATGAAATGTTCCTGTTCAGCTGTCAGCTTCTGCCTTATGAACTCCAGATGGAACAACCTAGGTGTTAGAAATGCAGGAAGTACATATGGTGGATGTGAAAAACCATAGACTCTAATTATGGTTCCATGTTTTAGCAGAAACCAGTCTCCAATCCCTTTTTCCATAGGGGTTGTAGCAATTCCTTCATCTCCGGAAGCACTCTAGGCAAACGTTTCTCAAAAAAGGCATGATACACCTACGCCATCAAGTCATTCATGAAAGGCATGTAATCTACATACATTTCTTTGGTAATTTTCAGTCCAGGTATATGTAGGCTATCTTCACCTGCCACTAGGAACATCTTCAGCAAATAAGACTGAAATCTGAATGACCTTGTCTTAGGGAAATCAATCAACTGAGAATGGATACTCTCAGCTAGGGAATCATCGAGCCTCAAGCATGCTGTCTGGACAAAAGAAGAAGGGTATGTCTACTCTATGGGGTAGGTACTCAAGACAAACATTAAACTAACTAATGTTTCTAGAACCTCCTGCTCACTATCCAACCCTAAAAACTGGGCTATCATGGATATTACCCATTTGGAATCCTCTCTAAACAGACTGACCTCGTTGGGGAAGGGTGAACCTGGGAAGAAGGAATTTGGTACTAGAGCATCGTGGTAAAAACTCTATTTGAGTTCCTCAGCGGCTTGACGAAAGTATTGCACCAGGTCTTCCATTCGGTATTCTAGGGATTTCTTACCAAATTCATCAGGGATGGCTAAGGCCTTTCTAACGGTTAGGGCTTTTATTGGGCAGAGGGATTTAGTGCCAGAGGCATTTAGGATTACTTTGTACTTGGCGGAATAGTTTGTGGCACACCACTCGACGAATTCGGGACAGTTGGGGGTCTAGGTATTGGTGAACAGATGAAAGAAGGATTGATAAACTTTCTGGACGTCTATTAGCTTGCCCCTTATAACCTCCAACCTTTCTTTGGCCATATCCACAGAGATGTTTTCCAGTATGGTGTCATATATGTCACCATCTTTGTCCTCCCACCAGGGACTGGTGACTGTGGATTCAGCACCAGGGGAATCTCCTACTTCTGCCATTCAAAACAATTTCATGGAAAACAGGAAAAGACAAAACCAACCTGGTGGTCCGACACCTGGACAATCCTCCTGGACTTCTGGTTGGTTGGTCGGCTCTGTGGGATCAGGTTCCTTCACTTTTCGGTGTATCTGATACAGGTGGAATCCAAGTCTTTGCACCACTGTAGCTTTTATACGTTGGATGCGTTATCGTCCTTCCAAGTGTGGCGATGGTAAACCCATATCCACCGTTGATCTCTTCCCTCCCAAACTCGGTGGTTTGATGGTTTTAATTTCACCGACCGCACCGATTTGAGATGCGGTTAAATCACCGGCGAGAAAAATTAGCGCGGTGATCTCGGGCCTTTGATTTTCCCTTGGAAAATCTGTGCCATTGATAGTTGAGAGATACATAACTCGACCGCAGCGATCTTGAAACATAACATATTTCGCGCTTGTAGGACTGGCGCGGAGACTGTGTGCCATAGATCTTTCTATACGCCGATCTCTGCTGTCGACTAATTTCATCACTTGCCCGCCGATTACCACATGCTCATTATGCATTCGAAATAGCAAGGACACCAGGACTTCTCTCTAACATTACCATGTCCTGGGATAATTCTACCGCTCGTAATTCGAATTCTTCCATCTCTGAGGATGTGGCTCGAGAGCAGGCCCTTCCTTCAGGGATTTTTATGACCATGAAGCACTTTATTTTCATGAAACTTGCCACAGAACCTAGCACAATTTGAGTGCTAACATGCGGCTTACTAACCAACCCATCTCAAACTGGCACACGCGGCCGCAAGGTCGATACCCGCTCAAAGAAAAAACAACAAAGGAAGGAGTCATAGCAAACCCCCCCCCTCCCGTCTGACCTTGTCCAGATCTCACCGGACATAGGACAAAAACATCTGACCCCAGGCATAGTAGGTCCCTCTGAACACAAAATCCAACATCATCGCTTTCCCCCCAAACAAACGATGAGGCACCACGGCACCCAACACACACAGAACGCAGGCACCAACCGCTAATATCTCCCACTCCCGCAGAGATACCAAACTCAATGCGCTATTCTGTGCAATAGCCCATGCCACACAGAATCTCTCCAGCAGATCCTCAATATCCAACCTAGCTGGAATCCTCGGCTGGAGCGACCCTACCTCCCCCAAGCAAGGAAACCCAGTAAGAAAATACACACCAGAAAGGGTGATCTCTAACCTCTCACCCCCCACCATGAATGCAACCTCTGTTGGGACCCAGAAACCCACCAATTTGTTCAGTAGCTCTCTGACTGAATGCATCGGTGGAATCTAAGCGAACTTCCGGAGCCCGCTATTAGCTAGCGACACCCGCACACACGGGTCAGTCCGAATTCGACCCATGAAATCCTCCTCTATCTCTCGATCCCACCACGATACTAGTGGTCTCCTCAACATCCTGCCAAAAAACAAAGAAAAGTTTTAGAAACAGAAATTTTTTTCACAAAATTCCATCGCGGCTTTTCCTTCAAAAGAAGTGATGATCATCACGGGTATTAGCCGTGAACCCGCGATGAACATCGTGGTTATCGGCCCCACAGTCACGATGAACATCGTGACTGTCGGCCCAAAACCCGCGATGAACATCGTGGGTTTTGAGCCAAAACCCATGATGATCATCGCAGAAAATGACGCAAAACCTGCGATATTCCATGTTGGAATGCCAATGTGGAATTTCACGGCCTTCGGGGGCCCGCCGCTAACCAAAAAAGACATAATTGAAAAGGCTAAGGCACATAGGCTTAGCCTTTTTTGGGCATTTTTTCCATGCCCCTCGTCGCCTCGATTTGCATGCCACATCAGGCGTCGTCTTTTTTTGACGAGTCTTATATCGCCGGATTCAGTTTTCAGTGCTCATGATGATGCTAGAGATCATTTCTCGCTCTCACGCCCAAATTTTTCAGACATCTTTTACATGCCCCCTTGCCGCCTAGATTTGCGCACCACATCGACCGTTGTCCATTTTTTACAAATTTTATATCAGCGGATTCAGTTTTTCGTGCTCGTGATGATGCTTGAGATCATTTCTCGCTCTCATGCCCAGATTTTTTGGGCATCTTTTACATGCCCCCTCATCGCCTTGGTTTGCATGTCACATCGGTTGTCGTCTAATTTTGACGAATTTCATATCGCCGGATTCAGTTTTCCGCGCTTGTGATGATGCTTGAGATCATTTCTCGCTCTCACCTCCTCATTTTTCAGACATTTTTTCAAATACCCCTCGTTGACTCGGTTTGCGTGCCACATCGACCGTTGCCCGTTTTGGATGATCTTTATGTCACCGGATTCAGTTTTCCGCACTCATGACAATGCTTGAGACCATTTCCTGCTCTCATCAATAACCTTTTTGTTCAGTATAGTTTTACCCCTTTTTCGGGCCGAGCAATTTATTTTATGAAAAAGGCACTTAGGGAGTTTCTATTAAGCTCTTTCCTGACTCCTAAAACAATGAAAAGATCACCGAGCAACCTTGCTTCCTTTCATGCTCGCTAAACGTATCTGAAAGGGCGTCTACCTAGTATAAGTTTACCCCTTTTCCAGACCTTGTAGACTAATTACAAAAAAGGAATACTCTAGTCACATCAGCTAGAAGAGTTCTCCATTTGCATCATTTTATGTTTTTTCGGGCCTTGGAGACTAACTTACGAAAAAGAACACCAATGGAGTCCACTTACCGCTTTCAGACTCTCTAAACATGAAAGCAACCACGAGCAATCACCATCCTGGGATCGTATTAATCCACAGGATGGTACTTCACCACCACTGCAGAGTTTTCTTATCGTTTTCAGACTCCTTAAAAATGAAAGCACTCAATGAGCACGAATAGTCCCGGGCTCACAAAATCCACAGGATAGTACCATTTCAGAGCACACTTTTATCCCTTCTTGGAGCTCATTAAAACTACGAAGAAATACCCAATGGTGCTTCTCGGTGCCACAACAGATCATGTCAACTCATATGGAAGCTTCCCCATTTTGGTCTCCTTTGTTCAGAGTATTCTATAGTATGTCACCCTGAGAATCCCTCTACAACATCTATCAACTTCTCTCCCAAGAGTCACTCCAATCTACAATACATACCCTTCAGCTTTTAAAGCTATGATCCCCTGCACCTACAAGTCAGTTCCCTACACTGCCAGGTCAACCATGTAATCATGCTCTGAACAAAGAAATTTTGAGTCCACCCACTCTATGACCCCAGTCATTACCCATCCCCACAGTATGTCAGTCCTACCATCAGTACTACCACATATTAGTTGTGCACTCGCGCTCCTATCAAGGAAACATCATTTCCTTGATAGTTTTTGGTCTCCCTCTGTCGACACCAACCAAATATATTCCAGAGGATAGACCCAGAGGTCCCTGTGACTTGGACTCATCACCATTTAGGATGAGTACCTATGAATCATTTCGAAAGGAGTCCTCAGTGCCTCTCCAAATGATTTTTTCTCACATGGTCGACTTCAACACCTTGATCGCATCATTGAGACTCGTACAGGGTATCGGTCCTTTCAGTTATTTGTTGAAGACCCCAGATATTATCTGACTCTAACACATATGAGAGTTTAATTAAGGATACAACCAGTTACAGTTTCCTATGGATATCCGGGTTGCACTTGGTGACAATTTTCAGATGTACCGCAGTTTATACTTCCTCGAGTATACAGTCAAATATACTCCTCAGAAGTCGACTCACAATCATTGAGTCCCTACAGATGTTGGACACCTTCAGTTTCAACAGTTCATCAACCCTTCTGAAACCTTATTCAGAACGGTTGTTGCATTTCCAGTGTATCAATTATTGAGATCCGTCATGTTATGATCATGAGTACATCCCAGAATAGTGTCCCCTTTTGGACCATTTTGATGTACCAGCAGATTTTTTATGTATTATTCAGGTCCCCCTTCTCTGGACTAAGTGTTATGTATATATCTTGATAGGAGCATGGGTATGCCTACCTCGTCCATAGTCAGAGATTATTCCTCATTCATTTTGAGGCCATGTAATATTTTTCAGTTTTTGTAGCTTCCAGGGGGCTGTTGCTCCAGTCTCCAACCAGTCTCTTCTCTACTCCAAACCCTAGGAAAAACACAAAAGAACTATGATGTCTATTGGCCATACGATGAGCTCCTGCCTTCACACATCAAGGGGCAATCTATTAACACCCAAAAAGTGCTCGCTAGCTCATTCCCTTATTCACATGACTTATTTGTCCACTTTTCCACCATTTGAGCCTCTAAAGCCATCAAAAGGTCACCAAAAAGACCATAATACACCTTTTTTCCCCTCAAAATATATATTTTTCCTCAAAAAACACAAAAATCCCTCGAAAAGGGTCCAGTATTCCCAAAAATATTAAAAAGGGAATACAAATATTAAAAATATTCAAAAAAAGGCGATACGGGCTCCTCACTTTCCATCAATCTATCATCCTATCCTCATGCTATCAAAATCTCTCTTGAGTTCTTTGACCATTTTAGCAATCTTGGAGAAGAGACCATTGGAGCTTGGAGCATCTCAAGCTTGGAGCTTCTCAACACCAAACATCCTCACCATTTGAGGTATTATAATACAAAAGTCGTTTTTTATTTCGTTTCTTGTTCTTTTTGTTAAATCTTTTCAAGTTTATTGTTACATGCACATGTTAAATTCAGATTAGTTTATAGTTGTATTTGCTTTTAATTTGAAGACTGCTACTACAAGTGAGTAGGTGCATCCTTGCACATGCTTGGTTGAAAAACCAAGCAACAAGGAGGATGATGCAGATGCTAATGATGATGGTGAAGATGATGATGATGAATATGTCAAGATGATGATGACGATGGTGATGATGATGATGAATATGATAATGATGATGGAGATGTTGATCAGGAAGGGGGAGATGACAATGAAGATGAGGAGGATGATGCAGATGATGATGATGATGGTGAAGATGATGATGATGATCATGATGATGAACATGTCAAGATGATGATGATGATGGTGATGATGATAATGGAGATGTTGATGAGGAAAGGGGAGATGACAATGAGGATGAGGAGGATGATGCAGATGATGATGATGGTGAATATGATGATGAATATGTGAATATGATGATAACGATGGTGATGAGGACACGGTGATGATGATGATGAGGAAGGGGGAGATAACAATGAATATGAGGAGGATGATGTAGATGATGATGATGAATATGTCAAGATGATGATGACGATGTTGATGAGGACATGGTGGCGATGATGATAATGAAGATGTTGATGAGGAAGGGGGAGATGACAATGATGATGAAGAGGAGAATGATGACGATGATGAGGAGGATGATGATGATGATGGTGAGTATGATGATGATGATGATGGTGATGATGAAGAGGAGGATGATGATCAAGATAATGGTGATGAGGATGATGACGGTGATGGTGATGATGATGATGATGATGATGATGAAGATGTTGATGATCATGATCATGATAATCGTCATCATCATGATCATCTTAATCACCATCATGATCATCATCCTCATCACCATCATCCTCATCATCCTCATCTCCATCATCATAATCATCCTCATGATGTTGATGATGATGATGATGAATATGGTGATGATGATGAAGATGAAGATGAATATGGTGATGATGATGATCACGACGCTAATGATGCTGATGATGATAATGATGAATATGGTGATGATGATGATGATGATGGTGATGATGATGAATATGATGATGATGATGATGATGATGATGAATATGGTGATAATGATGATGATCATGAAGATGATCATGAAGAGGAGGACGATGATGAGGATGATGAGGATGATGGTGATGCTGATGATGGTGATGGAGATGATGATGATGATGATGAAGATCTCCATCATCACATCTTCTTCGTCATGATGAGTATGACGATGAAGATGATGACGATGACAAATATGATCATCATCATCATCGTCGTCATCATCATCATCATCTGATTCATCATCATCATGATCATCAACATCTTCGTCATCATCATGATCATCAACATTTTTGTCATCATCACAATCATCAAAATCATCTTCATCGTCATCATTATCTTCATTAAAGTCATCATCATCACCATCATCATCATCATCATCATATGATCATGGTCACGATCATCATTATCATCATGAATATCATGATGAAGATGGTGTTGATGATGATGGTGATGATGATGATGATGAAGATGATCATGATCATGATGATGATGAAGATGATCATGATCATGATGATGACGATGATGATGAAGATGATCAGGATGATGATGACTAATGGAGATGATTATGATGATGATGATTAAGATGATGAAAAATATGCAACACATCATCGTCATCATCATGATCATCTTCATCATCATCCACAACATGATCATCATCACCATCTTCATCATCATCATCATCATCATCATCATCCTCATCCTCATCCTCATCATCCGCAACATGATCATCATCACCATCTTCATCATCATCATCATCATCATCATCATCATCATCCTCATCCTCATCCCCATCATCCACAACATGATCATCATCACCATCTTCATCATCATCATCATCATCATCATTGTGAGGACGAGGATGATGATGATGATGATGATGACTAATGGATATGATGATGATGATGATGATGATGATGATGATGATGATGATGATGATGATGATGATGATGAAGATGATGACGAATATGCAGCATCCTCATACTCATTATCATCTTCATCATCATCAACACCATGATCATCATCATCAACTTCATCATCATCATCATCATCATCATCATCATCATCATCATCATTGTGAGGACGAGGATGATGATGATGATGATGATGATGGTGATGATGATGATGATAATGATGATGATGAAGATGGTGGATGATGATGACTATGAGTACGATGATGAAGATGATGATGATGATGGTGATGATGACAAATATGATCATCATCAAAATAATCACATTCGTCATCATCATCTTCATTAGTCATCATCATCATCATCATCACCATCTTCATCATCATCATCATCATCATCATCATCATCATCATCATCATCATCATATGATCATGGCCATGATCATCACTGTCTTTGTCATGATAATAGTCATCCTCATCTTCATCAGCATACTCGTCATCGCCATATTCCTCATAATCATCATCATCATTGACATCTTCGTCATCATCTTCGTATCATCATCATCATCATCATCATTGATGATGATGATGATGATGATGATGACGATGACGAAGATGTTGTTGATGATGATGAGGAGGAGGAAGAGGGTGATGAGAATGATGATGATGATGATGATGATGTTCATGTTGATGATAAATATGATGACGAATATGCAGCACATCATCATCATCATCATCATCTTTGTCTTCGGCTTCATCATCATCATCATCTTCTTCTTCTTCATGATGATATGATTATGATGATGATGATGGTGGTGGATGATGATGAATATGAGTACAATGATGATGATGACTAATGGAGATGATGATAATGATGATGATGAGGAATATGTAGTACACCATCATCATCTTCATCATCATCAACAACATGATCATCATCATCAACTTCATCATCATCATCATTGTGAGGACAAGGATGATGAAGATGATGATGATATGATGATGATGATGACGATGATGATGAATATGAGTACGATGATGAAGATGATGATGTTGATGATGAATATGATCATCATTATCATCATCAAAATCATCATATTCATCATCATACTCATCTTCATTAGTCATCATCATCACCATCTTCATCATCCTCATCATCATCATCATCATTATGTGATCATGGTCACGATCATCATTGTCTACATCGTCATAATAGTCATCTTCATCATCCTCATCATACTTGCCATCACCATCATCCTCGTCATCGTTATCATCATCGTCATCATCATCTTCGTCATGATGATGATGATGATGAAGATGGCGATGATGATGAACAATATGATGATTTTGATGATGATGATGATCATATTCGTCATCATCATCATCATTATCTTCATCATCATACTCATATTCATCATCATCCACCACCATCATCATCATCATCATCCTCGTCCTCACAATGATGACGATGATGATGATGATGATGAAGATGATGATGATCATCATGTTGTTGATGATGATGATGATGATGATGATGAAGATGATGATGATAATCATGTTGTTGATGATGATGAAGATGATGATGATGATGAGGATGATGTGACACATATTCATCATCATCTTCATCATCAACATCATCATCATCATCATCATCTCCGTTAGTCATCATCATCATCATCCTCATGCTCATCCTCACAATCATGACGATGACGACGATGATGAAGATGATGATGATGATCATGTTGTGGATGATGATGAAGATGATGATGATGTGTTGCATATTTTTCATCATCAAAATCATCAAAATCGTCATCATCATCATGTCCATTAGTCATCATCATCATCATCATCATCGTCATCATCACCATATTCATCATCATCATCCACAACATGATCATGATCATCATCTTCATCATCATCATCATCATCATGATTGTGAGGATGAGCATGAGGATCATGATGATGATGATGATGATGATGATGATTATGACGATGATGATGAAGATGATTATGATGAGGATGACTAACGGAGATGATGATGATGAAGATGATGACGAATATATGTCACATCATCCTCATCATCATCATCATCAACAACATGATGATGATGATCATCATCATCGTCATCATTGTGAGGACGAGGATGATGATGATGATGATGGTGGTGGATGATGATGAATATGAGTATGATTATGAAGATAATGATGATGATGATGACGAATATGATCATCATCATCAAAATCATCATATTCTTCATCATCATCTTCATTATTCATCATCATCGCCATCTTCATCATCATCCTCATCATCATCATCATCATCATCATATGATCATGGTCATGATCATCATTGTCTTCGTCATCATAATCGTCGTCTTCATCATCCTCATCATACTCGTCATCGCCATCTTCATCATCATCATCATCATTGACATCTCCGTCATCATCTTCGTATCGTCATCATCATCATCATTGACATCTCAGTCATCATCTTCATATCGTCATCATCATCATTGATGATGATGATGATGATGATGACGACGAAGATGTTTTTGATGATGATGAGGAGGAAGAGGGTGATGACGAAGATGATGATGATGATGATGATGATGGTGGTGGTGGTGGATGATGATGAATATGAGTATGATGATGAAGATGATGATGATATTGATGATCATCGTACTCATCATCATCATCACCATCAATGGTGATGATGAGGATGATAATGATGATGATGATGATGTTGATGATGAAGATGATGACCTAGATGTTGATGATGATGAGGAAGAAGAGGGTGGTGACGATGATGATGATGGTGTTGATGATGACGATGATGATGATGATGAGCATGATGATGACGATGATGATGATGACGAAGATGATGATGATGATTGTGATGAGGATGAAGAAGATGATGATGATGGAGATGAATATGTTGATGATGATGACGATGGTGATGAAGATGACGATGATGATGATGATGATGATGAAGATGGTGATGATGAAGAAGATGACGATGATGGAGATGTTGATGAGGAAGGGGGAGATGACAATGATGATGAAGATGTTGATGATGATGCTGATGGTGATGATGATGATGATTAGATGATGATCATGAAGATGATGATGATGATGATGATGATGATCATCATCATCTTCATCATCATCATCATCATCTTCATCACCATCATCACCATCATCATCATCATCATCATCATCATCACCACCATCCTCATACTCATCTTCATCACCATTGTAATCATCATCAAAATCTTCATCATCATCACCATTACCATCATCTCATCATCAACATCTTCATCATCATTGTCATCTCCCCCTTCCTCATCAACATCTGCATCATCGTCATCTTCTTCATCATCACATCTTCATAAACTTTATGTATCCTCTTGACAAAGGAAATTAAATAAACCATACAAAGGGCTACAATAACGCGTACGCGCACCTATGCGTGCGCGTACGCGCACCTACGTGTGCGCGTGATTAGGTACGTGTGCACACATTTGCGCATGCGCGCATGTTCGTGCATGCATGTTGGAATTCAAATTGTTTTTGGCACCCTTACAGGCTTGGAATTAGCTTCGGATTGCACCTTTGCGCTCGGTCTGATTTATCTGTGATTTATGGCAGAACACATCAAACGCTGTAACTTTCTGGTTTTCATAACTAGTTCCGCATATGCTCCACGAGTGCACTGCAAATGAAATTGGACACACATGTCGAGCTCTGTGTGCAGATTCTAAATATATAATTTTTTAATAGATCTGTTGTTGTTTTCTATTTTTAATTCATTTTTAACTCCACTCATGTCAAATTTATAAAAAACATAGGTCGTTTATTTGGCCTATAACTTTTGATTGGCTTACTTATTTCGAAAACGGAAAAGAACCCGCACAAGAGCACGAAAATACCTACAACCTAAAAAAATATTGTTTTTATTATTTTTAGACCATGATATGGTGGCTCAACACTTGACCATGTTGTTTTAAGGCTTCACTGACTTTGGTAATTTATAAAAAATAAAAAATTGACTTTTAAAATTTTGGAAAAATAGCCCCGCACAAGAATCGCCTATTTCCTACACCTCTACATATATTTTTTCTTGTAAATTGAAAATTTACATAGCAAACAGGTGGCTCAACAAAAACATGTGCATTATGTTTGAGAAAACAAATAACATACCAACCTTCAAATAATGACATTTTGGGGTGGTTATACCACTTTTCCATAAATAAAAGTTATATATTCCGGAAGGTCATCCGTTTTTCTACGTTTCATCTTTTTACACCTAATCCGAAAAAATTTTGTAGGTACCTCTAATAATTCATTTTAATGATAATATTTCTATTTTTCCAGAATGTCATTGCAACTAATGTGTCATAATTGGGTATCATTACCTTGCACCAGCAGGTGGACCTGTGCATGGATGCGACATGGAGGCTTTGGTTGCGTCCTCCCTCTTAACAACTTCATGGTTGTCTTGTTTGTCGTTAGTGGTGTCGGTGGTTGATTCTCTAGTTCAACCTTGACTGGTGGTTCCTTTCCCTCATTATGAGCATGAGAGTCATCGATTCCTTCAAAGATCCCATATATGGTGTCGTCCGCAGCGATGGTCTAGAGGAGAGGCGAAGGTATGCGATAATGAGCGGCCACATCTGCAAACCAGTTCACAAGTGCTTGGACTCTATCCCTCAGCTCGAAGATACGTGCTTGATGATCTTCCTCTGCTTCGTTGAGATCATTTCGAAGGAGAAGCACAGCATCAATCATTCTCTCAAGATACACAGGGAGACCGGAGTTGGATTTGTCCTGGTCCAGTTGAGTGGTGCTGCCACCCCTTGTGCATTTGTGCCCATGTCGCGCCGTGAAGAAGGTCGCTCCAACAATTTAATTATCACAACATACTTCGTCCCACATAAATGGAGGCTCCACAGTTTACAACAACTGTAAGAGTAGAGCCTCAAGCCCAGAGAGGAAATGAGTTCCCCCACCCGTCTCAACACCATAAAACAATGAACCTCGTGAGCGATGAAGAAGTTAAGACGATCCATCATATCATAGCTAGTTTCAAGGTGGAGCAATAATGGCGGGCTCCCTTCACATTTGCGCGGCGAGCTCTTCCACCATCACCGCATTCAGTGTTCCCCTCACCATCCCATCACCATTAATACTCTTTGATATGTTGTCAATCACCCCATTTAGAGGAATATTTAATATGATTAATAATATAAAATTTTCAAAATAAATATTAACGATTACTATTATTAAAGTATAATAATAATTATTTATATATATATATATATATAGATATAGATATTATTATATAAATAATCTAGTTGACTTTATTAATATATTTTTTATAATAATATTTAAATTTTATTAAAATAATAGATTTATTGTTCCAAAGTCAGCCATCAACTAGTATAACCATATTAATAATAATATAGTCGATGATATATGTTGATCAGCGGCATTATTATTTCTTTCCTACCTTAAATAATGTTGATTAATATGGTTATACTAGTTATAGTATTATTGCTTTACATGGCAGGATGACAATAGAAGGCTTATATAATACCGACAGTCACTCACTCCTGACCAAGACTCATCTAGCCATGGCTGAGGTTTTAAACTGAAAAAGATTTCGATTTCTGGGGAGAACAAAATCACTTAATCCAAGTGGACGATGCACGATTGTTATAGCCCCTGCCCAAGTTACTTTAGTATTGAAGGATTCCATAAATCGTACTGGATCTAGAATTTTAATTTTAATTTGTTTGGATTTTTCCTTGGACGGTTGATGAATATCAGTACGGCTATGAAACAAAACAAACTTTTATTGGACATGAAATCTTAAATATGTGCGCCCGACCATTGCCTTTCCGTGGCTATTTTCTAACACAATTTTCACACAACTAATGCTGTTCCATAGATTTTATTCGAACTGTAACCAACCAATTCAAAAATGACACAGATTGCAATCATAGTGAACTCTGCTTTATTAACTAATCCGAAATCATTAAGAAATTAAGATTCCAATCAAATTTAGTTAAAACTACAGTTTTTGACATTTACACTGATCAAATGAAGATTTCTAAAAAAAATTGAAACTAATGACAGAGTTCCTCCAGTGCCATGTTTTCATCACCACCACAATTTTCTAATACAGTTCTCACTAAATCCACGGGAAATCCCATATCTACCAACCTTTGAACATTCTGTTCCATTATTCCAAGATCTGCCCCCATGGCAAAAGTTCGAGTCCAGTAACGCGCGGTGCTTACAAATGCTTCGTTGTCGCTAAGGTATTGCCACACTTTGGTAATAAATTGCATTTTGGGGGGCGCAAACGGATAGTTCTCAGGCACACGAATGTCAATTTGAAATGTGCCCTCTTCGTAAGGAGTACCCGCAGGGCCTCCAATAGACGCGCACAGGTGTAACGAATCATTGTCTTCGCACAACTTGATGGTTATCCCTGTTAGATGCTTAGTTTTCTCTATCTGATTTATCTCCTTCTGTACACGTCCAACACCCAACACCATTGTTCCCTGTTGAATGCAAACAGCTTTTAAAATCCTCGCCTTTAAACTTCAAGTTCTCCGGATACAGAGATTACTCAAGGCAATCTGAAAAAGCACACGTCCGCTTTCTTCGAAAATGCTATGGGTGAGTGTTTAATTTCATGAAATACTAAACAAATGTAGCGTACTTATATGGAGCACATTTAGGAACTTATTTCATACAAGTCGGCTGGCTGAGATGAATTTGTTATTACATTTGTTATATGAATGTGTTATTATATATTGTATTATTTTATATTTAGTAAACAAATTTATAACAAGATCAACCATTTCAATTTCCCTTGAACAGTTGCTAGGAGAATATGTCAAGTAATATTATTGGTACAAGTTGTCATTGTTTAGATGTATTCAGCAATTAGCCAAAGAGTAATTTGATCCATAAATCAAATAAAATGCAATGTTAATAATGGCTAAGATAATTTTGATAAATCATTAGTAACACAGTTTGAAAACTATATTTTTAAAAAGCATTCTACTCAGAATAACAATAATTGAACGTGCATATCTGAATTCGAACAGGTTCACTATTCCTGTGAACGCGTGTGGTCTCAATATCCCAAGAGAAATGAATAAGAGAGTTTTAAAATCCCCAGTCTCAATATCCCAAGATGAATGAACTTGTGTGAAATTAATTACCTCTAAGCTTACTACATGACCACATGCTTTAATCAAGATTGGTATATTTTTTGATGAGTTTTTATGGTGATTACCAAATAATTTATATATGTAACAATTAAAGAAGGAGTAAGCTCCCTGATTTTAGCTCCTTCAGCAAAAACAGGACAAAGCGTTTGCAATGCTTCTTCAAACTTTTTGATTCTGTAAACCTTTTCCTGCAATAGCTAGTCAAGTTCTATAAGCATAAACACAACAATGAATTTGCAAACTGTCTCATATGCTCCATTTTATGCAAAAACAGGACAAAGGGTTTGCAATGCTTCTTCAAACTTTTTGATTCTGTAAACCTTTTCCTGCAATAGCTAGTCAAGTGCTATAAGCATAAACACAACAATGAATTTGCAAAGTGTCTCATATGCTCCATTTTATGTGCAATTTACTTTTCATGTTTCTCTGTATTTCATTATATGTCAACTACATGTAACATAGCTTTAAGTAACGTAATATATCCTTTTCAAATGGAACAATAATTTCAGTAAAGACCAGACAAAACAACTAATAAGAGAGTGCGTTTTGCAATACATTTTACATTATTGCCTTCCAAAATAAACCATATAAAATGGCATTACTCACCACCAACCATGTAAGATTATAAAATTAATGAGGAGTAATCTATGTCAAAAGGGAAACCATCTTCCATGCTGTGAGAATACAACACATTTAAGAGAGAATATACAATAATTATGGAAGTAAGGCTAATTCCATATCCAACAAAGAGTCTAATGGGAGTGCATCCTTCGCCACAGTATAATACAATTTACTATATTCGTTTTAGCACTATATTTCCAAAGGGTAAAAAATAATCGTAATTTCAATCTTGTCGAGGTATCCTACTGATCCCCAACTAGAGGAGATCTATCCTCTTCTCCGACTAAAACTGCTAAGGTGGTATGCTGAGTGTGAAAATAAGGATGGAACACTCGGCGTGGAGCTGGAAGAATGTTGAGCGTGGAGGTTGGATGAGTGCTGAGCGTGGAGGTTGGATCAATGATGAGCGTGGAGGTTGGAGAGGGATAGAGAGGAGATGGTGTTAGAATAATTTTTGTAATTAATCTATAATTTGGGCCACACATGTAAATAATTAAAATGTGTGTGCTATCATTTAATTAAGCCTAAATATAGTGATCTAATTAATAATTGATTAATTGGATTAAGGGTATAATTGTCATGAGATTATTGTGTAGATACCATTAGATAATTATTATTTCTATGAGGGGCGGAAATATAATTGTGATAAAATTAAAACTGCTCTAGCGGTTATTGTGAACTGCCCTAGCGGTTTATAAATAGGGTTATGGTCCCCATTCTACCATTACGCATTCCAATTTCTGAAAATCCTCTCACAGAGAAGTTGACACAGAATCTAGTGGCTAGAATTGGAAGACCATCTCAAAGGGTTCTCTTCCTGTAAGGTTTCTCCTTCAATGGATTCAGGTATGCTTCCGCTATTATTTTTCTACTCATTGTTTTAATCAGAAGATTCCAGTATATATAAATTAGGGTTTTCATTTTATGATATTAACAAGTGGTATCAGAGCCTACTTCTTGATTAATTCTTTGAGTTATTAATTAAATATATATATATTTGTCAATGGATTCAGTGGATCATTTTGATAAAGTCAATAGAAATCGATTGTATTAATATAAAATATACATAAATACATTTGGAAATTTTCCTACTTTCTGTGCTTTTAGCTATTTTTTCTATAAGAGTATACATAGATACATTCATTGGTTAAGAAGAGAGGTGCAGAAAAAATTGTATTTGAAGTCAAAAGTATTACCTTTCCAATTCATTTATCTTAGAAATTTTTTGTGGGAATAGTAGGTGATGATTCTGTTAAAGTTTCAAATATATATATATGTATATGAGTATAAAACGCCTTTATCCATTGCTGCTGCAATATTTATCATGTTCTTATAATAATATATTAAGTTTTAATTTAATTTTTGTATTAAATAAATTTTTTCTTGGTTTGGCACAGTTATTGTATTTAGTATATAATTATTGATCAAAACTGTGAATTTGAATTTGAATTTGATTTTTTTATTACTATTATTATTATTATTTAAAAGCATTTTATGATATTAATATTTAAGTTATTGATCTAGCATTTTAAATAGGCTAATTAAAGCGGAAAATCACCAAAGTGACATCTTTCGTGTAGATTAGTCTGTTCGGGGTGTTAGATATTTGTGTGTATGTGATTCATGCGGGTATTGACTGGCCCAAAGGAAAGTTAATATTTGGTCAAATTGCATACATACCTGTGGTGATAAATATGTGATGATTATAAAGGTAACTTAATGTGAATAATAAATCAATCCAAAGATAGATTCATTATTTGACATAACTTATTATCAATGTTTGATCACTACAACAAGAGTACCACTTACAGTTAATATTACTGTCCAAAGACTTGATATTAATGTTGTGCTAGGTATCTTGAAATGTCATAATTTGTTTTTAAATTTAAAGATTATGTGTTTAATTGCTTATTTTATGTGAACATGATGGTTTATTTGATTCATTTTATTTTGTTCTCTATTCAGCTTTTATATCAACTACTTCTATATCTTCCAACATCAATAATGTCCCTATGTTAAATGGAACTAATTTTAAGGACTGGAAAGAGAATATGATGATTCTCTTAGGCTGCATGGATATAGATTTAGCCTTGAGAATGCCCAAACCCGATGAACTCAATGAGGATAGTACTCAAGAGGATGAGGTTTATTGGGGTAAGTGGGAACGTTCAAATAGGCTAAGTCTTATGATCATGAAGCGCGGCATTCCAGAAGCTTTCAGGGGTGCGGTAACCAATGAGGTTACTAATGCCAGTGACTTCCTTGCAGAAATTCAGAAACGTTTTGCCAAAAACGATAAGGCTGAAACGAGCACGCTTTTAGCAAGCTTGATTTCAATGAAGTACAAAAGCAAGGGTAATGTTCGGGAGTACATCATGGAGATGTATCATCTTGCTTCAAAAATTAAGGCTTTGAAACTCGAGTTATCTGATGATTTCCTCGTGCATTTGGTTCTCATCTCTCTTCCTACACAATTTAATCAATTCAAGGTCAGTTATAACTGTCAAAAGGATAAATGGACTCTTAATGAGCTCATTTCATTTTGTGTGCAAGAGGAAGAGAGATTGAAGCAAGACAAGACCGAAAGTGCTCATCTGGCTAGCACTTCCAAGGATAAGGGCAAACGAAAGAATAAGGATAATAAGGTTGCTGCTTATAAGGGTCCAGACCAAAAGAAACAGAAAGTTGAGGTAACATGTTTCTTCTGTAATAAGCCTGGACATACTAAGAAGGAATGTACCAAGTATACTGCTTGGCGCGTTAAGAAAGGTATATTTCTTAATTTGGTCTGTTCTGAAGTTAATTTAGCTTCAGTATCTAGAAACACATGGTGGTTAGATTCTGGTGCTACTACTCACATTTGTGTTTCTATGCAGGGTTGCCTGAGTTACCGAAAACCAAGTGATGCTGAAAGATGCATCTATGTCGGAGATGGTCAGTCGGTAGAAGTAGAGGCAATAGGGCACTTTAGATTATTATTGAAATTTGGTTTTTTTTGGATCTAATAGATACTTTTGTTGTACCGTCTTTCAGACGGAATTTAATTTCAGTTTCTGTTTTGGACAAATCAGGTTATTGTTGTTCATTTGGAAACAATAAATTTACATTATCTATTAATTCAAACGCTGTTGGAACCGGTTTACTTAATGTTTATGATAATCTATATTTGTTGGAAACTGTTCCGTCCTATAATCAAACCTTGCATGTGGAATCACGAGGTACAAAGCGTAAATTGAATAAAGATAATTCGGCTTCATTGTGGCACAAACGCCTAGGTCATATCTCTAAATATAGAGTTGAGCGACTTGTGTCCGATGGGATTTTGGAATCACTTGACTTTTCAGATTTTGATATTTGTGTTGAGTGTATTAAAGGAAAACAGACCAAAACAAAGAAATTAGGTGCCAATAGAGCTACAGACGTCTTAGAATTAATTCATACAGATATCTGTGGACCATACCCTACGGCATCTTGGAATGGTCAACAGTACTTTATAACATTCATAGATGACTATTCAAGATATGGCTACCTATTTCTTATACATGAGAAATCACAATCATTGGACGTGTTCAAAACATTTAAAGCAGAAGTTGAGTTACAACTCAACAAAAGAATAAAGAGCGTCAGATCTGACCGTGGTGGTGAATACTATGGTAGATATGATGGATCAGGTGAACAACGTCCAGGACCATTTGCTAAATACCTAGAGGAATGTGGGATCGTCCCTCAATACACCATGCCAGGATCACCTAGCATGAATGGTGTAGCAGAAAGACGAAACCGAACTCTTAAGGACATGGTAAGGAGCATGATTAGTCATTCTACTTTACCTGAAAAACTCTGTGGTGAAGCACTCAAAACGGCAGCTTATATCCTAAATCGGGTGCCAACTAAAGCGGCTGCTAAAACGCCTTATGATCTTTGGACGGGTCGAAAACCTAGTTTAAAGCATTTTCATATTTGGGGATGTCCAGCTGAAGCGAGACCTTATAAGCCTCATGAAAAGAAACTGGACTCTAAAACAGTTAGCAGCTACTTTATTGGCTATGCAGAGCGATCAAGGGGTTTTAAATTTTATGATCCTGCTATTAGGTCAATTTTTGAGACGGGAACTGCAACATTTTTTGAGGATGTTGAGTTTGGGGGGAGAAATCAGGCTAGGAATATTGTCCTTGAGGAGGAAGAGGGATCTACTATTGCTTTTGATAATGTACAGGTTTCACTACCTATCATTGATCAAGAAGTAAATTTGGATCCTCCACCAATAGACAATATTGTTCAACCCTTAATTGCAAATGAGGACATTGCTCCTGAAGAACAAACTCAACAACCTCAAGAAAATATGCCATTAAGGAGATCCACTAGAGAGAGGAGAAGTGCAATTTCGGACGATTATATCGTATATCTCCAGGAACGTGAGGTAGAAAGTGGAATGATGGAAGATGATCCAATCAACTTCCAGCAAGCCATGAAAAGTTCCAACTCTCAGAAATGGATTGAAGCCATGAATGAAGAGTACAAATCTATGCAAGACAATAAAGTTTGGGAACTTGTCCCATTACCAGTTGGTACGAAGCCCATTGGTTGTAAATGGATATTTAAAACCAAGCGGGATTCAAATGGTAATGTAGAAAGATATAAAGCACGTCTTGTAGCTAAAGGCTTTACTCAAAAAGAAGGAATTGACTTCAAAGAGACCTTCTCTCCAGTTTCTACGAAGGACTCTTTCAGGATAATCATGGAACTAGTTGCACATTATGATCTTGAGTTACATCAAATGGATGTTAAAACAACGTTTCTCAATGGTGACATTGATGAAACAATTTATATGGTACAACCAGAAAATTTTGTGTCCGAAGACTCAAAGAATATGGTTTGTAAATTAACTAAATCCATTTATGGGCTCAAGCAAGCTTCTCGTCAGTGGTACTTCAAGTTTCATCAAATTATTGTCTCATGTGGTTTTGAGGCAAATCTTATGGATGAATGTGTGTATCACAAATTCAGTGGGAGTAAGTATATTTTCCTGGTTTTATATGTCGATGACATATTGCTAGCCACAAATGATATTAGCATATTGCACGACACCAAGAGATTTTTATCAAAACATTTTGAGATGAAAGATCTTGGTGATGCCTCCTTTGTCTTAGGAATCCAGATACACCGAGATCGTTCTAGGGGTATTTTAGGATTGTCACAAAGGACCTATATTGATAAAGTCCTCCAAAGTTATGGCATGCAAAATAGCAAACCAGTTGATACCCCTGTCACTAAAGGAGACAAATTCAGTCTTAATCAATGCCCTAAAAATAGTTTAGAAAGTCAAGAAATGCAGAAGATTCCTTACGCTTCGGCTGTGGGGAGTCTAATGTATGCTCAGGTATGTACACGTCTGGATATTGCGTACATTGTTGGCATGTTAGGCAGATATCTAAGTAACCCTGGAATGGATCATTGGAGAGCAGCCAAGAGGGTTATGAGATATTTACAGAGAACAAAAGAGTACATGCTTACATATAGGAGATCGGATCAGTTAGAGATCATTGGGTATTCCGACTCCGACTTTGCTGGATGCCAAGACAGCAGAAGATCCACATCAGGCTATATTTATCTGTTGGCTGGTGGAGCAATTTCATGGAGGTCTGCCAAACAGACACTCATAACTTCATCCACCATGGAAGCAGAGTTTGTAGCATGTTATGGGGCATCCAATCAAGGAATATGGCTACGAAATTTTGTCACTGGGCTGCTTGTTCTGGATGGTATTGAAAGACCACTGAAGATATTTTGTGACAATAAATCAGCAGTTTTATATTCCAATAACAACAGGAGTTCTACAAAATCAAAATACATTGATATCAAGTTCCTAGTTGTAAAAGAAAAAGTACAGAGTGGACAGATATCCATAGAGCATATTGGAACAAACTCCATGATAGCGGATCCGCTTACAAAGGGATTACCACCCAAGGTCTTTCATGAGCACACTGCTCATATGGGTGTTGTCTCATTTGAGGATATCCAAATTTAGTGGGAGTTTATATTATTCATTGTATATTGCTCTATGTTATGTTTAGACTTTATCTATACATTTGGATTGTGTTCTGCAGAAATAAAGTATTCATTTTATTGCACTCTGTTAAATTATGCTAAAGATTTGATCTTAATAAAGTTAAGTAGGACCAGTTGGAAATAGGCATGAATAGATCACATTGCATGTAATTTCCATGCTATGCACTCATGATTGATCTATGTCATTTAGCTATGCAGATATATGTGACCATTGATTGGTCTAGTAACGATTGATGTAACAAAGGCCACCTTGATCCTATGTCAGTATAGTTAATGGACGAGATTGTTCGGATATACCCTAAGGACATGATAGCAAATTTTGAGCTCATAAGGTTAAGCACATTTATTTGATTACATATGCATGTGGCCCAGTGGGAGATTGTTAGAATAATTTTTGTAATTAATCTATAATTTGGGCCACACATGTAAACAATTAAAATGTGTGTGCTATCATTTAATTAAGCCTAAATATAGTGCTCTAATTAATAATTGATTAATTGGCTTAAGGGTATAATTGTCATGAGATTATTGTGTAGATACCATTAGATAATTATTATTTCTATGAGGGGCGGAAATATAATTGTGATAAAATTAAAACTGCTCTAGCGGTTATTGTGAACTGCCCTAGCGGTTTATAAATAGGGTTATGGTCCCCATTCTACCATTACGCATTCCAATTTCTGAAAATCCTCTCACAGAGAAGTTGACACAGAATCTAGTGGCTAGAATTGGAAGACCATCTCAAAGGGTTCTCTTCCTGTAAGGTTTCTCCTTCAATGGATTCAGGTATGCTTCCGCTATTATTTTTCTACTCATTGTTTTAATCAGAAGATTCCAGTATATATAAATTAGGGTTTTCATTTTATGATATTAACAGATGGGTCTGCGCAGAGAGAGAGATGGAGCTGGGGAGGTAGGAGTGTTGTGCAGGAGCCGAGAGACAGAGAGATATGGAGCTGAGTGGAGATGGGAGGCTGGAGCAGCGTGGATCATGGAGGATGGAGCTGGGAGGCTGGAGCTGCGTGGATAATGGAGTGTAGCAGCGTGGGTGATAAATGGAGGATGGAGCTGCGTGGATAATGGAGTGTAGCAGCGTGGGTGATAAATGGAGGATGGAGCTGCGTGGATAATGGAGTGTAGCAGCATGGGTGATAAATGGAATTGGCTGGAGGATGGAGCTGCGTGGGAGATGGAGTTAGCAGCTTGGGTAATGGAGGATGGAACTGCGTGGGAGATGGAGTTAACAGCGTGGGTAATGGAGGATGGAGCTGCAGGAAGCCAGCTATCAACATGAGAATGGGAAATGTTAAGGCATTGGTGAAGGAAGCCAACAGGCTGAGCGTGAAGGGAGAAGGTAGTTGGAAGAGTGGGCGTACAGGCAGCAAAATGAAGGAGTGAAGAGGTGCATGCAAATGGGAGGATGGAGTGAAGATCTGAGTGATGGCAGGTAGTGGAGGTGGCGAACATAGTGCTGAGCGTGAAGGTGGAGCCAAGGGGTGTCCCAATTCCTCCCTGTTTAGATCTTGAAGCGTCCCCTGCTTCCGTCCATCATTATCCCATGGTTGTTTTTCATCCATCATAAGCCCATGAGATATAGTTTGAGGTCCATCCTCACTCACAAGATTTTGTGCAAGTTTTGGAGAGGACGTGCCCAAAAAAGGAGAGAAAATTCCTGCAGTGCCAATAGTTAGAGTTTGACCATTAGCAGTCTTCTGAATACCCTGAGCACTTTCAGTATTTGAGACAGAATAACAGGAGAGGACTTCATATCAACATTCTCCATTAGGGTTGAAGGCATTGGAAGAGTTGAAGGGGAATGCTGAGGAACTTGAGAAGATTCATGAAAACTATGTGGTGTAGAGGAAGGCAATGATGTTGTATCATTAAACTGTTCATGTTGCTTTTTTTGTTGCTGATAAACTCATACTTGAGCAAGCTGGTGATGTTTGAGAGATGCTCGTTTGAATGTGGTAGTCATTTTTTCCTTGACTTCATATTTGCAGACCCTTGTTTTATTGGTACCAAAGAATCCTGTGAACTGAGCTGCTGTTGTTGAAAACATTCTTGTTTGGTTGCTGAACCTGAGGTATTCAGGGATGGGGTGACTGTTTCACGATCAAGCCAACTTGATGTTTACAAATCTTGGGTCTCTTCGTCATGTGAGGGTTGGTTCTATTTACATCGAGAGGGGTCCCTATCTCAACTTTTCCAACATTTAATCTCAGATTAGGGATCAATGGCTATCTTTTCTTCCCCTTTTTCATCTAAAAACTATCTATGGTAGAAGTTTACTGAGATAAATCTGAGCGTTTTATAATGACATATTTTTTTTAATTGTTTTTTGTAAGTAAGACCGACAAAATTCTATTAAAAAGATCATAGAGTACAAAAATGATACAATGAGCCCACCAAGGAGCTACAAAGACCAGAGGCACGCCCCAGAAGAGACAGGATGGCCAGCTCAAAATTTACAATTCCAGAATAAAAGATATATCAACTGTTCAAAGGGGCTCACAAAAAAAGCCAGCCCCGGAATCAAAAAAAGCTTAAGAAACCATTGAAAGTAACAACGAGGCTGATATGCACCGAAACTTCAGAGCCCAGAAGAAGAAGGGTATCCATCCATACGTTCTCCAAAAGGAGAAGCTTGTCTGCCAAAAAAAAGTGGCGAGCACTTACAGGGACACCATGCCGCGCCTATCTCATGCTCCTTGCTTCTAGCAGCTGGCCGGAAATGAATGCTGAGCTCATCCATAAGCGCTTCCAGGGTGCAGATGTTTTCCATCTAGTTCTGCTAGTAGCTTTCAATCCCTCAATTATCTCTTTCATCTGCTTCACATTGTTCTCCCGAGCTTGAATTTCTCGGGCTAGGAGGATTATGCACACCCAATAAGGATTAGCAGCAATCTGGTAGTCCAAATTGGTCTCAATCTCCTCCTGCAAAGATATCTCCAGATGGGAAATCTGGCCTTCTGTGGTCACGAACGTTTCCTCAACATATAGATGCGCCCAATCAAAATGCACGGTAGTGGAATCCTCATGGGTACTAGCCTGGGTTCCAGAATTAGCCCCTGTGTGTCTTTCATGACTCCCAGGATTTCTACTGGAGGCCCATCGACTCGATAAATTTATGTGTGGAACCATAATTTGCAAAAAGAAAGTACCAGAGGAGGAAGAAAATCCACCAGCAATGTTAAGCCAACTAAGGCGAAGGTGAACCCAGAACAACATAACCGAAAACTGCGAAGTGCAAATGATTTTAACAGTAAATATTGGGCTGCCCTCGTCACCTTGCCTGAATTTATAATCCGTGACCCTGCATCTGGATATGAAATTCGTACTAGACCATACATTCTCATTAGTTCCAATAATTCCCTTTCTGTACCTGCCAGAGATCTCGCATGCCCGAAATGTGATAATCCTGCTAAACTGGCTACTAATAGTGCCATCCCATCCGTAGAGAACGAGGCTGCCATCGTCTGTGAATTGCATCCTGTTAGGGTAATAAAACTGAAACTTAACATGCCCATCCTCCACGAGTGTATAATTCAAAAGGGTAATGCAGATGTGACCGGGCATACGCGTTAATGAAAGCCATCTCTTAGCTGTATTAAATACCACCCTGGTGAATGACCGACCCTTGGTACTTGGCTGCAAAAGGAACTCGAAAGTTGCCACGGGTCGTTGGATCGGCTGTAGGTGTCTCATCCACTCTTTAACCAAGTGGGAATTAATCCGCGTGTAATTAGGGTTCTCCCCGAGGGAGCAGATCAAAAGCTGCGATCTCCTCGCAGCGACATCAAGCCACGTGATCGCAAACCTTGGTTAAGGAGCCAACTTTGAAGGGAGAATGATCCATCACCCCCATGTTGGCCAATGCATCTGCCATTTTATTGCCATTACGTCGAACGTGTAAAAACTTAATGGCAGGAGAGGTTCGCATTATTTGGTGGAGCTGGTTTAACGTGCACTCCCATCTCTAGTTGAGCGAGACCTTAGAGATGGCCACCCCTCTCTAGATGCATCCCGCCATTGTTATCAAGATGTTGGAGTCCCCTTCAACTACCAGAGGTAACCATTGCTTCAATAGAGCCCATCTGAGACCATTGACCATGCCTTTGAGTTCTGCAACATTATTGGTGGTTTCTCCCAAGTTACCCAAGAAAATGCCCATAATAGAGCCGGAGTTGTTCCTTACCACTACCCCGAAACCACCCGAGCCCGGATAACCTTTAGTAGCTCCATCAAAGTTCAGTTTCAGAGTGCCCGCTCAAGGATTTCTCCAAGCATCACGGCTCAAATTTTTGGCTCTAATTCCATTCCGCTCTGAAGGTGCTCGAGGTAAGCTGAAAATACCCCAAGCATTCAAAATAATTATTTCACTAGGATAAACAAATCCCTTATCAGGGTGTAAATTTCTGATGCAGATGGTTTCCTTAAGGTGCTTATAATGACCTATTAACCTTGTCTTAACAATTTGATTAAATAATTAATATACAACATACTAACAGTTGACACGTATGTGAAATTATAAACCACAAGTATAGTGCTTAAGCTAAATGTAGTAAAAATATGCCAATATCCACCACATATTCCAAGATTTTGTAATTGCAATTGTCACCTATAATGATCCATGACCCACCATTACATTTTATATGTAATGGATGTCTAGAACGATTATGGGTGATTCCACGAAGGTGGTTCACAATTTTTGGCGCGCGGGAGCGAAAAAAAATGTTTTTGAGACCCTCAATCGCGGTATTTTCAAGCCCTCGATCGAGGCTTTAAACGCTCGATTGAGGGTTTGAAAATACCTCGATCGAGGGCTTCAAAATACCTCAATCGAGGGTATTTAAATAGTTGGATCAAGGGCTAGGTTAAACCCTCGATCGAGCAAATGCTTGATCGAGGGCTTGGTTAAACCCTCGATCGAGCTATTGCTCGATCAAGGGTTTGGGACAGAAAAAAAAAGGTATGGCCCGGCCTGTCGGCCGGCCCTGTTTGACAGTGAAAGCGCAGGTGTGCCGACTAAGACGACTCCAAGCACCTCGACCGAGCGTCCGCAGCCAGCACAGCATGTCCATGCATCCACCTCCATCCGCCATGGCTTCAAATCCACAAGGTAGGTGGATTTCAACCACATTTTGTTTGTTTTTCAAAAAAACTTAAATTTGTTATTTGTTTTCAAAAAAATCCAATTTTGTTTTTTTTGTTTTGTTCTTTGCTTTAAAAAACAACATAAATTTGATTTGTTTTGTACGTAAAAATGGGTGTTTAAAACATAGATTTAATTTAGTTTTTATGAATTTGTGAATGTAACCATTGAAAAACAAAAACCAACATCGAAACCAAAAACCATTGAAAGTAAAACCACCATCGAAACCAAACCAAAAACCATTGAAACCAAAACAAAAACCGTTTGAAAACATTCTTTTGTTTTAAATTTATGTTTTATTTATCTTTTAAAATTATTAATATTTTTTTCGTATGTCAACGTGTAGCATTTCACTGCTTAAATGCTACCGGTTCTATTTTAAAATGTGTTTTGACAAGCTGCCTGTTTTTTTTCAATCCTTTGAGAATGCCAAGAGGATTGAAAAAAAATAATCATATTAGGTTAGTGGTTTAACAAAACCATTAACATTGAATATTTATAATTTTTTTAAATTGAATATTTTAAATTTTTATATTATAAAACTTTATTAATTTAAAAATTAAAAGAATAATATTTTTAATATTTAATTAATAATAATATTGATTCAAAAATCTAAACATAAACCATAATAAAATATTAATCAATATAACTACAATAAATCAAGGAGATTAATAATATTAATGAAATCAATAATTTATTATGGTTTTAATATTTTTTTTTTGAAATTAAATATTTTTAATATTTATAATATAAAAGTTTGTTAATTTAAAAATTAAAAGAATAATATTTTTTAATATTTAATTTATAATAGTATTGATTCAAAATATAAACATAAATTATAATAATATATTAATCAATATAACTACAATAAATTAATGACATTAATAATATTAATAATTTATTATTAATAACATTATATAAACACATATTTTTATATTTATATATATAATATCATAAAATACTTATATATAAAAAATATTATTGTAATGTTACTCTCACTTTTTAATTGCATTGAGAGGCCCTCTAATAAAACGTAAAAGCGTAAAAGGTTATAATATGAGGGAGATCTAATAAAATGTAAAAACTAATTAATATTTAATCGGCCATTAAAAGGAAACGTGTGTATTGAAAATACACACGTTTTGGAAAAAATAAAATCTAAAATTAATGGTATGAGGGAGATCTTGTAACGGATGTAACATGTAAGGTTTGTCCTTTTTCGGCCATTAATAAAATTTAATATAAAGTAAAAAATTATAATATGAGTGAGCTCTTTTAATGATACATGTAACCTTTGTGATATTATTGTGTGCCATAAACAAAAATGAATAATACAAACTAAAAAGTAATAAATATTATGTCGGCCGTAAACAAAAAAGAAGTTAAAAAATATTATAGCCTACATAAAATAAAGAAGTGTTAAAAAATATTATAGTGGATATGAAAAGTAGAAACATACTATTATACGCAATATAAAATAAAGAAGTAAACAAAAATGTAAAAAAAATATATTATAGCGACATTAAAACTAGAAACATAAGAAGTAAAAAAAATATTATAGCAAAACTAAAAACTAAAAACATAAAAAGTAAAGAAATAAAGAAGTAAAAAAAAAAATATTATAGTGGACATAAAAAGTAGAAACCAAAGAAATAAAAAGAATATTATAGCCGACACAATATAATAGAAAAGAAAAGCAGCCATAATAATAGTTAGATTTTCTAACTAATAATTACATTTGATAACTAAATATAACTCCAAGCAAAAAGAGATTTGAATCTTGGTCTCTAGGTTAAGCCAATCCCAATCATCTTACTACTTACCAATAAATCACATAGAAATAGTGTTAAAAAAATGCCATAATAATAGTTAGATTTGATAACTAACTATAACTCCAAGCAAAGTGGGTTTTGAACCTTGGTCTCTAGGTTAACACAAGCCCAATCATCTTAATTCCTACCAATAGACCACACACAAATGTTGTTAAACAACAAAAGATGCATATTTATTTCATTCATTGCTTTGATTTCAGCAATGCATTTTTTTTATTTTTTACATGTATGCATTGAATTTATCAATTTAATAAATAAAAAATTCTTTCATTAATTTCAGCAATGCATTGTTTTTTGTTATTTACATCTATACATTGAATTTATCAATTTAATAGAAAAACTATTCTGCAATGATTTCAACAACTTAGATTTTGGTGTTCTCTATTTCAGGGCATATCGTGGATCCTTATGATAATATTGCAAATAATGAAGATATTGATTATCAAAGAAAAAAAATACGACAAATGTATAGAATAGAAAGATAAAATAATCTTTGTAGCAAGATTTATGTGGTTGTTGATTTCAGGAGGTTTTGGAGAATCCATATTATCCATGTTCTTTAGTCAACATTTCAAATCCATAACAGAAAAATAAGCATCAAAAAATACATAAGAAGAAAGAAAACACGATCGTGAACTAAAGAGATCGTGAAGACGTGTTATTTGTGCGAAAGGATTCTCAAAAGCATGAATGGGAGATAATTTAAGGGCTATATAGGAATCAATATAACTACCAATGAATACGACATACTTGGATACATGGAATGTGATAACAATTTACTCATACTTATTACTTACATTATTATGATCCTCATAATTCTTTCTGTGTTTTCAACTTAACGTGTTCCTTACAATGTTGAAATTTTTTATTGCATATTTTTCAGTGTAGATGTTATTCCGTGGAAGCATTGATTTCATTGTATGGATGCATAGATTTCAGTGTATGGACGCATTGATTTCAGTGAATGGATGCATAGATTTCAGTGAATGGGGCCATTGATTTAAGTGAATGGACGCATAGATTTCAATGTATGGACGCATTGATTTCAGTGAATGGACCCATAGATTGTAGTGTAGATGTTATTTTGTGGACGCATTGATGTCAGTGTATGGACACATAGATTTCAGTTTATGGATGGATTGATTTCAGTGTATGGACGCATTGATTTCAGTGATAACAAAAGAACGAGAAAAAGAGTTAAAACAAAAAGCAGAAGAACACAAAGAATTTCGAAAAAGGAAGTTAGAGGAAATGATAGTACAAGAACTAGAAGAACAAAGAAAACGAAACACAGATCGACAAAAAGAATATCTAAAAAGAAAGTTAGACGAATTGACAGTAGAACAACGAGAGGAACAAAGAAAACGAAACGTTGATTGACAAAGAGTGTATCGAGAGAGAAATTGAAGCAGTTGGAAGAACAAATAAATCAAGTTACAGAACAACAAATAAATCAAAATGTACGAAATGGATAAATGTCGGCAGAAGAAGGAGAAGAACGAACAAAACAAAATGGCGATCAACAAAAAGAAAATCAAAAAAAGAAGTTAGGTGAATTGACAGCAGAAGAACGAGAAGAACAAATAAAATGAAACGTTGATCGACAAAGAGCGTATTGAGAGAGAAAGTTGAAGCAATTGGAAGAACAAAAAAATCAAAATGTATGAAATGGTGGTAGAAGAACAAACAAAACAAAACACATATCAACAAAAAGAGAATCGAAAAAAAAAGTTAGGTGAATTGTCTCTATTTTCCAGTTTAACAATTTACTCAATAATTAATACTTATTACTTACATTATGATAATCCTCGTAAATGTATCTGTTTTTTCAACTTTACCTGTTCCTTACAATGCTGATCAAACTCAAGTTTTGTGTCACTGCCCACGACTGAAACTAGCCTAGATCCAAATCCTAGGCTCTATCAACTGCCCAAAGGGATCAAATCTCCTGAGGTGCAAACCTCTCCTCGAAAAGCTCCTTGAGTGCAATAGCTAAGAAGAGGTTTTCACCTCGGGAGATTTGATCCCTCTAGGCGTTTGATAGAGCCTACGACTTGGATCTAGGCTGGTAATATATACACATTTTCATTTTAAAAAACATGCTTAAGTGCATAAAAATAGAATACACAGTAAGTTTCCTTCCATTTCACTACACTAAATAATATTCAAAATATATATATATATTAATTTTTTAATAATATATATTATATAACATTTTAAAAATAAATTTAAATATTATGTAATTAAATTTAAAAATGTTTATTAAATTCAATATTTATTAATATAATTATATTTTAATATAAACTAATAATTTTATAAAATATTTTGCAATAACCTATATAATTAATAGTTATTGAAGCTTATCTTATAAAAACAACAATTTAGAGATGAAAGAATGAATATAAATTATATATCAAATAGGTACAATCACTAGTGTTGAAATGTAAATATTTAATTTTAAATTTGTTTCATTATGTGAAATGACATGTATAATAGGCCTTACATATGACATTCACCTTTGGATTCAAAGGTCTTTGCATGCACTATTTAGATTATACATACAAATGTAATAGCTTAAAATTCTCTATTGATTATCAATCCAAGTTCTTATGCGGTTTCCTCTATGCTATGTGTTATAATTTTGGAACTAAGAGTGATATTGTTTAATAGTTTTCATGTCATTATATCTAGTTTGAATTTGTAAAATGGGTAATAATCTTGTTGTACAATTACAACCACATGAATAGGTAGTCATTGCCAGATGATAAAAATATCTCAAGTTTCGTTGAATTTCTATTATAGTATAAAGTTAAATTTATTTCTCCTTAAAATTTGATTGTGTTTGTATATTTGTTTAGTCATAGAGAGGTTAGTATATTTGTTTAGTCCTTAATTTATTCCTGAACCATGGTCCAAAACCCATCCCTAGTGCACAAAATTGAATGTTTCCATCCATATCCAACTTTAAATGTAAACCTATCACTAGTAATCAATACCTTAAAATGACATTAATTCCTACACATAGAGACTATGATAATTTTCAACAAGACATGTGTGTCGACCATATCTATTGGTCCCAGATTCCTAAAATCTTATTTTAGGGCCCAATGTAGAGGTCCATAGGTCCATGATTGCTTGACTAGTACTAACTTATGAGATTTATAGGTCCATGGTTGTTCATTCAAATTGATTATCGATTACGAGAAGCATTTCCAAATAATAAAACAATTCCTTTTAGTGGTAGATACATCATTCATTTGGGATACCTTGGTCAATTACCTCATGTGAGTGATAACCCTATATATGGATGCAACAGAACTGATTTTTTATATCACATAGTCCAACCCTCTCCCAATGATAAACACATAGGATTACAGTGAACATGTTACTAACCATTCCATGCATAGACACATTAACACTTCATGCCTTTACATAAGAAGAACTTGCATCATTATCTATAATCAACTAGGATCATCATTAGAATATCAAGCAATAGGTTAGTATGCATCATACCTTTAGATAGGTTCGTATGGTTCAATCTAAAAGGTAGATTATCGATACTCAAACATGTAGCGAGCCCTAGTTGACTTACGCTTGATTCCATTTCCCCTCCATCCCATACTTGTATGTTGTCGCAACAAGTGTTGAACAACTAATTTTGATACCTAGGCCCATATGATGCTACCATTGCTAATAAAAATGATATCGAAATTGAATTTGGAAATTGAAACTGGAATTGAAATGTAAATTTGAAATTGAAAATGAAAATGATATTGATATTGTTATTGGAAAATTATATGTAAACTGAATTTGAATTTTGAAATGAAATTCGAATTGAAAATCGAAAATTGAATTGAAATGCGAAATGAAAATTGAGAATTGGAAATGTAATCAGAATTCAAATCGAAATTGAAACTTGGAATTTGAAATTGAAACTTGGAATTTGAAATTGAAATTTGAATTTGAATTGTGAAATTTGAAATAGAGTTTCAAATTTGAATTGAATTTGAAATTTGAATTTGGATTTGAAATGCGAAATTTGAAATAGAATTTGAAATTTTAATTTTAATTTTAATTGTGAAATTTGAAAGAGAATTAGAATTAGAAATTGAAATGTGATGCAGATAGTTCTGAAGAGAGATCTTTATTGCTTCGTGCTCTACGACGCATGAGAGGATCTGATGTTGCCCAAGAGAGTGGCCTTCGGCAGCACTCCCGTTCACCGAGTGTGGCCACGCCGGGTTCGACTGTCGCTGGTGGCAGCAACAGGAGAGCTGGTGTGTCAGTTCATCTCAACAACATACATGGTGATCCCGAGGTGGGTGATGGACGACCAGAATCGAGTGCCTGAGGGGCATCAGGTGCATGTTTTGGGTAGGATACATTTTCAGTAAAGTTTTAGTATATAATGCATTGAATTTCAGTTGCAAGTTATAATATATTTTTTTAGTAACATTTGTGTTTTGGTTTGGATCGCAGGTGCCCCATCAGGGGGATCATATGATGATGAGGTCGCACAGATCACTCTCGTTGATATCATTGCCCATCGAGAGTGGGTGAACTCATGTGTGTGTACATTGAGGGAGGATTCTCCCACACAACGTTCTTTATCCATGATGTTATCAGCATTTGATGAGATGTTGGCCCTCTACAAGAGGGTGGGACCTCTCAGTGACATTTGGCGTCATTCATGCCATAGGAGGAGACAAGGTGTCATTGGGATCCACAAATGGGAGGACGTCAAAGTCGCAATAAGAGGGCATGACGTCAAGGGTACTTTGTTCGACATCCCACCTAACCGCCCTTCCTGTCAACTGCTTAGACTCACGGATTTTAAGTAGGAGGCCGCTGCACCACATCTATATGATAGATTCGTGTTAGCGTGGGGCATGTTCCACCACCATGACCAGGTCCCGTTGTACTTTTCAAAACATGTTTATGCAGAGTTTGTTTAGGACATGCACCCAGATTACAACAGCACATTGTCCACGTTCTATGGGATGGGTAGCGGACGCTCCTACCAATGTCCTGGAGCTCGAATAGACCCTGCCTTCGTGCCACCCGTTGCGAGGTTGGTACCGCTTCCAGATAGGGCGGTGATCAGGTCGGGGGATGTGGCGCAATCATCCTAGCTTGCTGCAAAGGCTAGAGCCGACCTTGCAGACTCGTTGTTCACTGCCATGGGCAGTGTTGTTGTTGCTGCGCATGGAGAGGCATCTAGACCACCCCCTCCACCTGCAGAGCCATTGATAGAGTATGTCCCTAGTGACATGCTCAGGATTCTCGATGGCGAGGCCCTACTGAGGCATGCTAAGTTAGCCTGAGATGCATACTTTCGGTCATATCGTAGATCCGTCGCTACAAGACAGGTATACTTTTGTATAATTATGTATATATGTTCTTCATGTTACATCATATTATATGTCGTAAATTGAATGGTTAATAATACTTAAGGGAGTTGTATTCTATTGCTCCATGCAGGGAAGCACATTCATGGATCAGCTCTTTGGCAGTGAGCCATCGGTTTGTCCATCTGCTTGTCCTACCCAGATCATTGTGAACCATCATCAAGCATGATTAAACCATATTGAACCATGGTCACCCTTAGTTAATAACTTGCTCAAACATGGTTATCGATTGTTAAACATAATCAACCATGGAAAAACTTCTTTATCCATATTGAATCAAGGCAAACAAAATTCAAATGTAATCTGGCTCAACCAACCTCAATTGTAATCTAACATGGTCAAACATGGAAAGACATACCCCTCTTTTGGCCAACCATACTCAACTATAATCAACCAATATATGTGTGTCAACATGGTCAACCATTGTTAAACCATAATTAACAATAGTTATTATTTTTAATTATTGACTTTTGAAGGTTAAAATTAATTTATAATAATATTAAATTATGTCCCATTGGAACCTAACCTTTACAATGTTTGCAATTGTAATGTATTAATTAAACATTAAAATTATTAATTCATTACAAACTATATTCTCAAGTGTATATACATTTAATATTAAAATTTGATATTATTGTTATTGAATTTTAATATTATTCAAGTCAAACTTTAGTGTTATTTTCACTTAGACTTTAATTATATTTAATTATATTTATCATTAATAACAAGAATAATAATAATAATAATAATTAAATCCATAAATTAGATTTACAACACCAATAACTATAATTGTAGTAATAATAACATTCATATTTATAATAATTTGAACAATATTATTGACAACATTATTAATATTAAAATTTTTAATATTAATATTAAAAATAGTTTTCACATTTTTTATATTAAAATATTTATAACTTTAATTTATCCTATTTATTAAATATTACATTATGACATATTATCGATTCAATCTAAATTATTGTTTATTAAACATTATATATTAAATAACATGTTTTTTAATTAAAACATTAATTTTTATAATATTAATCATCCTACAACAAGGGAAAAAGCTACGTGGCAGCTTAGTCCCTACCAAAGGGAGTGGGCCATGCGCCACCCACAGCTACCCACCAACCACCAATAGCTACCCAGAAGAAAAAGCATAAGGGAGAAGGCTAGAGCACATGGAAGAGAAGGGTGAACGTTTCAAAAATTGGAGCAGGTGTTAGGCTAGAGGGAAGTTTGAGCAAAACTATCGGCGCACTAAGCTGTAAGTCTCTGTCAAAGTAGTAAGACAATGTCGGGATGCTTGAGCACAAATGTTGCAACAATAAGTCAAGATGTCCGAGTTCAAGGTCTGCGAGGGAAGATGTCGCTTCTTGGAAATAAATTCGCGTCTAATTTCGAAAATTTGTGTTTCAAAGTTTCTACTGCTACAACTTCTATAAAACTCTCTTGTTCGTGCTGGAATATCACCACGCGACGTGAAGGTGGAAAACATAATTCCTTACTTGTCTATTCAGAACAACGAATTTCGCTTTTGAGTCTCCAAACCAACAGAAAACCTGGAAGCCAGACTTTGGACAAAGTTTTGTGTATTTAGACACTAGAGGAATTGTCGCGCGCGGACTCCGTATTTGATGTAGAAATTCAAACAACCCTGTCTAAACTTGATGATGATAACTATGATGAAGAATAGGCTATTGCTTCTTCTTGTATTGTTGTTGCTTCTTCTTGTATTGCCGCAGATGTGACCCCTTCCTTATTTTTAGCTTCTTTCGATTTAGAAGAATATTCAACTGATTTGTTTCTTACCATGGTGAGGGAAGATTTACAAGCTGATTTTGGCGTTGTGCAGCCCTCAGTCCTTTCGAGTTCCTATTATCAATTATTTATTGCTGAATTTGAAGAGAAATTTTGGTCGTCGAGTGACTATGCTTCTACCAATGGTTCCAATGGCCTGTCTGAGCTTCCGTTTAGTATAACTGATATGCTAAGGTAGACATAATTGAGAATACGAGCTTACATATATTGGTAACCCGGTGCTTCTCAGCATGTTGTGTTATTGTAATCCGTTCTTGCTACCATGTTTTCGTTAGCAGCAGCCTGACCACGAGCTATATTTTTTATAGAAGTAAAACTAGATGTTATTGGTTGGCTAGAGTGGGGTGCAAATTGCAATCCTGTTGATTGATTCATCGAAAGGGTTTTCTTAGTCCTAGAATTCTGAGGCTCACAAATATTTTGGGAAATATGTTTTTATCTTTAAGCTAAGGAATCAGTAGTTCCCAGGTCTTCAGACTTGATACAAAAGAAAACATATTTTTTCTTTTAATCTTTGTAAAGAATGGAAATAGGTAGAACTCATGTCATATATTAAGGTTTAACATAGTACCATCTGTGTGACTCATCTACTCTACTACAAATCATCAATTGTAATCCTTTTGTGTTCTCTTTATGCATTAATTTCTTACTATGAATCAAGTATTCATGTTTTGACTTGAACTTCTTTTTTGGTATGCTTTTGCAATGGTGCATGTAAGAAAAGATTGGTCTGCTTTTTTATGTGCGAGTTCCTTTTAGCAAGAATCATCTTCAGAAGAGATGTTACCTCGACTTTGTTTTGGCTACTTATTGATATTATCGTGGGTTGCCATCTCAAATGCAATTGACTGTTCCAACAGTTCTTCATTTCTTTCGTATTGCAAGCCTGTTGGAAGTTCAATTTTGCAGATAATTGCACCAATAAGAGGACATGGGCATGAACATGTTCCTAGTACAACTTATTCACCTAGTACTCTTCTCACGGCCGCTCCAGCTAGGACTCCTCTTCCATTTCCTATGAAGACTCATTCACATGCTTCATGCAGTTTAACCACAGCTTCTGAACATAAGAGAAAATGGTCAACACCTGCTTCTAATGTCTTACCACGCGTGCACTGATATCTACTCATGTTCCTATTCTTACATCTACGACATTAGAACCTCTTTAATCATGAGGAAAACAATGTTCATTCTGTGGAGAAATTTGAGTGTGGGGATTCCACACCTTAAAGTGCTACTAATATGATATTTGTATACGACGAAGCTCGATGAGTTCAAACCCTTTGTATTTTTAGAGGCCCAATGAAATATTGGTTGAATCTAGCAACCAAGTGTTCACATGTTCCTGCATTCCATCAATCAACCAAACATGTGTAAAGTCTTCTCCAAAGCTTGTAGATTCTCACAACGTGCTGGAAACGTATTATTATCTTTGCATGAGAAAAATAGACTACATGAAAAGGGTTTATGGGAAAAGGATGTTGCGGCTACATTAGAGCTCCACTATTGTCGATAATGGAAGAATGGAAGAAGAACAAGGCGTTCCTCATGTGAGCAAAGATTTCTGGTTGGACTAATAGTACACATTGACAGTTGCAAATTGAAAACAGGTGACGTGTAAAAATGTGCCCTGCCAAACAGGGCAGGTGTAATTTTCTGCAATTTTCTAAATTGTTTTTAAACTACTAAAAATTTCAATCCTTGTGCAAGCATTTACCTCAAATCCGGGTTGTCCTTAACCCATGAGAAAATCAATTTTTTGTTTTCAAATAATAACAAATGTATTTTAAATTTAAAAAAGAAGAAGTTAAATACACTATTTTCTAAAACATTGTAAAAACATTAACGAGCATAACCAAAAAATTGACGATTAATACAGGTCAAAAAGCTTTGAGTGTATATCCCTCCCTTCGCAGGAACTAATAATATTTATTATTATATGTTTTAATAATATTAATCATTAATATAAATCATAAATTTCATATATATTATTAATCATCTTAAGCTCTTTATAATTATTACATTAATTATTAAACATTATATACTAAATAATATTAATTTTTTTATTACTTTTTTGGAAATATTAATTTTTATATTATTAATTATATTGTAATAATACTTATTATTATGTTTTAGTTATATTAATCATTAATATTTATTATAAAAAATTTCAAATTATTATATAAATAATAATCATTCTTGAAAATAATTATAGTTAGCTTCAATATTTGATATGATTTTTTTGTAAACTAATAATCACATTAATTCATAAAGATAACAGTACAAAATATACTAAGTTTACGGGCCTCCCATAGCGAGAAAACATCCCATTATGCTCATGCGCATACCTCACCCATAAGAGAAAACGACATGTTAATATAAGGAGTTATACATGTATGAATATGAGGATCAATTTTTATCAAATATGTCAAGCATAAAACTAAAAAAGAGACCAGATGCTTAGTGGCCTCAGCTCGTTTACAAGAAAGCTTAAAAAGAGGTGAAAACATAGCATAGGTGAACCTGTGCATGACTGCGACGTGGAGGCTTTGAACGCGTCCTTGCTCTTAACAACTTCATATTTGGTTTGTCGTTAGTGGTGTCGGTGGTTGATTCTCTAGTTCGACCTTGACTGCTCGTTCCTTTCCCTCGTTATGAGCGTGAGAGTCGTCGATTCCTTCAAAGAGCTCATGTATGGTGTGGATCGCAACGATGGTGTGGAGGAGAGGCGAAGGTATGCGATAATGAGGGCCACATCCGCACACCAGTTCACAAGTGCTTGGCCTCTATCCCTCAGCTCGAAGATACGCGCTTGACGATCTTCCTCTGCTTCGTTGAGATCATTTCGAAGAAGAAGCACAGCATCAATCATTCTGTCAAGATACCCAAGGAGACCGGAGTTGGATTTGTCCTGGTCCGGTTGATTGGTGCTGCCACCCCTCGTGCATTTGTGCCCATGCCGCGCCATGAAGAAGGTCGTTCCAGCAATTTAATTATATTAAATATGTGCGCCGGACCATTGCCATTCCGTGGCTATTTTCTAACTCAATTTTCACACAACTAATGCTGTTCCATTGATTTTATTCGAAGTGTGACCAACCAATTCAAAATTGACACAGATTGCAATCATAGTGAACTCAGCTTTATTAACTAATCCGAAATCATTAAGAAATTAAGATTCCAATCAAATTTAGTTAAAACTACAGTTTTTGACATTTACACTGATCAAAATAAGATTTCTAAAAAAAATTGAAACTAATGACAGAGTTCCTCCAGTGCCAAGTTTTCATCACCACCACAATTTTCTAATACAGTTCTCACTAAATCCACAGGAAATCCCATATCTACCAACCTTTGAACCTTCTGTTCCATTATTCCAACATCTTCCCCCATGGCAAAAGTTCGAGTCCAGTAACGAGCGGTGCTTACAAATGCTTCGTTGTCGCTAAGGTATTGCCCAGCCACGACAGCATCCAGAGGATCATTAGGCTCTGGCGCGGAAAGCAAGGCTTGCAAAGAAAGTAAGGTTGTATTCAATGTTAGTGCTGCACTCCAGTTATCTTTAAGAGTATCCAAGCATATTGCACCATTTGCACTGCTTATATTAGGATGCCACACTTTGGTAATAAATTGCATTTTGGGCGGCGCAAACTGATAGTTCTCAACGGATAGTTCTCAGGCACACGAATGTTAATTTGAAATGTGCCCCCTTCGTAAGGAGTACCCGCAGGGCCTCCAATAGACGCGCACAGGTGTAACGAATTATTGTCTTCGCACAACTTGATGGTTATCCCTGTTAGATGCTTAGTTTTCTGTATCTGATTTATCTCCTTCTGTACACGTCCAACACCCAACACCATTGTTCCCTGTTGAATGCAAACAGCTTTTAAAATCCTCGCCTTTAAACTTCGAGTTCTCCGGATACAGAGATTACTCAAGGCAATCTGAACAAGCACACGTCCGCTTTCTTCGAAAATGCTATCGGCGACTGGTTAATTTCATGAAATACTAAACAAATGTAGCGTACTTATATGGATCCTATTTAGGAACTTATTTCATACATGTCGGCTGGCTGAGATGAATTTGTTATTACATTTGTTATATGAATGTGTTATTATATTATATTATTTTATATTTAGTAAAAAAATTTATAAACAAGATCAACAATTTTAATTTCCCTTGAACAGTTGCTAGGAGAATATGTGAAGAAATATTATTGGTACAAGTTGTCATTGTTTAGATGTATTCAGCAATTAACCAAAGAGTAATTTGATCCATAAATCAAATTAAATGAAATGTTGATAATGGTTAAGATAATTTTGATAAATCATTAGTCACACAGTTTGAAAACTATATTTTTAAAAAGCATTCTACTCAGAATAACAATAATTGAATGTGCATATCTGAATTCGAATAGGTTCACTATTCCTGTGAACGCGTGTGGTCTCAATATCCCAAGAGAAATGAATAAAAGAGTTTTAAAATCCCCAGTCTCAATATCCCAACATGAATGAACTTGTATGAAATTAATTACCTCTAAGCTTACTACATGACAACATGCTTTAATCAAGATTGGTATATTTTTTGATCAGTTTTTATGGCGATTACCAAATAATTTATATATGTAACAATTAAAGGAGGAATAAGCTCCCTGATTTTAACTCCTTCAGCAAAAACAGGACAAAGGGTTTGCAATAGCTAGTCAAATGCTATAAGCATAAACACAACAATGAATTTGCAAACTGTCTCATACGCTCCATTTTATTTGCAATTTACTTTTCATGTTTCTCTGTATTTCATTATATGACAACTACATGTAATATAGCTTTAAGTAATGTAATATATCGTTTTCAAATTGAACAATAATTTCATTAAAGACCAGACAAAACAACTAATCAGAGAGTGTGTTTTGCAATACATTTTACATTATTGCCTTCCAAAATAAACCATATAAAATGACATTACTCACCACCAACCATGTAAGATTATAAAATTAATGAACAGTAATCTATGTCAAAAAGGTAACCATGTTCCATACTATGAGAATACAACACATTTATGAGAGAATATACAATAATTATGGAAGTAAGGCTAATTCCATATCCAACAAAGAGTCTAATGGGAGTGCATCCTTCACCACAGTATAATACAATTTACTATATTCGTTTTAGAACTATATTTCCAAAGGGAAAAAAATAATCGTAATTTCAATCTTGTCCAGTATCCTATTGATCCCCAACTAGAGGAGATTGTTAATAATCAAATAAAATGAAAACCTTAATTTATATATACTGGAATCTTCTGATTAAAACAATGAGTAGAAAATTAATAACGGAAGCATACCTGAATCCATTGAAGTAGAAACCTTACAGGAAGAGAACCCTTTGAGATGATCTTCCAATTCTAGCCACTAGATTCTGCGTCAACTTCTCTTGAGAGGATTTTCAGAAATTGGAATGCGTCGTGGTAGAATGGGGACCATAACCTTATTTATAAACCGCTAGGGCAGTTCACAATAACCGCTAGGGCAGTTTTAACTTTATCATAATTATATTTCCGCCTCTCATAGAAATAATAATTATCTAATGGTATCTACACAATAATCTCATGACAATTATACCCTTAAGCCAATTAATCAATTATTAATTAGATCACTATATTTAGGCTTAATTAAATGATAGCACACACATTTTAATTATTTACATGTGTTGCCCAAATTATAGATTAATTACGAAAATTATTCTAACAATCTCCCACTGGGCCACATGCATATGTAATCAAATAAATGTGCTTAACCTTATGAGCTCAAAAATTTGCTATCATGTCCTTAGGGTATATCCGAACAATCTGGTCCATTAACTATACTGATATAGGATCAAGGTGTCCTTTGTTACATCAATCGTTACTAGACCAATCAATGGTCACATATATCTGCATAGCTAAATGACATAGATCAATCATGAGTGCATAGCATGGAAATTACATGCAATGTGATCTATTCATGCCTATTTCCAACTGGTCCTACTTAACTTTATTAAGATCAAATTTTTATCATAATTTAACAGAGTGCAATAAAATGAATACTTTATTTCTGCAGAACACAATCCAAATGTATAGATAAAGTCTAAACATAACATAGAGCAATATACAATGAATAATATAAACTCCCACTAAATCTGAATATCCTCAAATGAGACAACACCCATATGAGCAGTGTGCTCATGAAAGACCTTGGGTGGTAATCCCTTTGTAAGCGGATCCGCTATCATGGAGTTTGTTCCAATATGCTCTATGGATATCTGTCCACTCTGTACTTTTTCTTTTACAACTAGGAACTTGATATCAATGTATTTTGATTTTGTAGAACTCCTGTTGTTATTGGAATATAAAACTGCTGATTTATTGTCACAAAATATCTTCAGTGGTCTTTCAATACCATCCAGAACACGCAGCCCAGTGACAAAATTTCGTAGCCATATTCCTTGATTGGATGCCCCATAACATGCTACAAACTCTGCTTCCATGGTGGATGAAGTTATGAGTGTCTGTTTGGCAGACCTCCATGAAATTGCTCCACCAGCCAACAGATAAATATAGCCTGATGTGGATCTTCTGCTGTCTTGGCATCCAGCAAAGTCGGAGTCGGAATACCCAATGATCTCTAACTGATCCGATCTCCTATATGTAAGCATGTACTCTTTTGTTCTCTGTAAATATCTCATAACCCTCTTGGCTGCTCTCCAATGATCCATTCCAGGGTTACTTAGATATCTGCCTAACATGCCAACAATGTACGCAATATCCGGACGTGTACATACCTGAGCATACATTAGACTCCCCAAAGCCGAAGCGTAAGGAATCTTCTGCATTTCTTGACTTTCTAAACTATTTTTAGGGCATTGATTAAGACTGAATTTGTCTCATTTAGCGACAGGGGTATCACCTGGTTTGCTATTTTGCATGCCATACCTTTTGAGGACTTTATCAATATAGGTCCTTTGTGACAATCCTAAAATACCCCTAGAACGATCTCGGTGTATCTGGATTCCTAAGACAAAGGAGGCATCACCAAGATCTTTCATCTCAAAATGTTTTGATAAAAATCTCTTGGTGTCGTGCAATATGCTAATATCATTTGTGGCTAGCAATATGTCATTGACATATAAAACCAGGAAAATATACTTACTCCCACTGAATTTGTGATACACACATTCATCCATATGATTTGCCTCAAAACCACATGAGACAATAATTTGATGAAACTTGAAGTACCACTAACGAGAAGCTTGCTTGAGCCCATAAATGGATTTAGTTAATTTACAAACCATATTCTTTGAGTCTTCAGACACAAAATTTTCTGGTTGTACCATATAAATTGTTTCATCAATGTCACCATTGAGAAACGCTGTTTTAACATCCATTTGATGTAACTCAAGATCATAATGTGCAACTAGTGCCATGATTATCCTGAAAGAGTCCTTCGTAGAAACTGGAGAAGCTCTCTTTGAAGTCAATTCCTTCTTTTTGAGTAAAGCCTTTAGCTACAAGACGTGCTTTATATCTTTCTACATTACCATTTGAATCCCGCTTGGTTTTAAATATCCATTTACAACCAATGGGCTTCGTACCAACTGGTAATGGGACAAGTTCCCAAACTTTATTGTCTTGCATAGATTTGTACTCTTCATTCATGGCTTCAATCCATTTCTGAGAGTTGGAACTTTTCATGGCTTGCTGGAAGTTGATTGGATCATCTTCCATCATTCCACTTTCTACCTCACGTTCCTGGAGATATACGATATAATCGTCCGAAATTGCACTTCTCCTCTCTCTAGTGGATCTCCTTAATGGCATATTTTCTTGAGGTTGTTGAGTTTGTTCTTCAGGAGCAATGTCCTCATTTGCAATGGGTTGAACAATTAAGGGTTGAACAATATTGTCTGTTGGTTGAGGATCCAAGTTTACTTCTTGATCAATGATAGGTAGTGAAACCTGTACATTATCAAAAGCAATAGTAGATCCCTCTTTCTCCTCAAAGACAATATTCCTAGCCTGATTTCTCCCCCCAAACTCAACATCCTCAAAAAATGTTGCAGTTCCCGTCTCAAAAAATTGACCTAATAGCAGGATCATAAAATTTAAAAACCCCTTGATCACTCTGCATAGCCAATAAAGTAGCTGCTAACTGTTTTAGAGTCCAGTTTCTTTTCATGAGGCTTATAAGGTCTCGCTTCAGCTGGACATCCCCAAATATGAAATTGCTTTAAACTGGGCTTTCCACCCGTCCAAAGCTCATAAGGCATTTTAGCAGCTGCTTTAGTTGGCACTCAATTTAGGATATAAGCTGTCGTTTTGAGTGCTTCACCTCATTGGTTACCGCACCTCTGAAAGCTTCTGGAATGCCGCGCTTCATGATCATAAGACTTAGCCTATTTGAACGTTCCCACTTATCCCAATAAACCTCACCCTCTTGAGTACTATCCTCATTGAGTTCATCGGGTTTGGGCATTCTCAAGGCTAAATCTATATCCATGCAACCTAAGAGAAACATCATATTCTCTTTCCAGTCCTTAAAATTAGTCCCATTTAACATAGGGACATTATTGATGTTGGCAGATATAGAAGTAGTTGATATAAAAACTGAAATAGAGAACAAAATAAAATGAATCAAATAAACCATCATGTTCACATAAAATAAGCAATTAAACACATAATCTTTAAAAAACAAATTATGACATTTCAAGATACCTGGCACAACATTAATATCAAGTCTTTGGACAGTAATATTAACTGTAAGTGGTACTCTTGTTGTAGTGATCAAATATTGATGATAAGTTATGTCAAATAATAAATCTATCTTTGGATTGAGTTATTATTCACATTAAGTTACCTTTATAATCATCACATATTTATCACCACAGGTATGTATGCAATTTGACCAAATATTAACTTTCCTTTGGGCCAGTCAATACCCGCATGAATCACATACACACAAAAAAATCTAACACCCCGAACAGACTAATCTACACGAAAGATGTCACTTTGGTGATTTTCCGCTTTAATTAGCCTATATAAAATGCTAGATCAATAACTTAAATAAAAATGCTATTAAATTTCAAATTCACATAAAAATGCTATTAAATTTCAAATTCACAGTTTTGATCAATAATTATATACTGAATACAATAACTGCGTACAAATCAACTGAAAAATACATTCCTAAGATTTAGAAATGCCAATAAAATAAATACAAGCAGCTCAATATTTACAGACTTTAGTTTATGGAAGTAAAGATCCCGTTCCTCCAGCCTCGAAGCTGGTAGCCTCCAGTCATAAGGAACGGCCAAAATTGTATTTGCTTCGACTCCAAATTCAACACACCATTGAACCCATTCTCTCCAAACAGAAGACAGTGGACCTGTTATGTAACCAGGGTCGAGCTCTTTCTGGTGTGGAGCCAAACAGAATCCAGCGGGTGGAAATCAAGAGGAGAAAAGGGACAATTGAGCATGGCCCATGCTCTGAGTTGCGTAGTTGCGTCGAAGCAAATCCCGGAATTATAACTCCAGAGAGCTTGGAACTGTACTCCGACCATCGTTCCCCTTCACCACTGACGGCTGGCGCCTCTAATTCGACCACCAGAATGATACACACAATAAGAATCTTTGTGAACAGAGGTGATGATAACGCTGCCATGGCTGCCCATTCAAGCAGTTCATCGACACTGCTGACAGCAACGACAGAGGGATTGACTGTTGATGTACAGTACTTTTTTTTTTTCAGTTCAGAAGCTTCTGAATCTGCTGGAATCGATAGTTGGGTTGGATCTCTAAACTCCATGAATTCTTTCATGCCTGCACAGTGGCCACCACCGGGCTATTCTAGGCACACAAAGCATATAAATAACAGAATCCTGTAACACTACGTTTCGGAGATAAAACCCTTCCCAACCCAAATGCCCAAATACATTTTGTTGGTCGTTCATATCGCAGATCCCTTTGGCTGTCTGGTGATAAAAAACACAGGATTTCTGGGCAAAACGACCTTGCTATCTAAATGGCATTTGTCCTGGGGAAATGCGAAGTCGGGCACATTCCCTCTCCTTTAAAAAAAAAAAAAAAAAAATGGCTTCAGAGAAATTACGCGGACACATGATAAAAAATACCAAGTTCGGATACAAATTGAATCTGATTGACCGGAATGGAATTATATATCATGAATGCTGATCAGGTAACTGTCACGGGGTTCAAGAAAGGATCGCTGGACAGTTAGAGGGCTATGGCTTTATGAAGTTCGTATCACGTACAGCTGCTGATAATGCCCAGCACTGAACAAGTTTTCAGAATGAATTGGGCATCTTTTAGCATGGGAGAAAAGGCGTTTGGATGGAGGCCCAGATTATTCTATATTTGGATTCAGATGTCTCAGATTTGGTCTTGCAGGAGATGCAAATACAGGGCGTTCAAAAATTACAACTTCGATGGAAGTCCACAGACTAAAAAAAAAATTCTTTGTTGTGCAGATATATTTAATAAATGAAAAAACGGATTGCTATTCGAAGCATTTATAATGATCTGCCAATCTTTTAAATTCTCTTCCACGAAATTTTTAAATAACCATGCCTTAAAATAATAATAATATTTTACTCTCTCTGAGACTCTAAAAAAATTTTTCTGAAGAGAATCCATTGACAAATATATATATATATTAAATTAATAACTCAAAGAATTAATCAAGAAGTAAGCTCTGATACCACTTGTTAATAATCAAACAAAATGAAAACCTTAATTTATATATACTGGAATCTTCTGATTAAAACAATGAGTAGAAAATTAATAGCGGAAGCATACCTGAATCCATTGAAGTAGAAACCTTACAGGAAGAGAACCCTTTGAGATGATCTTCCAATTCTAGCCACTAGATTCTGCGTCAACTTCTCTTGAAAGGATTTTCAGAAATTGGAATGCGTCGTGGTAGAATGGGGACCATAACCTTATTTATAAACCGCTAGGGCAGTTCACAATAACCGCTAGGGCAGTTTTAACTTTATCATAATTATATTTCCGCCTCTCATAGAAATAATAATTATCTAATGGTATCTACACAATAATCTCATGACAATTATACCCTTAAGCCAATTAATCAATTATTAATTAGATCACTATATTTAGGCTTAATTAAATGATAGCACACACATTTTAATTATTTACATGTGTGGCCCAAATTATAGATTAATTACGAAAATTATTCTAACAGAGATCTATCCTCTTCTCCGACTAAAACTTCTAAGGTGGTAGCTTCCCATGTATGCTGAGTGTGAAAATAGGGATGGAACACTCGGCGTGGAGCTGGAAGAATGTAGAGCGTGGAGGTTGGATGAGTGCTGAGCGTGGAGGTTGGATCAATGATGAGCGTGGAGGTTGGAGAGGGATAGAGAGGAGATGGGTCTGCCATGAGAGAGAGAGATGGAGCTGGGGAGGTAGGAGTGTTGGGAGTGAGACGAGAGAGAGAGATATGGAGCTGCGTGGAGATGGGAGGCTGGAGCAGCATGGAGATGGGAGGCTAGAGCAGCGTGGATCATGGAGGATGGAGCTGGCTGGATAATAGAGGATGGAGCTGCCTGGATAATGGAGTCTAGCAGCATGGATGATAAATGGAGTTGGCTGGGAGATGGAGTGTAGCAGCGTGTGTAATGGAGGATGGAGCTGCGTTGGAGATGGAGTTAGCAGCTTGGGTAATGGAGGATGGAGCTGCATGGGAGATGTAGTTAACAGCGTGGATAATGGAGGATGGAGGATGGAGCTGCAGGAAGCCAGCTATCAACATGAGAATGGGCAACGTTAAGGCATTGGTGAAGGAAGCCAACAGGCTGAGCGTGAAGGGAGAAGGTAATTGGAAGAGTGGGCGCACAAGAAGCAAAATGAAGGAGTGAAGAGGTGCATGCAAATGGGAGCATGGAGTGAAGATCTGAGTGATGGCAGGTAGTGGAGGTGGCGAACATAGTGCTGAGCGTGAAGGTGGAGCCAAGGGGTGTCCCAATTCCTCCCTGTTTAGATCTCGAAGCCTCCCCTGCTTCCATCCATCATTATCCCATGGTTTTTTTTCATCCATCATAAGCCCATGAGATATAGTTTGAGGTCCATCCTCACTCACAAGATTTTGTACAAGTTTTGGAGAGGATGTGCCCAAAAGAGGAGAGGAAATTCCTGCAGTGCCAATAGTTAGAGTTTGTCCATTGGCAGTCTCCTGAATACCCTGAGCACTTTAAGTATTTGAGACAGAATAATAGGAGAGGACTTCATATCAACATTCTCCATTAGGGTTGAAGGCATTGGAGGAGTTGAAGGGGAATGCTGAGGAACTTGAGAAGATTCATGAAAACTATGTGGTGTAGAGGAAGCCAATGATGTTGTATCATTAAACTGTTGATGTTGCTTTGTTGTTCTTGATAAACTCCTACTTGAGCAAGCTGGTGATGTTTGATATTTGAGAGATGCTCGTTTGAATGTGGTAGTCATTTTTGCCTTGACTTCATATTTGCAGACCCTTGTTTTATTGGTACCAAAGAATACTGTGAACTGAGCTGTTGTTGTTGAAAAACATTCTTGTTTGGTTGCTGAACCTAAGGTATTCGGGGATGGGGTGACTATTTCACGATCAAGCCAACTTGATGTTTACAAATCTTCGTTCTCTTCATCATGTCAGGGTTGGTTCTATTTACATCGTTAGGCGTCCCTATCTCAACTTTTCCAACATTTAATCTCAGATTAGGGATCAATGGCTATCTTTTCTTCCCCTTTTTCATCTAATAACTATCTATGGTAGAAGTTTAGTGAGATAAATCTCAGCGTTTTATAATGATCTATTTTTTTTTTTTTGTAAGTAAGACAGACAAAATTCTATTAAAAAGATAGAGTACAAAAATGATACAAAGAGCCCACCAAGGAGCTAAAAATACCAGAGGCACACCCCGAAAGAGACAGGATGGCCAGCTCAAAATTTACAAATCCAGAATAAAAGATATATCAAATGTCCAAAGGGGCTCACAGAAAAAGCCAGCCCTGGAATAAAAAAGAGCTTAAGAAACCATTGAAAGTAACAATGAGGCCAATATGCACCGAAACTTGAGAGCCCAAAAGAAGAAGGGTATCCATCCATATGTTCTCCAAAACCAGAAGCTTGTCTGCCACAAAAAGTGGCGAGCACTTACAGGGAGACCATGTCGCGCCTAGTCAGACCTCGACGTCTCATGCTCCTCACTTCTAGCAGCTGGCTGGAAATGAATGTTGAGGTCGTCCATAAGCACTTCCATGGTACAAGTGTTTTCCATCTTGTTCTGCTGCATTGCTTTCAGTCCCTCAATTATCTCTTTCATCTGCTTCACAGTGTTCTCCCAAGCTTGAATTTCGCGGGCTAGGAGGACTCTACACGTCCAATAAGGATTAGCAGCAATATGGTAGCCCAAATTGGTCTCAATATCCTCTTGCAGAGATATCTCCAGATGTTCAATCTGGCCTTCGGTGGTCACCGACGTTTCCTCAACATACAAATGCACCCAATCAAAATGCACGCGAGTGGAATCCTCCAGAGTACTAGCCTCGGTTCCGGAATTAGCCCGTGTGTGTCTTTCATGACTCCTAGGATTTATACCAAATCCCCGACGAATGGACAGATAGATGTGTGGAGACATAATTTGCAAAAAGAAAGTACTAGAGGAGGAAGAAAATCCACCAGCAATGTTAAGCCAACTAAGGCGAAGGTGAACCCGAAACAACATAACCGAAAACTGCAAACTGCAAACGATTTTAATGGTACATATTGGGCTTCCCTCGTCACCTTGCTTGAATTTATAATCCGTGACCCTGCATCTGGATATGGAATTCATACCAGACCATAAATTACCATTAGTTCCAATAATTCCCTTTCTGTACCTACCAGAGAAATCGCATGCCCGAAACGCAATAATCCTACTGAACTGGCTGCTAATAATACCATCCCATCCGCAGAGAATGAGGCTGCCATCATCTCTGAATTGCATCCTGTTAGGGTAATAAAAATGAAACTTAACATGCGTGTCCTCGAGGAGTGTATAATGCAGAAGGGTAATGCACATGTGACCGGGCATACGCGTTAATGAAAGCCGTCTCTTAGCCGTATTAAATACCACCCCAGTGAATCACTGCCCCTTGGTACTTGGCTGCAGAAGGAACTCGAAAGAATTGAGTGCATTAGGAGCATCAAGTGCGTATTTTGGGTTAGATACATTTTCAGTAAATTCTTAGTTTCTAATGCACTGAATTTCAGTTGCAAGCTATAATATATATTTTTAGTAACATTTGTGTTTTTGTGTGGATCGAAGGTGCCCCATCAGGGGGATAGTATGATGATGAGGTCGCACGGATCACTCTCACTGATATCATTGCCCAGCGAGAGTGGGTGAACTCGTGTGTGTGTACATCGAGGGAAGATTCTCCCACACGGCGTTCTTTATCGATGATGTTATCAACAGTTGATGAGATGTTGGCCCTCTACAAGAGGCTGGGACCTCTCAGTGACATTTGGCGTCATTCATGCCATAGGAGGAGAGAGGGTATCATTGGGATCCACAAATGGGAGGACATCAAAGTCGCAATAAGAGTGCATGACGTCGAGGGTACATTCTTCGACATCCCACCTGACTGCGCTTCTGGTCAACCGCTTAGACTCAGGGAGTTTAAGTTGGAGGCCGCTGCACCACATCTATATGCTAGATTCGTGGGAGCGTGGGGCATCTTCCCCCACCATTACCAGGTCCCGTTGTACTTTGCAAAACATGTTTATGCAGAGTTTGTATTGGACATGCACCCAGATTACACCAGTAGAGGGTCCACGTTCTCTGGAGCTGGTAGGGGACACTCCTACCAACATCCTGGAGCTCGGAGAGACCCTGCCTTCGCGCCACCCGCTCCGAGGTTCATACCGCTTCTAGATAAGGCGGTGATCAGGTCGGGGGATGTGGCACAAGTATCCCAACTTGCTGTAGAGGCTAGAGCTGACCTTGAAGACTCGTTGTTCACTGCCATGGGCAGTGTTGTTGTTGCTGCGCATGGAGTGGCATCTAGACCACCCCCTCCACCTACAGAGCCAGAGATAGAGTATGTCCCTACTGACATGCTCATGATTCTCGATGGCAAGGCCCTACAGAGCTATGCTGAGTTAGTCTGAGATGCATACTTTCGGTCATATCATAGATCCGTCGCTACAGGATAGGTATACTTTTGTACAATTATGTATATATGATCTTCATGTTACATCATATTATATGTCGTAAATTGAATGGTTAGTAATACTTAAGGGAGTTGTATTCTATTGCTCCATGCGGGGAAGCACATTCATGGATCAGCTCTTTGCAAGTGAGCCATAGGTTGGTCCATCCACTTGTCCCAACCCGCGGGCGGCAGTAGTCGAGGTAAGTTATAATTTATGTCATAATTTAATTTGAGTTTATTATTTCCTAGTTTAAATCATTTATGTTTTATTTTTTAATTTTCGAGATTTTATGTTTATATCTTAAGCTAAAATGAATTTCAAATTGTAAAGGGAAAAGGAAAGGGGGTAGATCCTGATGATGGACATGAGGACAGCGATGGTCCTCACGAGCAGGGTCGAGACATAGATTTGAGTTTTAATTTATGTTCCAATTCATGTTATTTAATCACATTTAGTAATTGATTTTTGTACTTTATGTTTCCATTTTTGAATTATAACTTAAATTACGTTAAGTAGTTTTAATTTTTAATAAATCTAACTTATTACATGCAATGGCATATCACACAGTCATCGCTACATGTGGGTGTCAATTCTGTAATGGATTTCACATATGATTGGGATGGAGTTCGAGTACATGGTCCTCATGAAGGGCCATATAACCATATTCCTACCCAGATCATTGTGAACAATCATCAAGCATTATAAAACCATATTGAACCATGGTCACCCTTAGTTAATAACTTTCTCAAACATGGTCATCGATTGTTAAACATAATCAACCATGGAAAAACTTCTTTAGCCATATTGAATCAAGGCGAACAAAATTCAAATGTAATCTAGCTCAACCAACCTCAACTGTAATGTAACATGGTCAAACATGGCAAGACATGCCCCTCTTTTGGTCAACCATACTCAAATATAATCAACCAATATACATGTGTCAACAAGGTCAACCATTGTTAAACCATAATTAACAATAGTTATTATTTTTAATTATTGACATTTGAAGGCTAAAATTAATTTTTAATAATATTAAACTATGTCACATTGGAACCTAACCTTTACAATGTTTGCAATTGTAACGTATTAATTAAACATTAAAATTATTAATTCATTACAAACTATATTCTCAAGTGTATATACATTTAATATTAAAATTTGATATTATTGTTATTGACTTTTAATATTATTGAAGTCAAACTTTAGTGTTATTTTCATTTAGACTTTAATTATATTTATCATTAATAACAACAATAATAATAATTAAATCCATAAATTAGATTTACAACACCAATAACTATAATTGTAGTAATAATAACATTCATATTTATAATAATTTGAACAATATTATTGATAACATTATTAATATTAAAATTTTTAATATTAATATTAAAAATAGTTTTCACATTTTTTATATTAGAATATTTATAACTTTAATTTATCGTATTTATTAAATATTAAATTATGACATATTATCGATTCAGTCTAAATTATTGTTTATTAAACATTACATATTAAATAACACGTTTTTTAATTAAAACATTACTTTTTATAATATTAATCATTCTACAACAAGGGAAAACGTTGTGTGGTAGCTTAATCATTGCCAAAGGGAGTGGGCCACGCGCAACCCGTAGCTACCCACCTGCCACCGGCAGCTACCCAGAAGAAAAAGCATAAGTGAGAAGGCTAGAGCACGTGGAAGAGAAGGGTGAACGTTTCAAAGGTTGGAACAGGTGTTAGGCTAGAGGGAAGTTTGAGAAAAACCATCGGCGCACTAAGCTGTAAGTCTCCGTCAAAGTAGTAATACAATGTCGGGATGCTTGAGCACAAATGTTGCAACAATAAGTCAAGATGTTTGAGTTCAAGGTCTGTGAGGGAAGATGCCGCTTCTTGGAAATAAATTCGCGTTTAATTCCGAAAATTTGTGTTTGGAAGTTGCTGCTGCTACAACTTCTATACAACTCTCGTGTTCGTGCAGGAATAGTACCCCGCGAGATGAAGGTGGAAAACATAATTCCTTACTTGTCTATTCAGAACAACGAATTTCTCCTTCGAATCTCCAAACCAACAGAAAAAACTTGAAGCCAGACTTTGGACAAAGTTTTGTGTATTCAAACTCTAGAGGAATTGTCGTGCACGGACTACGTATTTGATGTAGAAATTCAAAGGACCCTGTCTAAACTTGATGATGATAAATACAATGAAGAACACACTGTTGCTTCTTCTTGTATTTCCGCTGATGTGACCCCTTCCTTATTTTTAGCTTCTTCGGATTTAGAAGAATATTCGACTCATTTGTTTCTTACCGTGGTGAGCGAAGATTTACAAGCCAATTCTGGCGTTGTGCGGCCCTCAGTCCTTTCCAGTTCATGTTATCAATTATTAATTGCTGAATTTGAAGAGAAATTTTGGTCGTCGAGTGATTATGCTTCTGCCAATGGTTCCAATGGCTTGTCGGAGCTTCCGTTTAGTATAACTGATCTGGAAAGCCTAGAGTTTATAGAATCGCGTCGGGGTAGTGAAGCGTTTATGGACTATTTGCAGGTAACATTAGTTCAAGACATTTATGTTTCTGTTAATAAAATAAACATAAATTCATGGCATTTGTAAGTATTTTCCATTCGCTTGGACAAAGGAAATCAAGAAATAACAAAACTTTGGAAAATTACGACGAAAACAAAGCTTTATTTAAAGGAACATATAATTGTTGATATGCGCCTTACAATTGAAAAGTTTAACAGAGGTTATCCTACTGTATCTAAGATTCAGGGCCACTTCCGTAGGTAAAAGTTAAGATAAGCTCGTAACCATATTTAATTCATTCCGTTGAATTTTCTTGAAAGGTTAAAGTTCAACAAAGCTTTGACCAAACCCTATGTATTTTCATTTTAGTGCCCTCTGAAAGGAGCTCATGAGGTACTTAAAGAACTTCTATTTCATCATACTTCAACTTATTCAACTCCACCTATTTTAATTCAAATTAATTTAAAGTAACTTCCTATGCGAATGACCCCAAGCCATAGTCCAGACTGCAGTGCCTTGGAAAGGTTGTAATTAACTTATCGTTGCACTATTTTGCAGGTCGAATTGACCATTACTTGAAAGAGCAGAAAAGCTTTCCTTTTATATGCTTAAAAGCCCATTAAAAGATGATTTTTTGAGCATGCCAACAAAACCAATCCATTGGACTGATCTTGAATTGAATTCTAGCATCGTTGGTAAGGTAGACACAATTGAGAATACGAGCTTACATATATGGGTAACCCGGTGCTTCTCAGCATGTTGTGTTATTGTAATCCATTCTTGCTACCATGTTTTCGTTAGCAGCAGCCTGACCACGAGCTATATTTTTTATAGAAGTAAAACTAGATGTTATTGGTTGGTGAGACTGGGGTGCAAATTGCAATCATGGTGATTGATTCATCGAAAGGGTTTTCTTAGTCCTAGAATTCTGAGGCTCACAAATATTTTGCGAAATATGTTTTTATCCTTAAGCTAAGGAATCATTAGTTCCTAGGTCTTCAGACTTGATACAAAAGAAAACATTTTTTTTCTTTTAATGTTTGTAAAGAATGGAAATAGGTAGAACTCATGTCATATATTAAGGTTTAACATAGTACCATATGTGTGACTGATCTACTCTACTACAAATCATCAATTGTAATCCTTTTGTGTTCTCTTTATGCATTAATTTTTTACTATGAATCAAGTATTGATGTTTTGACTTGATCTACTTTTTTGGTATGCTTTTGCAATGGTGCATGTAAGAAAAGATTGGTCTACTTTTTTATGTGCAAACTCCTTTTTCCAAGAATCATCTTCAAAAGAGATGTTACCTCGACTTTGGTTTGGCTACTTATTGATATTATCATGGGTTACCATCTCAATTGCAATTGACTATTCCAACAGTTCTTCATTTCTTTCGTATTGAAAGCCTGTTGGAAGTTCAATTTTGCAGATAATTGCACCAATAAGAGGACATGGGCATGAACATGTTCCTACTACAACTTGTTCACCTAGTACTCTTCTCATGGCTGCTCCAGCTGGGTCTCCTCTTCCATTTCCTATGATGACTCATTCACATGCTTCATGTAGTTTAACCACAGCCTCTGAACATAAGAGAAAATGGTCAGCACCTGCTTCTGATGTCTTACCACTCGTGCACTGATACTACTCCTGTTCCTATTCTTACATCTACGACATTAGAACCTCTTTCTCCATCCTTGTCTCCCCATATCCATGGTAAGAAGAATCTCTTGTTTCTGACTGGAAAAATATTTGAGATATTTAATTGTTTTAACAATAATAGATAGTTTTATAATCAGATTGTCTTTTGATTAGCGATCCTCGTCAAAGTGTTTGATTGCAATCTGTTGGCAATACGTGCACTCAAGATAACTCCTGCTAGAATTTTAATTATGAGGAAAACAATGTTCATTCTGTGGAGAAATTTGAGTGTGCAGATTCCACACCTTCAAGTGCTACTAATATGATATTTGTATATGATGAAGCTCGATGAGTTCAAACCCTTTGTATTTTGAGAGGCCCAATGAAATATTGGTTGAATCTAGCAACCAAGTATTCACATGCTCCTGCATTCCATCAGTCAACTAAACATGTGTAAAGTCTTCTCTGAAGCTTGTAGATTCTCATAGCGTGCTGGAGATGTATTATTATCGTTGCGTGAGAAAAATAGACTACATGAAAAGGGTTTATGGGAAAAGAGGGTCACGTCTACATTGAGAGCTCCACTATTGTCGATCATGGAAGAATGGAAGAAGAACAAGGCGTTCCTTGTGTGAGCAGAGATTTCTGGTTGGACTAATAGTACATTGACAATTGCAAATTGAAAATAGGTGACGTGTAAAAATGTGCCCTGCCAAACAGGGCAGGTGTAATTTTCCGCAATTTTCTAAATTATTTTTAAACTACTAAAAATTTAAATCCTTGTGCAGGCATTTACCTCAAATCCGGGTTGTCCTTAACCCATGAGAAAATTAGATTTTTGTCTTAAAAAAAATAACAAATGTATTTTCAATTTTCAAAAAAATAAGTTAAATACACTATTTTCTAAAACATTGTAAAAACATTAACGAGCACAACCAAAAAATTGACGATTAATACAGGTCAAAGAGCTTTGAGTGTATATCCCTGCCTTGGCAGGGACTAATAATATTTATTATTATATGTTTTAATAATATTAATCATTAATATAAATCATAAATTTCATATATATTATTAATCATCTTAAGCACATTATAGTTATTACATTAATTATTAAACATTATATATTAAATAATATTAATTTTTCTATTACTTTTTATCGAAATATTAATTTTTATATTATTAATTATATTGTAATAATACTTATTATTATGTTTTAGTCATATTAATCATTAATACTTATTATCAAAAATTTCAAATTTTTTTTTTTCCAAGAAAAAAAAGCGTAATTTTATTTCAAGCCGAAGCGATACAAAATTACATTCTGTAGGTGCATAAGCCCCTCTGAGTCAAGACCATAGGTCTACAAAAAAATAAAAATAACAACAGTATTGTTACATAAGTTTCTAGGAAACAAGGATTTTATAATAATCCTCTAATTTCCCTTTCTTCTCTCTCTTCTTTGATTTCACTTCTATCCATCCCCCCTGCTGGGGTACAACTACAATCATCTCTTTACTCGCCTGCTCCACTGATAGCTGAACAGAAGTTTTTTCTTTATCAGAATCTGAATTTTCTGATTCATGTGCACGCTTTGACCCGGTTAAGGAAGTAGCCATTAGTTGCATGTTTTCCGTGAGTGTATCCTTACCGGCATTTTTAAAATCTGAATGATGTGTCTCCACTGTTTCAGCTTTATGCACTATGTCCTCATTGACCTCCTCCTCTTGTTTTTCTTCTGGTTCACTTTCCTCACCCTCTGAATCCTCAACAGTAGGGGGAGCATAATCTGCCTGCCATGTTTTCCCCTTTTTCTTCATCCCTTGGTTCTTTTTGGGATGTCGTTTTGCAAGAGGGCATGAATCTTGTAAATGTCCTGTTAGATGACAAAATCTGCATCTAAAAACAGTGTTTTCGTAGTCCAGTTCCTGGATCCATTTTTGCTTTTCATATATCAGCTTGATTCTATCAGGTAGACCTTTGCTAAGATCGATCTCCACACAGATTCGTGCATAAGTAAAAAGTCCCTGTTCATGCCGATCCGTATCCCTTTTAATGTACTTCCCAAGCAGATTGCCAATGTCTTCCAGGACTAAATGATGCCAGAAAGGAAGGGGCAGGTTTGGAAGCCTCACCCATACCGGCATTTTGGTTACCACCATAGTGTTGACATCAAAATCGGGAAACCAGGGAGTTAAGAAAATCCCTGCTCTCCCCCAAAACCAAGGACCCTGCTCAATGATCTTCTCATATTCTTCCTCTGATTCAAACTGTACAACAAAGAATCCTTTGGAGCATAAAAGAATTTGACAATTTGTTGTCCAATTTGTGTAGATCCAGTTATGAAGATCATAAGATCTGGGCCAGAAGCCATTAAAACGACAAATGAGAGCATGAGTTTGTAGAGTACTGAAGAGTTGTGTTACCTCTGTATTCTTGACCTCCAAAGATGGGATATCATCCAGTTTCTCCACGATATACGGCTTGGGTTGTGAAGAATGTGGAGCTGATGACGACTGTGGCCCCTTTGCTCGAGCTGCATCTCTGTATGATGAGGGGCCTGCTGTGCCTCTATTCCCAATCGATCCTCCCCGCAACCGAGACATCACATGCAAAGTGGAGTCCAAAAATTTCAAATTATTATATAAATAATAATAATTCTTGAAAATAATTATAATTAGCTTCAATATTTAATATGATTTTTTTTGTAAGCTAGTAATCACATTAATTCAAAAAGATAAAAGTGCAAAATATACAGAGTTTATGGGCCTCCCATAGCGAGAAAACATCCCATTATGCTCATGCGCATGCCTCACCCATAAGAGAAAACAACATGTTAATATAACGAGTTATACATGTATGAATATGAGGATCAGTTTCTATCAAAATTGTCAACCATAAAACTAAAAAAGAGACAGGATGCTTAGTGGCCTCAGCTTGCTTACAAGAAAGCTTAAAAAGAGGTGAAAACATAGCATAGGTGGACATGTGCATGACTGCGACATTGAGGCTTTGAACACATGTAATGAAAGTTCTCCCCGGGGGAGTAGATCAACAACTGCGATCTCCTTGCAGTGACGTCAAGCCACGTGATCCCAAACCTCGGCTAAGGAGCCAACTTTTAAGGGAGAATGATCCATTACCCCCATGTTGGCCAACGCGTCTTCCATTTTATTTCCATTACGTCGAACGTGTAAAAACAAAATGTCAGGAGAGGTTCACAGTATTTGGTGGAGCTGGTTTAACATGCACTCCCATCTCTAGTTGAGCGAGACATTAGAGACCGCCACCCCTCTCTAGATGCGTCCCGCCATTGTTATCAAGATGTTGGAGTCCCCTTCAACTACCAGAGGTAACCATTGATTCAATAGAGCCCATCTGAGACCATTGACCATGCCTTCGAGTTGTGGAACATTATTTGTGGTTTCTCCCAAGTTACCCGAGAAAATGCCCATAATAGAGCCAGAGTTGTTCCTTACCACTCCCCCGAAACCACCCGGGCTCGGATTACCTTTAGCACCTCCATCAAAGTTCAGTTTCAGAGTTTCCGCTAGAGGATTTATCCAAGCATCAGGGCTCAAAGTTTTGGCTCTAGTTCCATTCCGCTCCGAAGGTGCTCGAGGTAAGATGAAAATACCCCAAGCATTCAAAATAATTATTTCAGTAGGATCAACAAATCCCTTATCAGGGTGTAAATTTCTAATGCAGATGGTTTCCTTAAGGTGCTTATAATGACCTATTAACCATTTGATTAACAATTTGATTAAATAATTAATATACAACATACTAACAGTTGACACGTATGTGAAATTACAAACCACAAGTATAGTGCATAAGCTAAATGTAGTAAAAATATGCCAATATCCAGCACGTATTCGAGGATTTTGTAATTGCAATTGTCACCTATAATGATCCATGACCCACCGTTACATTTTATATGTAACGGATGTCTAGAACGATTATGGGTGCTTCCACGAAGGTGGTTCACCATTTTTGGCACGTGAGAGCGAAAAAAAATGTTTTTTGGACCCTCAATCGCGGTATTTTCAAGCCCTCGATCGAGGTTTTAAACGCTCGATCGAGGGTTTGAAAATAGCTCGATCGAGGGCTTCAAAATAAATCGATTGAGGGTATTTAAATAGCTGTATCGAGGGCTAGGTTAAACCCTCGATCGAGCAAATGCTCGATTGAGGGCTTGGTTAAACCCTCGATCAAGTTATTGCTCGATCGAGGGTTTGGGACAAAAAAAAAAAAGGTATGGCTTGGCCTGTTGGCCGGCCCTGTTCGACAGTGAAAGCGCAGGTGTGCCGACTACGATGGCTCCAAGCACCTCGACCGAGCGTTCGCTACCAGCAGAACACGTCCATGCGTCCACTTCCATCCGCCATGGCTTGAAATCCACAATGTAGGTGGATTTCAACCACATTTTGTTTGTTTTTAAAAAAAACTTAAATTTGTTATTTGTTTTCAAAAAAATCCCAATTTTGTTTTTTTTGTTTTGTTCTTTCCTTTGAAAAAAAACATAAATTTGATTTGTTTTGCACGTAAAAATGGGTGTTTAAAACATAGATTTAATTTAGTTTTTATGAATTTGTAAATGTAACCATTGAAAAACGAAAACCAACATCGAAACCAAAAACCATTGAAAGTAAAACCACCATCGAAACCAAACCAAAAACCATTGAAACCAAAACAAAAACCATTTGAAAACATTCCTTTGTTTTAAATTTATGTTCTATTTATTTTTTTAAATTATTAATATATTTTTTTATGTCAACCGGTAGCATTTCACCGCTTAAATGCTACCAGTTTTATTTTAAAATGTGTTTTGACAAGTTGCCCGTTTTTTTCAATCCTTTGAGAATTCCAAGAGGATTGAAAAAAAATAATCATATTAGTTTGACGGTTTAACAAAACCATTAACATTGAGTATTTATAATATTTTTTAATATTTTTTAAATTGAATATTTTAAATATTTATATTATAAAACTTTATTAATTTAAAAATTAAAAGAATAATATTTTTTAACATTTAATTAATAATAATATTGATTCAAAAATCTAAACATAAACCATTATAAAATATTACTTAATATAACTACAATAAATTAAGGAGATTAATAATATTAATGAAATTAATAATTTATTATATTTTTAATATTTAATTTATAATAGTATTGATTCAAAATATAAACATAAATTATAATAAAATATTAATCAATATAACTACAATAAATTAATGACATTAATAATATTAATAATTTATTATTAATAACATTATATAAACACATATTTTTATATTTATGCACATAATATCATAAAATATTTATATATAAAAAATATTATTGTAATGTTACTCTCACTTTTTAATTAAAATACTTATATATAAAAACTAATTAATATTTAATGAGGCATTAAAAGGAATGTGTGACACACGTTTTGGAAAAAATAAAATGTAAAAAGTAATAAAATGTAAAAATTAATAGTATGAGGGAGATCTTATAACGGATGTAACATGTAAGGTTTGTCCTTTTTCGGGCATTAATAAAATTTAATATAAAGTAAAAAATTATAATATGAGTGAGATCTTTTAATGATACATGTAACCTTTGTGATATTATTGTCTGCCATAAACAAAAATGAATAATACAAACTAAAAAGTAATAAATATTATGTTGGCCGTACACAAAAAAGAAGTTAAAAAAATATTATAGCCGATATTATAGTGGATATGAACCTTGGTCTCCAGGTTAACACAAGCCCAATCATCTTAATTCCTACCAATAGACCACACACAAATGTTGTTAAACAACAAAAGATGCATATATATTTCATTTGTTGCTTTGATTTTAGCAATGCATTTTTTTTATTTTTTACATGTATGCATTGAATTTATCAATTTAATAAATAAAAAATTCTTTCATTAATTTCAGCAATGCATTGTTTTTTGTTATTTACATCTATACATTGAATTTATCAATTTAATAGAAAAACTATTCTGCAATGATTTCAACAAATTAGATTTTGGTGTTCTCTATTTCAGGGTATATCGTGGATCCTCATGACAATATTGTAAATAATGAAGATATTGATTATCAAAGAAGAAAAATACGACAAATGTATAGAATAGAAAGATAAAAATAATCTTTGTAGCAAGATTTATGTGGTTGTTGACTTCAGGAGGTTTTGGAGAATCCATAGTATCCATGTTCTTTAGTCAACGTTTCAAATCCATAACAGAAAAATAAGCATCAAAACATACATAAGAACAAAGAAAACACGAGCGTGAACTAAAGAGATCGTGAAGAAGTGTTATTTGTGCGAAAGGATTCTCAAAAGCATGAATGTGAGATAATTTCAGGGTTATATAGGAATCAATATAACTACCAATGAATACGACATACTTGGATACATGGAATGTGATAACACTTTACTCATACTTATTACTTACATTATTATAATCCTCATAATTCTTTCTGTGTTTTCAAATTAACGTGTTCCTTACAATGTTGAAAATTTTTATTGCATATTTTTCAGTGTAGATGTTATTCCGCGGAAGCATTGATTTCATTGTATGGACGCATAGATTTGAGTGTATGGACGCATTGATTTCAGTGAATGGGGCCATTGATTTAAGTGAATGGATGCATAGATTTCAATGTATGGACGCATTGATTTCAGTGAATGGACGCATAGATTTAAGTGTATGGGGTTTTTTATTCCATATTTTTCAGTGTAGATGTTATTTTGTAGACGCATTGATTTCAGTGTAAGGACACATAGATTTCAGTTTATGGATGGATTGATTTCAGTGTATGGACGCATTGATTTCAGTGATAACAAAAGAACGAGAAAAAGACTTGAAACAAAAAGCAGAAGAACACAAAGAATTTCGAAAAAGGAAGTTGGAGGAAATGATAGTACACGAACTAGAAGAACGAAGAAAATGAAACACAGATCGACAAAAAGAATATCGAAAAAGAAAGTTAGACGAATTGACAGTAGAACAATGAGAGGAACAAAGAAAACGAAACGATGATTGACAAAGAGTGCATCGAGAGAGAAGTTGAAGCAGTTGGAAGAACAAAGAAATCAAGTTGCAGAACAACAAATAAATCAAAATGTATGAAATTGCGAAATGTCGGCAGAAGAAGGAGAAGAACGAACAAAACAAAATGCAGATCAACAAAAAGAAAATCGAAAAAAGAAGTAAGGTGAATTGACAGCAGAAGAACAAGAAGAACAAAGAAAACGAAACATTGATCGACAAAGAGCGTATTGAGAGAGAAAGTTGAAGCAATTGGAAGAACAAAAAAATTAGTTTGCAGAACAACAAATAAATCAAAATGTATGAAATGGCGGTAGAAGAACAAACAAAACAAAACGCATATCAACAAAAAGAGAATCGAAAAAAAAGTTAGGTGAATTGTCTCTATTTTCCAGTTTGACAATTTACTCAATCCTTAATAGTTATTACTTACATTATGATAATCCTCGTAAATGTATCTGTGTTTTCAACTTTACCTGTTCCTTACAATGCTGATCAAACTCCAGTTTTGTGTCACTCCCACAATTGAAACTAGCCTAGATCCAAATCCTAAGCTCTATCAAGTGCCCAGAGGGATCAAATCTCCCGAGGTGCAAACCTCTCCTTGAAAAGCTCCTTCAATGCAATACCTAAGAAGAGGTTTTCACCTCGGGAGATTTGATCCCTCTAGGCGCTTGATAGAGCCTACGATTTGGATCTAGGCTGGTAATATATACAAGTTTTCATTTTAAAAAACATGCTTAAGTGTATAAAAATAGAATACACAGTAAGTTTCCTTCCATTTCACTACACTAAATAATATTCAACATATATATATATATATATATATATATATTAATTTTTTAATAATATATATTATATAACATTTTAAAAATAAATTTAAATATTATGTAATTAAATTTAATAATGTTTATTAAATTCAATATTTATTAATATAATTATATTTTAATATAAACTAATAATTTTATAAAATATTTTGCAATAACCTATATAATTAATAGTTATTGAAGCTTATCTTATAAAAACAACAATTTATAGATGAAAGAATGAATATAAATTATATATCAAATATGTACAATCACTAGTGTTGAAATGTAAATATTTAATTTTAAATTTGTTTCATTATGTGAAATGACATGTATAATAGGCCTTACATATGACATTCACCTCTGGATTCAAAGGTCTTTGCATGCACTATTTAGATTATACATACAAATTTAATAGCTTAAAATTCTCTATTAATTATCAATCCAAGTTCTTATGTGGTTTCCTCTATGCTATGTGTTATAATTTTGGAACTAAGAGTGATATCGTTTAATTGTTTTCATGTCTTTATATCTAGTTTGAATTCGTAAAATGGGTAATAATCTTGTTGTGCAATTACAACCACATGAATAGGTAGTCATTGCCAAATGATAAAAATATCTCAAGTTTCGTTGAATTTCTATTATAGTATAATGTTAAATTTATTTCTCCTTAAAATTTGATTATGTTTGTATATTTGTTTAGTCATAGAGAGGTTAGTATATTTGTTTAGTCCTTAATTTCTTCCTGAACCATGGTCCAAAACCCATCCCTAGTGCACAAAATTGAATGTTTCCATCCATATCCAACTTTAAATGTAAACCTATCACTAGTAATCAAAACCTTAAAATGACATTAATTCCTACACATAGAGACTATAAATATTTTCAACAAGACATGTTTGTCGACCATATCTATTGGTCAAAAATTCCTAAAATCCTATTTTAGGGCCCAATGTAGAGGTCCATAGGTCCATGATTGCTCGACTAGTACTAACTTATGAGAATTATAGGTCCATGGTTGTTCATTAAAATTGATTATCGATTACGAGAATCATTTCCAAATAATAAAACAATTCCTTTTGGTGGTAGATACATCATTCATTTGGGATACGTTGGTCAATTACCTCATTTGAGTGATAACCCTATATATGCATGCAACACAACTGATTTTTTATATCACATAGTCCAACCCTCTCCCAATGATACACAAATAGGATTATGATGAACATGTTACTAACCATTCCATGCATAGACACATTAACACTTCATGCATTTACATAAGAAGAACTTGCATCATTATCTATAATCAACTAGGATCATAATTAGAATATGAGGCAATAGGTTAGTATGCATCATACCTTTACATAGGTTAGTATGGTTCAATCTAAAAGGTAGATTATCGAGACTCAAACATGTAGCGAGCCCTAGTTGACTTACGCTTGATTCCATTTCCCCTCCATCCTATAACTGTATGTTGTAGCAACAAGTGTTGAACAATTAAATTTGATGCCTAGGCCCATATGATGGTAGCATTGCTAATAAAAATGATATCAAAATTGAAATTGGAAATTGAAACTGGAATTGAAATGTAAATTTGAAATTGAAAATGAAAATGATATTGATATTGATATTGATATTGGAAATTGATATTTAAACTGAATTTAAATTTTGAAATGAAATTCAAATTGAAAATCGAAAATTGAAATTGAAATGAGAAATGAAAATTGAGAATTGGAAATGTAATTAAAATTGAAATCGAAATTGAAACTTGGAATTTGAAATTGAAACTTCGAATTTGAAATTGAAATTTGAATTTGAATTGTGAAATTTGAAATAGAGTTTGAAATTTGAATTGAATTTGGATTTGAAATGCGAAATTTGAAATAGAATTTGAATTTTAAGTGTGAAATTTGAAAGCGAATTAGAATTAGAAATTGAAATGTGATGCAAAGAGCTCTGAAGAGAGATCTTCATTGCTTCGTGCTCTACGACGCAAGAGAGGATCTAACATCGCCCAAGAGGGCGGTCATCGACAGCGCTCCCATTCACTGAGTGCGGCCACACCAGGTTCTGCTGTCGCTGGTGGCAGCAACAGGAGAGCTAGTGTGTCAGTTCATCTCAACAACATACATGGTGATCCCTAGGTGGGGGATGGGAGACCAGAATCGAGTGCATCACGGGCATCAAGTGCATATTTTGGGTTAGATACATTTTCAGTAAATTTTTAGTATATAATGCATTGAATTTCAGTTTCAAGTTATAATATATCTTTTTAGTAACATTTGTGTTTTGGTTTGGATCACAGGTGCCCCATCAGGGGGATCATATGATGATGAGGTCACACGGATCACTCTCGTTGATATCATTGCCCAGTGAGAGTGGGTGAACTCGTGTGTGTGTACATTGAGGGAGGATTCTCCCACACAACGTTCTTTATCCATGATGTTATCAATAGTTGATGAGATGTTGGCCGTCTACAAGTGGGTGGGACCTCTCAGTGACATTTGGTGTCATTCATGCCATAGGAGGAGACAGGGTGCCATTGGGATCCACAAATGGGAGGACGTCAAAGTCGCAATAAGAGGGCATGACGTCAAGGGTACTTTGTTCGACATCCCACCTGACCGCCATTCCTGTCCACCGCTTAGACTCAGGGATTTTAAGTTGGAGGCTGCTGCACCACATCTATATGATAGATTCGCGCGAGAGTGGGGCATGTTCCCCCACCATGACTAGGTCCCATTGTACTTTGCAAAACATGTTTATGGAGAGTTTGTTTTGGACATGCACCCAGATTACACCAACGCATTGTCCACATTCTATGGGATGGGTAGGGGACGCTCCTACCAATGTCCTGGAGCTCGGAGAGACCCTGCCTTCATGCCACCTGCTACGAGGTTGGTACCGCTTCCAGATAGGGTGGTGATCAGGTCGGGGGATGTGGCGCAATCATCCTAGCTTGCTGCAGAGGCTAGAGCTGACCTTGCAGACTCGTTGTTCACTGCCATGGGCAGTGTTGTTGTTGCTCCGCATGGAGAGGCATCTAGACCACCCCCTCCACCTACAAAGCCAGTGATAGAGTATGTCCCTAGTGACATGCTCATGATTCTCGATAGCGAGGCCCTGCTGAGGTATGCTGAGTTAGCCTGAGATGCATACTTTCGGTCATATCGTAGATCCATCACTACAAGACAGGTGTACTTTTGTATAATTATGTATATATGTTCTTCATGTTACATCATATTATATGTCGTAAATTGAATGGTTAATAATACTTAAAGGAGTTGTATTCTATTGCTCCATGCAGGGAAGCACATTCATGGATCAGCTCTTTACCAGTGAGCCATCGGTTTGTCCATCCGCTTGTCCTACCCAGATCATTGTGAACCATCATCAAGCATGATTAAACCATATTGAGCCATGGTCACCCTTAGTCAATAACTTTCTCAAACATGGTTATCGATTGTTAAACATAATCAACCATGGAAAAACTTCTTTATCCATATTGAATCAAGGCGAACAAAATTCAAATGTATTTTGCCTCAACCAACCTCAATTGTAATCTAACATGGTCAAACATGGAAAGACATGACCCTCTTTTGGTCAACCACACTCAACTATAATCAACCAATATATGTGTGTCAACATGGTCAACCATTGTTAAACCATAATTAACAATAGTTATTATTTTTAATTATTGACATTTGAAGGTTAAAATTAATTTTTAATAATATTAAATTATGTCCCATTGGAACCTAACCTTTACAATGTTTGCAATTGTAACGTATTAATTAAACATTAAAATTATTAATTCATTACAAACTATATTCTCAAGTGTATATACATTTAATATTAAAATTTGGTATTATTGTTATTGAATTTTAATATTATTCATGTCAAACTTTAGTGTTATTTTCACTTAGACTTTAATTATATTTATCATTAATAACAATAATAATAATAATAATAATAATAATAATAATAATTAAATCCAAAAATTAGATTTACAACACCAATAACTATAATTGTACGAAGAATAACATTCATATTTATAATAATTTGAACAATATTATTGACAGCATTATTAATATTAAGATTTTTAATATTAATATTAAAAATAGTTTTCACATTTTTTATATTAAAATATTTATAACTTTAATTTATCCTATTTATTAAATATTACATTATGACATATTATCGATTCAATCTAAATTATTGTTTATTAAACATTATATATTTAATAACATGTTTTTTAATTAAAACATTACTTTCTAGAATATTAATCATTCTACAACAAGGGAAAAAGCTGCGTGGTAGCTTAGTCCCTGCCAAAGGGAGTGGGCCATGCGCCACCCATAGCTATCCACCAACCACCGACAGCTACCGAGAAGAAAAAGCATAAGGGAGAAGGCTAGAGCACATGGAAGAGAAGGGTGAACGTTTCAAAGGTTGGTGCAGGTGTTGGGCTAGAGGGACGTTTAAGCAAAACCATCGGCGCACTAAGCTGTAAGTCTCTGTCAAAGTAGAAAGGCAATGTCGGGACGCTTGAGCACAAATGTTGCAACAATAAGTCAAGATGTCTGAGTTCAAGGTTTGCGAGGGAAGAGGTCGCTTCTTGGAAATAAATTCGTGTCTAATTCCGAAAATTTGTGTTTCGAAGTTTCTGCTGCTACAACTTCTATAAAACTCTCTTTTTCGTGCTGGAATAGTACCACGCGATGTGAAGGTGGAAAAGATAATTCCTTACTTGTCTATTCAGAACAACGAATTTCGCCTTCGAGTCTCCAAACGAACAGAAAACCTCGAAGCCAGACTTTGGACAAAGTTTTGTGTATTCAGACACTAGAGGAATTGTCGCGCGCGGACTCCGTATTTGATGTAGAAATTCAAACAACCCTGTCTAAACTTGATCATGATAACTATGATGAAGAATAAGCTGTTGCTTCTTCTTGTATTATTGTTGCTTCTTCTTGTATTGCCGCAGATGTGACCCCTTCCTTATTTTTAGCTTCTTCCGATTTAGAAGAATATTCAACTGATTTGTTTCTTACCATGGTGAGGGAAGATTTACAAGTCGATTATGGCATTGTGCAGCCCTCAGTCCTTTCAAGTTCCTATTATCAATTATTAATTGCTGAATTTGAAGAGAAATTTTGGTCGTCGAGTGACTATGCTTCTGCCAATGGTTCCAATGGCCTATCTGAGTTTCCGTTTAGTATAACTGATCTGGAAAGCCTAGAATTTACAGAATCACGTTGTGGTAATGAAGCATTTTTGGACTATTTGTAGGTAACATTACTTCAAGACATTTATGTTTCTGTTAATAAAATAAACATAAATTCATGGCATTTGTAAATATTTTCCATTCGCTTGGACAAAGGAAATCAAGAAATAGAAAAAATTTATAAAATTACGACGAAAACAAAGCTTTATTTAAAGGAACATATAATTGTTGATATGCGCCTTACAATTGAAAAGTTTAACATAGGTTATCCTATTGTATGTTAGATTCAGGACCACTTCGGTAGGTAAAAGTTAAGATAAGCTCGTAACCATATTTAATTCATTTCGTTGAATTTTCTTGAAAGGTTAAAGCTCAACCAAGCTTTGACTAAACGCTATGATATTTTCATTTCAATGCCCTCTGAAAGGAGCTCATGAGGTACTTAAAGAACTTCTATTTCAGCATACTTCAACTTATTCAGCTCCACCTATTTTAATTCAAATTAATTTAAAGTAACTTCCAATGCGAATGACCCCAAGCCATAGTCCATACAACAGTGCCTTGGAAAGTTTGTAATTAACTTATCATTGCACTGTTTTGCAGGTTGAATTGACCTTTACTTGAAAGAGGAGAAAATATTACCTTTTATATGCTTAAAATCCCATTAAAAGATGATTTTTTGAGCATGCCAATAAAACCAATCCATTGGACTAATCTTGAATGGAATTCTGGCATCATTGGTAAGGTAGACATAATTGAGAATACGAGCTTACGTATATTGGTAACCTCGTGCTTCTCAGCATGTTGTGTTCTTGGAATCCGTTCTTGCTACCATGTTTTCGTTAGTAGCAGCCTCACAACGAGCTATATTTTTTATAGAAGTAAATCTAGATGTTATTGGTTGGCTAGAGCGGGGTGCAAATTGCAATCCCAGTGATTGATTCATCGAAAGGGTTTTCTTAGTCCTAGAATTCAGAGGCTCACAAATATTTTGGGAAATATGTTTTTATCCTTAAGCTAAGGAATCATTAGTTCCTAGGTATTCAGGCTTGATACAAAAGAAAACATGTTTTTTCCTTTAATCTTTGTAGAGAATGGAAGTAGGCATAACTCATGTCATATATTAAGGTTTAACATAGTACCATCTGTGTGACTCATCTACTCTACTACAAATCGTCAATTGTAATCCTTTTGTGTTCTCTTTATGCATTAATTTTTTACTATGAATCAAGTATTGATGTTTTGACTTGATCTACTTTTTTGGTATGCTTTTGCAATGGTGCATGTAAGAAAAGATTGGTCTTCTTTTTTATGCGCAAGCTCCTTTTTCCAAGAATCATCTTCAGAAGAGATGTTACATCGACTTTGGTTTGGCTACTTATTGATATTATCATGGGTTGCCATCTCAAATGGAATTGATTGTTCCAACAGTTCTGCATTTCTTTCGTACTGCAAGCCTATTGGAACTTCAATTTTCCCGATGGTTGCACCAATAAGAGGACATGGGCATGAACATGTTCCTACTACAACTTATTCACTTAGTACTCTTCTCACGGCCGCTCCAGCTGGGTCTCCTCTTCCATTTCCTATGAAGACTCATTCACATGCTTCACGCAGTTTAACCACAGCCTCTGAACATAAGAGAAAATTGTCAGCACCTGCTTCTGATGTCGTACCACCCCTGCACTGATATCTACTACTATTCCTATCCATACGTCTACAACATTAGAACCTCTTTCTCCATCCTTGTCTCCCCATATCCATGGTAAGAAGAATTTCTTGTTTTTGACTGGAAAAATATTTTAGATATTTAATTATTTTAACAATAATAGATAGTTTTATAATCAGATTGTCTTTTCATTAACGATCCTGGTCAAACTGTTTGACTGCAATCTGTTGGCAATACGTGCACTCAAGATAACTCCTGCCAGCATTTTAATTATGAGGAAAACAATGTTCATTCTGTGGAGAAATTTGAGTGTGGGGATTCCACACCTTCAAGTGCTACTAATATGATATTTGTATACGACGAAGCTGGATGAGTTCAAACCCTTTGTATTTTGAGAGGCCCAATGAAATATTGGTTCAATCTAGCAGCCAAGTGTTCACATGTTCCTGCATTACATTAGTCAACCAAACATGTGTAAAGTCTTCTCAGAAGCTTCTAGATTCTCACAGCATGCTGGAAATGTATTATTACTGTTGCATGAGAAAAATAGACTACGTGAAAGGGTTTATGGGAAAAGAAGGTCGCGGTTGCATTTAGAGCTCCACTATTGCAAAGAGGTGAAAACATAGCATAGGTGTACCTGTGCATGACTTCGACGTGGAGGATTTAGACGCGTCCTCGCTCTTAACAGCTTCATGGTTGTTTTGTCTGTCGTTAGTGGTGTCGGTGGTTGATTCTCTAGTTCGACCTTGATTGCTCATTCCTTTCCCTCATTATGAGCATGAGAGTCGTCGATTCCTTCAAAGAGCTCTTGTATGGTGTCGTCCGCAACGATGGTCTGGAGGAGAGGCGAAGGTATGCGATAATGAGTGGCCACATCCGCACACGAGTTCACAAATGCTTGGCCTCTATCCGTCACCTCGAAGATATGCGCGTGACGATCTTCCTCTGCTTCATTGAGATCATTTTGAAGGAGAAGCACAACATCAATCATTCTCTCAAGACACGCAAGGAGACTGGAGTTGGATTTGTCCTGGTCCGGTTGATTGGTGGTGCCACCCCTCATGCATTTGTGCCCATGCCGCGCCATGAAGAAGGTCGCTCCAACAATTTAATTATCACAACACAGTTCGTCCCACATAAATGGAGGCTCCAGCGTTTACAACAACTGTAAGACTAGAGTCTCAACACCATAAAACAATGAACCTCGTGAGTGATGAAGAAGTTAAGACGATCCATCATATGATAGCAGGTTTCAAGGTGGAGCAATAATGGCGAGCTCGCTTGGCATTTGCGGGGCGAGCTCTTCCACCGTCACCACATTGAGTGTTCCCCTCGCCATCCCATCACCATTAATATTCTTTGATATGTTGTCAATCACCCCATGCACGGGAATATTTAATATGATTAATAATATAAAATTTTCAAAATAAGTATTATCGATTACTATTATTAAAGTATAATAATAATTATTTATATATATATATATATATATATATTTTGATATTATTATATAAATAATTTAATTAATTTAATTAATATATTTTTTGTAATTATATTTAAATTTTATTTAAATAATAAATTTATTGTTCCATAGTCAGCCATCAACTTGCATAACTATATTAATAATAATATGGTTGATCAGCGGTATTCTTATTTCTTTCCTTGTTGATATCAACCATATTATTTTTAATATGGTTATAAACCTTAAATAATGTTGATATCAACCATATTATTATTAATATGATTATAAACCTTAAATAATGTTGATATCAACAATATTATTATTAATATGGGTATGCGAATTACAGTATTATTGCCATTAGAATGGAAGGCTTATATAATACCGACACTCACTGCTTGCCAAGACTCATCTAGCCATGGCGGAGGTTTGAAACTGAGAAAAAGATTTCGATTTCTGGGGAGAACAAAATCAGTTAATCCAAGTGAACGACGCACGATTGTTATAGCCCCTGCGCAAGTGACTTTAGTTTTGAAGGATTCCATAAATCATACTGGATCTAGAATTTTAATTTTAATTTGCTATTGAATGTATGTTTATAGGAAGTTTGCCAATAGGAGGAAAATCAGAAATCTATAGGGATCAATAGTACTGCGTTGTTTGTTTGGATTTTTCCTTGGACGGTTGATGAATATCAGTACGGCTATGAAACAAAACAAAATTTTATTGGACATGAAATCTTAAATATGTGAGCCGGACCATTGCCATTCCGTGGCTATTTTCTAACACAATTTTCACACAACTAATGTAGTTCCATTGATTTTATTCGAAGTGTGACCAACCAATTCAAAATTGACACAGATTGCAATCATAGTGAACTCTGCTTTATTAACTAATCCGAAATCATTAAGAAATTAAGATTCCAATCAAATTTAGTTAAAACTACAGTTTTTGACATTTACACTGATCAAATGAAGATTTCTAAAAAAAGTTGAAACTAATGACAGAGTTCCTCCAGTGCCATGTTTTCATTACCACCACAATTTTCTAATACAGTTCTCACTAAATCCACAGGGAATCCCATATCTACCAACCTTTGAACATTCTGTTCCATTATTCCAAGATCTGCCCCCATGGCAAAAGTTCGAGTCCAGTAACGAGCGGTGCTTACAAATGCTTCGTTGTCGCTAAGGTATTGCCCTGCCACGACAGCATCCAGAGGATCATTAGGCTCTGGCGCGGAAAGCAAGGCTTGCAAAGAAAGTAAGGTTGTATTCAATGTTAGTGCCGCACTCCAGTTATCTTTGAGAGTATCCAAGCATATTGCACCATTTGCACTGCTGATATTAGGATGCCACACTTTGGTAATAAATTGCATTTTGGGGGGCGCAAACGGATAGTTCTCAGGCACACGAATGTCAATTTGAAATGTGCCTCCAATAGACGCGCACAGGTGTAACGAATCATTGTCTTCGCACAACTTGATGGTTATCCCTGTTAGATGCTTAGTTTTCTCTATCTGATTTATCTCCTTCTGTACACGTCCAACACCCAACACCATTGTTCCCTGTTGAATGCAAACAGCTTTTAAAATCCTCGCCTTTAAACTTCAAGTTCTCCGGATACAGAGATTACTCAAGGCAATCTGAACAAGCACACGTCCGCTTTCTTCGAAAATGCTATCGGTGAGTGTTTAATTTCATGAAATACTAAACAAATGTAGCGTACTTATATGGAGCCTATTTAGGAACTTATTTCATACAAGTCGGCTGGCTGACATGAATTTGTTATTACATTTGTTATATGAATGTGTAATTATATTATCTAATTTTATATTTAGTAAAAAAATATATAACAAGATCAACAATTTCAATTTCCCTTGAACAGTTGCTAGGAGAATATTGTTTAGATGTATTCAGCAATTAACCAGAGAGTAATTTGATCCATAAATCAAATCAAATGCAATGTTGATAATGGCTACGATAATTTTGATAAATCATTAGTCACACGGTTTGAAAACTATATTTTTAAAAAGCATTCTATTCAGAATAACAATAATTGAATGTGCATATCTGAATTCGAACAGGTTCACTATTCCTGTGAACGCGTGTGGTCTCAATATCCCAAGAGAAATGAATAAAAGAGTTTTAAAATCCCCAGTCTCAATATCCCAAGATGAATGAACTTGTGTGAAATTAATTACCTCTAAGCTTACTACATGACCACATGCTTTAATCAAGATTGGTATATTTTTTTATGAGTTTTTATGGTGATTCCCAAATAATTTATATATGTAACAATTAAAGAAGGAGTAAGCTCCCTGGTTTTAGCTCCTTCAGCAAAAACAGGACAAAGGGTTTGCAATGCTTCTTCAAACTTTTTGATTCTGTAAACCTTTTCCTGCAATAGCGAGTCAAGTGCTATAAGCATAAACACAACAATGAATTTGCAAACTGTCTCATATGCTCCATTTTATTTGCAATTAATTTTCATGTTTCTCTGTATTTCATTATATGACAACTACATGTAACATAGCTTTAAGTAATGTGATATATCCTTTTCAAATGGAACAATAATTTCATTAAAGACCAGACAAAACAACTAATCAGAGAGTGTGTTTTGCAATACATTTTACATTATTGCCTTCTAAAATAAACCATATAAAATGACATTACTCACCACCAACCATGTAAGATTATAAAATTAATGAGCAGTAATCTATGTCAAAACGGCAACCATCTTCCATACTATGAGATTACAACACATTTAAGAGAGAATATACAATAATTATGGAAGTAAGGCTAATTCCATATCCAGCAAAGAGTCTAATGGGAGTGCATCCTTCACCACAGTATAATACAATTTACTATATTCGTTTTAGAACTATATTTCCGAAGGGAAAAAAATAATCGTAATTTCATTCTTGTCCAGGTATCCTACTGATCCCCAACTAGAGGAGATCTATCCTCTTTTCCGACTAAAACTGCTAAGGTGGTAGCTTCCCATGTATAATGAGTGTGAAAATAAGGATCGAAGAACACTCGGCGTGGAGCTGGAAGAATGTTGAGCGTGGAGGTTGGATGAATGCTGAGCGTGGAGGTTGGAGAGGGATAGAGAGGAGATGGGTCTGCGCAGAGAGAGAGAGATGGAGCTGGGGTGGTAGGAGTGTTGGGCGTGATCCGAGAGAGAGAGATATAAGGCTGCGTGGAGATGGGAGGCTGGAGCAGCATGGACATGGGAGGCTGGAGCAGCGTGGATCATGGAGGATGGAGCTGGGTGGATAGTCGAGGATTGAGCTGCGTGGATAATGGAGTGTAGCAACGTGGGTGATAAATGGAGGATGGAGCTGAGTGGATAATGTAGTGTAGCATCATGGGTGATAAATGGAGTTGGCTGGAGGATGGAGCTGCGTGGGAGATGGAGTTAGCAGCTTGGGTAATGGATGATGGAGCTGCGTGGGAGATGGAGTTAACAGCGTGGGTAATGGAGGATGGAGGATGGAGCTGCAGGAAGCCAGCTATCAACATGAGAATGGGGAACGTTAAGGCATTGGTGAAGGAAGCCAACAGGCTGAGCGTGAAGGGAGAAGGTAGTTGGAAGAGTGGGCGCACAGGCAGCAAAATGAAGGAGTGAAGAGGTGCATGCAAAGGGGAGGATGGATTGAAGATCTGAGTGATGGCAGGTAGTGGAGATGGTGAACATAGTGCCGAGCGTGAAGGTGGAGCCAAGGGGTGTCCCAATTCCTCCCTGTTTAGATCTGGAAGCATCCCCTGCTTCCTTCCATCATTATCCCATGGTTGTTTTTCATCCATCATAAGCCCATGAGATATAGTTTGAGGTCCATCCTCACTCACAAGATTTTGTGCAAGTTTTGGAGAGGATGTGCCCAAAAGAGGAGAGGAAATTCATGCCGTGCCAATAGTTAGAGTTTGACCATTGGCAGTCTGCTGAATACCCTGAGCACTTTCAGTATTTGAGACAGAATAATAGGAGAGGACTTCATATCAACATTCTCCATTAGGGTTGAAGGAATTGGAAGAGTTGAAGGGGAATACTGAGGAACTTGAGAAGATTCATGAAAACTATGTGGTGTAGAGGAAGCCAATGATGTTGTATCATTAAACTCTTGATGTTGCTTTTTTCGTTGGTGATAAACTCATACTTGAGCAAGCTGGTGATGTTTGATGTTTGAGAGATGCTCGTTTGAATGTGGTAGTCATTTTTGCCTTGACTTCATATTTGCAGACCCTTGTTTTATTTGAACCAAAGAATCTTGTGAACTGAGCTGCTGTTGTTAAAAAACATTCTTGTCTGGTTGCTGAACCTGAGGTATTCGGGGATGGGGTGACTGTTTCACGATCAAGCCAACTTGAGGTTTTCAAATCTTGGGTCTCTTCGTCATGTGAGGGTTGGTTCTATCTACATCGATAGGCGTCAGTGTCTCAACTTTTCCAACATTTAATCTCAGATTAGGGATCAATGGCTATCTTTTCTTCCCCTTTTTCATCTAAAAACTATCTATGGTAGAAGTTTACTCAGATAAATCTGAGCTTTTTATAATGACCTATTTTTAAAAAAAAAAAACTTTTTGTAATTAAGATGGACACAATTCTATTAAAAAGATCATAGAGTACAAAAATGATACAAAGAGCCCACCAAGGAGCTAAAAAGACGAGAGGCACACCCTAGAGGAGACAAGATGGCCAGCTAAAAATTTACAATTCCAGAATAAAAGATATATCAACTGTCCGAAGGGGCTCACAGAAAAAGCCAGCCCCGAAATCAAAAAGAGCTTAAGAAACCATTGAAAGTAACAACGAGGCTGATGTGCACCGAAACTTCAGAGCCCAGAAGAAGAAGGGTATCCATCCATACATTCTCAAAAACGAGAAGCTTGTCTGCCAAAAAAAGTTGCGAGCACTTACACGGACAACATGCCACGCCTAGTTAAACCTCGACGTCTCATGCTCCTTGCTACTAGCAGCTGGCGGGAAATGAATGCTGAGGTCGTCCATAAGCGCTTCCACGATGCAAGTTTTTTCCATCTCATTTTTTTCCCGAGCTTGAATTTCTCGATCTAGGAGGATTCTGCACGCCCAATAAGGATTAGTAGCAGTTTGGTAGCCCAAATTGGTCTCAATATCCTCGTGCAGAGATATCACCAGATGGGCAATCCTCACGGGTACTAGCCTCAGTTCAAGAATTAGCCCCTGTGTGTCTTTCATGAATCCCACGATTTCTACCGAAGCCCCGACGACTAGACACACAGATGCATGGAGCCATAATTTGCAAAAAGAAAGTACGAGGGAGGAAGAAAATCCAGGAGCAATGTTAAGCCAACTAAGGCGAAGGTGAACCCATAACAACATAATCGAAAACTGCGAAGTGCAAATGATTTTAACGGTACATATTGGGCTGCCCTCGTCACCTTGCTTGAATTTAAAATCCGTGACCCTGCATATGGATATGGAATTCGTACGAGACCATAAATTCTCATTAGTTCCAATAATGCCCTTTTTGTACCTGCGAGAGAACTCGCATGCCCGAAATGTGATGATCCTGATGAACTCGCTGCTATTAGTACCATCCCATGCACAAAGAACTAGGCTTCCATCATCTCTGAATTGCATCCTCTTAGGGTAATAAAACTAAAACTTAACATGCCCGTCGTCAAGGAGTGTATAATGCACAAGGGTAATGCAGATGTGACCGGGCATACGCGTTAATGAAAGCCATCTCTTAGCCGTATTAAATAGCACCCTGGTGAATGACCGCCCCTTGGTACTTGGCTACAGAAGGAACTCGAAAGTTGCCACGTGTCGTTGGATTGGCTGTAGGTGTCTCGTCCGCTCTTTAACCAAATGGGATTTAATCCGCGTGTAATGAGGGTTCTTCCCGGGGGAGTAGGGCAGTAGATCAACGGCTGCGATCTCTTCGCAGTGACGTCAATCCACATGATCGCAAACGTCGGATAAGGAGCCAGCTTTCAAGGGAGAATGATCCAACACCCCCATGTTGGCCAGTGCATCTGCCATTTTATTGCCATTACGTCGAACATGTAAAAAATTAATGGCAGGAGAGGTTCAAAGTATTTGGTGGAGCTGGTTTAACCTGCACTCCCATCTCCAGTTGAGCGAGAACTTAGAGACCGCCACCCCACTCTAGATGCGTCCCGCGATTTTTATGAAGATGTTGGAGTCCCCTTCAACTACCAAAGGTAACCATTTCTTCAATATAGCCCATGTGAGACCATTGACCATCCCTTCGAGTTCTGCAACATTATTGGTGGTTTCTCCCAAGTTACCCCAGAAAACACCCATAATAGAGCCGGAGCTATTCCTTACCGCTACCCCAAAACCACTCGGGCCGGGATTACCTTTAGCAGCTTCGTCAAAGTTTAGTTTTAGAGTGCCCGCTAGAGGAGTTCTCCAAGCATCACGACTCAAATTTTTGGCTCTATTTCCATTCCGCTCCAAAGGTGCTCAAGGTAAGCTGAAAATACCCCAAGCATTCAAAATAATTATTTCAGTAGGATCAACAAATCCCTTATCAGGGTGTAAATTTCTGATGCAGATGGTTTCCTTAAGGTGCTTATAATGACCTATTAACCATCTGATTAACAATTTGATTAAATAATTAATATACAACATACTAACAATTGACACATATGTGAAATTATAAACCACAAGTATAGTGCTGAAGCTAAGTGTAGTAAAAATATGCCAATATCCACCACGTATTCCAGGATTTTGTAATTGCAATTGTCACATATAATGATCCATGACCCACCATTACATTTTATATGTAACAGATGTCTAGAACGGGTGTTTCCACAAAGGTGGTTCACCATTTTCTGCACGCGGGAGCAAAAAAAAAATGTTTTTCACACCCTCAATCGAGGTATTTTCAATCCCTCGATCGAGGTTTTAAACGCTCGATCGAGGGTTTGAAAATAGCTCGATCGAGGGTATTTAAATAGCTCAATCGAGGGCTAGGTTAAACCCTCGATTGAGAAAATGCTCGATCGAGGGCTTGGTTAAACCCTCAATTGAGCTATTGCTCGATCGAGGGTTTGAGATAGAAAAGAAAATAGGGCCCGTCTTATCGGCCAGCCCTCTTCGACAGTGAAAGCGCAAGTGTGCCAAATACGTCGGCTCCAAGCCCGTCGACCGAGCCTCCGTAGCCAACACAGCATGTCCATGCGACTACCTCCGTCCGCCATGCCTTCAAATCCACAAGGTAGGTGAATTTCAACCACACTTTGTTTGCTTTTCAAAAAAACTTAAATTTGTTATTTGTTTTCAAAAAAATCCCAATTTTTTTTTTTTTTTTTTTTGAAAAAAAACATAAATTTGATTTGTTTTGTATGTAAAAATGGGTGTTTAAAACATAGATTTAATTTATTTTTTATGAATTTGTGAATGTAACCATCGAAAAACGAAAACCAACATCGAAACCAAAAACCATTGAAAGTAAAACCACCATGGAAACCAAACCAAAAACCATTGAAACTAAAAAACACCATTGAAAACAAAACAAAAACATTTCAAAACATTTTTTTGTTTTAAATTTATGTTGTATTTATTTTTTTAAATTATTAATATTTTTTTTTATGTCAAGCAGTAGCATTTCAGAGTATAAATGCTACCGGTTTTATTTTAAAATGTGTTTTGACAAACAGGAATGCTTCCTGTTTTTTTTCAATCCTTTGAGAACGCCAAGAGGATTGAAAACAAATAATCATATTAGGTTGCCGGTTTAACAAAAACCATTAATATTGAATATTTTTAATATTTATATTATCAAACTTTATTAATTTAAAAATTAAAAAAATAACATTTTTTTAATATTTAATTAATAATAATATTGATTCAAAAATCTAAACATAAACCATAATAAAATATTAATCAATATGAATACAATAAATTAAGGAGATTAATAATATTAATGAAATTAATAATATTAATGAAATTAATAATATTAATAAAATTAATAATTTATTATATTTTTAATATTTATTTATTTTTTGAAATTAAATATTTTTAATATTTTTTTTTTTTGAAATTAAATATTTTTAATATTTTTTTTTTGAAATTAAATATTTTTAATATTTATAATATGAAAGTTTATTAATTTAAAAATTAAAAGAATAATATTTTTTTAATATTTAATTAATAATAGTATTGATTCAAAATATAAACATAAATTATAATAAAATATTAATCGATATAAGTACAATAAATTAATGAGATTAATAATATTAATAATTTATTATTAATAACATTATATAAATACATATTTTTATATTTATACATATAATATCATAAAATACTTATATATAAAAAATAATATTGTAATGTTACTCTCACTTTTTAATAATAAATTACATTTTCATTTTAAAAAACATGCTTAAGTGTATAAAAATAGAATACACACTAAGTTGCCTTCCATTTCACTACAATAAATAATATTCAAAATATATAATTTTTCTTTTAATTTTTTAATAATATATATTATATAACATTTTAAAAATAAATTTAAATATTATGTAATTAAATTTAAATATGTTTACTAAATTCAATATTTATTAATATAAATATATTTTAATATAAACTAATAATTTTATAAAATATTTTGTAATAACCTATATAATTAATAGTTATTGAAGCTTATCTTATAAAAACAACAATTTATAGATGAAAGGATGAATATAAATTATATATCAAATATGTACAATCACTAGTGTTGAAATGTAAATATGTAATTTTAAATTTGTTTCATTATGTGAAATGAGATGTATAATAGGCCTTACATATGACATTCACCTCTAGATTCAAAGGTCTTTCCATGCACTATTTAGATTATACATACAAATGTAATAGCCTAAAATTCTCTATTAATTATCAATCCAAGTTCTTATGCGGTTTCCTCTATGCTATGTGTTATAATTTTTGAACTAATAGTGATATTGGTTAATTGTTTTCATGTCATTATATCTAGTTCGAATTTGTAAAATGGGTAATAATCTTGTTGTGCAATTACAACCACATGAATAGGTAGTCATTGCCAAATGATAAAAATATCTCAAGTTTGGTTGAATTTCAATTATAGTATAGTGTTAGATTTATTTCTCCTTAAAATTTGATTGCGTTTGTATATTTGTTTAGTCCTTGAGAGGTTAGTATATTTGTTTAGTCCTTAATTTGTTCCCGAACCATCGTCCAAAACCCATCCCTAGTGCACAAAACTGAATGTTTCCATCCATATCCAAATTTAAATGCAAACCTATCACTAGTAATCAAAACCTTAAAATGACATTAATTCCTACACATAGAGACTATGAATATTTTCAACAAGACATGTGTGTCGACCATATCTATTGGTCCTAGATTCCTAAAATCTTATTTTAGGGCCCAATGTAGAGGTCCATAGGTCCATGATTGCTCGACTAGTACTAACTTATGAGATTTATAGGTCCATGGTTGTTCATTCAAATTTATTATCGATTACGAGAAGCATTTCCAGATAATAAAACAATTCCTTTTGGTGGTAGATACATCATTCATTTGGGATACCTTGGTCAATTACCTCATGTGAGTGATAACCCTATATATGCATGCAACACAACTGATTTTTTTTATCACATAGTCCAACCCTCTCCCAATGATAAACACATAGGCTTACGATGAACATGTTACTAACCATTCCATGCATAGACACATTAACACTTCATGCCTTTACATAAGAAGAACTTGCATCATTATCTATAATCAACTAGGATCATCCTTACAATATCAAGCAATAGGTTAGTATGCATCATACCTTTACATAGGTTAGTATGGGTAAATTTAAAAGGTATATTATCGAGACTCAAACATATAGCGAGCCCCAGTTGACTTACGCTTTATTCTATTTCCTCTCCATTGCATACCTGTATGTTGTCGCAACAAGTGTTGAACAACTAAATTTGATGCCTAGGCCCATATGATGCTAGCGTTGCTAATAAAAATGATATCGAAATTGAAATTGGAAATTGAAACTGGAATTGAAATGTAAATTTGAAAATGAAAACGAAAATGATATTGATATTGGAAATTGATATTTAAACTAAATTTGAATTGAAAATCTAAAATTGAAATTGAAATGAGAAATGAAAATTGAGAATTGGAAATGTAATTAGAATTCAAATCGAAATTGAAACTTGGAATTTCAAATTGAAACTTGGAATTTGAAATTCAAATTTGAATTTGAATTGTGAAATTTGAAATAGAGTTTGAAATTTGAATTGAATTTGAAATTTGAATTTGGATTGGAAATGCAAAATTTGAAAGAGAATTAGAATTAGAAATTGAAATGTGATGCAGAGAGTTCTGAAGAGAGATCTTCATTGCCTCGTGCTCCACGACGCATAAGAGGATCTCACATCGCCCAAGAGGGAGGCCATTGGCAGTGCTCCCGTTCACCAAGTACAGCCACGCCAGGTTCGACTGTCGCTGGTGGCAGCAGCAAGAGAGCCAGTGTGTCCGTTCATCTCGACGACATACATGGTGATCCCCAGGTGGGGGATGGGAGGACAGAATTGAGTGCATCAGGGGCATCAGGTGCATATGTTGGGTTAGATACATTTTCAGTAAATTTTTAGTATATAATGCATTGAATTTCAGTTGCAAGCTATAATATATATTTTTAGTAACATTTGTGTTTTGGTTTGGATCACATGTGCCCCATCAAGGGGATCATATGATGATGAGGTCGCACGGATCACTCTCACTGATATCATTTCCCAGCAAGAGTGGGTGGACTTGTGTGTGTGTACATTGAGGGAGGATTCTCCCACACGGCGTACTTTATCCATGATGTTATCAGCAGTTGATGAGATGTTGGCCCTCTACCAGAGGGTGGGACCTCTTAGTGACATTTGGCATCATTCATGCCATAGGAGGAGAGAGGGTATCATTGGGATCCACAAGTGGGAGGACGACAAAGTCGCAATAAGAGGGCATGGCGTCAAGGGTACTTTGTTCGACATCCCACCTGACCACCCTTCTGGTCAACCGCTTAGACTCAGGGAGTTGAAGTTGGAGGCCGCTGCACCACATCTATATGAAAGATTCATGGGAGCATGGGGCGTGTTCCCCCACCATGACCAGGTCCCATTGTACTTTGCAAAACATGTTTATGCAGAGTTTGTTTTTGACATGCACCCAGATTACACTAGCACAGGGTCCACGTTCTATGGGGCTGGTAGGGGACGCTCCTACCAACATCCTGGAGCTCGGAGAGACCCTGCCTTCGTTCCACCCTCTCCAAGGTTCGTACCGCTTCTAAATAAGGTAGTGATCAGGTCAAGGGATGTGGCACAATCATCCCAGGTTGCTGCAAAGCCTAGAGATGACCTTGCAGACTCGTTGTTCACTACCATGGGCATTGTTGTTGTTGCTGTGCATGGAGTGGCATCTAGATCACCCCCTCCACCTACAGAGCCAGAGATAGAGTATGTCCCTACTGATATGCTCAGCATTCTCGATGGCAAGTCCCTACTGAGGTATGCTAAGTTAGCCTGAGATGCATACTTTCGGTCATATCGTAGATTCGTCACTACAGGACAGGTATACTTTTGTACAATTATGTTTATATGTTCTTCATGTTACATCATATTATATGTCGTAAATTGAATGGTTAATAATACTTAAGGGAGTTGTATTCTAATGCTCCATGCGGGGAAGCACATTCATGGATCAACTCTTTGCCAGTGAGCCATCAGTTGGTCCATCTACTTGTCCCAACCTGCGGGCGGCAGTAGTCGAGGTAAGTTATAATTTATGTTATAATCTAATTTGAGTTTATTATTTCCTAGTTTAAATCATTTATGTTTTATTTTTTAATTTGCGAGATTTTATGTTTAGATCTTAAGCTCAAATGAATTTCAAATTGTAAAGGGAAAATGAAAGGGGGTAGATCCTGATGATGGACATGAGCACAGTGATGGTCCTCACGAGCAGGGTCGAGACATAGATGTGAGTTTTAATTTATGTTCCAATTCATGTTATTTAGTCACATTTACTAATTGATTTTTGTACTTTATGTTTCAATTTTTGAATTATAACTTAAATTATGTTAAGTAGTTTTAATTTTTAATAAATCTAACTTATTACATGCAATGGCATATTACACAGTCATCGCTATAGATGGGTGTCAATGTTGCAATGGATTTCACATATGATTGGGATGGAGCTCGAGTACATGGTGCTGATGAAGGGCCATCTACCCATATTCCTAGCCAGATCATTGTGAACAATCATCAAGCATGATTAAACCATATTGAACCATGGTCACCCTTAGTCAATAACTTGCTCAAACATGGTTATCGATTGTTAAACATAATCAACCATGGAAAAACTTCTTTAGCCATATTGAGTCAAGGCGAACAAAATTCAAATGTAATCTAGCTCAACCAACCTCAACTGTAATCTAGCATGGTCAAACATGGCAAGACATGACCCTCTTTTGGTCAACCATACTCAACTATAATCAACCAATATATGTGTGTCAACATGGTCAACCATTGTTAAACCATAATTAACAATAGTTATTATTTTTAATTATTGACATTTGAAGGCTAAAATTAATTTTTAATAATATTAAACTATGTCACATTGGAACCTAACCTTTACAATGTTTGCAATTGTAACGTATTAATTAAACATTAAAATTATTAATTCATTACAAACTATATTCTCAAGTGTATATACATTTAATATTAAAATTTGATAGTGTTGTTATTGACTTTTAATATTATTGAAGTCAAACTTTATTGTTATTTTCATTTAGACATTAACTATATTTAATTATATTTATCATTAATAACAACAGCAATAATAATAATTAAATCCATAAATTAGATTTACAACACCAATAACTATAATTGTAGTAATAATAACATTCATATTTATAATAATTTGAACAATATTATTGACAACATTATTAATATTAATATTAAAAATAGTTTTCACATTTTTTATATTAGAATATTTATAACTTTAATTTATCCTATTTATTAAATATTAAATTATGACATATTATCGATTCAGTCAAAATTATTGTTTATTAAACATAACATATTAAATAACATGTTTTTTAATTAAAAGATTACTTTTTATAATATTAATCATTCTACAACAAGGGAAAAAGTTGTGTGGCAGCTTAGTCCTTGCCAAAGGGAGTGGGCCACGCGCCACCCGCAGCTACCCACCTACCACCGGCAACTACCCAGAAGAAAAAGCATAAGTAAGAAGGCTAGAGCACGTGGAAGAGAAGGTTGAACGTTTCAAAGGTTGGAACAGGTGTTAGGCTAGAGGGAAGTTTGAGCAAAACCATCAGCGCACTAAGCTGTAAGTCTCCGTCAAAGTAGTAAGACAAGGTCGTAATGCTTGAGCACAAATGTTGCAACAATAAGTCAAGATGTCCAAGTTCAAGGTCTGTGAGGGAAGAGGCCGCTTCTTGGAAATAAATTCCCGTTTAATTCCGAAAATTTGTGTTTGGAAGTTGTTGTTGCTACAACTTCTATACAACTCTCGTGTTCATGCAGGAATAGTACCGCGCGACGTGAAGGTGGAAAACATAATTCCTTACTTGTCTATTCAGAACAACGAAATTCGCCTTCGACTCTCCAAACCAACAGAAAACCTGGAAGCCAGACTTTGGACAAAGTTTTTTTGTATTCAGAGTCTAGACGAATTGTCGCGCACGGACTCTATATTTGATGTAGAAATTCAAAGGACCCTGTCTAAACTTGATGATGATAACTACGATGAAGAATACGTTGTTGATTCTTCTTGTATTGTCGCGGATGTGACCCATTCCTTATTTTTAGCTTCTTTGGATTTTGAAGAATATTCGACTAATCTGTTTCTTACCGTGGAGAGCGAAGATTTACAAGCCAATTCTGGCATTGTGCGGCCTTCAGTCCTTTCCAATTCATGTTATCAATTATTAATTGTTGAATTTGAAGAGAAATTTTGGTCATCGAGTGATTATGCTTCTGTGAATGGTTCCAATGGCCTGTCGGAGCTTCCGTTTAGTATAACCGATCTGGAAAGCCTAGAGTTTAGAGAATGATGTCGTGGTAGTGAAGCATTTTTGGACTATTTGCAGGTAACATTAGTTCAAGACATTTATGTTTTTGTTAAAAAAATAAACATAAATTCATGGCATTTGTAAGTATTTTCCATTCGCTTGGACAAAGGAAATCAAGAAATATCAAAACTTTATAAAATTATGACGAAAACAAAGCTTTATTTAAAGGAACATATAATTGTTGATATGTGCCTTACAATTGAAAAGTTTAACAAAGGTTATCCTACTGTATCTTAGATTCAGGGCCACTTCCGTAGGTAAAAGTTAAGATAAGTTCGTAACCATATTTAATTCATTCCCTTGAATTTTCTTGAAAGGTTAAAGTTCAACCAAGCTTTGACTAAACCCTATGTATTTTCATTTCAGTGCCCTCTGAAAGGAGCTCATGAGGTACTTAAAGAACTTCTATTTCAGCATAGTTCAACTTATTCAATTCCACCTATTTTAATTCAAATTAATTTATAGTAACCTCCTATGCGAATGACCCCGAGCCATAGTCCATACTGCAGTGCCTTGGAAATGTTGTAATTAACTTATCGTTGCACTATTTTGCAGGTGGAATTGACCATTACATGAAAGAGCAGAAAAGGTTACCTTTTATATGCTTAAAATCCCATTAAAAGATGCTTTTTTGAGCATGCCAGCAAAACCAATCCATTGGACTGATCTTGAATGGAATTCTAGCATTGTTGGTAAGGTAGACATAATTGAGAATACGAGCTTACATATATTGGTAACCCGGTGCTTCTCAGCATGTTGTGTTATTGTAATCTTTTCTTGCTGCCATGTTTTCGTTAACAGCAGCCTGACCACGAGCTATATTTTTTATAGAAGTAAATCTAGATGTTATTGGTTGGCGAGAGTGGGGTGCAAATTGCAATCCTGGTGATTGATTCATCGAAAGGGTTTTCTTAGTCCTAGAATTCTAAGGCTCACAAATATTTTGGGAAATATGTTTTTATCCTTAAGCTAAGGAATCATTAGTTCCTAGGTCTTCAGACTTGAATCAAAAGAAAACATATTTTTTCTTTTAATCTTTGTAAAGAATGGAAGTAGGTAGAACTCATGTCATATATTAAGGTTTAACATAGTACCATCTGTGTGACTTATTTACTCTACTACAAACCATCAATTGTAATCCTTTTGTGTTCTCTTTATGCATTAATTTTTTACTATGAATCAAGTATTGATTTTTTGACTTGATCTACTTTTTTGGTCTACTTTTTTATGTGCAAGCTCCTTTTTCGAAGAATAATCTTCAGAAGAGATGTTACCTCGACTTTGGTTTGGCTACTTATTGATATTATCATGGGTTTCGATCTCAAATGAAATTGACTGTTCCAGCAGTTCTGCATTTCTTTCGTATTGCAAGCCTATTGGAAGTTCAATTTTGCCGATAATTGCACCAATAAGAGGACATGGGCATGAACATGTTCCTACTACAACTTGTTCTCCTAGTACTCTTCTCACGGCCACTCCAGCTGGGTCTCCTCTTCCATTTCCTATGAAGACTCATTCACATGCTTTACGCAGTTTAACCATAGCCTCTGAACATAAGAGAAAATGGTCATTACCTGCTTCTGAAGTGTTACCATCCCTGCACTTATATCTACTCCTGTTCCTATTCTTACATCTACGACATTAGAACCTCTTTCTCCATCCTTGTCTCCCCATATCCATGGTAAGAAGAATCGCTTGTTTCTGACTCGAAAAATATTTGAGATATTTAATTATTTTAACAATAAAGGATAGTTTTATAATCAGATTGTCTTTTGATTAACGATCCTGGTCAAAGCGTTTGATTGCAATTTGTTGGCAATACGCGCACTCAAGATAACTCCTGCTAGCATTTTAATTATGACGAAAACAATGTTCATTATGTGGAGAAATTTGAGTGTGGGGATTCCACACCTTCAAGTGCTACTAATATGATATTTGTATATGACGAAGCTCGATGAGTTCAAACCCTTTGTATTTTGAGAGGCCCAATGAAATATAGGTTGAATCTAGCAACCAAGTGTTCACATGTTCCTGCATTCCATCAGTCAACCAAACATGTGTAAAGTCTTCTCTGAAGCTTGTAGATTCTCACAGCGTGCTGGAAATGTATTATTATCGTTGCATGAGAAAAATAGACTACATGAAAAGGGTTTATGGGAAAAGAAGGTCGCGGCTACATTGAGAGCTCCACTATTGTCGATCATGGAAGAATGGAAGAAGAACAAGGCATTCCTCATGTGAGCAGAGATTTCTGGTTGGAATAATAGTACACATTGACAATTGCAAATTGAAAACAGGTGACGTGTAAAAATGTGCCCTGCCAAACACGGCAAGTGTAATTTTCTGCAATTTTCTAAATTATTTTTAAACTACTAATAATTTCAATACTTGTGCAGGCATTTACCTCAAATCCGGGTTGTCCTTAACCCATGAGAAATTCAGATTTTTGTTTTTCAAAAAATAACAAATGTATTTTAAATTTTCAAAAAAATAAATTAAATACACTATTTTCTAAAACATTGTAAAAACATTAACGAGCACAACCAAAAAATTGACGATTAATATAGGTCAAAGAGCTTTGAGTGTATATCCCTGCCTTGGCAGGGACTAATAATATTTATTATTATATGTTTTAATAATATTAATCATTAATATAAATCATAAATCTCATATATATTATTAATCATGTTAAGCTCATTATAATCATTACATTAATTATTAAACATTATATATTAAATAATATTAATTTTTCTATTAATTTTTATCGAAATATTTTTTTATATTATTAATTATATTGTAATAATACTTATTATTATGTTTTAGTCATATTAATCATTAATACTTATTATCAAAATTTTAAAATTATTATATAAATAATAATAATTCTTGAAAATAATTATAATTAGCTTCAAGATTTAATATGATTTTTTTTGTAAGCTAGTAATCACATTAATTCATAAAGATAAAAGTACAAAATATACTGAGTTTACGGGCCTCCCATAGCGAGAAAACATCCCATTATGCTCATGCGCATGCCTCACCCATAAGAGAAAACAACATGTTAATATAACGAGTTATACATGTATGAATATGAGGATCAGTTTTTATCAAAATTGTCAAGCATAAAACTAAAAAAGAGACAAGATGCTTAGTGGCCTCGGCTCACTTACAAGAAAGCTTAAAAAGAGGTGAAAACATAGCATAGGTGGACCTGTGCATGATTTCGACGTGGAGGCTTTGAACATGTGTAATGAGGGTTCTCCCCGGGGGAGTAGATCAACAGCTGCGATCTCCTCATAGCGACGTCAAGCCACGTGATCGCAAACCTTGGCTAAGGAGCCAGCTTTGAAGGGAGAATGATCCATCACCCCCATGTTGGCCAACGCATCTGCCATTTTATTGCCATTACGTCGAACGTGTAAAAACTTAATGGAAGCAAAGGTTTGAAGTATTTGGTGGAGCTGGTTTAACCTGCACTCCCATCTCTAGTTGAGCGAGACCTTAGAGACCGCCACCCCTCTCTAGATGCATCCCGCCATTGTTATCAAGATGTTGGAGTCCCCTTCAACTACTAGAGGTAACCAATGCTTCAATATAACCCATCTAAGACCATTGACCATGCCTTCGAGTTCTGCAACATTATTGGTGGTTTCTGCCAAGTTAGCCGAGAAAATGCCCATAATAGCGCCGGAGCTGTTCCTTACCGCTCCCCCGAAACCACCCGGGCCCGGATTACCTTTAGCAGCTCAATCAAAGTTCAGTTTCAGAGTGCCCGCTAGAGGAGTTCTTCAAGCATCAGGGCTCAAAGTTTTGGCTCTAATTCCATTCCGCTCCGAAGGTGCTCGAGGTAAGCTGAAAATACCCCAAGCATTCAAAATAATTATTTCAGTAGGATCAACAAATCCCTTATCACGGTGTAAATTTCTGATGCAGATGGTTTCCTTAAGGTGCTTATAATGACCTATTAACCATCTGATTAGCAATTTGATTAAATAATTAATATACAACATACTAACAGTTGACACGCATGTGAAATTATAAACCACAAGTATAGTGCTTAAGCTAAATGTACTAAAAATATGCCAATATCCACCACGTATTCCAGGATTTTGTAATTGCAATTGTCATCTATAATGATCCATGACCCACCGTTACATTTTATATGTAATGGATGTCTAGAACGATTATGAGTGATTCCACAAAGGTGGTTCACCATTTTTGGTGGGAGGGAGCGAAAAAAAATGTTTTTCAGACCCTCAATCACGGTATTTTCAAGCCCTCGATCGAGGTTTTAAACCCTCGATCGAGGGTTTGAAAATACCTCGATCGAGGGCTTCAAAATACCTCGATCGAGGGTATTTAAATAGCTCGATCGAGGGCTAGGTTAAACCCTCGATCGAGTAAATGCTCGATCGAGGGCTTGGTTAAACCCTCGATCGAGCTATTGCTCAATCGACGGTTTGGTACAGAAAAAAAAAAGGTATGGCCGAGCCTGTCGGCCGACCCTGTTCGACAGTGAAAGCACAGGTGTGCCGACTACGACGGGTCCAAGCACCTCGACTGAGTGTCCGCAGCCAGCATAGCACGTCCATGCGTCCACCTCCGTCCGCCATGGCTTCAAATCCACAAGGTAGGTGGATTTCAACCACATTTTGTTTGTTTTTCAAAAAAACTTAAATTTGTTATTTGTTTTTAAAAAAACCCCAATTTTGTATTTTTTATTTTGTTCTTTGCTTTGAAAAAAAACATAAATTTGATTTGTTTTGTACATAAAAATGGGTGTTTAAAACATAGATTTAATTTAGTTTTTATGAATTTGTGAATGTAACCATTGAAAAACGAAAACCAACATCGAAACCAAAAACCATTGAAAGTAAAACCACCATCGAAACCAAACGAAAAACCATTGAAACGAAAACAAAAACCGTTTGAAAACATTCTTTTGTTTTAAATTTTTGTTCTATTTATTTTTTTAAATTATTAATATTTTTTTTATGTCAACTATTAGCATTTCACTGCTTAAATCTTACTGGTTTTATTTTAAAATGTGTCTTGACAAGCTGCCCGTTTTTTCTCGATCCTTTGAGAATGCCAAGAGGATTGAAAAAAATAATCATGTTAGGTTGCCGGTTTAACAAAACCATTAACATTGAATATTTATAATATTTATTAATATTTATAATATTTATTAATATTTTTTCAATTGAATATTTTAAATATTTATATTATAAAACTTTATTAATTTAAAAATTAAAAAAATAATATTTTTTAATATTTAATTAATAATAATATTGATTCAAAAATCTAAACATAAACCATAATAAAATATTTATCACTATAAGTACAATAAATTAAGGAGATTAATAATATTAATGAAATTACTCATTTATTATATTTTTAATATTTATTTATTTTTGAAATTAAATATTTATAATATAAATGTTTATTAATTTAAAAATTAAAAGAATAATACTTTTTTAATATTTAATTTATAATAGTATTGATTCAAAATATAAACATAAATTATAATAAAATATTAATCAATATAACTACAATAAATTAATGACATTAATAATATTAATAATTTATTATGAATAACATTATATAAACACATATTTTTATATTTATACATATAATATCATAAAATACTTATAATTATTATTGTAATGTTACTGTACCATTACATCTAATAAATCGTAAAAATGAAACTTAAAAGGTTATAATATGAGGGAGATCTAATAAAACCTAAAAACTAATTAATATTTAATCGGCCATTAAAAGGAACGTGTGTATTGAAAATACACATGTTTTGGAAAAAATAAAATGTAAACTGTAATAAAATGTAAAAATTAATAGTATGAGGGAGATCTTGTAACGGATGTAACATGTAAGGTTTGTCATTTTTCGGCCATTAATAAAATTTAATATAAAGAAAAAAATTATAATATGAGTGAGATATTTTAATGATACATGTAACCTTTGTGATATTATTGTATGCCATAAACAAAAATGAATAATACAAACTAAAAAGTAATAAATATTATGTCGGCCGTAAACAAAAAAGAAGTTAAAAAAATACTATAGCCGACGTAAAATAAAGAAGTTAAAAAAATATTATAGTGGGTATGAAAAGTAGAAACATAATATTATATGCAATATAAAATAAAGAAGTAAACAAAAATGTAAAAAAAATATATTATAGCGGACATTAAAACTAGAAACATAAGAAGTAAAGAAAATATTATAGCAAAACTAAAAACTAAAAACATAAAAAGTAAAGAAATAAAGAAGTAAAAAAAAAATATTATAATGGACATAAAAAGTAGAAACCAAAAAAATAAAAAGAATATCATAGCCGACACAATAATAGAAAAGAAAAGCAACCATAATAATAGTTAGATTTGCTAACTAATAATTACATTTGATAACTAAATATAACTCCAAGCAAAAAGAGATTTGAATCTTGGTCTTTAGGTTAAGCCAAGCCCAATCACCTTACTACTTACCAATAAATCACATAGAAATGGTGTTAAAAAAAATGCCATAATAATAGTTAGATTTGATAACTAACTATAACTCCAAGCAAAATGGGTTTTGAACCTTGGTCTCTAGGTTAACACAAGCCCAATCATCTTAATTCCTACCAATAGACCACACAGAAATGTTGTTAAACAACAAAATATGCATATTTATTTCATTCGTTGCTTTGATTTCAGCAATGCATTTTTTTATTTTTTTTTTAACATGTATGCATTGAATTTAACAATTTAATAAATAAAAAATTCTTTCATTAATTTCAGCAATGCATTGTTTTTTGTTATTTACATCTATACATTGAATTTATCAATTTAATAGAAAAACTATTCTACAATGATTTCAACAAATTAGATTTTGGTGTTCTCTATTTCAGGGTATATCGTGGATCCTCATGATAATATTGCAAATAATGAAGATATTGATTATCTAAGAAGGAAAATACGACAAATGTATAGAATAGAAAGATAAAAATAATCTTTGTAGCAAGATTTATTTGGTTGTTGATTTCAGGAGGTTTTGAAGAATCCATAGTATCCATGTTCTTTAGTCAACATTTCAAATCCATAACAGAAAAATAAGCATCAAAACATACATAAGAACAAATAAAACACGACCGTGAACTAAAGAGATCGTGAAGAAGTGTTATTTGTGTGAAAGGATTCTCAAAAGCATGAATGAGCGATAATTTCAGGGTTATATAGGAATCAATATAACTACCAATGAATATGACATACTTGGATACATGGAATGTGATAACAATTTACTCATACTTATTACTTACAATATTATAATCTTCATAATTCTTTCTGTGTTTTCAACTTAACGTGTTCCTTACAATGTTGAAATTTTTTATTGCATATTTTTCAGTGTAGATGTTATTCCGCGGAAGAATTGATTTCAGTGTATGGACGCATAGATTTCAGTGTATGGACGCATTGATTTCAGTGAATGGACACATAGATTTCAGTGAATGGGGCCATTGATTTAAGTGAATGGATGCATAGATTTCAATGTATGGACGCATTGATTTCAGTGAATGGACGCATAGATTTCAGTGTATAGGGTTTTTTATTGCATATTTTTCAGTGTAGATGTTATTTTGTAGACGCATTGATTTCAGTGTATGGACACATAGATTTCAGTGTATGGACGGATTGATTTCAGTGTATGGACGCATTGATTTCAGTGATAACAAAAGAATGAGAAAAAGACTTGAAACGAAAAGCAGAAGAACACAAAGAATTTCGAAAAAGGAAGTTGGAGGAAATTTAGTACAAGAACTAGAATAACGAAGAAAACGAAACACATATCGACAAAAAGAATATCGAAAAAGAAAGTTAGACGAATTGATAGTAGAAAAACAAGAGGAACAAAGAAAATGAAACGTTGATTGACAAAGAGTGTATCGAGAGAGAAGTTGAAGCAGTTGGAAGAACAAAGAAATCAAGTTGCAGAACAACAACTAAATAAAAATGTACGAAATGGCGAAATGTCGAGAGAAGAAGGAGAAGAACAAACAAAACAAAATGCAGATCAACAAAAAGAAAATCAAAAAAAGAAGTTAGGTGAATTGACAGCAGAAGAACGATAAGAACAAAGAAAACGAAACGTTGATCAACAAAGAGTGTATTGAGAGAGAAAGTTGAAGCAATTGGAAGATCAAAAAAATCAGTTTGCAGAACAACAAATAAATCAAAATGTATGAAATGGCGGCAGAAGAACAAACAAAACAAAACGCATATCAACAAAAAGAGAATCGAAAAAAAAAGTTAGGTGAATTGTCTCTATTTTCTAGTTTAACAATTTACTCAATTCTTAATACTTATTACTTACATTATGATAATCCTCGTAAATGTATCTGTGTATTCAACTTTACCTATTCCTTACAATGCTGATCAAACTCCAGTTTTGTGTCACTGCCCATGACTGAAACTAGCCTAGATCCAAATCCTAGGCTCTATCAAGTGCCCAGAGGGATCAGATCTCCTGAGGTGCAAACCTCTCCTCGAAAATCTCCTTGAGTGCAATACCTAAGAAGAGGTTTTCACCTCGGGAGATTTGATCCCTCTAGGCGCTTGATAGAGCCTACGATTTGGATCTAGGCTTGTAATATATACACATTTTCATTTTAAAAAACATGCTTAAGTGTATAAAAATAGAATACACAGTAAGTTTCCTTCCAATTCACTACACTAAATAATATTCAATATATATATATATTTCTTTTATTTTTTTAATAATATATATTATATAACATTTTAAAAATAAATTTAAATATTATGTAATTAAATTTAAAAATGTTTATTAAGTTCAACATTTATTAATATAACTATATTTTAATATAAACTAATAATTTTATAAAATATTTTGCAATAACCTATATAATTAATAGTTATTGAAGTTTATCATATAAAAACAACAATTTATAGATGAAAGAATGAATATCAATTATATATCAAATATGTACAATCACTAGTGTTGAAATGTAAATATATAATTTTAAATGTGTTTCATTATGTGAAATGACATGTATAATAGGCCTTACATATGACATTCACCTCTGGATTCAAAGGTCTTTGCATGCACTATTTAGATTATACATACAAATGTAATAGCCTAAAATTCTCTATTAATTATCAATCCAAGTTCTTATGCGGTTTCCTCTATGCTATGTGTTATAATTTTGGAACTAAGAGTGATATTGTTTAATTGTTTTCATGTCATTATATCTAGTTTGAATTTGTAAAACGGGTAATAATCTTGTTGTGCAATTACAACCACATGAATAGGTAGTCATTGCCAAATGATAAAAATATCTCAAGTTTCATTGAATTTCTATTATAGTATAATGTTAAATTTATTTCTCCTCAAAATTTCATTGTGTTTGTATATTTGTTTAGCCATAGAGAGGTTAGTATATTTGTTTACTCCTTAATTTCTTCCTGAACCATGGTCCAAAACCCATCCCTAGTGCACAAAACTGAATGTTTCCATCCATATCCAACTGTAAATGTAAACCTCTCACTAGTAATCAAGACATGTGTGTCGACCATATCTATTGGTCCTAGATTCCTAAAATCTTATTTTAGGGCCCAATGTAGAGGTCCATAGGTCCATGATTGCTCGACTAGTACTAACTTATGAGATTTATAGGTCCATGGTTGTTCATTCAAATTGATTATCGATTACGAGAAGCATTTCCAAATAATATAACAATTCGTTTTGGTGGTAGATACATCATTCATTTGGGATACCTTGGTCAATTACCTCATGTGAGTGATAACCCTATATATGCATGCAACACAACTGATTTTTTATATCACATAGTCCAACCCTCTCCCAATGATAAACACATAGGATTACGATCAACATGTTACTAACCATTCCATGCATAGACACATTAACACTTCATGCATTTACATAAGAAGAACTTGCATCATTATCTATAATCAACTAGGATCGTCATTAGAATATCAAGCAATAGGTTAGTATGCATCATACCTTTACATAGGTTGGTATGGTTCAATCTAAAAGGTAGATTATTGAGACTCAAACATGTGGCGAGCCCCAGTTGACTTACGCTTGATTCCTTTTCCCCTCCATCCCATACCTGTATGTTGTTGCAACAAGTGTTGAACAACTAAATTTGATGCCTAGGCCCATATGATGCTAGCATTGCTAATAAAAATGATATCGAAATTGAAATTGGAAATTGAAACTGGAATTGAAATGTAAATTTGAAATTGAAAATGAAAATGATATTGATATTGATATTGGAAATTGATATTTAAACTGAATTTGAATTTTGAAATGAAATTGGAATTGAAAATCGAAAATTGAAATTGAAATGAGAAATGAAAATTGAGAATTGGAAATGTAATTAGAATTCAAATCGAAATTGAAACTTGGAATTTGAAATTGAAACTTGGAATTTGAAATTGAAATTTGAATTTGAATTGTGATATTTGAAATAGAGTTTGAAATTTGAATTGAATTTGGATTTCAAATGCGAAATTTGAATTTGAATTTTAAGTGTGAAATTTGAAAGAGAATTAGAATTAGAAATTGAAATGTGATGCAGAGAGTTCTGAAGAGAGATCTTCATTGCTTCGTGCTCTACGATGCACGAGAGTATCTCACGTCGACCAAGAGGGCAGCCATCGGCAGCGCTCGCGTTCACTGAGCGCAGCCACGCCGGGTTCGGCTGTCGCTGGTGGCAGCAGCAAGAGAGCTAGTGTGTCAGTTCATTTCAACAACATACATGGTGATCCCCAGGTGGGGGATGGGCGACCAGAATTGAGTGCATCAGGGGCATAAGGTGCATATTTTGGGTTAGATATATTTTTAGTAAATTTTTAGTATATAATGCATTGAATTTCAGTTGCAAGTTATAATATATCTTTTTAGTAACATTTGTGTTTTGGTTTGGATCGCAAGTGGCCCATCAAGAGGATCATATGATGATGAGGTCGCACGGATCACTCTCGTTGATATCATTACCCAGCGAGAGTGGGTGAACTCGTGTGTGTGTACATTGAGGGAGTATTCTCCCACACATCGTTCTTTATCCATGTTGTTATCAGTAGTTGACGATATGTTGGCCCTCTACAAGAGGGTGGGACCTCTCAGTGACATTTGGCGTCATTCACACCATAGGAGGAGACAGGGTGTCATTGGGATCCACAAATGGGAGGACGTCAAAGTTGCAATAAGAGGGCATGACGCCAAGGGTACTTTGTTCGACATACCAACTTACCGCCCTTCTGGTCAACCGCTTAGACTCAGGGATTTTAAGTTGGAGGCCGCTGCACCACATCTATATGATAGATTTGTGCGAGCGTGGGGCATGTTCCCCCACCATGACCAGGTCCCGTTGTACTTTGCAAAACATGTTTATGCAGAGTTTGTTTTGGACATGCACCCAGATTACACCAGCACATTGTCCACGTTCTATGGGACGGGTAGGGGATGCTCCTACCAATGTCCTGGAGCTCGGAGAGACCCTGCCTTCATGCCACCCGCTCCGAGGTTGGTACCGCTTCCAGATAGGGCGGTGATCAGGTCGGGGGATGTGGTGCAATCATCCTAGCTTGTTGCAGAGGCTAGAGCTGACCTTGCAGACTTGTTGTTGACTGCCATGGGCAGTGTTATTGTTGCTGCGCTTGGAGAGGCATCTAGACCACCCCCTCCACCTACAGAGCCAGTGATAGAGTATGTCCCTAGTGACATGCTCAGGATTCTCGATGGCGAGGCCCTACTAAGTATGCTGAGTTAGCCTGAGATGCATACTTTCGGTAATATCGTAGATCCGTCGCTACAAGACAGGTATACTTTTGTATAATTATGTATATATGTTCTTCATGTTACATCATATTATATGTTGTAAATTCAATGGTTAATAATACTTAAGGGAGTTGTATTCTATTGCTCCATGGAGGGAAGCACATTCATGGATCAGCTCTTTGCAAGTGAGCCATCGTTTTGTCCATCCGCTTGTCCTACCCAGATCATTGTGAACCATCATCAAGCATGATTAAACCATATTGAACCATGGTCACCCTTAGTCAATAACTTGCTCAAACATGGTTATCGATTGTTAAACATAATCAACCATGGAAAAACTTCTTTATCCATAATGAATGAAGGCGAACAAAATTCAAATGTAATCTAGCTCAACCAACCTCAATTGTAATCTAACATGGTCAAACATGGAAAGACATGCCCCTCTTTTGGTCAACCATATTCAACTATAATCAACCAATATATGTGTGTCAACATGGTCAACCATTGTTAAACCATAATTAACAATAGTTATTATTTTTAATTATTGACATTTGAAGGTTAAAATTAATTTTTAATAATATTAAACTATGTCCCATTGGAACCTAACCTTTACAATGTTTGCAATTGTAACATATTAATTAAACATTAAAATAATTAATTCATTACAAACTATATTCTCAAGTGTATATACATTTAATATTAAAATTTGATATTATTGTTATTGAATTTTAATATTATTGAAGTCAAATTTTAGTGTTATTTTCACTTAGACTTTAATTATATTTATCATTAATAACAACAACAATAATAATAATTAAATCCATAAATTAGATTTACAACACCAATAACTATAATTGTAGTAATAAGAATATTCATATTTATAATAATTTGAACAATATTATTAACATTATTAATATTAAAATTTGTAATATTAATATTAAAAATAGTTTTCCCATTTTTTATATTAAAATATTTCTAACTTTAATTTATCCTATTTATTAAATATTACATTATGACATATTATGGTTTCAATCTAAATTATTGTTTATTAAACATTATATATTAAATAACATGTTTTTTAATTAAAACATTACTTTTTATAATATTAATCATTCTACAACAAGGGAAAAAGCTGCATGGCAGCTTAGTCCCTGCCAAAGGGAGTGGGCCACCTGCCACCTACAGCTACCCACCAACCACTTACAGCTACTCAGAAGAAAAAGCATAAGGGAGAAGGCTAGAGCACATGGAAGAGAAGGGTGAACGTTTCAAAGGTTGGAGCAGGTGTTAGGCTAGTGGGAAGTTTGAGCAAAACCATCAGCGCACTAAGCTGTAAGTCTCTGTCAAAGTAGGAAAATCAGAAATCTTTAGGGATCAATAGTACTGCCTTGTTTGTTTGGATTTTTCCTTGGACGGTTGAGGAATATCAGTACGGCTATGAAACAAAACAAACTTTTATTGGACATGAAATCTTAAACATGTGCGCCGGACCATTGCCATTCCGTGGCTATTTTCTAACACAATTTTCACACAACTAATGCTCTTCCATTGATTGTATTCGAAGTGTGACCAACCAATTCAAAATTGACACAGATTGCAATCATAGTGAACTCTGCTTTATTAACTAATCCGAAATCATTAAGAAATTAAGATTCCAATCAAATTTAGTTAAAACTACAGTTTTTGACATTTACACTGATCAAATGAAGATTTCTAGAAAAAAGTTGAAACTAATGACAGAATTCCTCCAATGCCATGTTTTCATCACCACCACAGTTTTCTAGTACAGTTCTCACTAAATCGACAGGAAATCCCATATCTACCAACCTTTGAACATTCTGTTCCATTATTCCAAGATCTGCCCCCATGGCAAAAGTTCGAGTCCAGTAACGAGCGGTGCTTACAAATGCTTCGTTGTCGCTAAGGTATTGCCCTGCCACGACAGCATCCAGAGGATCATTAGGCTCTGGCGCGGAAAGCAAGGCTTGCAAAGAAAGTAAGGTTGTATTCAATGTTAGTGCCGCATTCCAGTTATCTTTGAGAGTATCCAAGCATATTGCACCATTTGCACTGCTGATATTAGGATGCCACACTTTGGTAATAAATTGCATTTTGGGGGGCGCAAACGGATAGTTCTCAGGCACACGAATGTCAATTTGAAATGTGCCCTCTTCGTAAGGAGTACCCGCAGGGCCTCCAATAGACGCGCACAGGTGTAACGAATCATTGTCTCTATCTGATTTATCTCCTTCTGTACACGTCCAACACCCAACACCATTGTTCCCTGTTGAATGCAAACAGCTTTTAAAATCCTCGCCTTTAAACTTCAAGTTCTCCGGATACAGAGATTACTCAAGGCAATCTGAACAAGCACACGTCCGCTTTCTTCGAAAATGCTATCGGTGAGTGTTTAATTTCATGAAATACTAAACAAATGTAGCGTACTTATATGGAGCCTATTTAGGAACTTATTTCATACAAGTCGGCTGGCTGAGATGAATTTGTTATTACATTTGTTATATGAATGTGTAATTATATTATCTTATTTTATATTTAGTAAAAAAATATATAACAAGATCAACAATTTCAATTTCCCTTGAACAGTTGCTAGGAGAATACGTCAAGAAATATTATTGGTACAAGTCATTGTTAAGATGTATTCAGCAATTAACCAAAGAGTAATTTGATCCATAAATCAAATTAAATGCAATGTTGATAATGGCTACGATAATTTTGATAAATCATTAGTCACACAGTTTGAAAACTATATTTTTAAAAAGCATTCTATTCAGAATAACAATAATTGAATGTGCATATCTGAATTCGAACAGGTTCACTATTCCTGTGAACGCGTGTGGTCTCAATATCCCAAGAGAAATGAATAAAAGAGTTTTAAAATCCCCAGTCTCAATATCCCAAGATGAATGAACTTGTGTGAAATTAATTACCTCTAAGCTTACTACATGACCACATGCTTTAATCAAGATTGGTATATTTTTTGATGAGTTTTTATGGTGATTACCAAATAATTTATATATGTAACAATTAAAGAAGGAGTAAGCTCCCTGATTTTAGCTCCTTCAGCAAAAACAGGACAAAGGGTTTGCAATGCTTCTTCAAACTTTTTGATTCTGTAAACCTTTTCCTGCAATAGCTAGTCAAGTGCTATAAGCATAAACACAACAATGAATTTGCAAATTGTCGTATATGCTCCATTTTATTTGCAATTAATTTTCATGTTTCTCTGTATTTCATTATATGACAACTACATGTAACATAGCTTTAAGTAATGTGATATATCCTTTTCAAATGGAACAATAATTTCAGTAAAGACCAGACAAAACAACTAATCAGAGAGTGTGTTTTGCAATACATTTTACATTATTGCCTTCCAAAATAAACCATATAAAATGACATAACTCACCACCAACCATGTAAGATTATAAAATTAATGAGCAGTAATCTATGTCAAAAGGGGAACCATGTTCCATACTATCAGAATACAACACATTTAAGAGAGAATATACAATAATTATGGAAGTAAGGCTAATTCCATATCCAACATAGAGTCTAATGGGAGTACATGCTTCACCACAGTATAATACAATTTACTATATTCGTTTTACAACTATATTTCCAAAGGGAAAAAAATAATCGTAATTTCAATCTTGTCCAGGTATCCTACTGATCCCAAACTAGAGGAGATCTATCCTCTTCTCCGACTAAAACTGCTAACGTGGTAGCTTCCCATGTATAGTGAGTGTAAAAATAAGGATGGAACACTCGGCGTTGAGCTGGAAGAATTGTGAGCGTGGAGGTTGGATGAATGCTGAGCGTGGAGGTTGGATCAATGATGAGCGTGGAGGTTGGAGAGGGATAGAGAGGAGATGGGTCTGCCATGAGAGAGAGAGATGGAGCTGGGGAGGTAGGAGTGTTGGGCGTGAGCCGAGAGAGAGAGATATGGAGCTGCGTGGAGATGGGAGGCTAGAGCAGCATGGAGATGGGAGGCTGGAGCAGCGTGGATCATGGAGGATGGAGCTGCGTGGATAATGGAGTGTAGCAACGTGGGTGATAAATGGAGGATGGAGCTGAGTGGATAATGTAGTGTAGCATCATGGGTGATAAATGGAGTTGGCTGGAGGATGGAGCTGCGTGGGAGATGGAGTTAGCAGCTTGGGTAATGGAGGATGGAGCTGCGTGGGAGATGGAGTTAACAGCATGGGTAATGGAGGATGGAGCTGCAGGAAGTCAGCTATCAACATGAGAATGGGGAACGTTAAGGCATTGGTGAAGGAAGCCAACAAGCTGAGCGTGAAGGGAGAAGGTAGTTGGAAGAGTGGGCGCACAGGGAGCAAAATGAAGGAGTGAAGAGGTGCATGCAAATGGGAGGATGGAGTGAAGATCTGAGTGATGGCAGGTAGTGGAGGTGGTGAACATAGTGCCGAGCGTGAAGGTGGAGCCAAGGGGTGTCCCAATTCCTCCCTGTTTAGATCTGGAAGCATCCCCTGCTTCCATCCATCATTATCCCATGGTTGTTTTTCATCCTATCATAAGCCCATGATAATAGTTTGAGGTCCATCCTCACTCACAAGATTTTGTGCAAGTTTTGGAGAGGATGTGCCCAAAAGAGGAGGGGAAATTCCTGCCGTGCCAATAGTTAAAGTTTGACAATTGGCAGTCTGCTGAATACCCTGAGCACTTTCAGTATTTGAGACAGAATAACAGGAATGCTGAGGAACTTGAGAAGATTCATGAAAACTATGTGGTGTAGAGGAAGGCAATGATGTTGTATCATTAAACTGTTGATGTTGCTTTTTTTGTTGCTGATAAACTCATACTTGAGCAAGCTGGTGATGTTTGATGTTTGAGAGATGCTCGTTTGAATGTGGTAGTCATTTTTTCCTTGACTTCATATTTGCAGACCCTTGTTTTATTTGTACCAAAGAATCTTGTGAACTGAGCTGCTGTTGTTGAAAAACATTCTTGTCTGGTTGCTGAACCTGAGGCATTCGGGGATGGGGTGACTGTTTCACGATCAAGCCAACTTGAGGTTTTCAAATCTTGGGTCTCTTAGTCATGTGAGGGTTGGTTCTATTTACATCGATAGGCGTCCCTGTCTCAACTTTTCCAACATTTAATCTCAGATTAGGGATCAATGGCTATCTTTTCTTCCCCTTTTTCATCTAAAAATTATCTATGGTAGAAGTTTACTCAGATAAATCTGAGAGTTTTATAATGACCTATTTTTTTTATAACTTTTTTTTTGTAATTGAGACGGACACTATTCTATTAAAAAGATCATAGAGTACAAAAATGATACAAAGAGCCCACCAAGCAGCTAAAAAGACGAGAGGCACACCCCAGAAGAGACAAGATGGCCAGCTAAAAATTTACAATTCCGGAATAAAAGATATATCAAATGTCCAAAGGGGCTCACAGAAAAAGCCAGCCCCGGAATCAAAAAGAGCTTAAGAAACCATTGAAAGTAACAACGAGGCTGATATGCACCGAAACTTCAAAGCCCAAAAGAAGAAGGGTATCCATCCATACGTTCTCCAAAACGAGAAGGTTGTATGCCAAAAAAAGTTGTGAGCACTTACAGGGACACCATGCCACGCCTAGTCAAACCTCGATGTCTCATGCTCCTTGCTTCTAGCAGCTCGCGGGAAATGAATGCTGAGGTCGTCCATAAGCGCTTCCAGGGTGCAGGTGTTTTCCATCTCGTTCTGCTGCATAGCTTTCAGTCCCTCAATTATCTCTTGCATCTCCTTCACATTGTTCTCCCGAGCTTGAATTTCTCGATCTAGGAGGATTCTGCACGCCCAATAAGCATTACCAGCAATTTGGTAGCCCAAATTGGTCTCAATCTCCTCGTGCAGAGATATCACCAGATGGGAAATCCTCACAGGTACTAGCCTCAGTTCCAGAATTAGCCCCTGTGTGTCTTTCATGACTCCGAGGATTTCTACCGAAGCCCCGACGACTCGACAGACAGATGCATGGAGCCATAATTTGCAAATGAAAGTACGAGAGAGGAAGAAAATCCACCAGCAATGTTAAGCCAACTAAGGCGAAGGTGAACGCAGGACAACATAACCGAAAACTCCGAAGTGCAAATGATTTTAACGGTACATATTGGGCTGCCCTCGTCACCTTGCCTGAATTTATAATCCGTGACCCTGCATCTCGATATGGAATTCGTACGAGACCATAAATTCTCATTAGTTTCAATAATGCCCTTTCTGTACCTGCAAGAGAACTCGCATGCCCGAAATGCGATAATCCTGATGAACTGGCTGCTAATAGTACCATCCCATCCGCAAAGAACGAGGCTGCCATCATCTCTGAATTGCATCCTGTTAGGGTAATAAAACTAAAACTTAACATGTCCATCGTCCAAGAGTGTATAATGCAGAAGGGTAATGCAGATGTGACCGGGCATATGCGTTAATGAAAGTCGTCTCTTAGCCGTATTAAATACCACCCTGGTGAATGACCACCCCTTGGTACTTGGCTACAGAAGGAACTCGAAAGTTTCCATGTGTCGTTGGATCAGCTGCAGGTGTCTCATACGCTCTTTAACCAAGTGGGACTTAATCCGCGTGTAATAAGGGTTCTGCCCGGGGGAGTAGATCAACGGCTGTGGTCTCCTCGTAGCGACGTCAATCCACGTGATCGCAAACCTCGGCTAAGGAGCGAGCTTTGGAGGGAGAATGATCCATCACCCCCATGTTGGACAGTGCGTCTACCATTTTATTGCCATTACGTCAAACATGTAAAATCTTAATGGCAGGAGAGGTTCACAGTATTTGGTGGAGCTGGTTTAACCTGCACTCCCATCTCGAGTTGAGTGAGAACTTAGAGACTGCCACCCCTCTCTAGATGCGTCCCGCCATTTTTATCAAGATGTTGGAGTCCCCTTCAACTACGAGAGGTAACCATTTCTTCAATATAGCCCATCTGAGACCATTGACCATGCCTTCGAGTTCTGCAACATTATTGGTGGTTTCTCCCAAGTTACCCCAGAAAACACCCATAATAGAGCCGGAGCTATTGCTTACCGCTCCCCCAAAATCACTTGGGCCCAGATTACCTTTAGCAGCTCCGTCAAAGTTCAGTTTCAGAGTGCCCGCCGAAGGAGTTCTCCAAGCATCAGGGCTCAAAGTTTTGGCTCTAATTCCATTCCGCTCCGAAGGTGCTAAAGGTAAGCTGAAAATACCCCAAGCATTCAAAATAATTATTTCAGTAGGATCACCAAATCCCTTATTAGGGTATAAATTTATGATGCAGATGGTTTCCTTAAGGTGCTTACAATGACCTATTAACCATCTGATTAACAATTTGATTAAATAATTAATATACAACATACTAACAGTTGACACGTATGTGAAATTATAAACCACAAGTATAGTGTTGAAGCTAAGTGTAGTAAAAATATGCCAATATCCACCACGTATTCAAGGATTTTGTAATTGCAATTGTCATCTATAATGATCCATGACCCACCATTACATTTTATATGTAACGGATGTCTAGAACGGGTGATTCCACGAAGGTGGGTCACCCTTTTCTGCACGCGGGAGCAAAAGAAAAATGTTTTTCACACCCTCAATCGAGGTATTTTCAAGCCCTCGATCGAGGTTTTAAATGCTCGATCGAGGGTTTGAAAATACCTCGATCGAGAGTATTTAAATAGCTCGATTGAGGGCTAGGTTAAACCCTCGATCGAGCAAATGCTCGATCGAGGGCTATAGAAAAAAAAAAATAGGGCCCGGCTTGTCGGCCAACCCTCTTCGACAGTGAAAGCGCAGGTGTGCCAACTACATCAGCTCCAAGCCGGTCGTCCAAGCGTCCGCAGCCAGCACAGCATGTCCATGCATCCACCTCCGTCCACCATGCCTTCAAATCCACAAGGTAGGTGAGTTTCAACCACATTTTGTCTGTTTTTCAAAAAAGCTTAAATTTGTTATTTGTTTTCAAAAAAATCCCAATTTTTGTTTTTTTGTTCTTTGTTTTTAAAAAAAACATAAATGTGATTTGTTTTGTATGTAAAAATGGGTGTTTAAAACATAGATTTAATTTAGTTTTTATGAATTTGTGAATGTAACCATTGAAAAACGAAAACCAAAAAACCATTAAAAGTAAAATCACCATGGAAACCAAACCAAAAACCATTGAAACTAAAAAACACCATTGAAAACAAAACAAAAACCATTTCAAAACATTTTTTTGTTGTAAATTTATGTTCTATTTATTTTTATAAATTATTAATATTTTTTTTTATGTCAACCGGCATAAATGCTACCGATTTTATTTTAAAATGTGTTTTGACAAACATGAATGCTTCCCGTTTTTTTTTCAATCCTTTGAGAACACCAAGAGGATTGAAAACAAATAATCATATTAGCTTGCCGATTTAACAAAAACCATTAACATTAAATATTTTTAATATTTTTTAAACTAAATATTTTTAATATTTATATTATAAAACTTTATTAATTTAAAAATTAAAAGAATAACATTTTTTAATATTTAATTAATAATAATATTGATTAAAAAATCTAAACATAAACCATAATAAAATATTAATCAATATAACTATAATAAATTAAGCAGATTAATAATATTAATGAAATTAATAATATTAATAAAATTAATAATATTAATAAAATTAATAATATTAATAAAATTAATAATTTATTATATTTTTAATATTTATTTATTTTTTGAAATTAAATATTTATGATATTAATAATATAAATGTTTATTAATTTAAAAATTAAAAGAATAATACTTTTTTAATATTTAATTAATAATAGTATTGATTCAAAATATAAACATAAATTATAATAAAATATTAATCAATATAAGTATAATAAATTAATGAGATTAATAATATTAATAATTTATTATTAATAACATTATATAATAACATATTTTTATATTTATACATATAATATCATAAAATAATTATATATAAAAAATATTATTGTAATGTTACTCTCACTTTTTAATAATATATACACATTTCCATTTAAAAAAACATGCTTAAGTGTATAAAAATAGAATACACACTAAGTTGCCTTCCATTTCACTACACTAAATAATATTCAAAATATATAATTTTTCTTTTAATTTTTTAATAATATATATTATATAACATTTTAAAAATAAATTTAAATATTATGTAATTAAATTTAAATATGTTTATTAAATTCAATATTTATTAATATAATTATATTTTAATATAAACTAATAATTTTATAAAATATTTTGCAATAACCTATATAATTAATAGTTATTGAAGCTTATCTTATAAAAAGAACAATTTATAGATGAAAGGATGAATATAAATTATATATCAAATATGTACAATCACTAGTGTTGAAATGTAAATATTTAATTTTAAATTTGTTTCATTATCTGAAATGACATGTATAATAGGCTTTACATATGGCATTCACCTCTAGATTTGAAGGTATTTGCATGCACTATTTAGATTATACATACAAATGTAATAGCCTTAAATTCTCTATTAATTATCAATCCAAGTTCTTATGCGGTTTCCTCTATGCTATGTTTTATAATTTTGGTACTAATAGTGATATTGTTTAATTGTTTTCATGTCATTATATCTAGTATGAATTTGTAAAATGGGTAATAATCTTGTTGTGCAATTACAACCACATGAATAGATAGTCATTGCCAAATGATAAAAATATCTCAAGTTTGGTTGAATTTCAATTATAGTATAGTGTTAAATTTATTTCTCATTAAAATTTGATTGTGTTTGTATATTTATTTAGTCCTTGAGAGGTTAGTATATTTGTTTAGCCCTTAATTTCTTCCTGAACCATGGTCCAAAACCCATCCCTAGTGCACAAAACTGAATGTTTCCATCCATATCCAACTTTAAATGTAAACCTATCACTAGTAATCAAAACCTTAAAATGACATTAATTCCTACACATAGAGACTATGAATATTTTCAACAAGACATGTGTGTCGACCATATCTATTGGTCCTAGATTCCTAAAATCTTATTTTAGGGCCTAATGTAGAGGTCCATAGGCCCATGATTGCTCGACTAGTGCTAACTTATGAGATTTATAGGTCCATGGTTGTTCATTCAAATTGATTATCGATTACGAGAAGCATTTCCAGATAATAAAACAATTCCTTTTGGTGGTAGATACATCATTCATTTGGGATACCTTGGTCAATTACCTCATGTGAGTGATAACCCTATATATGCATGGAACACAACTAGTTTTTTTTATCACATAGTCCAACCCTTTCCCAATGATAAACACATAGGATTACGATGAACATGTTACTAACCATTCCATGCATAGACACATTAACACTTCATGCCTTTACATAAAAAGAACTTGCATCATTATCTATAATCAACTAGGATCATCATTACAATATCAAGCAATAGGTTAGTATGCATCATACCTTTACATAGGTTAGTATGGTTCAATTTAAAAGGTAGATTATCGAGACTCAAACATGTAGCGAGCCCCAGTTGACTTATTCTTTATTCTATTTCCCCTCCATCGCATACCTGTATGTTGTCGTAACAAGTGTTGAACAACTAAATTTGATGCCTAGGCCCATATGATGCTAGCGTTGCTAATAAAAATGATATCGAAATTGAAATTGGAAATTGAAACTAGAATTGAAATGTAAATTTGAAATTGAAAATGAAAATGATATTGATATTGGAAATTGATATTTAAACTGAATTTGAATTTTGAAATGAAATTCGAATTGAAAATCGAAAATTGAAATTGAAATGAGAAATGAAAATTGAGAATTGGAAATGTAATTAGAATTCAAATCGAAATTGAAACTTGGAATTTGAAATTGAAACTTGGAATTTGAAATTGAAATTTGAATTTAATTGTGAAATTTGAAATAGAGTTTGAAATTTGAATTGAATTTGAAATTTGAATTTGAATTTTAAGTGTGAAATTTGAAAGAGAATTAGAATTAGAAATTGAAATGTGATGCAGAGAGTTCTGAAGAGAGATCTTCATTGCTTTGTGCTCCATGACCCACGAGAGGATCTAACGTCGCCCAAGAGGGAGGCCATCGGTAGTGCTCCCGTTCACCAAGTGCTGCCACGCTGGGTTCGGCTATCACTGGTGGCAACAACAGGAGAGCTAGTGTGTTCATTCATCTCGACGACATACATGGTGATCCCCAGGTGGGGGATGGGCAGCCAGAATTGAGTGCATCAGGGGCATCAGGTGCATATTTTGGGTTAGATACATTTTCAATAAATTTTTAGTATATAATGCAGTGAATTTCAGTTGCAAGCTATAATATATATTTTTAGTAACATTTGTTTTTTGGACTGGATCAGAGGTTCCCCATCAGGGGGATCATATGATGATGAGGTCACACGGATCACTCTCACTGATATCATTGACCAGGGAGAGTGGGTGAACTCGTCTGTGTGTACATTGAGGGAGGATTCTCCCACACAACATTCTTTATCGATGATGTTATCAACAGTTGATGAGATGTTGGACCTCTGCAAGAGGGTGGGACCTCTCAGTGACATTTGGCGTCATTCATGCCATAGGAGGAGAGAGGGTATCATTGGGATCCACAAATGGGAGGACGTCAAAGTCGCAATAAGAGGGCATGACGTCAAGGGTACTTTGTTCGACATCCCACCTGACCGCCCTTCTGGTCAACCGGTTAGACTTAGGAAGTTTAAGTTGGAGGCCACTGCACCACATCTATATGATAGATTCGTCGGAGCGTGGGGCATGTTCCCCCACCATGACTAGGTTTCGTTGTACTTTGCAAAACATGTTTATGCAGATTTTGTTTTGGACATGCACCCAGATTACACCATCACAGGGTCCACGTTCTATGGGATTGGTAGGGGACGCTCCTACCAACATCCTGGAGCTCAGAGAGACCCTGCCCTCGTGCCACCCACTCCGGGGCTCATACCGCTTCTAGATAATGTGGTGATCAGGTTGGGGGATGTGGCACAATCATCCCAGCTTGCTGCAGAGGCTAGTGCTGACCTTGCAGACTCGTTGTTCACTGCCATGGGTAGTGTTGTTGTTGCTGTGCATGGAGTGGCATCTAGACCACCCCCTCCACCTATAGAGCCAGAGATAGAGTATGTCCCTACTGACATGCTCAGGATTCTCGATGTCATGGCCCTATTGAGGTATGCTAAGTTAGCCTGATATGCATACTTTTGGTCATATCGTAGATCCGTCGCTACAGGACAGGTATACTTTTGTACAATTATGTATATATGTTCTTCATGTTACATCATATTATATGTCGTAAATTGAATGGTTAATAATACTTAAGGGAGTTGTATTCTATTGCCCCTTGCAGGGAAGCACATTCATGGATCAGCTCTTTGCCAGTGAGCCATCAGTTGGTCCATCTACTTGTCCCAACCAGTGGGCGGCAGTAGTCGAGGTAATTTATAATTTATGTTATAATTTAATTTGAGTTTATTATTTCCCAGTTTAAATCATTTATGTTTTATTTTTTAATTTTTGAGATTTTATGTTTAGATCTTAAGCTCAAATGAATTTCAAATTGTAAAGGGAAAAGGAAAGGGGGTAGATTCTGATGATGGACATGAGGACAACGATGGTCCTCACGAGCAGGGTCAGGACTTAGATGTGAATTTTAATTTATCTTCCAATTCATGTTATTTAGTCACATTTAGTAATTGATTTTTGTACTTTATGTTTCAATTTTTGAATTATAACTTAAATTATGTTAAGTAGTTTTAATTTTTAATAAATCTAACTTATTACATGCAATGGCATATTACACAGTCATCGCTACAGGTGGGTGTCAATGCTGCAATGGATTTCACATATGATTGGGATGGAGCTCGAGTACATGGTCCTGATGAAGGGCCATCTACCCATATTCCTACCGAGATCATTGTGAACAATCATCAAGCATGATTAAACCATATTGAACAATGGTCATCCTTAGTCAATAACTTGCTCAAACATGGTTATCGATTGTTAAACATAATCAACCATGGAAAAACTTCTTTAGCCATATTGAGTCAAGGCGAACAAAATTCAAATGTAATCTAGCTCAACCAACCTCAACTGTAATCTAGCATCGTCAAACATGGCAAGACATGACCCTCTTTTGGTCAACCATACTCAACTATAATCAATCAATATATGTGTGTCAACATGGTCAACCATTGTTAAACCATAATTAACAATAGTTATTATTTTTATTTATTGACATTTGAAGGCTAAAATTAATTTTTAATAATATTAAACTATGTCACATTGGAACCTAACCTTTACAATGTTTGCAATTGTAACGTATTAATTAAACATTAAAAATATTAATTCATTACAAACTATATTCTCAAGTGTATATACATTTAATATTAAAATTTGATATTATTGTTATTGACTTTTAATATTATTGAAGTCAAACTTTAGTGTTATTTATCATTAATAACAACAACAATAACAATAATTAAATCCATAAATTAGATTTACAACACCAATAACTATAATTGTAGTAATAATAACATTCATATTTATAATAATTTGAACAATATTATTGACAACATTATTAATATTAAAAATTTTAATATTAATATTAAAAATAGTTTTCACATTTTTTATATTAGAATATTTATTACTTTAATCTATCCTATTTCTTAAATATTAAATTATGACATATTATCGATTCAATCTAAATTATTGTTTATTAAACATTACATGTTAAATAACATGTTTTTTAATTAAAACATTACTTTTTATAATATTAATCATTCTACAACAAGGGAAAAAGCTATGTGGCAACTTAGTCCCTACCAAAGGGAGTGGGCCACGCGCCACCCGCAGCTACCCATCCGCCACCGGCAGCTACCCAGAAGAAAAAGCATAAGTGAGAAGGCTAGAGCACATGGAAGAGAAGGGTGAATGTTTCAAAGGTTGGAGCAAGTGTTAGGCTAGAGGGAAGTTTGAGCAAAACCATTGGCGCACTAAGTTGTAAGTCTCCGTCAAAGTAGTAAGACAACATCATGATGCTTGAGCACAAATGTTGCAACAATAAGTCAAGATGTCCGAGTTCAAGGTCTGTGAGGGAAGAGGCCGCTTCTTGGAAACAAATTCGCATTTAATTCCGAAAATTTGTGTTTGGAAGTTGCTGCTGCTACAACTTCTATACAACTCTCGTGTTCGTGCAGGAATAGTACCCCGCAACGTGAAGGTGGAAAACATAATTCCTTGCTTGTCTATTCAGAACAAGGAATTTCGCCTTCGAAACTCAAAACCAACAGAAAACCTGGAAGCCAAACTTTGGAAAAAGTTTTGTGTATTCAGAGTCTAGAGGAGTCGTGCACGGAATCCGTATTTGATGCAGAAATTCAAAGGACCCTGTCTAAACTTGATGATTATAACTACGATGAAGAATATGCTATTGCTTCTTCTTGTATTGCTGTTGCTTCTTCTTGTAATGCTGCGGATGTGACCCCTTCCTTATTTTTAGCTTCTTCGGATTTAGAAGAATATTCGACTGATCTGTTTCTTACCATGGTGAGCGAAGATTTACAAGCCAATTCTGGCATTGTGCGGCCGTCAGTCCGTACCAGTTCATGTTATCAATTATTAATTGCTGAATTTGAAGAGAAATTTTGGTCGTCGAGTGATTATGCTTCTGCCAATGGTTCCAATGGCCTGTCGTAGCTTCTGTTTAGTATAACTGATATGGAAAGCCTAGAGTTTACAGAATCACGTCGTGGTAGTGAAGCGTTTTTGGACTATTTGCACGTAACATTAGTTCAAGACATTTATGTTTATGTTAATAAAATAAACATAAATTCATGGCATTTGTAAGTATTTTCCATTCGCTTGGACAAAGGAAATCAAGAAATAGCAAAAATTTATAAAATTACGACAAAAACAATGCTTTATTTAAAGGAACATATAATTGTTGATATGCACGTTACAATTGAAAAGATTAACAGAGGTTATCCTACTGTATGTTAGATTCAGTGCCACTTCCGTAGGTAAAAGTTACGATAAGCTCGTAACCATATTTAATTCATTCCGTTGAATTTTCTTGAAAGGTTAAAGTTCAACCAAGCTTTGACTAAACCCTATGTATTTTCATTTAAGTGCCCTATGAAAGGAGCTCATGAGGTACTTAGAGAGCTTCTATTTCAGCATACTTCAACTTATTCAACTCCACCTATTTTAATTCAAATTAATTTAAAGTAACTTCCTATGCGAATGACCCCAACCATAGTCCATACTGCAGTGCCTTGGAAAGGTTGTAATTAACTTATCATTGCACTATTTTGCAGGTCGAATTGACCATTACTTGAAAGAGCAGCAAAGCTTACCTTTTATATGCTTAAAAGCCCATTAAAAGATGCTTTTTTGAGCATGCCAACAAAACCAATCCATTGGACTGATCTTGAATTGAATTCTAGCATCGTTGGTAAGGTAGACATAATTGAGAATACGAGCTTACATATATTGGTAACCGGTGCTTCTCAACATGTTGTGTTATTGTAATCCATTCTTGCTACCATGTTTTTGTTAGCAGCAGCCTAACCACGAGCTATATTTTTATAGAAGTAAATCTAGATGTTATTGGTTGGCTAGAGTGCGGTGCAAATTGCAATCCTGGTGATTGATTCATCGAAAGGGTTTTCTTAGTCCTAGAATTCTGAGGCTCACAAATATTTTGGGAACTATGTTTTTATCCTTAAGCTAAGGAATCAGTAGTTCCCAGGTCTTCAGACTTGATACAAAAGAAAACATCTTTTTTCTTTTAATCTTTGTAATGAATGGAAGTAGGTAGAGCTCATGTCATATATTAAGGTTTAACATAGTACCATCTGTGTGACTGATCTACTCTACTACAAATTGTCAATTGTAATCCTTTTGTGTTCTCTTTATTGATGTTTTGACTTGATCTACTTTTTTGGTATGCTTTTGCTATGGTGCATGTAAGAAAAGATTGGTCTGCTTTTTTATGTGCGAGTTCCTTTTTCCAAGAATCATCTTTGTTTGGCTACTTATTGATATTATCATGGGTTTCCATCTCAAATGCAATTGACTGTTCCAACAATTCTGCATTTATTTCATATTGCAAGCCTGTTGGAAGTTCAATTTTGCCGATAATTGCACCAATAAGAGGACATGGGCATGAACATGTTCCTACTACAACTTGTTCACCTAGTACTCTTCTCACGGCCGCTCCAGCTGGGTCTCCTCTTCCATTTCCTATGAAGACTCATTCACATGTTTCATGCAGTTTAATCACAGCTTCTGAACATAAGAGAAAATGGTCAACACTTGCTTCTGATGTCTTACCACCCCTGCACTGATATCTACTCATGTTCCTATTCTTACATCTACAACATTAGAACCTCTTTAATCATGAGGAAAATAATGTTCATTCTGTGGAGAAATTTGAGTGTGGGGATTCCACACCTTCAAGTGCTATTAATATGATATTTGTATACGACGAAGCTCGATGAGTTCAAACCCTTTGTATTTTGAGAGGCCCAATGAAATATTGGTTGAATCTAGCAACCAAGTGTTCACATGTTCCTGCATTCCATCAGTCAACCAAACATGTGTAAAGTCTTCTCCGAAGCTTGTAGATTCTCACAATGTGCTGGAAATGTATTATTATCACTGCATGAGAAAAATAGACTACATGAAAAGGGTTTATGGGAAAAGAATGTCGTGGCTACATTTAGAACTCCACTATTGTCGATAATGGAAGAATGGAAGAAGAACAAGGCGTTCCTCATGTGAGCAAAGATTTCTGGTTGGACTAATAGTACACATTGACAATTGCAAATTGAAAACAGGTGACTTGTAAAAATGTGCCCTGCCAAACAGGGCAAGTGTAATTTTCTTCAATTTTCTAAATTGTTTTTAAACTACTAAAAATTTCAATCCTTGTGCAGGCATTTACCTCAAATCCGGGTTGTCGTTAACCCATGAGAAAATCAGATTTTTTGTTTTCAAAAAATAACAAATGTATTTTCAATTTTCAAAAAAAAAAGTTAAATACACTATTTTCTAAAACATTGTAAACACATTAACGAGCATAACCAAAAAATTGATGATTAATACAGGTCAAAAAGCTTTGAGTGTATACCCCTGCCTTGGGAGGGACTAATAATATTTATTATTATATGTTTTAATAATATTAATCATTAATATAAATCATAAATTTCATACATATTATTAATCATCTTAAGCTCATTATAATTATTACATTAATTATTAAACATTATATATTAAATAATATTAATTTTTTTATTACTTTTTATCGAAATATTAATTTCTATATTTTCGCAGAAAATGACGCAAAACCTGCGATATTCCACATTGGAATGCCAATGTGGAATTTCACGGCCTTCGGGGGCCCGCCGCTAACCAAAAAAGACATAATTGAAAAGGCTAAGGCACATAGGCTTAGCCTTTTTTGGGCATTTTTTCCATGCCCCTCGTTGCCTCGATTTGCATGCCACATCAGGCGTCGTCTTTTTTTGACGAGTCTTATATCGCCGGATTCAGTTTTCAGTGCTCATGATGATGCTAGAGATCATTTCTCGCTCTCACGCCCAAATTTTTCGGACATCTTTTACATGCCCCCTCGTCGCCTAGATTTGCGCACCACATCGGCCGTTTTCCATTTGTTACGAATTTTATATCATCGGATTCAGTTTTTCGTGCTCGTGATGATGCTTGAGATCATTTCTCGCTCTCCTGCCCAGATTTTTTGGGCATCTTTTACATGCCCCCTTATTGCCTTGGTTTGCATGTCACATCGGTTGTCGTCTAATTTTGACGAATTTCATATCGTCGGATTCAGTTTTCCGCGCTTGTGATGATGCTTGAGATCATTTCTCGCTCTCACCTCCTCATTTTCAGACATTTTTTCAAATACCCCTCGTCGACTCGGTTTGCGTGCCACATCGACCGTTGCCCGTTTTGGATGATCTTTATGTCACCGGATTCAGTTTTCCGCACTCATGACGATGCTTGAGACCATTTCCTGCTCTCATCAATAACCTTTTTGTTCAGTATAGTTTTACACCTTTTTCGGGCCGAGCAATTTCTTTTATGAAAAAGGCACTTAGGGAGTTTATATTAAGCTCTTTCCTAACTCCGAAAACAATGAAAAGATCACCGAGCAACCTTGCTTCCTTTCATGCTCGCTAAACGTATCTGAAAGGGCGTCTACCTAGTATAAGTTTACCCCTTTTCCAGACCTTGTAGACTAATTACAAAAAAAGAATACTCTAGTCACATCAGCTAGAAGAGTTCTCCATTTGCATCATTTTATGCTTTTTCGGGCCTTGGAGACTAACTTACGAAAAAGAACACCAATGGAGTCCACTTACCGCTTTCAGACTCTCTAAACATGAAAGCAACCACGAGAAATCACCATCCCGGGCTCGTATTAATCCACAGGACGGTACTTCACCACCACTGCAGAGTTTTCTTATCGTTTTCAGACTCCTTAAAAATGAAAGCACTCAATGAGCACGAATAGTCCCGGGCTCACAAAATCCACAGGATAGTACCATTTCAGAGCACACTTTTATCCCTTCTTGGAGCTCATTAAAACTACGAAGAAAGACCCAATGGTGCTTCTCGGTGCCACAACAGATCATGTCAACTCATATGGAAGCTTCCCCATTTTGGTCTCCTTTGTTCAGAGTATTCTACAGTATGTCACCCTGAGAATCCCTCTACAGCATCTATCAGCTTGTCTCCCCAGAGTCACTCCAATCTACAATACATACCCTTTAGCTTTAAAGCTATGATCCCCTGCACCTACAAGTCAGTTCCCTACACTGCCAGGTCAACTATGTAATCATGCTCTGAACAAAGAAATTTTGAGTCCACCCACTCTATGACCCCAGTCATTACCCATCCCCATAGTATGTCAGTCCTACCATCAGTACTACCACATATTAGTTGTGCACCTCGCGCTCCTATCAAGGAAACATCATTTCCTTGATAGTTTCTGGTCTCCCTCTGTCGACACCAACCAAATATATTCCAGAGGATAGACCCAGAGGTCCCTGTGCCTTGGACTCATCACCATTTAGGATGAGTACCTATGAATCATTTCGAAAGGAGTCCTCAGTGCCTCTCCAAATGATTGTTTCTCAAATTCTCGACTTCAACACCTTGATCACATCATTGAGACTCGTACAGGGTATCGGTCCTTTCAGTTATTTGTTGAAGACCCCGGATATTATCTGACTCTAACACATATGAGAGTTTAATTAAGGATACAACCAGTTACAGTTTCCTATGGATATCCGGGTTGCACTTGTGACAATTTTCAGATGTACCGTAGTTTATACTTCCTTGAGTATACAGTCAAATATACTCCTCAGAAGTCGACTCACAATCATTGAGTCCCTACAGATGTTGGACACCTTCAGTTTCAACAGTTCATCAACCCTTCTGAAACCTTATTCAGAACGGTTGTTGCATTTCTAGTGTATCAATTATTGAGATCCGTCATGTTATGATCATGAGTACATCCCAAAATAGTGTCCCCTTTTGGACCATTTTGATGTACCAGCAGATTTTTTATGTATTATTCAGGTCCCCCTTCTCTGGAATAAGTGTTATGTATATATCTTGATACGAGCATGGGTATGCCTACCTCGTCCATAGTCAGAGATTATTCCTCATTCATTTTGAGGCCATGTAATATTTTTCATTTTTTGCAGCTTCCAGGGGGCTGTTGCTCCAGTCTCCAACCAGTCTCTTCTCTACTCCAAACCCTAGGAAAAACACAAAAGAACTATGATGTCTATCGGCCATACGATGAGCTCATGCCTTCACACATCAAGGGGCGATCTATTAACACCCAAAAAGTGCTCACTAGCTCATTCCCTTATTCACATGACTTATTTGTCCACTTTTCCACCATTTGAGCCTCTAAAGCCATCAAAAGGTCACCAAAAAGACCATAATACACCTTTTTTCCCCTCAAAATATATATTTTTCCTCAAAAAACACAAAATTCCCTCGAAAAGGGTCCAGTATTCCCAAAAATATTAAAAAGGGAATACAAATATTAAAAATATTCAAAAAAGGCGATAGGGGCTCCTCACTTTCCATCGATCCATCATCCTATCCTCATGCTATCAAAATCTCTCTTGATTTCTTTGACCATTTTAGCAATCTTGGAGAAGAGACCATTGGAACTTGGAGCATCTCAAGCTTGGAGCTGCTCAACACCAAACATCCTCACCATTTGAGGTATTATAATACAAAAGTCATTTTTTATTTCGTTTCTTGTTCTTTTTGTTAAATCTTTTCAAGTTTATTGTTACATGCACATGTTAAATTCAGATTAGTTTATAGTTGTATTTGCTTTCAATTTGAAGACTGCTACTACAAGTTAGTAGGTGCATCCTTGCACATGCTTGGTTGAAAAACCAAGCAACAAGGAGGATGATGCAGATGCTAATGATGATGGTGAAGATGATGATGATGAATATGTCAAGATGATGATGATGATGGTGATGATGATGATGAAGATGATAATGATGATGGAGATGTTGATCAGGAAGGGGGAGATGACAATGAAGATGAGGAGGATGATGCAGATGATGATGATGATGGTGAAGATGATGATGATGATCATGATGATGAACATGTCAAGATGATGATGATGATGGTGATGATGATAATGGAGATGTTGATGAGGAAAGGGGAGATGACAATGCGGATGAGGAGGATGATGCAGATGATGATGATGGTGAAGATGATGATGAATATGTGAAGATGATGATAACGATGGTGATGAGGACACGGTGATGATGATGATGAGGAAGGGGGAGATAACAATGAATATGAGGAGGATGATGTAGATGATGATGATGAATATGTCAAGATGATGATGACGATGTTGATGAGGACATGGTGGCGATGATGATGATGAAGATGTTGATGAGGAAGGGGGAGATGACAATGATGATGAAGAGGAGAACGATGATGATGATGAGGAGGATGATGATGATGATGGTGAGGATGATGATGATGATGATGGTGATGATGAAGAGGAGGATGATGATCAAGATAATGGTGATGAGGATGATGACGGTGATGGTGATGATGATGATGATGATGATGATGATGATGATGATGAAGATGTTGATGATGATGATCATGATAATCGTCATGATCATGATCATCTTAATCACCATCATGATCATCATCCTCATCACCATCATCCTCATCATCCTCATCTCCATCATCATAATCATCCTCATGATGTTGATGATGATGATGATGAATATGGTGATGATGATGAAGATGAAGATGAATATGGTGATGATGATGATCACGGCGCTAATGATGTTGATGATGATAATGATGAATATGGTGATGATGATGATGATGATGGTGATGATGATGAATATGATGATGATGATGATGATGAATATGGTGATAATGATGATGATCATGAAGAGGAGGACAATGATGAGGATGATGAGGATGATGGTGATGCTGATGATGGTGATGGAGATGATGATGATGATGATGATGAAGATCTCCATCATCACATCTTCTTCGTCATGATGAGTATGACGATGAAGATGATGACAATGACGAATATGATCATCATCATCATCGTCGTCATCATCTGATTCATCATCATTTTCATCATCATCATGATCATCAACATCTTCGTCATCATCATGATCATCAACATTTTCGTCATCATCACAATCATCAAAATCATCTTCATCGTCATCATTATCTTCATTAAAGTCATCATCATCACCATCATCATCATCATCATCATATGATCATGGTCACGATCATCATTATCATCATGAAGATCATGATGAAGATGGTGTTGATGATGATGGTGATGATGATCATGATGAAGATGATCATGATCATGACGATGACGATGATGATGAAGATGATCAGGATGATGATGACTAATGGAGATGATTATGATGATGATGATTAAGATGATGAAAAATATGCAACACATCATCGTCATCATCATGATCATCTTCATCATCATCCACAACATGATCATCATCACCATATTCATCATCATCATCATCATCATCCTCATCCTCATCCTCATCCTCATCCTCATCATCCACAACATGATCATCATCACCATCTTCATCGTCATCATCATCATCATCATTGTGAGGACGAGGATGATGATGATGATGATGATGACTAATGGAGATGATGATGATGATGATGAAGATGATTACGAATATGCAGCATCCTCATACTCATTATCATCTTCATCGTCATCAACACCATGATCATCATCATCAACTTCATCATCATCATCATCATCATCATCATCATCATGGTGAGGATGAGGATGATGATGATGATGATGATGATGATGATGACGATGGTGGATGATGATGACTATGAGTACGATGATGAAGATGATGGTGATGATGGTGATGATGACAAATATGATCATCATCAAAATAATCACATTCGTCATCATCATCTTCATTAGTCATCATCATCATCATCATCACCATCTTCATCATCATCATCATCATCATCATCATATGATCATGGCCATGATCATCACTGTCTTTGTCATGATAATAGTCATCCTCATCTTCATCATCATACTTGTCATTGCCATATTCCTCATAATCATCATCATCATTGACATCTTCGTCATCATCTTCGTATCATCATCATCATCATCATCATCATCATTGATGATGATGATGATTATGATGATGACGATGACGAAGATGTTGTTGATGATGATGATGAGGAGGAAGAGGGTGATGAGAATGATGATGATGATGATGATGATGATGATGTTCATGTTGATGATAAATATGATGACGAATATGGAGCACATCATCATCATCATCATCATCTTTGTCTTCGGCTTCATCATCATCATCATCTTCTTCTTCTTCATGATGATATGATTATGATGATGATGATGGTGGTGGATGATGATGAATATGAGTACAATGATGATGATGACTAATGGAGATGATGATAATGATGATGATGATGTTGATGATGAGGAATATGTAGCACACCATCATCATCTTCATCATCATCAACAACATGATCATCATCATCAACTTCATCATCATCATCATCATCATTGTGAGGACAAGGATGATGAAGATGATGATGATATGATGATGATGATGACGATGATGATGAATATGAGTACGATGATGAAGATGATGATGTTGATGATGAATATGATCATCATCATCATCATCAAAATCATCATATTCATCATCATACTCATCTTCATTAGTCATCATCATCACCATCTTCATCATCCTCATCATCATCATCATCATTATGTGATCATGGTCACGATCATCATTGTCTACATCGTCATAATAGTCATCTTCATCATCCTCATCATACTTGCCATCACCATCATCCTCGTCATCGTTATCATCATCGTCATCATCATCTTCGTCATGATGATGATGATGATGATGATGATGAAGATGGCGATGATGATGAAGAATATGATGATTTTGATGATGATGATGATCATATTTGTCATCATCATCATCATTATCTTCATCATCATACTCATATTCATCATCATCCACCACCATCATCATCATCATCATCCTCGTCCTCACAATGATGGCGATGATGATGATGATGATGAAGACGATGCTGATCATCATGTTGTTGATGATGATGATGATGAAGATGATGATGATCATCATGTTGTTGATGATGATGAAGATGATGATGATGATGAGGATGATGTGACACATATTCATCATCATCTTCATCATCAACATCATCATCATCATCATCATCTCCGTTAGTCATCATCATCATCATCATCTTCATCATCATCGTCATCATCATCATCATCATCCTCATGCTCATCCTCACAATCATGACGATGACGACGATGATGAAGATGATGATGATGATCATGTTGTGGATGATGATGAAGATGATGATGATGTGTTGCATATTTTTCATCATCAAAATCATCAAAATCGTCATCATCATCATGTCCATTAGTCATCATCATCATCATCATCATCGTCATCATCACCATATTCATCATCATCATCCACAACATGATCATCATCATCATCTTCATCGTCATCATCATCATCATGATTGTGAGGATGAGCATGAGGATGATGATGATGATGATGATGATGATGATGATTATGACGATGATGATGAAGATGATTATGATGAGGATGACTAACGGAGATGATGATGATGATGATTATGACGATGATGATGAAGATGATTATGATGAGGATGACTAACGGAGATGATGATGATGAAGATGATGACGAATATATGTCAGATCATCCTCATCATCATCATCATCAACAACATGATGATGATGATCATCATCATCGTCATCATTGTGAGGACGAGGATGATGATGATGATGATGGTGGTGGATGATGATGAATATGAGTATGATTATGAAGATAATGATGATGATGATGATGAATATGATCATCATCATCATCAAAATCATCATATTCTTCATCATCATCTTCATTAGTCATCATCATCGCCATCTTCATCATCATCCTCATCATCCTCATCATCATCATCATATGATCATGGTCACGATCATCATTGTCTTCGTCATCATAATCGTCGTCTTCATCATCCTCATCATACTCGTCATCGCCATCTTCATCATCATCATCATCATTGACATCTCCGTCATCATCTTCGTATCGTCATCATCATCATCATTGACATCTCAGTCATCATCTTTGTATCGTCATCATCATCATTGATGATGATGATGATGATGATGATGATGACGAAGATGTTTTTGATGATGATGATGAGGAAGAGGGTGATGATGAAGATGATGATGATGATGATGGTGGTGGAGGATGATGATGAATATGAGTATGATGATGAAGATGATGATGATATTGATGATCATCGTACTCATCATCATCATCACCATCAATGGTGATGATGAGGATGATAATGATGATGATGATGATGTTGATGATGAAGATGATGACCTGGATGTTGATGATGATGAGGAAGAAGAGGGTGGTGACGATGATGATGATGGTGTTGATGATGACGATGATGATGATGATGAGCATGATGATGACGATGATGATGATGATGAAGATGATGATGATGATGATGATTGTGATGAGGATGAAGAAGATGATGATGATGGAGATGAATATGTTGATGATGATGACGATGGTGATGAAGATGACGATGATGATGATGATGATGATGAAGATGGTGATGATGAAGAAGATGATGATGATGGAGATGTTGATGAGGAAGGGGGAGATGACAATGATGATGAAGATGTTGATGATGATGGTGATGGTGATGATGATGATGATTAGATGATGATGATGATCATCATCATCATCATCATCTTCATCTTCATCACCATCATCACCATCATCATCATCATCATCATCATCATCACCACCATCCTCATCCTCATCTTCATCACCATTGTAATCATCATCAAAATCTTCATCATCATCACCATTACCATCATCTCATCATCAACATCTTCATCATCATTGTCATCTCCCTCTTCCTCATCAACATCTTCATCATCATTGTCATCTCCCCCTTCCTCATCAACATCTGCATCATCGTCATCTTCTTCATCATCACATCTTCATAAACTTTATGTATCCTCTTGACAAAGGAAATTAAATAAACCATACAAAGGGCTACAATAACGCATACGCGCACCTATGCGTGCGCGCCTTTAGTAGCGCGTACGCGCACCTACGTGTGCGCGTGATTAGGTACGTGTGCACACATTTGCGCGTGCGCGCATGTTTGTGCATGCGTGTTGGAATTCAAATTGTTTTTGGCACCCTTACAGGCTTGGAATTAGCTTTGGATTGCACCTTTGGGCTCGGTCTGATTTATCTGTGATTTATGGCAGAACACATCAAACGCTGTAACTTTCTGGTTTTCATAACTAGTTCCGCATATGCTCCACGAGTGCACTGCAAATGAAATTGCACACACTTGTCGAGCTCTGTGTGCAGATTCTAAATATATAATTTTTTAATAGATCTGTTGTTGTTTTCTATTTTTAATTCATTTTTAACTCCACTCATGTCAAATTTATAAAAAACATAGGTCGTTTATTTGGCCTATAACTTTTGATTGGCTTACCTATTTCAAAAACGGAAAAGAACCCGCACAAGAGCACGAAAATACCTACAACCTAAAAAAAAATTGTTTTTATTATTTTTAGACCATGTTATGGTGGCTCAACACTTGACCATGTTGTTTTAAGGCTTCACTGACTTTGGTAATTTATAAAAAATATCAAATTGACTTTTAAAATTTTGGAAAAATAGCCCCGCACAAGAATCGCCTATTTCCTACACCTCTACATATATTTTTTCTTGTAAATTGAAAATTTACATAGCAAACAGGTGGCTCAACAAAAACATGTGCATTATGTTTGAGAAAACAAATAACATACCAACCTTCAAATAATGACATTTTGGGGTGGTTATACCACTTTTCCATAAATAAAAGTTATATATTCCGGAAGGTCATCCGTTTTTCTACGTTTCATCTTTTTACACCTAATCCAAAAAAGTTTTGTAGGTACCTCTAATAATTCATTTTAATGATAATATTTCTATTTTTCCAGAATGTCATTGCAACTAATGTGTCATAATTGGGTATCATTACCTTGCACTAGCCCGTGGACCTGTGCATGGATGCGACATGGAGGCTTTGGTTGCGTCCTCCCTCTTAACAACTTCATGGTTGTCTTGTTTGTCGTTAGTGGTGTTGGTGGTTGATTCTCTAGTTCAACCTTGACTGGTGGTTCCTTTCCCTCATTATGAGCATGAGAGTCATCGATTCCTTCAAAGAGCCCATATATGGTGTCGTCCGCAGCGATGGTCTAGAGGAGAGGCGAAGGTATGCGATAATGAGCGGCCACATCTGCACACCAGTTCACAAGTGCTTGGACTCTATCCCTCAGCTCGAAGATACGTGCTTGATGATCTTCCTCTGCTTCGTTGAGATCATTTCAAAGGAGAAGCACAGCATCAATCATTCTCTCAAGATACACAGGGAGACCAGAGTTGGATTTGTCCTGGTCCAGTTGAGTGGTGCTGCCACCCCTTGTGCATTTGTGCCCATGTCGCGCCGTGAAGAAGGTCACTCCAACAATTTAATTATCACAACATACTTCGTCCCACATAAATGGAGGCTCCACGGTTTACAACAACTGTAAGAGTAGAGCCTCAAGCCCAGAAGAGGAAATGAGTTCCCCCACCCGTCTCAACACCATAAAACAATGAACCTCGTGAGCGATGAAGAAGTTAAGACGATCCATCATATCATAGCTAGTTTCAAGGTGGAGCAATAATGGCGGGGTCCCTTCGCATTTGCGCGGCGAGCTCTTCCACCATCACCACATTCAGTGTTCCCCTCACCATCCCATCACCATTAATACTCTTTGATATGTTGTCAATCACCCCATTTAGAGGAATATTTAATATGATTAATATATTAACGATTACTATTATTAAAGTATAATAATAATTATTTATATATATATATATATATATTGATATTATTATATAAATAATCTAGTTGACTTTATTAATATATTTTTTATAATAATATTTAAATTTTATTAAAATAATAGATTTATTGTTCCAAAGTCAGCCATCAACTAGTATAACCATATTTATAATAATATGGTCGATATATGTTGATCAGCGGCATTATTATTTCTTTCCTACCTTAAATAATGTTGATTAATATGGTTATACTAGTTATAGTATTATTGCTTTGCATGGCAGGATGACAATAGAAGGCTTATATAATACCGACAGTCACTCACTCCTGACCAAGACTCATCTAGCCATGGCTGAGGTTTTAAACTGAAAAAGATTTCGATTTCTGGGGAGAACAAAATCACTTAATCCAAGTGGACGATGCACGATTGTTATAGCCCCTGCCCAAGTTACTTTAGTATTGAAGGATTCCATAAATCGTACTGGATCTAGAATTTTAATTTTAATTTGTTTGGATTTTTCCTTGGACGGTTGATGAATATCAGTACGGCTATGAAACAAAACAAACTTTTATTGGACATGAAATCTTAAATATGTGCGCCCGACCATTGCCTTTCCGTGGCAATTTTCTAACACAATTTTCACACAACTAATGCTGTTCCATAGATTTTATTCGAACTGTAACCAACCAATTCAAAAATGACACAGATTGCAATCATAGTGAACTCTGCTTTATTAACTAATCCGAAATCATTAAGAAATTAAGATTCCAATCAAATTTAGTTAAAACTACAGTTTTTGACATTTACACTGATCAAATGAAGATTTCTAAAAAAAATTGAAACTAATGACAGAGTTCCTCCAGTGCCATGTTTTCATCACCACCACAATTTTCTAATACAGTTCTCACTAAATCCACGGGAAATCCCATATCTACCAACCTCTGAACTTTCTGTTCCATTATTCCAAGATCTGCCCCCATGGCAAAAGTTCGAGTCCAGTAACGAGCGGTGTTTACAAATGCTTCGTTGTCGCTAAGGTATTGCCCTGCCACGACAGCATCCAGAGGATCATTAGGCTCTGGCGCGGAAAGCAAGGCTTGCAAAGAAAGTAAGGTTGTATTCAATGTTAGTGCTGCACTCCATTTATCTTTGAGAGTATCCAAGCATATTGCACCGTTTGCACTGCTGATATTAGGATGCCACACTTTGGTAATAAATTGCATTTTGGGGGGCGCAAACGGATAGTTCTCAGGCACACGAATGTCAATTTGAAATGTGCCCTCTTCGTAAGGAGTACCCGCAGGGCCTCCAATAGACGCGCACAGGTGTAACGAATCATTGTCTTCGCACAACTTGATGGTTATCCCTGTTAGATGCTTAGTTTTCTCTATCTGATTTATCTCCTTCTGTACACGTCCAACACCCAACACCATTGTTCCCTGTTGAATGGAAACAGCTTTTAAAATCCTCGCCTTTAAACTTCAAGTTCTCCGGATACAGAGATTACTCAAGGCAATCTGAAAAAGCAGACGTCCGCTTTCTTCGAAAATGCTATCGGTGAGTGTTTAATTTCATGAAATACTAAACAAATGTAGCGTACTTATATGGAGCATATTTAGGAACTTATTTCATACAAGTCGGCTGGCTGAGATGAATTTGTTATTACATTTGTTATATGAATGTGTTATTATATATTGTATTATTTTATATTTAGTAAACAAATTTATAACAAGATCAACCATTTCAATTTCCCTTGAACAGTTGCTAGGAGAATATGTCAAGTAATATTATTGGTACAAGTTGTCATTGTTTAGATGTATTCAGCAATTAGCCAAAGAGTAATTTGATCCATAAATCAAATAAAATGCAATGTTAATAATGGCTAAGATAATTTTGATAAATCATTAGTAACACAGTTTGAAAACTATATTTTTAAAAAGCATTCTACTCAGAATAACAATAATTGAACGTGCATATCTGAATTCGAACAGGTTCACTATTCCTGTGAACGCGTGTGGTCTCAATATCCCAAGAGAAATGAATAAGAGAGTTTTAAAATCCCCAGTCTCAATATCCCAAGATGAATGAACTTGTGTGAAATTAATTACCTCTAAGCTTACTACATGACCACATGCTTTAATCAAGATTGGTATATTTTTTGATGAGTTTTTATGGTGATTACCAAATAATTTATATATGTAACAATTAAAGAAGGAGTAAGCTCCCTGATTTTAGCTCCTTCAGCAAAAACAGGACAAAGGGTTTGCAATGCTTCTTCAAACTTTTTGATTCTGTAAACCTTTTCCTGCAATAGCTAGTCAAGTGCTATAAGCATAAACACAACAATGAATTTGCAAACTGTCTCATATGCTCCATTTTATGCAAAAACAGGACAAAGGGTTTGCAATGCTTCTTCAAACTTTTTGATTCTGTAAACCTTTTCCTGCAATAGCTAGTCAAGTGCTATAAGCATAAACACAACAATGAATTTGCAAAGTGTCTCATATGCTCCATTTTATGTGCAATTTACTTTTCATGTTTCTCTGTATTTCATTATATGTCAACTACATGTAACATAGCTTTAAGTAACGTAATATGTCAACAAAACAACTAATCAGAGAGTGTGTTTTGCAATACATTTTACATTATTGCCTTCCAAAATAAACCATATAAAATGGCATTACTCACCACCAACCATGTAAGATTATAAAATTAATGAGCAGTAATCTATGTCAAAAGGGAAACCATCTTCCATGCTGTGAGAATACAACACATTTAAGAGAGAATATACAATAATTATGGAAGTAAGGCTAATTCCATATCCAACCAAGAGTCTAATGGGAGTGCATCCTTCACCACAGTATAATACAATTTACTATATTCGTTATCCAACAAAGAGTCTAATGGGAGTGCATCCTTCACCACAGTATAATACAATTTACTATATTCGTTTTAGCACTATATTTCCAAAGGGTAAAAAATAATCGTAATTTCAATCTTGTCGAGGTATCCTACTGATCCCCAACTAGAGGAGATCTATCCTCTTCTCCGACTAAAACTGCTAAGGTGGTATGCTGAGTGTGAAAATAAGGATGGAACACTCGGCGTGGAGCTGGAAGAATGTTGAGCGTGGAGGTTGGATGAGTGCTGAGCGTGGAGGTTGGATCAATGATGAGCGTGGAGGTTGGAGAGGGATAGAGAGGAGATGGGTCTGCGCAGAGAGAGAGAGATGGAGCTGGGGAGGTAGGAGTGTTGGGCGTGAGCCGAGAGACAGAGAGATATGGAGCTGAGTGGAGATGGGAGGCTGGAGCAGCGCGGATCATGGAGGATGGAGCTGGATGGATAATAGAGGATGGAGCTGCGTGGATAATGGAGTGTAGCAGCGTGGGTGATAAATGGAGGATGGAGCTGCGTGGATAATGGAGTGTAGCAGCATGGGTGATAAATGGAGTTGGCTGGAGGATGGAGCTGCGTGGGAGATGGAGTTAGCAGCTTGGGTAATGGAGGATGGAACTGCGTGGGAGATGGAGTTAGCAGCGTGGGTAATGGAGGATGGAGCTGCAGGAAGCCAGCTATCAACATGAGAATGGGCAACGTTAAGGCATTGGTGAAGGAAGCCAACAGGCTGAGCGTGAAGGGAGAAGGTAGTTGGAAGAGTGGGCGCACAGGCAGCAAAATGAACGAGTGAAGAGGTGCATGCAAATGGGAGGATGGAGTGAAGATCTGAGTGATGGCAGGTAGTGGAGGTGGCGAACATAGTGCTGAGCGTGAAGGTGGAGCCAAGGGGTGTCCCAATTCCTCCCTGTTTAGATCTTGAAGCGTCCCCTGCTTCCGTCCATCATTATCCCATGGTTGTTTTTCATCCATCATAAGCCCATGAGATATAGTTTGAGGTCCATCCTCACTCACAAGATTTTGTGCAAGTTTTGGAGAGGATGTGCCCAAAAAAGGAGAGAAAATTCCTGCAGTGCCAATAGTTAGAGTTTGACCATTAGCAGTCTTCTGAATACCCTGAGCACTTTCAGTATTTGAGACAGAATAACAATTTGAGACAGAATAACAGGAGAGGACTTCATATCAACATTCTCCATTAGGGTTGAAGGCATTGGAAGAGTTGAGGGGGAATGCTGAGGAACTTGAGAAGATTCATGAAAACTATGTGGTGTAGAGGAAGGCAATGATGTTGTATCATTAAACTGTTCATGTTGCTTTTTTTGTTGCTGATAAACTCATACTTGAGCAAGCTGGTGATGTTTGAGAGATGCTCGTTTGAATGTGGTAGTCATTTTTGCCTTGACTTCATATTTGCAGACCCTTGTTTTATTGGTACCAAAGAATCCTGTGAACTGAGCTGCTGTTGTTGAAAACATTCTTGTTTGGTTGCTGAACCTGAGGTATTCAGGGATGGGGTGACTGTTTCACGATCAAGCCAACTTGATGTTTACAAATCTTGGGTCTCTTCGTCATGTGAGGGTTGGTTCTATTTACATCGAGAGGGGTCCCTATCTCAACTTTTCCAACATTTAATCTCAGATTAGGGATCAATGGCTATCTTTTCATCCCCTTTTTCATCTAAAAACTATCTATGGTAGAAGTTTACTGAGATAAATCTGAGAGTTTTATAATGACATATTTTTTTTAATTGTTTTTTTGTAAGTAAGACCGACAAAATTCTATTAAAAAGATCATAGAGTACAAAAATGATACAATGAGCCCACCAAGGAGCTACAAAGACTAGAGGCACGCCCCAGAAGAGACAGGATGGCCAGCTCAAAATTTACAATTCCAGAATAAAAGATATATCAAGTGTTCAAAGGGGCTCACAAAAAAAGCCAGCCCCGGAATCAAAAAAAGCTTAAGAAACCATTGAAAGTAACAACGAGGCTGATATGCACAGAAACTTCAGAGCCCAAAAGAAGAAGGGTATCCATCCATACTTTCTCCAAAAGGAGAAGCTTGTCTGCCAAAAAAAAGTGGCGAGCACTTACAGGGACACCATGCCGCGCCTATCTCATGCTCCTTGCTTCTAGCAGCTGGCCGGAAATGAATGCTGAGGTCATCCATAAGCACTTCCAGGGTGCAGATGTTTTCCATCTAGTTCTGCTAGATAGCTTTCAATCCCTCAATTATCTCTTTCATCTGCTTCACAGTGTTCTCCCGAGCTTGAATTTCTCGGGCTAGGAGGATTATGCACACCCAATAAGGATTAGCAGCAATCTGGTAGTCCAAATTGGTCTCAATCTCCTCCAGCAAAGATATATCCAGATGGGAAATCTGGCCTTCTGTGGTCACGGACGTTTCCTAAACATATAAATGTGCCCAATCAAAATGCACAGGAGTGGAATCCTCATGGGTACTAGCCCGGGTTCCAGAATTAGCCCCTGTGTGTCTTTCATGACTCCCAGGATTTCTACTGGAGGCCCGTCGACTCGATAAATTTATGTGTGGAACAATAATTTGCAAAAAGAAAGTACCAGAGGAGGAAGAAAATCCACCAGCAATGTTAAGCCCACTAAGGCGAAGGTGAACCCAAAACAACATAACCCAAAACTGCGAAGTGCAAATGATTTTAACAGTAAATATTGGGCTGCCCTCGTCACCTTGCCTGAATTTATAATCCGTGACCCTGCATCTGGATATGAAATTCGTACTAGACCATACATTCTCATTAGTTCCAATAATTCGCTTTCTGTACCTGCCAGAGAACTCGCATGCCCGAAATGTGATAATCCTGCTAAACTGGCTACTAATAGTACCATCCCATCCGTAGAGAACGAGGCTGCCATCATCTGTGAATTGCATCTTGTTAGGGTAATAAAATTGAAACTTAACATGCCCATCCTCCACGAGTGTATAATTCAAAAGGGTAATGCAGATGTGACCGGGCATACGCGTTAATGAAAGCCATCTCTTAGCTGTATTAAATACCACCCTGGTGAATGACCGCCCCTTGGTACTTGGCTGCAAAAGGAACTCGAAAGTTGCCACGGGTCGTTGGATCGGCTGTAGGTGTCTCATCCGCTCTTTAACCAAGTGGGACTTAATCCGCGTGTAATTAGGGTTCTCCCCGAGGGAGCAGATCAAAAGCTGCGATCTCCTCGCAGCGACGTCAAGCCACGTGATCGCAAACCTTGGTTAAGGAGCCAGCTTTGAAGGGAGAATGATCCATCACCCCCATGTTGGCCAATGCATCTGCCATTTTATTGCCATTACGTCGAACGTGTAAAAACTTAATGGTAGGAGAGGTTCGCATTATTTGGTGGAGGTGGTTTAACGTGCACTCCCATCTCTAGTTGAGCGAGACCTTAGAGACCGCCACCCCTCTCTAGATGCATCCCGCCATTGTTATGAAGATGTTGGAGTCCCCTTCAACTACCAGAGGTAACCATTGCTTCAATAGAGCCCATCTGAGACCATTGACCATGCCTTTGAGTTCTGCAACATTATTGGTGGTTTCTCCCAAGTTACCCAAGAAAATGCCCATAATAGAGCCGGAGTTGTTCCTTACCGCTCCCCCGAAACCACCCGGGCCCGGATAACCTTTAGTAGCTCCATCAAAGTTCAGTTTCAGAGTGCCCGCTCAAGGAGTTATCCAAGCATCAGGGCTCAAATTTTTGGCTCTAATTCCATTCCGCTCTGAAGGTGCTCGAGGTAAGCTGAAAATACCCCAAGCATTCAAAATAATTATTTCACTAGGATAAACAAATCCCTTATGAGGGTGTAAATTTCTGATGCAGATGGTTTCCTTAAGGTGCTTATAATGACCTATTAACCATCTCATTAACAATTTGATTAAATAATTAATATACAACATACTAACAGTTGACACGTATGTGAAATTATAAACCACAAGTATAGTGCTTAAGCTAAATGTAGTAAAAATATGCCAATATCCACCACATATTCCAGGATTTTGTAATTGCAATTGTCACCTATAATGATCCATGACCCACCATTACATTTTATATGTAACGGATGTCTAGAACGATTATGGGTGATTCCACGAAGGTGGTTCACAATTTTTGGCGCGCGGGAGCGAAAAAAAATGTTTTTGAGACCCTCAATCATGGTATTTTCAAGCCCTCGATCGAGGCTTTAAACGCTCGATTGAGGGTTTGAAAATACCTCGATCGAGGGCTTCAAAATACCTCGATCGAGGGTATTTAAATAGTTGGATTGAGGGCTAGGTTAAAGCCTCGATCGAGCAAATGCTGGATCGAGGGCTTGGTTAAACCCTCGATCGAGCTATTGCTCGATCAAGGGTTTGGGATAGAAAAAAAAGGTATGGCCCGACCTGTCAACCGGCCCTGTTTGACAGTGAAAGCGCAGGTCTACCGACTAAGACGACTCCAAGCACCTCGACCGAGCGTCCGCAGCCAGCACAGCATGTCCATGCATCCACCTCCATCCGCCATGGCTTCAAATCCACAAGGTAGGTGGATTTCAACCACATTTTGTTTGTTTTTCAAAAAAACTTAAATTTGTTATTTGTTTTCAAAAAAATCCCAATTTTGTTTTTTTTGTTTTGTTCTTTGCTTTGAAAAAAAACATAAATTTGATTTGTTTTGTACCTAAAAATGGGTGTTTAAAACATAGATTTAATTTAGTTTTTATGAATTTGTGAATGTAACCATTGAAAAACAAAAACCAACATCGAAACCAAAAACCATTGAAAGTAAAACCACCATCGAAACCAAAACAAAAACCATTGAAACCAAAACAAAAACAGTTTGAAAACATTCTTTTGTTTTAAATTTATGTTTTATTTATTTTTTAAAATTATTAATATTTTTTTTGTATGTCAACGTGTAGCATTTCACAGCTTAAATGCTACCGGTTCTATTTTAAAATGTGTTTTGACAAGCTGCCTGTTTTTTTTCAATCCTTTGAGAATGCCAAGAGGATTGAAAAAAAATAATCATATTAGGTTGCTGGTTTAACAAAACCATTAACATTGAATATTTATAATTTTTTTAAATTGAATATTTTAAATTTTTATATTATAAAACTTTATTAATTTAAAAATTAAAAGAATAATATTTTTTAATATTTAATTAATAATAATATTGATTCAAAAATCTAAACATAAACCATAATAAAATATTAATCAATATAACTACAATAAATTAAGGAGATTAATAATATTAATAAAATCAATAATTTATTATGGTTTTAATATTTTTTTTTTTAAATTAAATATTTTTAATATTTATAATATAAAAGTTTGTTAATTTAAAAATTAATAGAATAATATTTTTTAATAATTAATTTATAATAGTATTGATTCAAAATATAAACATAAATTATAATAATATATTAATCAATATAACTACAATAAATTAATGACATTAATAATATTAATAATTTATTATTAATAACATTATATAAACACATATTTTTATATTTATACATATAATATCATAAAATACTTATATATAAAAAAATATTATTGTAATGTTACTCTCACTTTTTAATTGCATTGAGAGGCCCTCTAATAAAACGTAAAAGTGTAAAAGGTTATAATATGAGGGAGATCTAATAAAACGTAAAAACTAATTAATATTTAATCGACCATTAAAAGGAACGTGTGTATTGAAAATACACATGTTTTGGAAAAAATAAAATCTAAAATTAATATTATGAGGGAGATCTTGTAACGGATGTAACATGTAAGGTTTGTCCTTTTTCGGCCATTAATAAAATTTATTATAAAGTAAAAAATTATAATATGAGTGAGCTCTTTTAATGATACATGTAACCTTTGTGATATTATTGTGTGCCATAAACAAAAATGAATAATACAAACTAAAAAGTAATAAATATTATGTCGGCCGTAAACAAAAAAGAAGTTAAAAAATATTATAGCCTACATAAAATAAAGAAGTTAAAAAATATTATAGTGGATATGAAAAGTAGAAACATACTATTGTACGCAATATAAAATAAAGAAGTAAACAAAAATGTAAAAAAAAATATTATAGCGACATTAAAACTAGAAACATAAGAAGTAAAAAAAATATTATAGCAAAACTAAAAACTAAAAACATAAAAAGTAAAGAAATAAATAATTAAAAAAAAAAATATTATAGTGGACATAAAAAGTAGAAACCAAAGAAATAAAAAGAATATTATAGCCAACACAATAATAGAAAAGAAAAGCAGCCATAATAATAGTTAGATTTGCTAACTAATAATTACATTTGATAACTAAATATAACTCCAAGCAAAAAGAGATTTGAATCTTGGTCTCTAGGTTAAGCCAATCCCAATCATCTTACTACTTACCAATAAATCACATTGAAATAGTGTTAAAAAAATGCCATAATAATAGTTAGATTTGATAACTAACTATAACTCCAAGCAAAGTGGGTTTTGAACCTTGGTCTCTAGGTTAACACAAACCCAATCATCTTAATTCCTACCAATAGACCACACACAAATGTTGTTAAACAACAAAAGATGCATATTTATTTCATTCATTGCTTTGATTTCAGCAATGCATTTATTTTATTTTTTACATGTATGCATTGAATTTATCAATTTAATAAATAAAAAATTCTTTCATTAATTTCAGCAATGCATTGTTTTTTGTTATTTACATCTATACATTGAATTTATCAATTTAATAGAAAAACTATTCTGCAATGATTTCAACAAATTAGATTTTGATGTTCTCTATTTCAGGGCATATCGTGGATCCTCATGATAATATTGCAAATAATGAAGATATTGATTATCAAAGAAAAAAAATACGACAAATGTATAGAATAGAAAGATAAAAATAATCTTTGTAGCAAGATTTATGTGGTTGTTGATTTCAGGAGGTTTTGGAGAATCCATAGTATCCATGTTCTTTAGTCAACATTTCAAATCCATAACAGAAAAATAAGCATCAAAAAATACATAAGAAGAAAGAAAACACGATCATGAACTAAAGAGATCGTGAAGACGTGTTATTTGTGCGAAAGGATTCTCAAAAGCATGAATGGGAGATAATTTAAGGGCTATATAGGAATCAATATAACTACCAATGAATACGACATACTTGGATACATGGAATGTGATAACAATTTACTCATACTTATTACTTACATTATTATAATCCTCATAATTCTTTCTGTGTTTTCAACTTAACGTGTTTCTTACAATGTTGAAATTTTTTATTGCATATTTTTCAGTGTAGATGTTACTCCGCAGAAGCATTGATTTCATTGTATGGATGCATAGATTTCAGTGTATGGACGCATTGATTTCAGTGAATGGATGCATAGATTTCACTGAATGGGGCCATTGATTTAAGTGAATGGACGCATAGATTTCAATGTATGGACGCATTGATTTCAGTGAATGGACCCATAGATTTCAGTGTAGATGTTATTTTGTGGACGCATTGATTTCAGTGTATGGACACATAGATTTCAGTTTATGGATGGATTGATTTCAGTGTATGGACGCATTGATTTCAGTGATAACAAAAGAACGAGAAAAAGACTTAAAACAAAAAGCAGAAGAACACAAAGAATTTCGAAAAAGGAAGTTAGAGGAAATGATAGTACAAGAACTAGAAGAACAAAGAAAACGAAACACGGATCGACAAAAAGAATATCTAAAAAGAAAGTTAGACGAATTGACAGTAGAACAACGAGAGGAACAAAGAAAATGAAACGTTGATTGACAAAGAGTGTATCGAGAGAGAAGTTGAAGCAGTTGGAAGAACAAATCAATCAAGTTACAGAACAACAAATAAATCAAAATGTACGAAATGGAGAAATGTCGGCAGAAGAAGGAGAAGAATGAACAAAACAAAATGCCGATCAACAAAAAGAAAATCAAAAAAAGAAGTTAGGTGAATTGACAGCAGAAGAACGAGAAGAACAAATAAAATGAAACGTTGATCGACAAAGAGCGTATTGAGAGAGAAAGTTGAAGCAATTGGAAGAACAAAAAAATCAGTTTGCAGAACAACAAATAAATCAAAATGTATGAAATGGTGGTAGAAGAACAAACAAAACAAAACGCATATCAACAAAAAGAGAATCGAAAAAAAAAGTTAGGTGAATCGTCTCTATATTCCAGTTTAACAATTTACTCATTCCTTAATACTTATTACTTACATTATGATAATCCTTGTAAATGTATCTGTTTTTTCAACTTTACCTGTTCCTTACAATGCTGATCAAACTCCAATTTTGTGTCACTGCCCGCAACTGAAACTAGCCTAGATCCAAATCCTAGGCTCTATCAAGTGCCCAGAGGGATCAAATCTCCTGAGGTGCAAACCTCTCCTCGAAAAGCTCCTTGAGTGCAATAGCTAAGAAGAGGTTTTCACCTCGGGAGATTTGATCCCTCTAGGCGTTTGATAGAGCCTACGACTTGGATCTAGGCTGGTAATATATACACATTTTCATTTTAAAAAACATGCTTAAATGTATAAAAATAGAATACACAGTAAGTTTCCTTCCATTTCACTTCACTAAATAATATTCAAAATATATATATATATATATTTTAATTTTTTAATAATATATATTATATAACATTTTAAAAATAAATTTAAATATTATGTAATTAAATTTAAAAATGTTTATTAAATTCAATATTTATTAATATAATTATATTTTAATATAAACTAATGATTTTATAAAATATTTTGCAATAACCTATATAATTAATAGTTATTGAAGCTTATCTTATAAAAACAACAATTTACAGATGAAAGAATGAATATAAATTATATATCAAATATGTACAATCACTAGTGTTGAAATGTAAATATTTAATTTTAAATTTGTTTCATTATGTGAAATGACATGTATAATAGGCCTTACATATGACATTCAACTCTGGATTCAAAGGTCTTTGCATGCACTATTTAGATTATACATACAAATGTAATAGCTTAAAATTCTCTATTAATTATCAATCCAAGTTCTTATGCGGTTTCCTCTATGCTATGTGTTATAATTTTGGAACTAAGAGTGATATTGTTTAATAGTTTTCATGTCATTATATCTAGTTTGAATTTGTAAAATGGGTAATAATCTTGTTGTGCAATTACAACCACATGAATAGGTAGTCATTGCGAGGTGATAAAAATATCTCAAGTTTCATTGAATTTCTATTATAGTATAATGTTAAATTTATTTCTCCTTAAAATTTGATTGTGTTTGTATATTTGTTTAGTCATAGAGAGGTTAGTATATTTGTTTAGTCCTTAATTTCTTCCTGAACCATGGTCCAAAACCCATCCCTAGTGCACAAAACTGAATGTTTCCATCCATATCCAACTTTAAATGTAAACCTATCACTAGTAATCAAAACCTTAAAATGACATTAATTCCTACACATAGAGACTATGAATATTTTCAACAAGACATGTGTGTCGACCATATCTATTGGTCCCAGATTCCTAAAATCTTATTTTAGGGCCCAATGTAGAGGTCCATAGGTCCATGATTGCTTGACTAGTACTAACTTATGAGATTTATAGGTCCATGGTTGTTCATTCAAATTGATTATCGATTACGAGAAGCATTTCCAAATAATAAAACAATTCCTTTTAGTGGTAGATACATCATTCATTTGGGATACCTTGGTCAATTACCTCATGTGAGTGATAACCCTATATATGCATGCAACACAACTGATTTTTTATATCACATAGTCCAACCCTCTCCCAATGATAAACACATAGGATTACAATGAACATGTTACTAACCATTCCATGCATAGACACATTAACACTTCATGCCTTTACATAAGAAGAACTTGCATCATTATCTATAATCAACTAGGATCATCATTAGAATATCAAGCAATAGGTTAGTATGCATCATACCTTTAGATAGGTTCATATGGTTCAATCTAAAAGGTAGATTATCGATACTCAAACATGTAGCGAGCCCTAGTTGACTTACACTTGATTCCATTTCCCCTCCATCCCATACTTGTATGTTGTCGCAACAAGTGTTGAACAACTAAATTGGAAATTGAAACTGGAATTGAAATGTAAATTTGAAATTGAAAATGAAAATGATATTGATATTGTTATTGGAAAATTATATGTAAACTGAATTTGAATTTTGAAATGAAATTCGAATTGAAAATCGAAAATTGAAATTGAAATGCAAAATGAAAATTGAGAATTGGAAATGTAATTAGAATTCAAATCGAAATTGAAACTTGGAATTTGAAATTGAAACTTGGAATTTGAATTTGAATTGTGAAATTTAAAATAGAGTTTCAAATTTGAATTGAATTTGAAATTTGAATTTGGATTTGAAATGCGAAATTTGAAATAGAATTTGAAATTTTAATTTTAATTTTAATTGTGAAATTTGAAAGAGAATTAGAATTAGAAATTGAAATGTGATGCAGAGAGTTCTGAAGAGAGATCTTCATTGCTTCGTGCTCTATTACACATGAGAGGATCTGATGTCGCCCAAGAGAGCGGCCATCGGCAGCACTCCCGTTCACCGAGTGCGGCCACGCCGGGTTCGGCTGTCACTGGTGGCAGCAACAGGAGAGCTGGTGTGTCAGTTCATCTCAACAACATACATGGTGATCCCCAGGTGGGTGATGGGCGACCAGAATCGAGTGCATGAGGGGCATTAGGTGCATATTTTGGGTTAGATACATTTTCAGTAAATTTTTAGTATATAATGCATTGAATTTCAGTTGCAAGTTATAATATATTTTTTTAGTAACATTTGTGTTTTGGTTTGGATCGCAGGTGCCCCATCAGGGGGATCATATGATGATGAGGTCGCACAGATCACTCTCGTTGATATCATTTCCCATCGAGAGTGGGTGAACTCATGTGTGTGTACATTGAGGGAGGATTCTCCCACACAACGTTCTTTATCCATGATGTTATCAGCATTTGATGAGATGTTGGCCCTCTACAAGAGGGTGGGACCTCTCAGTGACATTTGGCGTCATTCATGCCATAGGAGGAGACAAGGTGTCATTGGGATCCACAAATGGGAGGATGTCAAAGTCGCAATAAGAGGGCATGACGTCAAGGGTACTTTGTTCGACATCCCACCTAACCGCCCTTCCTGTCAACTGCTTAGACTCACGGATTTAAGTAGGAGGCCGCTGCACCACATCTATATGATAGATTCGTGTTAGCGTGGGGCATGTTCCCCCACCATGACCAGGTCCCGTTGTACTTTTCAAAACATGTTTATGCAGAGTTTGTTTTGGACATGCACCCAGATTACAGCAGCACATTGTCCACGTTCTATGGGATGGGTAGGGGACGCTCCTACCAATGCCCTGGAGCTCGAATAGACCCTGCCTTCATGCCACCCATGCGAGGTTGGTACCGCTTCCAGATAGGGCGGTGATCAGGTCGGGGGATGTGGCGCAATCATCCTAGCTTGCTGCAGAGGCTAGAGCCGACCTTGCAGACTCCTTGTTCACTGCCATGGGCAGTGTTGTTGTTGCTGCGCATGGAGAGGCATCTAGACCACCCCCTCCACCTACAGAGCCAGTGATAAAGTATGTCCCTAGTGACATGCTTAGGATTCTCGATGGCGAGGCCCTACTGAGGCATGCTGAGTTAGCCTGAGATGCATACTTTCGGTCATATCATAGATCCGTCGCTACAATACAAGTATACTTTTGTATAATTATGTATATATGTTCTTCATGTTACATCATATTATATGTTGTAAATTGAATGGTTAATAATACTTAAGGGAGTTGTATTCTATTGCTCCATGCAGGGAAGCACATTCATGGATCAGCTCTTTGGCAGCCATCGGTTTGTCCATCTTCTTGTCCTACCCAGATCATTGTGAACCATCATCAAGCATGATTAAACCATATTGAACCATGGTCACCCTTACTTAATAACTTGCTCAAACATGGTTATCGATTGTTAAACATAATCAACCATGGAAAAACTTCTTTATCCATATTGAATCAAGGCAAACAAAATTCAAATGTAATCTGGCCAACCATACTCAACTATAATCAACCAATATATGTGTGTCAACATGGTCAACCATTGTTAAACCATAATTAACAATAGTTATTATTTTTAATTATTGACTTTTGAAGGTTAAAATTAATTTTTAATAATATTAAATTATGTCCCATTGGAACCTAACCTTTACAATGTTTGCAATTGTAATGTATTAATTAAACATTAAAATTATTAATTCATTACAAACTATATTCTCAAGTGTATATACATTTAATATTAAAATTTGACATTATTGTTATTGAATTTTAATATTATTCAAATCAAACTTTAGTGTTATTTTCACTTAGAGTTTAATTATATTTATCATTAATAACAAGAATAATAATAATAATAATAATTAAATCCATAAATTAGATTTACAACACCAATAACTATAATTGTAGTAATAATAACATTCATATTTAGAACAATATTATTGACAACATTACTAATATTAAAATTTTTAATATTAATATTAAAAATAGTTTTCACATTTTTTATATTAAAATATTTATAACTTTAATTTATCCTATTTATTAAATATTACATTATGACATATTATCGATTCAATCTAAATTATTGTTTATTAAACATTATATATTAAATAACATGTTTTTTAATTAAAACATTACTTTTTATAATATTAATCATCCTACAACAAGGGAAAAAGCTGCGTGGCAGCTTAGTCCCTACCAAAGGGAGTGGGCCATGCGCCACCCACAGCTACCCACCAACCACCAATAGCTACCCAGAAGAAAAAGCATAAGGGAGAAGGCTAGAGCACATGGAAGAGAAGGGTGAATGTTTCAAAGGTTGGAGCAGGTGTTAGGCTAGAGGGAAGTTTGAGCAAAACCATCGACACACTAAGCTGTAAGTCTCTGTCAAAGTAGTAAGACAATGTCGGGATGCTTGAGCACAAATGTTGCAACAATAAGTCAAGATGTCCGAGTTCAAGGTCTGCGAGGGAAGATGTCGCTTCTTGGAAATAAATTCGCGTCTAATTTCAAATATTTGTGTTTCAAAGTTTCTACTGCTACAACTTCTATAAAACTCTCTTGTTCGTGTTGGAATATCACCACGCGACGTGAAGGTGGAAAACATAATTCCTTACTTGTCTATTCAGAACAATGAATTTCGCTTTTGAGTCTCCAAACCAACAGAAAACCTGGAAGCCAGACTTTGGACAAAGTTTTGTGTATTTAGACACTAGAGGAATTGTCGCGCGCGGACTCCGTATTTGATGTAGAAATTCAAACAACCCTATCTAAACTTGATGATGATAACTATGATGAAGAATAGGTTGTTGCTTCTTCTTGTATTGATGTTGCTTCTTCTTGTATTGCCGCAGATGTGACCCCTTCCTTATTTTTAGCTTCTTCCGATTTAGAAGAATATTCAACTGATTTGTTTCTTACCATGGTGAGGGAAGATTTACAAGCTGATTTTGGCGTTGTGCAGCCCTCAGTCCTTCCGAGTTCCTATTATCAATTATTTATTGCTGAATTTGAAGAGAAATTTTGGTCGTCGAGTGACTATGCTTCTACCAATGGTTCCAGTGGCCTGTCTGAGCTTCCGTTTAGTATAACTGCTCTGGAAAGCCTAGAATTTACAGAATCACGTTGTGGTAATGAAGCATTTTTGGAGTATTTGCAGGTAACATTAGTTCAAGACATTTATGTTTCTGTTAATAAAATAAACATAAATTCATGGCATTTGTAAGTATTTTCCATTCGCTTGGACAAAGGAAATCAAGAAATAGAAAAGCTTTATAAAATTACGACGAAAACAAAGCTTTATTTAAAGGAACATATAATTGTTGATATGCGCCTTACAATTGAAAAGTTTAACATAGGTTATCCTATTGTATGTTAGATTCAGGGCCACTTCCGTAGGTAAAAGTTAAGATAATCTCGTAACCATATGTAATTCATTCCGTTGAATTTTCTTGAAAGGTTAAAGCTCAACCAAGCTTTGACTAAACCCTATGTATTTTCATTTCAGTGCCCTCTCAAAGGAGCTCATGAGGTACTTAAAGAACTTCTATTTCAGCATACTTCAACTTATTCAGCTCCACCTATTTTAATTCAAATTAATTTAAAGTAACTGCCTATGCAAATGACCCCAAGCCATAGTCCATACAACAGTGCCTTGGAAATTTTGTAATTAACTTATCGTTGCACTGTTTTGCAGGTTAAATTGACCATTACTTGAAAGAGGAGAAAAGCTTACCTTTTATATGCTTAAAATCCCATTAAAAGATGATTTTTTGAGCATGCCAACAAAACCAATCCATTGGACTGATCTTGAATGGAATTCTAGCATCGTTGGTAAGGTAGACATAATTGAGAATACGAGCTTACGTATATTGGTAACCCGGTGCTTCTCAGCATGTTGTGTTATTGGAATCCATTCTTGCTACCATGTTTTCGTTAGCAGTACCCTCACCACGAGCTATATTTTTTATAGAAGTAAATCTAGATGTTATTGGTTGGCCAGAGTGGGGTGCAAATTGCAATCCCGGTGATTGATTCATCAAAAGGGTTTTCTTAGTCCTAGAATTCTGAGGCTCACAAAGATTTTGGGAAATATGCTTTTATCCTTAAGCTAAGGAATCATTAGTTCCTAGGTCTTCAGGATTGATACAAAAGAAAACATGTTTTTTCCTTTAACCTTTGTAAAGAATGGAAGTAGGCAGAACTCATGTCATATATTAAGGTTTAACATAGTACCATCTATGTGACTGATCTACTCTACTACAAATCGTTAATTGTAATCCTTTTGTGTTATCTTTATGCATTAATTTTTTACTATGAATCAAGTATTGATGTTTTGACTTGATCTACTTTTTTGGTATGCTTTTGCAATGGTGCATGTAAGAAAAGATTGGTCTGCTTTCGTATTCCAAGCCTGTTGGAACTTCAATTTTCCCAATGGTTGCACCAATAAAAGGACATGGGCATGAACTTGTTCCTACTACAACTTGTTCACCTAGTACTCTTCTCACGGCCACTCCAGCTGGGTCTCCTCTTCCATTGCCTATGAAGACTCATTCACATGCTTCACGCAGTTTAACCACATCCTCTGAACATAAGAGAAAATTGTCAACACCTGCTTCTGATTTCCTACCGCACCTGCACTGATATCTACTCCTATTCCTATTCTTACGTCTACGACATTAGAACCTCTTTCTCCATCCTTGTCTCCCCATATCCATGGTAAGAAGAATCTCTTGTTTCTGAATGGAAAAATATTTGAGATATTTAATTATTTTAACAATAATGGATAGTTTTATAATCAGATTGTCTTTTGATTAATGATCTTGGTCAAACTGTTTGATTGCAATCTGTTGGCAATACATGCACTCAAGATAACTCCTGCTAGCATTTTAATTATGAGGAAAACAATGTTCATTCTGTGGAGAAATTTGAGCGTGGGGATTCCACACCTTCAAGTGCTACTAATATGATATTTGTATACGACGAAGCTCGATGAGTTCAAACCCTTTGTATTTTGAGAGGCCCAATGAAATATTGGTTGAATCTAGCAGCCAAGTGTTCACATGTTCCTGCATTACATCAGTCAACCAAACATGTGTAAAGTCTTCTCCGAAGCTTGCAGATTCTCACAGCGTGCTGGAAATGTATTATTATTGTTGCATGAGAAAAATAGAGTACGTGAAAGGGTTTATGGGAAAAGAAGGTCGCGGTTGCATTGAGAGCTCCACTATTGTCGATCATGGAAGAATGGAAGAAGAACAAGGCGTTCCTCATGTGAGCAGAGATTTCTAGTTGGACTAACAATACACATTGACAATTGCAAATTGAAAACATATGACGTGTAAAAATGTGCCATGCAAAACAAGGGAGATGTAATTTTCTGCAATTTTCTAAATTACTAAAAATTTCAATCCTCCTGCACGCATTTACCTCAAATCCGGGCTGTCCTTAACCCATGAGAAAATCAAATTTTTGTTTTTCAAAAAATAACAAATATATTTTCAATTTTCAAAAAAATAAGTTAAATACACTATTTTCTAAAACATTGTAAAAATATTAGCAAGCACAACCAAAAAATTGACCATTAATATAGGTCAAAGAGCTTTGAGTGTATATCCGTGCCTTGGCATGGACTAATATTATTTATTATTAAATGTTTTAATAATATTAATTATTAACATAAATCATAAATTTCATATATATTATTAATCATCTTAAGCTCATTATAATTACTACATTAATTACTAAACATTATATATTAAATAATATTAATTTTTTTATTACTTTTTATCGAAATATTAATTTCTATATTATTAATTATATTGTAATAATACTTATTATTATGTTTTAGTCATATTAATCATTAATACTTATTATAAAAAAATTCAAAATTATTATATAAATAATAATAATTCTTGAAAATAATTATAATTAGCTTCAATATTTAATATGATTTTTTTTGTAAGCTAGTAATCACATTAATTCATAGAGATAAATAACAAAATATACAGAGTTTACGGGCCTCCCATAGCGAGAAAACATCCCATTATGCTCATGCGCATGCCTCACCCATAAGAGAAAACAACATGTTAATATAACGAGTTATACATGTATGAATATGAGGACCAGTTTTTATCAAAATTGTCAAGCATAAAACTAAAAAAGAGACAAGATGCTTAGTGGCCTCAGCTCGCTTACAAGAAAGCTTAAAAAGAGGTGAAAACATAGCATAGGTGGACCTGTGCATGACTTCGAAGTGGAGGCTTTAGACGTGTCCTCGCTCTTAACAACTTTATGGTTGTTTTGTCTGTCGTTAGTGGTGTCAGTGGTTGATTCTCTAGTTCGACCTTGATTGCTCATTCCTTTCCCTTTCATTATGAGCATGAGAGTCATCGATTCCTTCAAAGAGCTCATGTATGGTGTCGTCCGCAACGATGGTCCGTAGGAGAGGCGAAGGTATGCGATAATGAGTGGCCACATCTGCACACGAGTTCACAAGTGCTTGGTCTCTATCCCTCAGCTCAAAGATACGCGCGTGACGATCTTCCTCTGCTTCGTTGAGATCATTTCGAAGCAGAAGCACCTCATTAATCATTCTCTCAAGATACGCAAGGAGACTCGATTTGGATTTGTCATGGTCCGGTTGATTGGTGGTGCCACCCCTCGTGCATTTGTGCCCATGCCGCGCCATGAAGAAGGTCGCTCCAGCAATTTAATTATCACAACACAGTTCGTCCCACATAAATGGAGGCTCCAACGTTTACAACAACTGTAAGACTAGAGCCTCAAGCCCGGAGAGGAAATGAGTTCCCCACCCATCTCAACACCATAAAACAACCAACCTCGTGAGCGATGAAGAAGGAGCAATAATGGCAAGCTCTCTTGGCATTTGCGGGGCGAGCTCTTCCACCGTCGCCACATTGAGTGTTCCCCTCGCCATCCCATCACCATTAATACTCTTTGATATGTTGCCAATCACCCCATTCACGCGAATATTTAATATGATTAATAATATAAAATTTTCAAAATAAGTATTAATGATTACTATTATTAAAGTATAATAATAATTATTTATATATATATATATATTGATATTATTATATAAATAATCTAATTAATTTTATTAATATATTTTTTGTAATTATATTTAAATAATAGATTTATTGTTCCATAGTCAGCCATCAACTTGCATAACCATATTAATAATAATATGGTTGATCAGCGGCATTATTATTTCTTTCCTACCTTAAATAATGTTGATATCAACCATATTATTATTAATATGGTTATAAACCTTAAATAATGTTGATATCAACAATATTATTATTAATATGGGTATGCTAATTATAGTATTATTGCCATTAGAATGGAAGGCTTATATAATACCGACACTCACTGCTTGCCAAGACTCATCTAGCCATGGCGGAGGTTTGAAACTGAGAAAAAGATTTCGATTTCTGGGGAGAACAAAATCACTTAATCCAAGTGAACGACGCACGATTGTTATAGCCCCTGCGCAAGTGACTTTAGTATTATTGAAGGATTCCATAAATCATACTGGATCTAGAATTTTAATTTTAATTTGCTATTCAATGTATGTTTATAGGAAGTTTGCCAATAGGAGGAAAATCATAAATCTTTAGGGATCAATAGTACTGCGTTGTTTGTTTGGATTTTTGCTTGGACGGTTGATGAATATCAGTACGGCTATGAAACAAAACAAACTTTTATTGGACATGAAATCTTAAATATGTGCGCGGGACCATTGCCATTACGTGCCTACTTTCTAACACACTTTTCACACAACTAATGCTGTTCCATTGATTTTATTCGAAGTGTGACCAACCAATTAAAAATTGACACAGATTGCAATCATAGTGAACTCTGCTTTATTAACTAATCCGAAATCATTAAGAAATTAAGATTCCAATCAAATTTAGTTAAAACTACACTTTTTTGACATTTACACTGTTCAAATGAAGATTTCTAAAAAAAGTTGAAACTAATGACAGAGTTCCTCCAGTGCCATGTTTTCATCACCACCACAATTTTCTAATACAGTTCTCACTAAATCCACAGGAAATCCCATATCTACCAACCTTTGAACATTCTGTTCCATTATTCCAAGATCTGCCCCCATGGCAAAAGTTCGAGTCCAGTAACGAGCGGTGCTTACAAATGCTTCGTTGTCGCTAAGGTATTGCCCTGCCACGACAGCATCCAGAGGATCATTAGGCTCTGGCGCGGAAAGCAAGGCTTGCAAAGAAAGTAAGGTTGTATTCAATGTTAATGCCGCACTCCAGTTATCTTTGAGAGTATCCAAGCATATTGCACCATTTGCACTGCTGATATTAGGATGCCACACTTTGGTAATAAATTGCATTTTGGGGGGCGCAAACGGATAGTTCTCAGGCACACGAATGTCAATTTGAAATGTGCCCTCTTCGTAAGGAGTACCCGCAGGGCCTCCAATAGACGCGCACAGGTGTAACGAATCATTGTCTTCGCACAACTTGATGGTTATCCCTGTTAGATGCTTAGTTTTCTCTATCTGATTTATCTCCTTCTGTACACGTCCAACACCCAACACCATTGTTCCCTGTTGAATGCAAACAGCTCTTAAAATCCTCGCCTTTAAACTTCAAGTTCTCCGGATACAGAGATTACTCAAGGCAATATGAACAAGCACACGTCCGCTTTCTTCGAAAATGCTATCGGTGAGTGTTTAATTTCATGAAATACTAAACAAATGTAGCGTACTTATATGGAGCCTATTTAGGAACTTATTTCATACAAGTCGGCTGGCTGAGATGAATTTGTTATTACATTTGTTATATGAATGTGTAATTATATTATCTAATTTTATATTTAGTAAAAAAATTATATAACAAGATCAACAATTTCAATTTCCCTTGAACAGTTGCTAGGAGAATATGTCAAGAAATATTATTGGTACAAGTTGTCATTGTTTAGATGTATTCATCAATTAACCAAAGAGTAATTTGATCCATAAATCAAATTAAATGCAATGTTGATAATGGCTACGATAATTTTGATAAATCATTAGTCACACAGTTTGAAAACTATATTTTTAAAAAGCATTCTATTCACAATAACAATAATTAGTCACACAGTTTGAAAACTATATTTTTAAAAAGCATTCTATTCACAATAACAATAATTGAATATGCATATCTGAATTCGAACAGGTTCACTATTCCTGTGAACGCGTGTGGTCTCAATATCCCAAGAGAAATGAATAAAAGAGTTTTAAAATCCCCAGTCTCAATATCCCAAGATGAATGAACTTGTGTGAAATTAATTACCTCTAAGCTTACTACATGACCACATGCTTTAATCAAGATTGGTATATGTTTTGATGAGTTTTTATGGTGATTACCAAATAATTTATATATGTAACAATTAAAGAAGGAGTAAACTCCCTGATTTTAGCTCCTTCAGCAAAAACAGGAGAAAGGGTTTGCAATGCTTCCTCAAACTTTTTGATTCTGTAAACCTTTTCCTGCAATAGCTAGTCAAGTGCTAAAAGCATAAACTCAACAATGAATTTGCAAACTGTCTCATATGCTCCATTTTATTTGCAATTAATTTTCATGTTTCTCTGTATTTCATTATATGACAACTACATGTAACATAGCTTTAAGTAATGTGATATATCCTTTTTCAAATGGAACAATAATTTCAGTAAAGACCAGACAAAACAACTAATCAGAGAGTGTGTTTTGCAATACATTTTACATTATTGCCTTCCAAAATAAACCATATAAAATGACATTACTCACCACCAACCATGTAAGATTATAAAATTAATGAGCAGTAATCTATGTCAAAAGGGAAACCATCTTCCATACTATGAGATTACAACACATTTAAGAGAGAATATACAATAATTATGGAAGTAAGGCTAATTCCATATCCAACAAAGAGTCTAATGGGAGTGCATCCTTCACTATAATACAATTTACTATATTCGTTTTAGAACTATATTTCCAAAGGGAAAAAAAATAATCGTAATTTCAATCTTGTCGAGGTATCCTACTGATTCCCAACTAGAGGAGATCTATCCTCTTCTCCGACTAAAACTGCTAAGGTGGTAGCTTCCCATGTATACTGAGTGTGAAAATAAGGATGGAACACTCGGCGTGAAGCTGGAAGAATGTTGAGCGTGGAGGTTGGATGAATGCTGAGCGTGGAGGTTGGAGAGGGATAGAGAGGAGATGGGTCTGCGCAGAGAGAGAGAGATGGAGCTGGGGAGGTAGGAGTGTTGGGCGTGAGCCAAGAGAGAGAGATATGGAGCTGCGTGGAGATGGGAGGCTGGAGCAGCATGGAGATGGGAGGCTGGAGCAGCGTGGATCATGGAGGATGAAGCTGGGTGGATAATAGAGGATGGAGCTGCGTGGATAATGCAGTGTACCAACGTGGGTGATAAATGGAGGCTGAGTGGATAATGTAGTGTAGCATCATGGGTGATAAGTGGAGTTGGCTGGAGGATGGAGCTGCGTGGGAGATGGAGTTAGCAGCTTGGGTAATGGAGGATGGAGCTGCGTGGGAGATGGAGTTAACAGCGTGGGTAATGGAGGATGGAGGATGGAGCTGCAGGAAGCCAGCTATCAACATGAGAATGGGGAACGTTAAGGCATTGGTGAAGGAAGCCAACAGGCTGAGCGTGAAGGGAGAAGGTAGTTGGAAGAGTGGGCGCACAGGCAGCAAAATGAAGGAGTGAAGAGGTGCATGCAAATGGGAGGATGGAGTGAAGATCTGAGTGATGGAAGGTAGTGGAGGTGGCGAACATAGTGCTGAGCGTGAAGGTGGAGCCAAGGGGGTGTCCCAATTCCTCCCTGTTTAGATCTCGAAACATCCCCTGCTTCCATCCATCATTATCCCATGGTTGTTTTTCATCCATCATAAGCCCATGAGATATAGTTTGAGGTGTATCCTCACTCACAAGATTTTGTGCAAGTTTTGGAGAGGATGTGCCCAAAAGAGGAGAGGAAATTCCTTGCGTGCCAATAGTTAGAGTTTGACCCTTGGCAGTGTGCTGAATACCCTGAGCACTTTCAGTATTTGAGACAGAATAACAGGAGAGGACTTCATCTCAACATTCTCCATTAGGGTTGAAGGCATTGGAGGAGTTGAACTGGAATGCTGAGGAACTTGAGAAGATTCATGAAAACTATGTGGTGTAGAGGAAGCCAATGATGTTGTATCATTAAACTGTTGATGTTGTTTTTTTGTTGCTGATAAACTCATACTTGAGCAAGCTGGTGATGTTTGATGTTTGAGAGATGCTCGTTTGAATGTGGTAGTCATTTTTGCCTTGACTTCATATTTGCAGACCCTTGTTTTATTTGTACCAAAGAATCTTGTGAACTGAGTTGCTGTTGTTGAAAAACATTCTTGTCTAGTTGCTGAACCTGAGGTATTCGGGGATGGGGTGAGTGTTTCACGATCAAGCCAACTTGAGGTTTTCAAATCTTGGGTCTCTTCGTCATGTGAGGGTTGGTTCTATTTACATCGATAGGCGTCCTTGTCTCAACTTTTCCAACTTTTAATCTCAGATTAGGGATCAATGGCTATCTTTTCTTCCCCTTTTTCATCTAAAAACAATCTATGGTAGAAGTTTACTTAGATAAGTCTGAGCGTTTTATAATGACCTATTTTTTTGTAATTTTTTTTTTTGTAATTAAGACGGACACAATTCTATTAAAAAGATCATAGAGTACAAAAATAATACAAAGAGCCCACCAAGGAGCTAAAAACACTAGAGGCACACCCCAGAAGAGACAAGATGGCCAGCTAAAAATTTACAATTCCAGAATAAAAGATATATCAACTGTCCAAAGCGGCTCACAGAAAAAGCCAGCCCCGGAATCAAAAAGAGCTTAAGAAACCATTGAAAGTAACAACGAGGCTGATAGGCACTGAAACTTCAGAGCCGAGAAGAAGAAGGGTATCCATCCATACGTTCTCCAAAACGAGAAGCTTGTCTTCCAAAAAAAGTTGCGAGCGCTTACAGGGACACCATGCCACGCCTAGTCAAACCTCGACGTCTCATGCTCCTTGCTTCTAGTAGCTGGGGGGAAATGAATGCTGAGGTCGTTCATAAGCGCTTTCAGGGTGTAGGTGTTTTCCATCAAGTTCTGGTGCATAGCTTTAAGTCCCTCAATTATCTCTTTCATTTGCTTCACATTGTTCTCCCGAGCTTGAATTTCTCGATCTAGGAGGATTCTGCACGCCCAATAAGGATTAGCAGCAATTTGGTAGCCCAAATTGGTCTCAATCTCGTCGTGCAGAGATATTTCAAGATGGGCAATCCTCACAGGTACTAGCCTCGGTTCCAGAATTAGCCCCTGTGTGTCTTTCATGACTCCCAGGATTTCTACCGAAGCCCCGACGACTGGACAGACAGATGCATGGAGCCATAATTTGTGAAAAGAAAGTACGAGAGGAGGAAGAAAGTCCACGAGCAATGAAAAGCCAACTAAGGCGAAGGTGAACCGAGAACAACATAACCGAAAACTGCGAAGTGCAAATGATTTTAACAGTACATATTGGGTTGCCCTCGTCACCTTGCCTGAATTTATAATCTGTGACCTTGCATCTGGATATGGAATTCGTACGAGACCATAAATTCTCATTAGTTCCAATAATTCCCTTTCTGTACCTGCGAGAGAACTCGGATGCCCGAAATGTGATAATCCTCATGAACTGGCTCCTAACAGGACCATCCATCCGCAAAGAACGAGGCTTCCATCATCTCTGTAATGCATCCAATTAGGGTAATAAATCTGAAACTTAACATGCCCGTCGTCCACGAGTGTATAATTCAGAAGGGTAATGCAGATGTGACCGGGCATACGCGTTAATGAAAGTCGTCTCTTAGCCGTATTAAATACCACCCTCGTGAATGATCGCCCCTTGGTACTTGGCTATAGAAGGAACTCGAAAGTTGCCACGTGTCCTTGGATCGGCTGCAGTTGTCTGATCCGCTCTTTAACCAAGTGGGACTTAATCCGCGTGTAATGAGGGTTTTGCCCGGGGGAGTAGATAAATGGCTGCGATCTCCTCACAACGACGTCAATCCACGTGATCGCAAACCTCTGATAAGGAGCCATCTTAGTAGGGAGAATGATCCATCACCCCCATGTTGGCTAGCGCATCTGCCATTTTATTGCCATTACGTCGAACATGTAAAAACTTAATGGCAGGAGAGGTTCACAGAATTTGGTGGAGCAGGTTTAACCTGCACTCCCATCTCCAGTTGAGTGAGAACTTAGAGACCGCCAGCCCTCTCTAGATGCGTCCTGCCATTTTTATCAAGATGTTGGAGTCCCCTTCAACTACAAGAGGTAACCATTTCTTCAATATATCCCATCTTAGACCATTGACCATCCCTTCGAGTTCTGCAACATTATTGGTGGTTTCTCTCAAGTTACCCCAGAAAATACCCATAATAGAGCCAGAGCTATTCCTTACCGATCCCCCGAAACCACTCGGGCCTAGATTACCTTTAGCAGCTCCATCAAATTTTAGTTTCAGAGTGCCCGCCGGAGGAGTTCTCCAAGCATTAGGGCGCAAATTTTTGGCTCTAATTCCATTCCGCTCCGAAGGTGCTCAAGGTAAGCTGAAAATACCCTAAGCATTCAAAATAATTATTTCAGTAGGATCAACAAATCCCTTATCACGGTGTAAATTTCTGATGCAAATGGTTTCCTTAAGGTGCTTATAATGACCTATTAACCATCTCATTAACAATTTGACTAAATAATTAATATACAACATATTAACAATTGACACGTATGTGAAATTATAAACCACAAGTATAGTGATGAAGCTAAGTGTAGTAAAATTATGCCAATATCCGCCACGTATTCCAGGATTTTGTAATTGCAATTGTCACCTATAAAGATCCATGACCCACAATTACATTTTATATGTAACGGATGTCTAGAACGGGTGATTTCACGAGGGTGGTTCACCATTTTCTACACGCGGGATCAGAAAACAATGTTTTTCACACCCTCAATCAAGGTATTTTCAAGCCCTCGATCGAGGTTTTAAACGCTCGATCGAGGGTTTTAAAATACCTCGATCGAGGGTATTTAAATAGCTCGATCGAGGGCTAGGTTAAACCCTCGATCGAGCAAATGCTTGATCGAGGGCTTGGTTAAACCCTCAATTCAGCTATTGCTCGATCGAGGGTTTGAGATAGAAAAAAATAGGGCCCAGCCTGTCGGCCAGCCCTCTTCGACAGTGAAAGCACATGTGTGCCAAATACGTCGGCTCCAAGCCCGTTGACCGAGCGTTCGTAGCCAACACAGCATGTCCATGCATCCACCTCCATCCGCCATGCCTTCAAATCCACAAGGTAGGTGAATTTCAACCACATTTTGTTTGTTTTTCAAAAAAACTTAAATTTGTTATTTGTTTTCAAAAAAAATCCCAATTTTTTTTTTTTTGTTCTTTGTTTTGAAAAAAAACATAAATTTGATTTGTTTTGTATGTAAAAATGGGTGTTTAAAACATAGATTTAATTTAGTTTTTATGAATTTGTGAATGCAACCATTGAAAAATGAAAACCAACATCAAAACCAAAAACCATTGAAAGTAAAACCACCATGGAAACCAAACCAAAAACCATTGAAACTAAAAAACACCATTGAAAACAAAACAAAAACCATTTCAAAACATTTTTTTTGTTTTAAATTTATGTTCTATTTACTTTTTTAAATTATTAATAATTTTTTTTTATGTCAACATATAGCATTTCACGGCATAAATGCTATCGATTTTATTTTAAAATGTGTTTTGACAAACAGGAATGCTTCCCGTTTTTTCAATCCTTTGAAACACCAAGAGGATTGAAAACAAATAATCATATTAGGTTGTCGGTTTAACAAAAACCATTAACATTGAATATTTTTAATATTTATATTACAAAACTTTATTAATTTAAAAATTAAAAGAATAACATTTTTTTAATATTTAATTAATAATAATATTGATTCAAAAATCTAAACATAAACCATAATAAAATATTAATCAATATAACTACAATAAATTAAGGAGATTAATAATATTAATGAAATTAATAATGTTAATAAAATTAATAATTTATTATATTTTTAATATTTATTTATTTATTTTTTGAAATTAAATATTTATAATATTTATAATATAAAACTTTATTAATTTAAAAATTAAAAGAATAATATTTTTTTAATATTTAACTAATAATAGTATTGATTCAAAATATAAACATAAATTATAATAAAATATCAATCAATATAAGTACAATAAATTAATGAGATTAATAATATTAATGAAATTAATAATATTAATAACATTATATAAATACATATTTTTATATTTATACATATAATATCATAAAATACTTATATATAAAAAATATTATTGTAATGTTACTCTCACTTTTTAATAATATATACACATTTTCATTTTAAAAAACATGCTTACGTGTATAAAAATAAAATACACACTAAGTTGCCTTCCATTTCACTACACTAAATAATATTCAAAATATATAATTTTTTTTAATGTTTTAATAATATATATTATATAACATTTTAAAAATAAATTTAAATATGTTTATTAAATTCAATATTTATTAATATAATTATATTTTAATATAAACTAATAATTTTATAAAATATTTTGCAATAACCTATAAAATCAATAGTTATTGAAGCTTATCTTATAAAAACAACAATTTATAGATGAAAAAATGAATATAAATTATATATCAAATATGTACAATCACTAGTGTTGAAATGTAAATATTTTATTTTAAATTTGTTTCATTATGTGAGATGACATGTATAATAGGCCTTACATATGACATTCACCTCTAGATTCAAAGGTCTTTGCATGCACTATTTAGATTATACATACAATATGCGGTTTCTATTAGATTATACATGCCTAAAATTCTCTATTAATTATCAATCCAAGTTCTTATGCGGTTTCGTCTATGCTATGTGTTATAATTTTGGAACTAATAGTGATATTGTTTAATTGTTTTCATGTCATTATATCTAGTTTGAATTTGTAAAATGGGTAATAATCTTGTTGTGCAATTACAACCACATGAATAGGTAGTAATTGCCAAATGATGAAAATATCTCAAGTTTGGTTGAATTTCAATTATAGTATAGTGTTAAATTTATTTCTCCTTAAAATTTGATTGTGTTTGTATATTTGTTTAGTCCTTGAGAGGTTAGTATATTTGTTTACTCCTTAATTTCTTCCTGAACCATGGTCCAAAACCCATCCCTAGTGCACAAAACTGAATGTTTCAATCCATATCCAACTTTAAAGGTAAACCTATCACTAGTAATCAAAACCTAAAATGACATTAATTCCTACACATAGAGACTATGAATATTTTCAACAAGACATGTGTGTCGACCATATCTATTGGTCCTAGATTCCTAAAATCTTATTTTAGGGCCCAATGTAGAGGTCCATAGGTTCATGATTGCTTGACTAGTACTAACTTATGAGATTTATAGGTCCATGGTTGTTCATTCAAATTGATTATCGATTACGAGAAGCATTTCCAGATAATAAAACAATTCCTTTTGGTGGTAGATACATCATTCATTTGGGATACCTTGGTCAATTACCTCATGTGAGTGATAACCATATATATGCATGCAACACAACTGATTTTTTATATCACATAGTCCAACCCTCTCCCAATGATAAACACATAGGATTACGATGAACATGTCACTAACCATTCCATGCATAGACACATTAACAATTCATGCCTTTACATAAGAAGAAATTGCATCATTATCTATAATCAACTAGGATCATCATAAGAATATCAAGCAATAGGTTAGTATGCATCATACCTTTACATAGGTTAGTATGGTTCAATTTAAAAGGTAGATTATCGAGACCTCAAACATGTAGCGAGCCCCAGTTGACTTACGCTTGATTCTATTTCCCCTCCATCTCATACCTATATGTTGTCGCAACAAGTGTTGAACAACTAAATTTGATGCCTAGGCCCATATGATGCTAGCGTTGCTAATAAAAATGATATCGAATTTAAATTGGAACTTGAAACTCGAATTGAAATGTAAATCTGAAATTGAAAATGAAATGATATTGATATTGGAAATTGATATTTCAATTGAATTTGAATTTTGAAATGAAATTCAAATTCAAAATCGAAAATTGAAATTGAAATGAGAAATGAAAATTGAGAATTGGAAATGTAATTAGAATTCAAATCGAAATTGAAACTTGGAATTTGAAATTGAAACTTGGAATTTGAAATTCAAATTTGAATTTGAATTGTGAAATTTGAAATAGAGTTTGAAATTTGAATTGAATTTGAAATTTGAATTTGAATTTTAAGTGTGAAATTTGAAGAGAATTAGAATTAGAAATTGAAATGTGATGCCGAGAGTTTTGAAGAGAGATCTTCATTTCTTCGTGCTCCACAATGCATGAGAGGATCTGACGTCTCCCAAGAGGGAGGCCATCGGCAGCGCTCCCGTTCACAAAGTGCAGCCACGCCGAGTTCGACTGTCGATGGTGGCAGCAGCAGGAGAGCTAGTGTGTCCGTTCATCTCGACGACATACATGGTGATCCCCAGGTGGGGGATGGGTGGCCAGAATTGAGTGCATTAGGGGCATCAAGTGCGTATTTTGGGTTAGATACATTTTCAGTAAATTTTTAGTATATAATGCATTGAATTTCAGTTGCAAGCTATAATATATATTTTTAGTAACATTTGTGTTTTTTGTCTGGATTGGAGGTGCCCCATCAAGGGGATCATATGATGATGAGGTCGCACGGATCACTCTCACTGATATCATTTCCCAGCGAGAGTGGGTGAACTCGTGTGTGTGTACATCGAGGGAGGATTCTCCCACATGGCCTTCTTTATCGATGATGTTATCAATAGTTGATGAGATGTTGGCCCTTTACAAGAGGGTGGGACCTCTCAGTGACATTTGGCGTCATTCATGCCATAGGAGGAGAGAGGGTATCATTGGGATCCACAAATGGGAGGACGTCAAAGTCACAATAAGAGGGCATGACGTCAAGGGTACTTTGTTCGACATCCCACTTGACTGCCCTTCTGGTCAACCGCTTAGACTCAGGGATTTTAAGTTGGAGGCCGTTGCACCACATCTATATGATAGATTCGTGGGAGCGTGGGACATCTTCCCCACCATGACCAGGTCCTGTTGTACTTTGCAAAACATGTTTATGCAGAGTTTGTTTTGGACATGCACCCAGATTACACTAGCATAGGGTTCACGTTCTATGGGGCTGGTAGAGGACAATCCAACCAACAGCTTGGAGCTCGGAGAGACCCTGCCTTCGTGCCACCTGCTCCGAGGTTCGAACCGATTCTATATATGGCGGTGATCAGGTCGGGGGATGTGGCACAAGTATCCCAGCTTGTTGCAGAGGCTAGAGCTGACCTTGCAGACTCGTTGTTCACTGCCATGGGAAGTGTTGTTGTTGCTGTGCATGGAGTGGCATCTAGACCACCCCCTCCACCTACAGAGCCAAAGATAAAGTATGTCCCTACTAACATGCTCATGATTCTCGATGGCAAGGCCCTATTGAGGTATGCTGAGTTAGCATGAGATGCATAATTTTGTTCATATCGTAGATCCATCGCTACAGGATAGGTATACTTTTGTACAATTATGTATATATGATCTTCATGTTACATCATATTATATGTCGGAAATTCAATGGTTAATAATACTTAAGGGAGTTGTATTCTATTGCTCCATGCGGGGAAGCACATTCATGGATCAGCTCTTTGCAACTGAGACATAGGTTGGTCCATCCACTTGTCCCAACCCGCGGGCGGCAGTAGTCGAGGTAAGTTTTAATTTATGTTATAATTTAATTTGAGTTTATTATTTCCGAGTTTAAATCATTTATGTTTTATTTTTAAATTTTCGAGATTTTAGGTTTAGATCTTAAGCTCAAATAAATTTCAAATTGTAAAGGGAAAAGGAAAGGGGGTAGATCTTGACGATGGACATGAGGACAGTGATGGTTCTCACGAGCAGGGTCAAGACATAGATGTGAGTTTTAATTTATGTTCCAATTCATGTTATTTTGTCACATTTAGTAATTGATTTTTGTACTTTATGTTTCCATTTTCGAATTATAACTTAAATTATGTTAAGTAGTTTTAATTTTTAATAAATATAACTTATTACATGCAATGGCATATTACACAGTCATCGCTACAGGTGGGTGTCAATGCTGTAATGGATTTCACATATGATTGGGATGGAGTTCGAGTACATGGTCCTGATGAAGGGCCATCTAACCATATTCCTACCGAGATCATTGTGAACAATCATCAAGCATAATTAAACCATATTGAACCATGCTCACCGTTAGTCAATAACTTGCTCAAACATGGTCATCGATTGTTAAACATAATCAACCATGGAAAAACTTCTTTAGCCATATTGAATCAAGGCGAACAAAATTCAAATGTAATCCAGCTCAACCAACCTCAACTGTAATCTAACATGGTCAAACATGGCAAGACATGCCCCTCTTTTGGTCAACCATACTCAACTATAATCAACCAATATATGTGTGTCAACACGGTCAACCATTGTTAAACCATAATTAACAATAGTTATTATTTTTAATTATTGACATTTGAAGGCTAAAATTAATTTTTAATAATATTAAACTATGTCACATTGGAACCTAACCTTTACAATGTTTGCAATTGTAACGTATTAATTAAACATTAAAATTAATAATTCATTACAAACTATATTCTCAAGTGTATATACATTTAATATTAAAATTTGATATTATTGTTATTGACTTTTGATATTATTGAAGTCAAACTTTAGTGTTATTTTCATTTAGACTTTAATTATATTTATCATCAATAACAACAACAATAATAATAATTAAATCCATAAATTAGATTTACAACACCAATAACTATAATTGTAGTAATAATAACATTCATATTTATAATAATTTGAACAATATTATTGACAACATTATTAATATTAAATTTTTTAATATTAATATTAAAAATAGTTTTCACATTTTTTATATTAGAATATTTATAACTTTAATTTATCGTATTTATTAAATATTAAATTATGACATATTATCGATTCAGTCTAAATTATTGTTTATTAAACATTACATATTAAATAACATGTTTTTTAATTAAAACATTACTTTTTATAATATTAATCATTCTACAACAAGGGAAAACGTTGTGTGGTAGCTTAGTCCCTGCCAAAGGGAGTGGGCCACGCGCCACCCGCAGCTACCCACCTGCCACCGGCAGCCACCTAGAAGAAAAAGCATAAGTGAGAAGGCTAGAGCATGTGGAAGAGAAGGGTGAACGTTTCAAAGGTTGGAACAGGTGTTAGGCTAGAGGGAAGTTTGAGCAAAACCATCAGCGCACTAAGCTGTAAGTCTCCGTCAAAGTAGTAATACAATGTCGGGATGCTTGAGCACAAATGTTGCAACAATAATTCAAGATGTCCGAGTCAAGGTTTTTGAGGGAAGATGCCGCTTCTTGGAAATAAATTCGCGTTTAATTCCGAAAATTTGTGTTTGGAAGTTGCCGCTGCTACAACTTCTATACAACTCTCATGTTCGTGTAGGAATAGTACCCCACGATGTGAAGGTGGAAAACATAATTCCTTACTTGTCTATTCAGAACAACAAATTTCTCCTTCGAATCTCCAAACCCACAGAAAACCTAGAAGCCAGACTTTGGACAAAGTTTTGTGTATTCAGACTCTAGAGGAATTGTCGCGCATGGACTCCGTATTTGATGTAGAAATTCAAAGGACCCTGTCTAAACTTTATGATGATAAATACAATGAAGAACATGCGGTTGCTTCTTCTTGCATTGCTGTTGCTTCTTCTTGTATTGCCGCGGATGTGACGCCTTCCTTATTTTTAGCTTCTTCGGATTTAGAAGAATATTCGACTGATCTGTTTCTTACCATGGTGAGCGAAGATTTACAAGCCAATTCTGGCATTGTGCGGCCCTCAGTCCTTTCCAGTTCATGTTATGAATTATTAATTGCTGAATTTGAAGAGAAATTTTGGTCGTCGAGTGATTATGCTTCTGCCAATGGTTCCAATGGCTTGTCGGAGCTTCCGTTTATTATAACTGATCTAGAAAGCCTAGAGTTTACAGAATCACGTCATGGTAGTGAAGCGTTTATGGACTATTTGCAGGTAACATTAGTTCAAGACATTTAAGTTTCTGTTAATAAAATAAACATAAATTCATGGCATTTTTAAATATTTTCCATTCGCTTGGACAAAGGAAATCAAGAAATAGCAGAACTTTATAAAATTACTACAAAAACAAAGCTTTATTTAAAGGAACATATAATTGTTGATATGTGCCTTACAATTGAAAAGTTTAACAGAGGTTATCCTACTGTATCTTAGATTCAGGGCCACTTCCGTAGGTAAAAGTTAAGATAAGCTTGTAACCCTATTTAATTCATTTCGTTGAATTTTCTTGAAAGGTTAAAGTTCAACCAAGTTTTGACTAAACCCTATGTATTTTCATTTTAGTGCCCTCTGAAAGGCGCTCATGAGGTACTTAAAGAACTTCTATTTCAACATACTTCAACTTATTCAACTACACCTATTTTAATTCAAATTAATTTAAAGTAACTTGCTAAGCGAATGACCCCAAGCCATAGTCCATACTGCAGTGCCTTGGAAAGGTTGTAATTAACTTATCATTGCACTGTTTTGCAGGTCGAATTGACCATTACTTGAAAGAGCATAAAAACTTACCTTTTATATGCTTAAAAGCCCATTAAAAGATGATTTTTTTAGCATGCTAGCAAAACCAATCCATTGGATTGATCTTGAATTGAATTCTAGTATCGTTGGTAAGGTAGACATAATTGGGAATACGATCTTACATATATTGGTAAACCCGGTGCTTCCCAGCATGTTGTGTTATTGTAATCCATTCTTGCTACCATGTTTTCGTTAGCAGCAGCCTGACCACGAGCTATATTTTTTATAGAAGTAAAACTACATGTTATTGGTTGGCCAGAGTGGGGTACAAATTGCAATCATGGTGATTGATTCATCGAAAGGGTTTTCTTAGTCCTAGAATTCTGAGGCTCACAAATATTTTGCGAATATGTTTTTATCCTTAAGCTAAGGAATCATTAGTTCCTAGGTCTTCAGACTTGATACAAAAGAAAACATATTTTTTCTTTTAATCTTTGTAAAGAATGGAAATAGGTAGAACTCATGTCATATATTAAGGTTTTAACATAGTACCATCTGTGTGACTTATCTACTCTACTACAAATCGTCAATTGTAATCCTTTTGTGTTCTCTTTATGCATTAATTTTTTACTATGAATCAAGTATTGATGTTTTGACTTGATCTACTTTTTTAGTATGCTTTTGCAATGGTGCATGTAAGAAAAGATTGGTCTGCTTTTTTATGTGCAAGATCCTTTTTCCAAGAATCATCTTCAGAAGAGATGTTACCTCGACTTTGGTTTGGCTACTTATTGATATTATCATGGGTTCCCATCTCAAATGCAATTGACTGTTCAAACAGTTCTGCATTTCTTTCGTATTGCAAGCCTGTTGGAAGTTCATTTTTTCCAATAATTGCACCAATAAGAGGACATGGGCATGAACATGTTCCTACTACAACTTGTTCACCTAGTACTCTTCTCACGGCCACTCCAGTTGGGTCTCCTCTTCCACTTCCTATGAAAACTCATTCACATGCTTCACGTAGTTTAACCACAGCCTCTGAACATAAGAGAAAATGGTCAGCACCTGCTTCTGATGTCTTACCACCCATGCACTGATATCTACTCCTGTTCCTATTCTTACATCTACGACATTAGAACCTCTTTATCCGTCCTTGTCTCCGCATATCTATGGTAAGAAGAATCTCTTGTTTCTGACTAGAAAAATATTTGAGATATTTAATTATTTTAACAATAATAGATAGTTTTATAGTCAGATTGTCTTTTGATTAACGATCCTCTTCAAAGTGTTTGATTGCAATCTGTTGGAAATACGTACACTCAAGATAACTCCTGCTAGCATTTTAATTATGAGGAAAACAATGTTCATTCTGTGGAGAAATTTGAGTGTGGGGATTCCACACCTTCAAGTGCCACTAATATGATATTTGTATACGATGAAGCTCGATGAGTTCAAACCCTTTGTATTTTGAGAGGCCCAATGAAATATTGGTTGAATCTAGCAACCAAGTATTCACATGTTCCTGCATTCCATCAGTCAACTAAACATGTGTAAAGTCTTCTCTGAAGCTTGTAGATTCCCACAGCGTGCTCGAAATGTATTATTATCGTTGCATGAGAAAAATAGACTGCATGAAAAGGGTTTATGGGAAAAGAAGCTCACGGCTACATTGAGAGCTCCACTATTGTCAATCATGGAAGAATGGAAGAAGAACAAGGCGTTCCTTGTGTGAGCAGAGATTTCTGGTTGGACTAATAGTACATTCACAATTGCAAATTGAAAATAGGTGACGTGTAAAAATGTGCCCTGCCAAACAGGGCAGGTGTAATGTTCTGCAATTTTCTAAATTATTTTTAAACCACTAAAAATTTAAATCCTTGTGCAAGCATTTACCTCAAATCTAGGTTGTCCTTAACCCATGAGAAAATCAGATTTTTGTCTTTAAAAAAATAACAAATGTATTTTCAATTTTCAAAAAAATAAGTTAAATACACTATTTTCTAAAACATTGTAAAAACATTAACGAGCACAACCAAAAAATTGACGATTAATACAGGTCAAAGAGCTTTGAGTGTATATCCGTGCCTTGGCAGGGACTAATAATATTTATTATTATATGTTTTAATAATATTAATCATTAATATAAATCATAAATTTCATATATATTATTAATCATCTTAAGCTCATTATAATTATTACATTAATTATTAAACATTATATATTAAATAATATTAATTTTTCTATTACTTTTTATCGAAATATTAATTTTTATATTATTAATTATATTGTAATAATACTTATTATTATGTTTTAGTCATATTAATCATTAATACTTATTATCAAAAATTTCAAATTATTATATAAATAATAATAATTCTTGAAAATAATTATAATTAGCTTCAATATTTAATATGATTTTTTTTGTAAGCTAGTAATCACATTAATTCATAAAGATAAAAGTACAAAATATACAGAGTTTACGGGCCTCCCATAGCGAGAAAACATACCATTATGCTCATGCGCATGCCTCACCCATAAGAGAAAACAACATGTTAATATAACGAGTTATACATGTATGAATATGAGGATCAGTTTTTATCAAAATTGTCAACCATAAAACTAAAAAAGAGACAAGATGCTTAGTGGCCTCGGCTCGCTTACAAGAAAGCTTACAAAGAGGTGAAAACATAGCATAGGTGGACCTGTGCATGATTGCGACGTTGAGGCTTTGAACGCATGTAATGAGGGTTCTCCCCGGGGGAGTAGATCAACAACTGTGATCTCCTCGCAGTGACGCCAAGCCACATGATCGCAAACCTCAACTAACGAGCCAGCTTTGAAGGGAGAATGATCCATCACCCCCATGTTGGCCAACATGTCTTCCATTTTATTTCCATTACGTCAAACGTGTAAAAACTTAATGTCAGGAGAGGTTCGCAGTATTTGGTGGAGCTGGTTTAACCTGCACTCCCATCTCTAGTTGAGCGAGACCTTAGAGACCGCCACCCCCTCTCTAGATGCATCCCGCCATTGTTATCAAGATGTCGGAGTCCCCTTCAACTACCAGAGGTAACCATTGATTCAATAGAGCCCATCTGAGACCATTGACCATGCCTTCAAGTTCTGCAACATTATTGGTGGTTTCTCCCAAGTTACCCGATAAAATGCCCATAATAGAGCAATAGTTGTTCCTTACCGCTCCCCCGAAACCACCCGAGATCGGATTACCTTTAGCAGCTCCATCAAAGTTCAGTTTCAGAGTTTCCGCTAGAGGAGTTCTCCAAGCATCATGGCTCAAAGTTTTTCCTCTAATTCCATTCCGCTTCGAAGGTGCTCGAGGTAAGATGAAAATACCCCAAGCATTCAAAATAATTATTTCAGTAGGATCAACAAATCCCTTATCAGGGTGTAAATTTCTGATGCAGATGGTTTCCTTAAGGTGCTTATAATGACCTATTAACCATCTGATTAACAATTTGATTAAATAATTAATATACAACATACTAACAGTTGACACGTATGTGAAATTATAAACCACAAGTATAGTGCATAAGCTAAATGTAGTAAAAATATGCCAATATCCAGCACGTATTCCAGGATTTTGTAATTACAATTGTCACCTATAATGATCCATGACCCACCATTACATTTTATATGTAACGAATGTCTAGAACGATTATGGGTGATTCCACGAAGGTGGTTCACCATTTTTGGCGTGTGAGAGCGAAATAAATTGCTTTTCGGACCCTCTATCGCGGTATTTTCATGCCCTCAATCGAGGTTTTAAATGCTCGATCGAGGGTTTGAAAATACCTCGATCGAGGGCTTCAAAATAAATCGATTGAGGGTATTTAAATAGATGGATCAAGGGCTAGGTTAAACCCTCGATCGAGCATATGCTCGATTGAGGACTTGGTTAAACCCTCGATCAAGCTATTGCTCGATCGAGGGTTTGGGACAGAAAAAAAAAAAAAAAGGTATGGCCCGGCCTGTCGGCCGGCGCTGTTTGACAGTGAAAGCGCAGGTGTGCCGACTACGATGGCTCCAAGCACCTCGACCGAGCGTCTGCTACCAGCACAACACGTCCATGCGTCCACCTCCATCCGCCATGGCTTCAAATCCACAAGGTAGGTGGATTTCAACCACATTTTGTTTGTTTTTCAAAAAAACTTAAATTTGTTATTTGTTTTTAAAAAAATCCCATTTTTTTTTTAGTTTTGTTCTTTCCTTTGAAAAAAAAACATAAATTTGATTTGTTTTGTACGTAAAAATGGGTGTTTAAAACATAGATTTAATTTAGTTTTTATGAATTTGTGAATATAACCATTGAAAAACGAAAACCAACATCGAAACCAAAACCATTGAAAGTAAAACCACCATCAAAACCAAACCAAAAACCATTGAAACTAAAAAACACCATTGAAAACAAAACAAAAACATTTCAAAACATTTTTTTGTTTTAAATTTATGTTCTATTTATTTTTTTAAATTATTAATATTTTTTTTTTATGTCAACCCATAGCATTTCAGAGCATAAATGCTACCGGTTTTATTTTAAAATGTGTTTTGACAAACAAGAATGCTTCCCATTTTTTTTCAATCCTTTGAGAACGCCAAGAGAATTGAAAACAAATAATCATATTAGGTTGTCGGTTTAACAAAAACCATTAATATTGAATATTTTTAATATTTTTTAAATTGAATATTTTTAATATTTATATTATAAAACTTTATTAATTTAAAAATTAAAAGAATAACATTTTTTAATATTTAATTAATAATAATATTGATTCAAAAATCTAAACATAAACCATAATAAAATATTAATAATATAACTACAATAAATTAAGGAGATTAATAATATTAATGAAATTAATAATATTAATAAAATTAATAATTTATTACATTTTTAATATTTATTTATTTTTTGAAATTAAATATTTTTAATATTTATAATATAAAAGTTTATTAATTTAAAAATTAAAAGAATAATATTTTTTTAATATTTAATTAATAATAGTATTGATTGAAAATATAAACATAAATTATAATAAAATATTAATCAATATAAGTACAATAAATTAATGAGAGTAATAATATTAATAAAATTAATAATATTAATGAGAGTAATAATATAAATAAAATTAATAATATTAATGAAATTAATAATATTAATGAAATTAATAATATTAATAATTTATTATTAAAAACATTATATAAATACATATTTTTATATTTATACATATAATATCATAAAATACTTATATATAAAAAATAATATTGTAATGTTACTCTCACTTTTTAATAATATATACACATTTTCATTTTAAAAAACATGCTTAAGTGTATAAAAATTGAATACACACTAAGTTGCCTTCCATTTCACTACACTAAATAATATTCAAAATATATAATTGTTCTTTTAATTTTTTAATAATATATATTATATAACATTTTAAAAATAAATTTAAATATTATGTAATTAAATTTAAATATGTTTACTCAATTCAATATTTATTAATATAATTATATTTTAATATAAACTAATAACTTTATAAAATATTTTTTAATAACCTATATAATTAATAGTTATTGAAGCTTATCTTATAAAAACAACAATTTATAGATTAAAGGATGAATATGAATTATATATCAAATATGTACAATCACTAGTGTTGAAATGTAAATATTTAATTTTAAATTTGTTTCATTATGTGAAATGAGATGTATAATAGGCCTTACAAATGACATTCACCTCTAGATTCAAAGGTCTTTCCATACACTATTTAGATTACACATACAAATATAATAGCCTAAAATTCTCTATTAATTATCAATCCAAGTTTTTATGCGGTTTCCTCTATGCTATGTGTTATAATTTTGGAACTAATAGTGATATTGTTTAATTGTTTTCATGTCATTATATCTAGTTTGAATTTGTAAAATGGGTAATAATGTTGTTGTGCAATTACAACCACATGAATAGGTATTCATTGCCAAATGATAAAAATATCTCAAGTTTGGTTGAATTTCAATTATAGTATAGTGTTAAATTTATTTCTCCTTAAAATTTGATTGTGTTTGTATATTTGTTTAGTTCTTGAGAGGTTAGTATATTTGTTTAGTCCTTAATTTCTTCTCGAACCATGGTCCAAAACCCATCCCTATTGCACAAAACTTAATGTTTCCATCCATATCCAACTTTAAATGCAAACCTATCACTAGTAATCAAAACCTTAAAATGACATTAATTCCTACACATAGAGACTATGAATATTTTCAACAAGACATGTGTGTCGACCATATCTATTGGTCCTAGATTCCTAAAATCTTATTTTAGAGCCCAATGTAGAGGTCCATAGGTCCATGATTGCTCGACTAGTACTAACTTATGAGATTTATAGGTCCATGGTTGTTGATTCAAATTTATTATCGATTACGAGAAGCATTTCCAGATAATAAAACAATTCCTTTTGGTGGTAGATACATCATTAATTTTGGATACCTTGGTCAATTACCTCATGTGAGTGATAAACCTATATATGCATGCAACACAACTGATTTTTTTTATCACATAGTCCAACCCTCTCCCAATGATAAACACATAGGCTTACGATGAAAATGTTACTAACCATTCCATGCATAGACACATTAACACTTCATGCCTTTACATAAGCAGAACTTGCATCATTATCTATAATCAACTAGGATCATCCTTACAATATCAAGAAATAGGTTAGTATACATCATACCTTTACATAGGTTAGTATGGGTAAATTTAAAAGGTAGATTATCGAAACTCAAACATGTAGCGAGCCCGAGTTGACTTACGCTTTATTTTATTTCCTCTCCATTGCATACCTGTATGTTGTCGCAACAAGTGTTGAACAACTAAATTTGATGCCTAGGCCCATATGATGCTAGCGTTGCTAATAAAAATGATATCGAAATTGAAATTGGAAATTGAAACTGGAATTGAAATGTAAATTTGAAAATGAAAATGAAAATGATATTGATATTGGAAATTGATATTTAAACTGAATTTGAATTGAAAATCGAAAATTGAAATTGAAATGAGAAATGAAAATTGAGAATTGGAAATGTAATTAGAATTCAAATCGAAATTGAAACTTGGAATTTGAATTGTGAAATTTGAAATAGAGTTTGAAATTTGAATTGAATTTGAAATTTGAATTTGAATTTTAAGTGTGAAATTTGAAAGAAAATTAGAATTAGAAATTGAAATGTGATGCTGAGAGTTATGAAGAGAGATCTTCATTGCTTCGTGCTTCACGATGCATGAGAGGATCTGACGTCGCCCAAGAGGGAGGCCATCGGCAGTGCTCCCGTTCACCAAGTGCAGCCACACCAGGTTCGACTGTCGCTGGTGGCAGCAGCAGGAGAGCTAGTGTGTCCGTTCATCGCGACGACATACATGGTGATCCCCAGGTGGGGGATGGACGACCAGAATTGAGTGCATCAGGGGCATCAGGTGCATATGTTGGGTTAGATACATTTTCAGTAAATTTTTAGTATATAATGCATTGAATTTCAGTTGCAAGCTATAATATATATTTTTAGTAACATTTGTGTTTTGGTCTGGATCGGAGGTGCCCCATCAAGGGGATCATATGATGATGAGGTCGCACGGATCACTCTCACTGATATCATTGCCTAGCAAGAGTGGGTGAACTCGTGTTTGTGTACATTGAGGGAGGATTCTCCCACACGACGTTCTTTATCCATGATGTTATCAACAGTTGATGAGATGTTGGCCCTCTACCAGAGGGTGGGACCTCTCAGTGACATTTGGCGTCATTCATGCCATAGGAGGAGAGAGGGTATAACTGGGATCCACAAATGGGAGGACGTCAAAGTCGCAATAAGAGGGCATGGCGTCAAGGGTACTTTGTTTGACAACCCACCTGACCACCCCTTCTGGTCAACCGCTTAGACTCAGGGAATTGAAGTTGGAGGCCGCTGCACCACATCTATATGACTGATTCGTGGCAGCGTGGGGCGTGTTCCCCCACCATGACCAGGTCCCCGTTGTACTTTGCAAAACATGTTTATGCAGAGTTTGTTTTGGACATGCACCCAGATTACACCAGCACAGGGTCCACGTTCTATGGGGCTGGTAGGGGACGCTCCTACCAACATCCTAGAGCTCGGAGAGACCCTGCCTTCATGCCACCCTCTCCAAGGTTCATACCGCTTCTAGATAAGGCAGTGATGAGGTCAGGGGATGTGGCACAATCATCCCAGCTTGCTGCAGAGGCTAGAGCTGACCTTGCAGACTCGTTGTTCAATGCAATGGGCAGTGTTGTTGTTGCTGCGCATGGAGTGGCATCTAGACCACCCCCTCCACCTACAGAGCCAGAGATAGAGTATGTCCCTACTTATATGCTCAGGATTCTCGATGGCAAGGCCCTACTGAGGTATGCTGAGTTAGCCTGAGATGCATACTTTCGGTCATATCCTGGATTCGTCGCTACAGGACAGGTATACTTTTGTACAATTATGTATATATGTTCTTCATGTTACATCATATTATATGTCAGCTCTTTGCCAGTGAGCCATCAGTTGGTCCATCCACTTGTCCCAACCCGCGGGCGGCAGTAGTCGAGGTAAGTTATAATTTATGTTATAATTTAATTTGAGTTTATTATTTCCTAGTTTAAATCATTTATGTTTTATTTTTTAATTTTCGAGATTTTATGTTTAGATCTTAAGCTCAAATGAATTTCAAATTGTAAAGAGAAAAGGAAAGAGGGTAGATCCTGATGATGGACATTAGCACAGCGATGGTCCTCACGAGCAGGGTCGAGACATAGATGTGAGTTTTAATTTATGTTCCAATTCATGTTATTTAGTCACATTTAGTAATTGATTTTTGTACTTTATGTTTCAATTTTTGAATTATAACTTAAATTATATTAAGTAGTTTTAATTTTTAATAAATCTAACTTTATTACATGCAATGGCATATTACACAGTCATCGACACAGATTGCAATCATAGTGAACTCTGCTTTATTCACTAAATCCGAAATCATTAAGAAATTAAGATTCCAATCAAATTTAGTTAAAACTACAGTTTTTGACATTTACACTGATCAAATGAAGATTTCTAAAAAAAATTGAAACTAATGACAAAGTTCCTCCAGTGCCATGTTTTCATCACCACCACAATTTTCTAATACAGTTCTCACTAAATCCACGGGAAATCCCATATCTACCAACCTTTGAACCTTCTGTTCCATTATTCCAAGATCTGCCCCCATGGCAAAAGTTCGAGTCCAGTAACGAGCGGTGCTTACAAATGCTTCGTTGTCGCTCCGGTATTGCCCTGCCACGACAACATCCAGAGGATCATTAGGCTCTGGCGCGGAAAGCAAGGCTTGCAAAGAAAGTAAGGTTGTAGTCAATGTTAGTGCTGCACTCCAGTTATCTTTGAGAGTATCCAAGCATATTGCACCGTTTGCACTGCTGATATTAGGAGAGACCCTGCCTTCGCGCCACCCGCTCTGAGGTTCGTACCGCTTCTAGATAAGGCGGTGATCAGGTCGGGGGATGTGGGACAAGTATCCCAGCTTGCTGTAGAGGCTAGAGCTGACCTTGCAGACTCGTTGTTCACTGCCATGGGCAGTGTTTTTGTTGCTGCGCATGGAGTGGCATCTAGACCACCCCCTCCACCTACAGAGCCAGAGATAGAGTATGTCCCTACTGACATGCTCATGATTCTCGATGGCAAGGCCCTACTGAGTTATGCTGAGTTAGCCTGAGATGCATACTTTCGGTCATATCATAGATCCGTCGCTACAGGATAGGTATACTTTTGTACAATTATGTATATATGATCTTCATGTTACATCCTATTATATGTCGTAAATTGAATGGTTAATAATACTTAAGGGAGTTGTATTCTATTGCTCCATGCGAGGAAGCACATTCATGGATCAGCTCTTTGCAAGTGAGCCATAGTTTGGTCCATCCACTTTTCCCAACCCGCGGGCGGCAGTAGTCGAGGTAAGTTATAATTTATGTTATAATTTAATTTGAGTTTATTATTTATTCAGTTTAAATCATTTATGTTTTATTTTTTAATTTTCGAGATTTTATGTTTATATCTTAAGGTCAAATGAATTTCATATTGTAAAGGGAAAAGGAAAGGGGGTAGATCCTCATGATGGACATGAGGACAACGATGGTCCTCACGAGCAGGGTCGAGACATAGATTTGAGTTTTAATTTATGTTCCAATTCATGTTATTTAATCACATTTAGTAATTGATTTTTGTACTTTATGTTTCCATTTTTGAATTATAACTTAAATTATGTTAAGTAGTTTTAATTTTTAATAAATCTAACTTATTACGTGCAATGGCATATCACACAGTCATCGCTACAGGTGGGTGTCAATGCTGTAATGGATTTCACATATGATTGGGATGGAGTTCGAGTACATGGTCCTCATGAAGGGCCATCTAACCATATTCCTACCCATATCATTGTGAACAATCATCAAGCATGAGTAAACCATATTGAACCATGGTCACCCTTAGTTAATAACTTGCTCAAACATGGTCATCGATTGTTAAACATAATCAACCATGGAAAAACTTCTTTAGCCATATTGAATCAAGGCGAACAAAATTTAAATGTAATCTAGCTCAACCAACCTCAACTGTAATCTAACATGGTCAAACATGGCAAGACATGCCCCTCTTTTGGTCAACCATACTCAAATATAATCAACCAATATACATGTGTCAACAAGGTCAACCATTGTTAAACCATAATTAACAATAGTTATTATTTTTAATTATTGACATTTGAAGGCTAAAATTAATTTTTAATAATATTAAACTATGTCACATTGGAACCTAACCTTTACAATGTTTGCAATTGTAACGTATTAATTAAACATTAAAATTATTAATTCATTACAAACTATATTCTCAAGTGTATATACATTTAATATTAAAATTTGATATTATTGTTATTGACTTTTAATATTATTGAAGTCAAACTTTAGTGTTATTTTCATTTAGACTTTAATTATATTTATCATTAATAACAACAACAACAATAATAATTAAATCCATAAATTAGATTTACAACACCAATAACTATAATTGTAGTAATAATAACATTCATATTTATAATAATTTGAACAATATTATTGATAACATTATTAATATTAAAAATTTTAATATTAATATTAAAAATAGTTTTCACATTTTTTATATTAGAATATTTATAACTTTAATTTATCGTATTTATTAAATATTAAATTATGACATATTATCGATTCAGTCTAAATTATTGTTTATTAAACATTACATATTAAATAACATGTTTTTAAATTAAAACATTACTTTTTATAATATTAATCATTCTACAACAAGGGAAAACTTTGTGTGGTAGCTTAGTCACTGCCAAAGGGAGTGGCCCACGCGCCACCCGCAGCTACCCACCTGCCACCGGCAGCTACCCAGAAGAAAAAGCATAAGTGAGAAGGCTAGAGCACGTGGAAGAGAAGGGTGAACGTTTCAAAGGTTGGAACAGGTGTTAGGCTAGAGGGAAGTTTTAGAAAAACCATCGGCGCACTAAGCTGTAAGTCTCCGTCAAAGTAGTAATACAATGTCGGGATGCTTGAGCACAAATGTTGCAACAATAAGTCAAGATGTTTGAGTTCAAGGTCTGTGAGGGAAGATGCCGCTTCTTGGAAATAAATTCGCGTTTAATTCCGAAAATTTGTGTTTGGAAGTTGCTGCTGCTATAACTTCTATACAACTCTCGTGTTCGTGCAGGAATAGTACCCCGCAACGTGAAGGTGGAAAACATAATTCCTTACTTGTCTATTCAGAACAACGAATTTCTCCTTCGAATCTCCAAACCAACAGAAAAACTTGAAGCCAGACTTTGGACAAAGTTTTGTGTATTCAGACTCTAGAGGAATTGTCATGCACGGACTATGTATTTGATGTAGAAATTCAAAGGACCCAGTCTAAACTTGATGATGATAAATGCAATGAAGAACACACTGTTGCTTCTTCTTGCATTGTTGTTGCTTCTTCTTGTATTTCCGCTGATGTGACCCCTTCCTTATTTTTAGCTTCTTCGGATTTAGAAGAATATTCGACTCATTTGTTTCTTACCGTGGTGAGCGAAGATTTACAAGCCAATTCTGGCGTTGTGCGGCCCTCAGTCCTTTCCAGTTCATGTTATCAATTATTAATTGCTGAATTTGAAGAGAAATTTTGGTCGTCGAGTGATTATGCTTCTGCCAATGGTTCCAATGGCTTGTCGGAGCTTCCGTTTAGTATAACTGATCTGGAAAGCCTAGAGTTTACAGAATCGCGTCGGGGTAGTAAAGCGTTTATGGACTATTTGCAGGTAACATTAGTTCAAGAAATTTATGTTTCTGTTAATAAAATAAACATAAATTCATGGCATTTGTAAGTATTTTCCATTCGCTTGGACAAAGGAAATCAAGAAATAGCAAAACTTTATAAAATTACGACGAAAACAAAGCTTTATTTAAAGGAACATATATTTGTTGATATGCGCCTTACAATTGAAAAGTTTAACAGAGGTTATCCTACTGTATCTAAGATTCAAGGCCACTTCCGTAGGTAAAAGTTAAGATAAGCGCGTAACCATATTTAATTCATTCCGTTGAATTTTCTTGAAAGGTTAAAGTTCAACCAAGCTTTGACCAAACCCTATGTATTTTCATTTTAGTACCCTCTGAAAGGAGCTCATGAGGTACTTAAAGAACTTCTATTTCAGCATACTTCAACTTATTCAACTCCACCTATTTTAATTCAAATTAATTTAAAGTAACTTCCTATGCGAATGACCCCAAGCCATAGTCCATACTGCAGTGCCTTGGAAAGGTTGTAATTAACTTATCGTTGCACTATTTTGCAGGTCAAATTGACCATTACTTGAAAGAGCAGAAAAGCTTACCTTTTATATGCTTAAAATCCCATTAAAAGATGATTTTTTGAGCATGCCAACAAAACCAATCCATTGGACTGATCTTGAATTGAATTCTAGCTTCGTTGGTAAGGTAGACATAATTGAGAATACGAGCTTACATATATTGGTAACCCAATGCTACTCAACATGTTGTGTTATTGTAATCCGTTCTTGCTAGCATGTTTTCGTTAGCAGCAGCGTGACCACGAGCTATATTTTTTATAGAAGTAAAACTAGATGTTATTGGTTGGCCAGAGTGGGGTGCAAATTGCAATCATGGTGATTGATTCATCGAAAGGGTTTTCTTAGTCCTAGAATTATGAGGCTCACAAATATTTTGCAAAATATATTTTTATCCTTAAGCTAAGGAATCATTAGTTCCTAGGTCTTCAGACTTGATACAAAAGAAAACATATATTTTCTTTTAATCTTTGTAACGAATGGAAATAGGTAGAACTCATGTCATATATTATGGTTTAACATAGTACCATCTGTGTGACTGATCTACTCTACTACAAATCATCAATTGTAATCCTTTTGTGTTCTCTTTATGCATTAATTTTTTACTATGAATCAAGTATTGATGTTTTGACTTGATCTACTTTTTTGGTATGATTTTGCAATGGTGCATGTAAGAAAAGATTGGTCTGCTTTTTTATGTGCAAACTCCTTTTTCCAAGAATCATCTTCAGAAGAGATGTTACCTCGACTTTGGTTTGGCTACTTATTGATATTATCATGGGTTGCCATCTCAACTGCAATTGACTATTCCAACAGTTCTTCATTTCTTTCGTATTGCAAGCCTGTTGGAAGTTCAATTTTGCAGATAATTGCACCAATAAGAGGACATGGGCATGAACATGTTCCTACTACAACTTGTTCACCTAGTACTCTTCTCACGGCTGCTCCAGCTGGGTCTCCTCTTCCATTGCCTATGAAGACTCATTCACATGCTTCATGTAGTTTAACCACAGCCTCTGAACATAAGAGAAAATGGTCAGCACCTACTTCTGATGTCTTACCACCCGTGCACTGATATCTACTCCTGTTCCTATTCTTACATCTACGACATTAGAACCTCTTTCTCCGTCCTTGTCTCCCCATATCCATGGTAAGAAGAATCTCTTGTTTCTGACTGGAAAAATATTTGAGATATTTAATTGTTTTAACAATAATAGATAGTTTTATAATCAGATTGTCTTTTGATTAGCGATCCTCGTCAAAGTGTTTGATTGCAATCTGTTGGCAATACGTGCACTCAAGATAACTCCTGCTAGAATTTTAATTATGAGGAAAACAATGTTCATTCTGTGGAGAAATTTGAGTGTGGGGATTCCACACCTTCAAGTGCTACTAATATGATATTTGTATATGATGAAGCTCGATGAGTTCAAACCCTTTGTATTTATAGAGGCCCAATGAAATATTGGTTGAATCTAGCAACCAAGTATTCACATGTTCCTACATTCCATCAGTCAACTAAACATGTGTAAAGTCTTCTTTGAAGCTTGTAGATTCTCACAGCGTGCTGGAGATGTATTATTATCGTTGCATGAGAAAAATAGACTACATGAAAAGGGTTTATGGGAAAAGAAGGTCACGACTACATTGAGAGCTCCACTATTGTTGATCATGGAAGAATGGAAGAAGAACAAGGCGTTCCTTTTGTGAGCAGAGATTTCTGGTTGGACTAATAGTACATTGACAATTGCAAATTGAAAATAGGTGACGTGTAAAAACGTGCCCTGCCAAACAGGGCAGGTGTAATTTTCCGCAATTTTCTAAATTATTTTTAAACTACTAAAAATTTAAATCCTTGTGCAGGAATTTACCTCAAATCCGGGTTGTCCTTAACCCATGAGAAAATTAGATTTTTGTGTTAAAAAAAATAACAAATGTATTTTCAATTTTCAAAAATATAAGTTAAATACACTATTTTCTAAAACATTGTAAAAACATTAACGAGCACAACCAAAAAATTGACGATTAATACAGGTCAAAGAGCTTTGAGTGTATATCCCTGCCTTGGCGGGGACTAATAATATTTATTATTATATGTTTTAATAATATTAATCATTAATATAAATCATAAATTTCATATATATTATTAATCATCTTAAGCTCATTATAATTATTACATTAATTATTAAACATTATATATTAAATAATATTAATTTTTCTATTACTTTTTATCGAAATATTAATTTTTATATTATTAATTATATTGTAATAATACTTATTATTATGTTTTAGTCATATTAATCATTAATACTTATTATCAAAAATTTCAAATTATTATATAAATAATAATAATTCTTGAAAATAATTATAATTAGCTTCAATATTTAATATGATTTTTTTTGTAAGCTAGTAATCACATTAATTCAAAAAGATAAAAGTGCAAAATATACAGAGTTTACGGGCCTCCCATAGCGAGAAAACATCCCATTATGCTCATGCGCATGCCTCACCCATAAGAGAAAACAACATGTTAATATAACGAGTTATACATGTATGAATATGAGGATCAGTTTTATCAAAATTGTCAACCATAAAACTAAAAAAGAGACAAGATGCTTAGTGGCCTCGGCTCGCTTACAAGAAAGCTTAAAAAGAGGTGAAAACATAGCATAGGTGGACCTGTGCATGACTGCGACATTGAGGCTTTGAACACATGTAATGAAAGTTCTCCCCGGGGGAGTAGATCAACAGCTGCGATCTCCTCGCAGTGACGTCAAGCCACGTGATCCCAAACCTCGGCTAAGGAGCCAGCTTTTAAGGGAGAATGATCCATTACCCCCATGTTGGCCAACGCGTCTTCCATTTTATTTCCATTACGTCGAACGTGTAAAAACACAATGTCAGGAGAGGTTCGCAGTATTTGGTGGAGCTGGTTTAACCTCCACTCCCATCTCTAGTTGAGCGCGACCTTAGAGACCGCCACCCCTCTCTAGATGTGTCCCGCCATTGTTATCAAGATGTTGGAGTCCCCTTCAACTACCAGAGGTAACCATTGATTCAATAGAGCCCATCTGAGACCATTGACCATGCCTTCGAGTTGTGGAACATTATTTGTGGTTTCTCCCAAGTTACCCGAGAAAATGCCCATAATAGAGCCATAGTTGTTCCTTACCGCTCCCCCGAAACCACCCGGGCTCGGATTACCTTTAGCAGCTCCATCAAAGTTCAGTTTCAGAGTTTCCGCTAGAGGAGTTCTCCAAGCACCAGGGCTCAAATTTTTGGCTCTAGTTCCATTCCGCACCGAAGGTGCTCGAGGTAAGATGAAAATACCCCAAGCATTCAAAATAATTATTTCAGTAGGATCAAAAAATCCCTTATCAGGGTGTAAATTTCTAATGCAGATGGTTTCCTTAAGGTGCTTATAATGACCTATTAACCATCTTATTAACAATTTGATTAAATAATTAATATACAACATACTAACAGTTGACACGTATGTGAAATTACAAACCACAAGTATAGTGCATAAGATAAATGTAGTAAAAATATGCCAATATCCAGCACGTATTCGAGGATTTTGTAATTGCAATTGTCACCTATAATGATCCATGACCCACCGTTACATTTTATATGTAACGGATGTCTAGAACGATTATGGGTGATTCCACGAAGGTGGTTCACCATTTTTGGCGCGTGAGAGCGAAAAAAAAATGTTTTTCGGACCCTCAATCGTGGTATTTTCAAGCCCTCGATCGAGGTTTTAAACGCTCGATCGAGGGTTTGAAAATACCTCGATCGAGGGCTTCAAAATAAATCGATTGAGGGTATTTAAATAGCTGGATCGAGGGCTAGGTTAAACCCTCGATCGAGCAAATGCTCGATTGAGGGCTTGGTTAAACCCTCGATCAATTTATTGCTCGATCGAGGGTTTGGGACAGGAAAAAAAAAAAAAAGGTATGGCCTGGCCTGTCGGCCGGCCCTGTTCGACAGTGAAAGCGCAGGTGTACCAACTACGATGCCTCCAAGCACCTCGACCGAGCATTCGCTACCAGCACAGCACGTCCATGCGTCCACCTCCATCCACCATGGCTTCAAATCCACAACGTAGGTGGATTTCAACGACATTTTGTTTGTTTTTCAAAAAAACTTAAATTTGTTATTTGTTTTCAAAAAAATCCCAATTTTGTTTTTTTTGTTTTGTTCTTTCCTTTGAAAAAAAAACATAAATTTGATTTGTTTTGTACGTAAAAATGGGTGTTTAAAACATATATTTAATTTAGTTTTTATGAATTTGTGAATGTAACCATTGAAAAACGAAAACCAACATCGTAACCAAAAACCATTGAAAGTAAAACCACCATCGAAACCAAACCAAAAACCATTGAAACCAAAACAAAAACCATTGAAACCAAAACAAAAACCATTCGAAAACATTCTTTTGTTTTAAATTTATGTTCTATTTATGTTTTTAAATTATTAATATTTTTTTATGTCAACCTGTAGCATTTCACCGCTTAAATGCTACGAGTTTTATTTTAAAATGTGTTTTGACAAGTTGCCCGTTTTTTTTTCAATCCTTTGAGAATGCCAAGAGGATTGAAAAAAAATAATCATATTAGGTTGACGGTTTAACAAAACCATTAACATTGAGTATTTATGATATTTTTTAATATTTTTTAAATTGAATATTTTAAATATTTATATTATGAAACTTTATTAATTTAAAAATTAAAAGAATAATATTTTTTAACATTTAATTAATAATAATATTGATTCAAAAATCTAAACATAAACCATTATAAAATATTAATCAATATAACTACAATAAATGAAGGAGATTAATAATATTAATGAAATTAATAATTTATTATATTTTTAATATTTATTTATTTTTTGAAATTAAATATTTTTAATATTTATAATATAAGAGTTTATTAATTTAAAAATTAAAAGAATAATATTTTTTTAATATTTAATTTATAATAGTATTGATTCAAAATATAAACATAAATTATAATAAAATATTAATCAATATAACTACAATAAATTAATGACATTAATAATATTAATAATTTATTATTAATAACATTATATAAACACATATTTTTATATTTATGCACATAATATCATAAAATATTTATATATAAAAAATATTATTGTAATGTTACTCTCACTTTGTAATTAAAATACTTATATATAAAAACTAATTAATATTTAATCAGGCATTAAAAGGAATGTGTGTATTGAAAATACACACGTTTTGGAAAAAATAAAATGTAAAAATTAATAGTATGAGGGAGATCTTGTAACGGATGTAACATGTAAGGTTTGTCCTTTTTCGGGCATTAATAAAATTTAATATAAAGTAAAAAATTATAATATGAGTGAGATCTTTTAATGATACATGTAACCTTTGTGATATTATTGTCTGCCATAAACAAAAATAAATAATACAAACTAAAAAGTAATAAATATTATGTTGGTCGTACACAAAAAAAAGTTAAAAAAATAGTATAGCCGATATTATAGTGGATATGAAAAGTAGAAACATAATATTATATAAAATATAAAATAAAGAAGTAAACAAAAATGTAAAAAAAATATATTATAGCCGACATTAAAACTAGAAACATAAGAAGTAAAAACAATATTATAGCAAAACTAAAAACTAAAAACATAAAATGGCCGACACAATAATAGAAAAGAAAAGCAGCCATAATAATAGTTAGATTTGCTAACTAATAATTACATTTGATAACTAAATATAACTCCAAGCAAAAAGAGATTTGAATCTTGGTCTCTAGGTTAAGCCAAGCCCAATCACCTTACTACTTAGCAATAAATCACATAGAAATGGTGTTAAAAAAAATGCCATAATAATAGTTAGATTTGATAACTAACTATAACTCCAAGAAAAATGGGTTTTGAACCTTGGTCTCCAGGTTAACACAAGCCCAATCATCTTAATTCCTACCAATAGACCACACACAAATGTTGTTAAACAACAAAAGATGCATATATATTTCATTTGTTGCTTTGATTTTAGCAATGCATTTTTTTTATTTTTTACATGTATGCATTGAATTTATCAATTTAATAAATAAAAAATTCTTTCATTAATTTCAGCAATGCGTTGTTTTTTGTTATTTACATCTATACATTGAATTTATCAATTTAATAGAAAAACTATTCTGCAATGATTTCAACAAATTAGATTTTGGTGTTCTCTATTTCAGGGTATATCGTGGATCCTCATGAAAATATTGTAAATAATGAAGATATTGATTATCAAAGAAGAAAAATACGACAAATGTATAGAATAGAAAGATAAAAATAATCTTTGTAGCAAGATTTATGTGGTTGTTGACTTCAGGAGGTTTTGGAGAATCCATAGTATCCATGTTCTTTAGTCAACGTTTCAAATCCATAAAAGAAAAATAAGCATCAAAACATACATAAGAACAAAGAAAACACGAGCGTGAACTAAAGAGATCGTGAAAAAGTGTTATTTGTGCGAAAGGATTCTCAAAAGCATGAATGTGAGATAATTTCAGGGTTATATAGGAATCAATATAACTACCAATGAATACGACATACTTGGATACATGGAATGTGATAACACTTTACTCATACTTATTACTTACATTATTATAATCCTCATAATTCTTTCTGTGTTTTCAAATTAACGTGTTCCTTACAATGTTGAAAATTTTTATTGCATATTTTTCAGTGTAGATGTTATTCCGCGGAAGCATTGATTTCATTGTATGGACGCATAGATTTGATTGTATGGATGCATTGATTTCAGTGAATGGGGCCATTGATTTAAGTGAATGGATGCATAGATTTCAATGTATGGACGCATTGATTTCAGTGAATGGACACATAGATTTCAGTGTATGGGGTTTTTTTATTCCATATTTTTCATTGTAGATGTTATTTTGTAGACGCATTGATTTCAATGTAAGGACACATAGATTTCAGTTTATGGATGGATTGATTTCAGTGTATGGACGCATTGATTTCAGTGATAACAAAAGAACGAGAAAAAGACTTGAAACAAAAAGCAGAAGAACACAAAGAATTTCGAAAAAGGAAGTTGGAGGAAATGATAGTACAAGAACTAGAAGAACGAAGAAAATGAAACACAGATCGACAAAAAGAATATCGAAAAAGAAAGTTAGATGAATTGACAGTAGAACAATGATAGGAACAAAGAAAACGAAACGATGATTGACAAAGAGTGTATCGAGAGAGAAGTTGAAGCAGTTGGAAGAACAAAGAAATCAAGTTGCAGAACAACAAATAAATCAAAATGTATGAAATTGCGAAATGTCGGCAGAAGAAAGAGAAGAACGAACAAAACAAAATGCAGATCAACAAAAACAAAATCGAAAAAAGAAGTTAGGTGAATTGACAGCAGAAGAACAAGAAGAACAAAGAAAACGAAACATTGATCGACAAAGAGCGTATTGAGAGAGAAAGTTGAAGCAATTGGAAGAACAAAAAAATTAGTTTGCAAAACAACAAATAAATCAAAATGTATGAAATGGCGGTAGAAGAACAAACAAAACAAAACGCATATCAACAAAAAGAGAATCGAAAAAAAAAGTTAGGTGAATTGTCTCTATTTTCCAGTTTAACAATTTACTCAATCCTTAATAGTTATTACTTACATTATGATAATCCTCGTAAATGTATCTGTGTTTTCAAATTTACCTGTTCCTTACAATGCTGATCAAACTCCAGTTTTGTCTCACTCCCACAATTGAAACTAGCCTAGATCCAAATCCTAGGCTCTATCAAGTGCCCAGAGGGATCAAATATCCCGAGGTGCAAACCTCTCCTTGAAAAGCTCCTTCAGTGCAATACCTAAGAAGAGGTTTTTACCTCGGGAGATTTGATCCCTCTATGCGCTTGATAGAGCCTACGATTTGGATCTAGGCTGGTAATATATACAAGTTTTCATTTTAAAAAACATGCTTAAGTGTATAAAAATAGAATACACAGTAAGTTTCCTTCCATTTCACTACACTAAATAATATTCAACATATATATATATATATATATATATATATTAATTTTTTAATAATATATATTATATAACATTTTAAAAATAAATTTAAATATTATGTAATTAAATTTAATAATGTTTATTAAATTCAATATTTATTAATATAATTATATTTGAATATAAACTAATAATTTTATAAAATATTTTGCAATAACCTATATAATTAATAGTTATTGAAGCTTATCTTATAAAAACAACAATTTATAGATGAAAGAATGAATATAAATTATATATCAAATATGTACAATCACTAGTGTTGAAATGTAAATATTTAATTTTAAATTTGTTTCATTATGTGAAATGACATGTATAATAGGCCTTACATATGACATTCACCTCTGGATTCAAAGGTCTTTGCATGCACTATTTAGATTATACATACAAATTTAATAGCTTAAAATTCTCTATTAATTATCAATCCAAGTTCTTATGTGGTTTCCTCTATGCTATGTGTTATAATTTTGGAACTAAGAGTGATATTGTTTAATTGTTTTCATGTCTTTATATCTAGTTTGAATTCTTAAAATGGGTAATAATCTTGTTGTGCAATTACAACCACATGAATAGGTAGTCACTGCCAAATGATAAAAATATCTCAAGTTTCGTTGAATTTCTATTATAGTATAATGTTAAATTTATTTCTCCTTAAAATTTGATTGTGTTTGTATATTTGTTTAGTCATAGAGAGGTTAGTATATTTGTTTAGTCCTTAATTTCTTCCTGAACCATGGTCCAAAACCCATCCCTAGTGCACAAAATTGAATGTTTCTATCCATATCCAACTTTAAATGTAAACCTATCACTAGTAATCAAAACCTTAAAATGACATTAATTCCTACACATAGAGACTATAAATATTTTCAACAAGACATGTTTGTCGACCATATCTATTGGTCCAAAATTCCTAAAATCTTATTTTAGGGACCAATGTAGAGGTCCATAGGTCCATGATTGCTCGACTAGTACTAACTTATGAGAATTATAGGTCCATGGTTGTTCAGTAAAATTGATTATCGATTACGAGAAGCATTTCCAAATAATAAAACAATTCCTTTTGGTGGTAGATACATCATTCATTTGGGATACGTTGGTCCATTACCTCATTTGAGTGATAACCCTATATATGCATGCAACACAACTGATTTTTTATATCACATAGTCCAACCCTCTCCCAATGATACACACATAGGATTATGATGAACATGTTACTAACCATTCCATGCATAAACACATTAACACTTCATGCATTTACATAAGAAGAACTTGCATCATTATCTATAATCAACTAGGATCATCATTAGAATATGAGGCAATAGGTTAGTATGCATCATACCTTTTGTAGCTAGGGTTTTACCCCTAGCTTGTGCAAATGAGCACCTACTAAGGAGAATGGAATCCTTAGTAGCACTTCAATAAATGTAAATAATTAAACTAAAACAGAAATTAAATTACTTCTAAAACATGCATGAAACATAAACATCAAATTTAAAGAATGGCTTTTTGTATTGATATTACATTCAATCTGAAGGTTTGATGAAGCCCTTTGCAATGTCCGAGAGGATGCTCCAAGCTTCAATATGCTCCTTCTCCTTCTCCAATGGTGGGAATGGGCCAAAAGTGGCTCTCAAGGTGAAAGTAGTTCAATGATGAACTAGGGTTTCGAGAGAGATTTTGGCAGAGTAAGGGTGCTTGTGATTGTGGATATGAAATAAGGGATCTCCATCACCTATTTATAGTTTTTTGGTGGTGGAGTGCTGACCCATGGTTTTGGGAAACACATGGTTTTGTGCAGCTGTATAGGGTTTTTTCCTCCTTTTCCTCATTATTTTATATTTTTTATTCCCTTTTTAGGGGATTTTTGCTATTTTTGGAGGAAAAGGGGGTTCCCATCGATAGGCGTCCCTATCTCAACTTTTCCAACATTTAATCTCAGATTAGGGATCAATGGCTATCTTTTCTTCCCCTTTTTAATCTAAAAACTATCTATGGTAGAAGTTTACTGAGATAAATCTCAGCGTTTTATAATGATCTTTTTTTTTTTTTTGTAAGTGAGACGGACAAAATTCTATTAAAAAGATAGAGTACAAAAATGATACAAAGAGCCCACCAAGGAGCTAAAAAGACCAGAGGCACACCCCAAAAGAGACAGGATGGCCAGCTCAAAATTTACAAATACAAAATAAAAGATATATCAAATGTCCAAAGGGGCTCACACAAAAAGCTAGCCCTGGAATAAAAAAGAGCTTAAGAAACCATTGAAAGTAACAACGAGGCCAATATGCATCAAAAATTCAGAGCCCAAAAGAAGAAGGGTATCCATCCATATGTTCTCCAAAACCAGAAGCTTGTCTGCCACAAAAAGTGGCGAGCACTTACAGGGACACCATGCCGCGCCTAATCAGAATTCGACATCTCATGCTCTTCACTTCTAGCAGCTGGCGGGAAATAAATGCTAAGGTCGTCCATAAGCACTTCCATGGTACAAGTGTTTTCCATCTTGTTCTGCTGCATTGCTTTCAGTCCCTCAATTATCTCTTTCATCTACTTCACAGTGTTCTCCCGAGCTTGAATTTCTCGGGCTAGGAGGACTCTACACGTCCAATAAGGATTAGCAGCAATCTGGTAGCCCAAATTGGTCTCAATATCCTCTTGTAGAGATATCTCAAGATGGGAAATCCATCCTTCGGTGGTCAGCCACGTTTCCTCAACATATAAATGCGCCCAATCAAAATGCACGCGAGTGGAATCCTCACGGGTACTAGCCTCGGTTCCAGAATTAGCCCGTGTGTGTCTTTCATGACTCCCAGGATTTCTACCAAATCCCCGACGAATGGACAGACAGATGTGTGGAGCCATAATTTGCAAAAGGAAAGTACTAGAGGAGGAAGAAAATCCACCAGCAATGTTAAGCCAACTAAGGCGAAGGTGAACCCAAAACAACATAACCGAAAACTGCAAAGTGCAAACAATTTTAATGGTACATATTGGGATTCCCTCGTCACCTTGCTTGAATTTATAATCCGTGACCCTGCATCTCGATATGAAATTCATACCAGACCATAAATTCCCATTAGTTCCAATAATTCCCTTTCTGTACCTACCATAGAACTCGCATTCCCGAAACGCGATAATCCTACTGAATTGGCTGCTAATAATACCATCCCATCTGCAGAGAACGAGGTTGCCATCATCTTTGAATTGCATCGTGTTAGGGTAATAAAAATGAAACTTAACATGCCTGTCCTCCAGGAGTGTATAATGCAGAAGGGTAATGCACATGTGACCGGGCATACGCGTTAATGAAGCCGTCTCTTAGGCGTATTAAATACAACCCCGGTGAATGACCGCCCCTTGGTACTTGGCTGCAGAAGGAACTCGAAAGAATTGAGTGCATTAGGGGCATCAAGTGCGTATTTTGGGTTAGATACATTTTCAGTAAATTTTTAGTATATAATGCATTGAATTTCAGTTGCAAACTATAATATATATTTTTAGTAACATTTGTGTTTTTGTCTGGATCAGAGGTGCCCCATGAGGGGGATCATGTGATGATGAGGTCGCACGGATCACTCTCACTGATATCATTGCCCAGCGAGAGTGGGTGAACTCATGTCTGTGTACCTCGAGGGAGGATTATCCCACATGGCGTTCTTTATCGATGATGTTATCAGCAGTTGATGAGATGTTGGCCCTCTACAAGAGGGTGGGACCTCTTAGTGACATTTGGCGTCATTCATGCCATAGGAGGAGAGAGGGTATCATTGGGATCCACAAATGGGAGGACGTCAAAGTCGCAATAAGAGGGCATGATGTCAAGGGTACTTTGTTCGACATCCCACCTGACCGCCCTTCTGGTGAATCGGTTAGACTCAGGAAGTTTAAGTTGGAGGCCGCTGCACCACATCTATATGAGAGATTTGTCGGAGTGTGGGGCATGTTCCCCCACCATGACCAGGTCCCGTTGTACTTTGAAAAACATGTTTATGCAGATTTTTTTTTTGGACATGCACCAAGATTACACAATCACAGGGTCCACGTTCTATGGGATCGGTAGGGGATGCTCCTACCAACATCCTGGAGCTCGGAGAGACCCTGCCTTCGTGCCACCCGCTCCGAGGTTTGTACCGCTTCTAGATAAGGCGGTGATCAGGTCGAGGGATGTGGCACAATCATCCCAGCTTGCTGCAGAGGCTAGAGATGACCTTGCAGACTCGTTGTTCACTGCCATGGGCAGTGTTGTTGTTGTTGTGCATGGAGTGGCATCTAGACCACCCCCTCCACCTACAGAGCCAGAGATAGAGTATGTCCCTACTGACATGCTCAGTATTCTCGATGTCAAGGCCCTACTGAGGTATGCTAAGTTAGCCTGATATGCATACTTTCGGTCATATCGTAGATCCGTCGCTACAGGACAGGTATACTTTTGTACAATTATGTATATATGTTCTTCATGTTACATCATATTATATGTCGTAAATTGAATGGTTAATAATACTTAAGGGAGTTGTATTCTATTGGTCCATGCAGGGAAGCACATTCATGGATCAGCTCTTTTCCAGTGAGCCAACGGTTGGTCCATGTACTTGTCCCAATCCGCAGGCGACAGTAGTCGAGGTAAGTTATAATTTATGTTATAATTTAATTTGAGTTTATTATTTCCTAGTTTAAATCATTTATGTTTTATTTTTTAATTTTTGAGATTTTATGTTTAGATCTTAAGCTCAAATGAATTTCAAATTGTAAAGGGAAAAGGAAAGGGGGTAGATCCTGATGAAGGACATGAGGACAACGATGGTCCTCACGAGCAGGGTCGAGACTTAGATGTGAGTTTTAATTTATGTTCCAATTCATGTTATTTAGTCACATTTAGTAATTGATTTTTGTACTTTATGTTTCAATTTTTGAATTATAACTTAAATTATGTTAAGTAGTTTTAATTTTTAATAAATCTAACTTATTACATGCAATGGCATATTACACAGTCATCGCTACAGGTGGAGCTCGAGTACATGGTCCTGATGAAGGGCCATCTACCCATATTCCTACCCACATCATTAAGAACAATCATCAAGCATGATTAAACCATATTCGACCATGGTCACCCTTAGTCAATAACTTGCTCAAACATGGTTATTGATTGTTAAACATAATCAACCATGGAAAAACTTCTTTAGCCATATTGAATCAAGGCAAACAAAATTCAAATGTAATCTAGCTCAACCAACCTCAATTGTAATCTAACGAGGTCAAACATGGCAAGACATGCCCCTCTTTTGGTCAACCATACTCAACTATAATCAATCAATATATGTGTGTCAACATGGTCAACCATTGTTAAACCATAATTAACAATAGTTATTATTTTTAATTATTGACATTTGAAGGCTAAAATTAATTTTTAATAATATTAAACTGTGTCACATTGGAACCTAACCTTTACAATGTTTGCAATTGTAACGTATTAATTAAACATTAAAATTATTAATTCATTACAAACTATATTCTCAAGTGTATATACATTTAATATTAAAATTTGATATTATTGTTATTGACTTTTAATATTATTGAAGTCAAACTTTAGTGTTATTTTCATTTAGACTTTAATTATATTTATCATTAATAACAACAACAATAATAATAATTAAATCCATAAATTAGATTTACAACACCAATAACTATAATTGTAGTAATAATAACATTCATTTTTATAATAATTTGAACAATATTATTGACAACATTATTAATATTAAAAATTTTAATATTAATATTAAAAATAGTTTTCACACTTTTTATATTAGAATATTTATAACTTTAATCTATCCTATTTATTAAATATTAAATTATGACATATCATCGATTCAATCTAAATTATTGTTTATTAAACATTACATGTTAAATAACATGTTTTTTAATTAAAACATTACTTTTTATAATATTAATCATTCTACAACAAGGGAAAAAGCAATGTGGCAGCTTAGTCCCTACCACAGGGAGTGGGCCACGCGCCACCCGCAGCTACCCACCCGCCACCGGCAACTACCCAGAAGAAAAAGCATAAGTGAGACGGCTAGAGCACATGGAAGAGAAGGGTGAACGTTTCAATGGTTGGAGCAGGTGTTAGGCTAGAGGGAAGTTTGAGCAAAACCATTGGCGCACTAAGCTGTAAGTCTCCATCAAAGTAGTAAGACAACATCGCGATGCTTGAGCACAAATGTTGCAACAATAAGTCAAGATGTCCGAGTTCAAGGTCTGTGAGGGAAGAGGCCGCGTCTTGGAAATAAATTCGCATTTAATTCCGAAAATTTGTGTTTGGAAGTTGCTACTGCTACAACTTCTATACAACTCTCGTGTTCATGCAGGAATAGTACCCCGCGACGTGAAGGTGGAAAACATAATTCCTTGCTTGTCTATTCACAACAATGAATTTCGCCTTCGAAACTCAAAACCAATAGAAAACCTGGAAGCCAGACTTTGGACAAAGTTTTGTGTATTCAGAGTCTAAAGGAAATGTCGCGCACGGAATCCGTATTTGATGTAGAAATTCAAAGGACCCTGTCTAAACTTGATGATGATAACTACGATGAAGAATAGGCTATTGCTTCTTCTTGTATTGCTCTTGCTTCTTCTTGTACTGATGCGGATGTGACCCCTTCCTTATTTTTAGCTTCTTCGGATTTAGAAGAATATTCGACTAATCTGTTTCTTACCATGGTGAGCGAAGATTTACAAGCCAATTCTAGCGTTGTGCGGCCGTCAATCCGTAACAGTTGATGTTATCAATTATTAATTGCTGAATTTGAAGAGAAATTTTGGTCGTCGAGTGATTATGCTTCTGCCAATGGTTCCAATGGCCTGTCGGAGCTTCCGTTTAGTATAACTGATCTCGAAAGCCTAGAGTTTACAGAATCACGTCGTGGTAGTAAAGCGTTTTTGGACTATTTGCAGGTAACATTAGTTCAAGACATTTATGTTTCTGTTAATAAAATAAACATAAATTCATGGCATTTGTAAGTAAAACCATTGAAAGTAAAACCACCATGGAAACCAAAAACCATTGAAAGTAAAACCACCATGGAAACCAAACCAAAAACCATTGAAACTAAAAAGCACCATTGAAAACAAAACAAAAACATTTCAAAACATTTTTTTTGTTTTAATTTATGTTCTATTTATTTTTTTAAATTATTAATATTTTTTTATGTCAACCCGTAGCATTTCAGAGCATAAATGCTACCGATTTTATTTTAAAATGTGTTTTGAAAAACAGGAATGCTTCCCGTTTTTTTTCAATCATTTGAGAACGCCAAGAAGATTGGAAACAAATAATCATATTAGGTTGCCAGTTTAACAAAAACCATTAATATTGAATATTTTTAATATTTATATTATAAAACTTTATTAATTTAAAAATAAAAAGAATAACATTTTTTTAATATTTAATTAATAATAATATTGATTCAAAATCTAAACATAAACCATAATAATGAAAATAATAATATTAATAATTTATTATTAATAACATTATATAAATACATATTTTTATATTTATACATATAATATCATAAAATACTTATATATAAAAAATAATATTGTAATGTTATTCTCACTTTTTAATAATATATACACATTTTCATTTTTAAAAACATGCTTACGTGTATAAAAATAGAATACACACTAAGTTGCCTTCCATTTCACTACACTAAATGATATTCAAAATATATAATTTTTCTTTTAATTTTTTAATAATATATATTATATAACATTTTAAAAATAAATTCAAATATTATGTCATTAAATTTAAATATGTTTACTAAATTCAATATTTATTAATATAATTATCTTTCATTATAAACTAATAATTTTATAAAATATTTTGTAATAACCTATATAATTAATAGTTATTGAAGCTTATCTTATAAAAACAACAATTTATAAATGAAAGGATGAATATAAATTATATATCAAATATGTACAATCACTAGTGTTGAAATGTAAATATTTAATTTTAAATTTGTTTCATTATGTGAAATGAGATGTATAACAGGCCTTACATATGACGTTCACCTCTAGATTCAAAGGTCTTTGCATGCATTATTTAGATTATACATACAAATGCAATAGCCTAAAATTCTCCATTAATTATCAATCCAAGTTCTTATGCGGTTTCCTCTATGCTATGTGTTATAATTTTGGAACAAATAGTGATATTGTTTAATTGTTTTCATGTCATTATATCTAGTTTGAATTTGTAAAATGGGTAATAATCTTGTTGTGCAATTACAACCACATGAATAGGTAGTCATTGCCAAATGATAAAAATATCTCAAGTTTGGTTGAATTTCAATTATAGTATAGTGTTTAATTTATTTATCCTTAAAATTTGATTGTGTTTGTATATTTGTTTAGTCCTTGAGAGGTTAGTATATTTGTTTAGTCCTTAATTTCTTCGCGAACCATGGTCCAAAACCCATCCCTAGTGCACAAAACTTAATGTTTCCATCCATATCCAACTTTAAATGCAAACCTATCACTAGTAATCAAAACCTTAAAATGACATTAATTCTTACACATAGAGACTATGAATATTTTCAACAAGACATGTGTGTCGACCATATCTATTGGTCCTAGATTCCTAAAATCTTATTTTAGGGCCCAATGTAGAGGTCCATAGGTCCAAGATTGCTCGACTAGTACTAACTTATGAGATTTATAGGTCCATGGTTGTTCATTCAAATTTATTATCGATTACGAGAAGCATTTCTAGATAATAAAACAATTCCTTTTGGTGGTAGATACATCATTCATTTGGGATACCTTGGTCAATTACCACATGTGAGTGATAACCCTATATATGCATACAACACAACTGATTTTTTTTATCACATAGTCCAACCCTCTCCCAATGATAAACACATAGGCTTACGATGAACATGTTACTAACCATTCCATGCATAGACACATTAACACTTCATGCCTTTACATAAGAAGAACTTGCATCATTATCTATAATCAACTAGGATCATCCTTACAATATCAAGCAATAGGTTAGTATGCATCATACCTTTACATAGGTTAGTATGGGTAAATTTAAAAGGTAGATTATCGAGACTCAAACATGTAGCGAGCCCCATTTGACTTACGCTTTATTCTATTTCCTCTCCATCTCATGCCTGTATGTTGTCGCAACAAGTGTTGAACAACTAAATTTGATGCCTAGGCCCATATGATGCTAGCGTTGCTAATAAAAATGATCTCGAAATTGATATTGGAAATTGAAACTGGAATTGAAATGTAAATTTCAAAATGAAAATGAAAATGATATTGATATTGGAAATTGATATTTAAACTGACCATTGCCATTCGGTGGTTATTTTCTAACACAATTTTCACACAACTAATGCTGTTCCATTGATTTTATTTGAAGTGTCACCAACCAATTCAAAATTGACACAGATTGCAATCATAATGAACTCTGCTTTATTAACTAATCCCAAATCATTAAGAAATTAAGATTCCAATCAAATTTAGTTAAAACTACAGTTTTTGACATTTACACTGATCAAATGAAGATTTCTAAAAAAAAGTTGAAACTAATGACAGAGTTCCTTCAGTGCCATGTTTTCATCACTACCACAATTTTCTAGTACAGTTCTCACTAAATCCACAGGAAATCCCATATCTACCAACCTTTGAACATTCTGTTCCATTATTCCAAGATCTGCCAGCCATGGCAAAAGTTCGAGTCCAGTAACGGGCGGTGCTTACAAATGCTTCGTTGTCGCTAAGGTATTGCCCTGCCACGACAGCATCCAGACGATCATTAGGCTCTGGCGCGGAAAGCAAGGCTTGCAAAGAAAGTAAGGTTGTATTCAATGTTAGTGCCGCACTCCAGTTATCTTTGAGAGTATCCAAGCATATTGCACCATTTGCACTGCTGATATTAGGATGCCACACTTTGGTAATAAATTGCATTTTGGGGGGCGCAAACGGGTAGTTCTCAGGCACACGAATGTCAATTTGAAATGTGCCCTCTTCGTAAGGAGTACCCGCCAATAGACGCGCACAGGTGTAACGAATCATTGTCTTCGCACAAGTTGATGGTTATCCCTGTTAGATGCTTAGTTTTCTGTATCTGATTTATCTCCTTCTGTACACGTCCAACACCCAACACCATTGTTCCCTGTTGAATGCAAACAGCTTTTAAAATCCTCGCCTTTAAACTTCAAGTTCTCCGGATACAGAGATTACTCAAGGCAATCTGAACAAGCACACGTCCGCTTTCTTCGAAAATGCTATCGGTGAGTGTTTAATTTCATGAAATACTAAACAATAGTTAAACCATAATTAACAATAGTTATTATTTTTAATTATTGACATTTGAAGGCTAAAATTAATTTTTAATAATATTAAACTATGTCACATGGGAACCTAACCTTTACAATGTTTGCAATTGTAACGTATTAATTAAACATTAAAATTATTAATTCATTACAAACTATATTCTCAAGTGTATATACATTTAATATTAAAATTTGATATTATTGTTATTGATTTTTAATATTATTGAAGTCAAACTTTATTGTTATTTTGATTTAGACTTTAATTATATTTATCATTAATAACAACAACAATAATAATAATTAAATCCATAAATTAGATTTACAACACCAATAACTATAATCGTAGTAATAATACCATTCATATTTATAATAATTTGAACAATATTATTGACAACATTATTAATATTAAAAATTTTAATATTAATATTAAAAATAGTTTTCACATTTTTTATATTAGACTATTTATAACTTTAATCCTATTTATTAAATATTAAATTATGACATATTATCGATTCAATCTAAATTATTGTTTATTAAACATTACATGTTAAATAACATGTTTTTTAATTAAAACATTACTTTTTATAATATTAATCATTCTACAACAAGGGAAAAAGCTATGTGGCAGCTTAGTCCCTGCCAAAGGGAGTGGGCCACGTGCCACGTGCAGCTACCCACCCGCCACCGTCACCTACCCAGAAGAAAAAGCATAAGTGAGAAGGCTAGAGCACATGGAAGAGAAGGGTGAATGTTTCAAAGGTTGGAGCAGGTGTTAGGCTAGAGGGAAGTTTGAGCAAAACCATTGGTGCACTAAGTTGTAAGTCTCCGTCAAAGTAGTAAGGACACCATCGCGATGCTTGAGCACAAATGTTGCAACAATAAGTCAAGATGTTTGAGTTCAAGGTCTGTGAAGGAAGAGGCCGCTTCTTGTAAATAAATTCGCATTTAATTCCGAAAATTTGTGTTTGGAAGTTGTTGCTGCTACAACTTCTATACAACTCTCGTGTTCGTGCAGGAATAGTACCCCGCGACGTGAAGGTGGAAAACATAATTCCTTGCTTGTCTATTCAGAACAATGAATTTCGCCTTCGAAACTCAAAACCAACAGAAAACCTGGAAGCCAGACTTTGGACAAATTTTTGTGTATTCAGAATCTAGAGGAATTGTCGCGCACGGAATCTGTATTTGATGTAGAAATTCAAAGGACCCTGTCTAAACTTGATGATGATAACTACGATGAAGAATAGGCTATTGCTTCTTCTTGTATTGCTGTTGCTTCTTCTTGTACTGTTGCGGATGTGACCCCTTCCTTATTTTTAGCTTCTTCGGATTTAGAAGAATATTCGACTGATCTGTTTCTTACCATGGTGAGCGAAGATTTACAAGCCAATTCTGGCGTTGCACGGCCGTCAGTCCGTACCAGTTCATGTTATCAATTATTAATTGTTGAATTTGAAGAGAAATTTTGGTCGTCGAGTGATTATGCTTCTGCCAATGGTTCCAATGGCCTGTCGGAGCTTCCGTTTAGTATAATTGATCTGGAAAGCCTAGAGTTTACAGAATCACGTCGTGGTAGTGAAGCGTTTTTGGACTATTTGCAGGTAACATTAGTTCAAGACATTTATGTTTCTGTTAATAAAATAAACATAAATTCATGGCATTTGTAAGTATTTTCCATTCGCTTGGACAAAGGAAATCAAGAAATAGCAAAACTTTATAAAATTACGACGAAAACAAAGCTTTATTTAAAGGAACATATAATTGTTGATATGCGCCTTACAATTGAAAAGTTTAACAGAGGTTATCCTACTGTATGTTACATTCAGGGCCACTTCCGTAGGTAAAAGTTAAGATAACCTCGTAACCATATTTAATTCATTCCGTTGAATTTTCTTGAAAGGTTAAAGTTGAACCAAGCTTTGACTAAACCCTATGTATTTTCATGTGAGTGCCCTGTGAAAGGAGCTCATGAGGTACTTAAAGAGCTTCTATTTCAGCATACCTCATCTTATTCAACTCCACCTATTTTAATTCAAATTAATTTAAAGTAACTTCCTATGCGAGTGACCCCAACCATAGTCCATACTGCAGTGCCTTGGAAAGGTTGTAATTAACTTATCATTGCACTGTTTTGCAGGTCGAATTGACCATTACTTGAAAGAGTAGAAAAGCTTACCTTTTATATGCTTAAAAGCCCATTAAAAGATGCTTTTTTGAGCATGCCAGCAAAACCAATCCATTGGACTGATCCTGAATGGAATTCTAGCATCGTTGGTAAGGTAGACATAATTGAGAATACGATCTTACATATATTGGTAACCCGGTGCTTCTCAGCATGTTGTGTTATTGTAATCCGTTCTTGCTACCATGTTTTCGTTAGCAGCAGCCTGACCACGAGCTATATTTTTTATAGAAGTAAATCTAGATGTTATTGGTTGGCTAGAGTGGGGTGCAAATTGCAATCCTGTTGATTGATTCATCGAAAGGGTTTTCTTAGTCCTAGAATTTTGAGGCTCACAAATATTCTGGGAAATATGTTTTTATCCTTAAGCTAAGGAATCAGTAGTTCCCACGTCTTCAGACTTGATACAAAAGAAAACATCTTTTTTCTTTTAATCTTTGTAAAGAATGGAAGTAGGTAGAACTCATGTCATATATTAAGGTTTAACATAGTATCATCTGTGTGACTGATCTACTCTACTACAAATTGTCAATTGTAATCCTTTTGTATTCTCTTTATGCATTAATTTTTTACTATGAATCAAGTATTGATGTTTTGACTTGATCTACTTTTTTGGTATGCTTTTGCAATGGTGCATGTAAGAAAAGATTGGTCTGCTTTTTTATGTGCGAGTTCCTTTTTCCAAGAATCATCTTCAGAAGAGATGTTACCTCGACTTTGGTTTGGCTACTTATTGATATTATTATGGGTTATCATCTCAAATGCAATTGACTGTTCCAACAGTTCTGCATTTCTTTCGTATTGCAAGCTTGTTGGAAGTTCAATTTTGCCGATAATTGCACCAATAAGAGGACATGGGCATGAACATGTTCCTACTACAACTTGTTCACCTAGTACTCTTCTCACGGCCGCTCCAACTGGGTCTCCTCTTCCATTTCCTATGAAGACTCATTCACATGCTTCATGCAGTTTAACCACAGCTTCTGAACATAAGAGAAAATGGTCAACACCTGCTTCTGATGTCTTACCACCCCTGCAGTGATATCTACTCATGTTCCTATTCTTGCATCTACAACATTAGAACCTCTTTAATCATGAGGAAAACAATGTTCATTGTGTGGAGAAATTTGTGTGGGGATTCCACACCTTCAAGTGCTACTAATATGATATTTGTATACGACGAAGCTCGATGAGTTCAAACCCTTTGTATTTTGAGAGGCCCAATGAAATATTGGTTGAATCTAGCAACCAAGTGTTCGCATGTTCCTGCATTCCATCAGTGAACCAAACGTGTGTAAAGTCTTCTCCGAAGCTTGTAGATTCTCACAACGTGCTAGAAATGTATTATTATCATTGCATGAGAAAAATAGACTACATGAAAAGGGTTTATGAGAAAAGAATGTTGCGGCTACATTTAGAGCTCCACTACTGTCGATAATGGAACAATGGAAGAAGAACAAGGCGTTCCTCATGTGAGCAAAGATTTCTGGTTGGACTAATAGTACACAATGACAATTGCAAATTGAAAACAAGTGAAGTGTAAAAATGTGCCCTGCCAAATAGGGCAGGTGTAATTTTCTGCAATTTTCTAAATTGTTTTTAAACTACTAAAAATTTCAATCCTTGCGCATGCATTTACCTCAAATCCGGGTTGTCCTTAACCCTTGAGAAAATCAATTTTTTGTTTTCAAAAAATAACAAATGTATTTTCAATTTTAAAAAAAAAAGGTTAAATACACTATCTTCTAAAACATTGTAAAAACATTAACGAGCATAACCAAAAAATTGACGATTAATACAGGTCAAAGAGCTTTGAGTGTATATCCCTGCCTTGGCAGGGACAAATAATATTTATTATTATATATTTTAATAATATTAATCATTAATATAAATCATAAATTTCATATATATTATTAATCATCTTAAGCTAATAATCATCATTAATATATATTTTTTTGTAAGCTAATAATCACACTAATTCATAAAGATAAAAGTACAAAATATACTAAGTTTACGGGCATCCCGTGGCAAGAAAACATCCCATTATGGTCATGCGCATACCTCACCCATAAGAGAAAACAACATGTTAATATAAGGAGTTATACATGTATGAATATGAGGATCAGTTTTTATCAAATATGTGAAGCATAAAACTAAAAAAGAGACAAGATGCTTAGTGGCCTCGGCTCGCTTACAAGAAAGCTTAAAAAGAGGTGAAAACATAGCATAGGTGGAGCTGAGCATGACTGCGACGTGGAGGCTTTGAACGCGTCCTTGCTCTTAACAACTTCATAGTTGTTTGGTTTGTCGTTAGTGGTGTCGGTGGTTGATTCTCTAGTTCGACCTTGACTGCTGGTTCCTTTCCCTCATTATGAGCGTGAGAGTCGTCGAATCCTTCAAAGAGCTCATGTATGCCGTGGTTCGCAACGATGGTCTGGAGGAGAGGCGAAGGTATGCGATAATGAGGGTCACATCCGCACACCAGTTCACAAGTGCTTGGCCTCTATCCCTCAGCTCGAAGATACGCGCTTGACGATCTTCCTCTGCTTCGTTGAGATCATTTCGAAGAAGAAGCACAGCATCAATCATTCTGTCAAGATACCCAAGGAGACCGGAGTTGGATTTGTCCTGGTCCGGTTGATTGGTGCTGCCACCCCTCGTGCATTTGTGCCCATGCCGCGCCATGAAGAAGGTCGTTCCAGCAGTTTAATTATCTTAAATATGTGCGCCGGGCCATTGCCATTCCGTGGCTATTTTCTATCTCAATTTTCACACAACTAATGCTGTTCCATTGATTTTATTCGAAGTGTGACCAACCAATTCAAAATTAACACAGATTGCAATCATAGTGAACTCAGCTTTATTAACTAATCCGAAATCATTAAGAAATTAAGATTCCAATCAAATTTAGTTAAAACTACAGTTTCTGACATTTACACTGATCAAATGAAGATTTCTAAAAAAAATTGAAACTAATGACAGAGTTCCTCCAGTGCCATGTTTTCATCACCACCACAATTTTCTAATACAGTTCTCACTAAATCCACAGGAAATCCCATGTCTACCAACCTTTGAACCTTCTGTTCCATTATTCCAACATCTTCCCCCATGGCAAAAGTTCGAGTCCAGTAACGAGCGGTGCTTACAAATGCTTCGTTGTCGCTAAGGTATTGCCCAGCCACGACAGCATCCAGAGGATCATTAGGCTCTGGCGCGGAAAGCAAGGCTTGCAAAGAAAGTAAGGTTGTATTCAATGTTAGTGCTGCACTCCAGTTATCTTTGAGAGTATCCAAGCATATTGCACCATTTGCACTGCTGATATTAGGATGCCACACTTTGGTAATAAATTGCATTTTGGGCGGCGCAAACGGATAGTTCTCAGGCACACGAATGTTAATTTGAAATGTGCCCCCTTCGTAAGGAGTACCCGCAGGGCCTCCAATAGACGCGCACAGGTGTAACGAATTATTGTCTTCGCACAACTTGATGGTTATCCCTGTTAGATGCTTAGTTTTCTGTATCTGATTTATCTCCTTCTGTACACGTCCAACACCCAACACCATTGTTCCCTGTTGAATGCAAACAGCTTTTAAAATCCTCGCCTTTAAACTTCGAGTTCTCCGGATACAGAGATTACTCAAGGCAATCTGAACAAGCACACGTCCGCTTTCTTCGAAAATGCTATCGGTGAGTGTTTAATTTCATGAAATACTAAACAAATGTAGCGTACTTATATGGATCCTATTTAGGAACTTATTTCATACATGTCGGCTGGCTGAGATGAATTTGTTATTACATTTGTTATATGAATGTGTTATTATATTATATTATTTTATATTTAGTAAAAAAATTTATAACAAGATCAACAATTTTAATTTCCCTTGAACAGTTGTAGGAGAATATGTCAAGAAATATTATTGGTACAAGTTGTCATTGTTTAGATGTATTCAGCAATTAACCAAAGAGTAATTTGATCCATAAATCAAATTAAAATAAATGTTGATAATGGCTAAGATAATTCTGATAAATCATTAGTCACACAGTTTTAAAACTATATTTTTAAAAAGCATTCTACTCAGAATAACAATAATTGAATGTGCTTATCTGAATTCGAATATGTTCACTATTCCTGTGAACGCGTGTGGTCTCAATATCCCAAGAGAAATGAATAAAAGAGTTTTAAAATCCCCAGTCTCAATATCCTAAGATGAATGAACTTGTGTGAAATTAATTACCTCTAAGCTTACTACATGACCACATGCTTTAATCAAGATTGGTATAGTTTTTGATGAGTTTTTATGGTGATTACCAAATAATTTATGTATGTAACAATTAAAGGAGGAGTAAGCTCCCTGATTTTAACTCCTTCAGCAAAAACAGGACAAAGGGTTTGCAATAGCTAGTCAAGTGCTATAAGCATAAACACAACAATGAATTTGCAAACTGTCTCATACGCTCCATTTTATTTGCAATTTACTTTTCATGTTTCTCTGTATTTCATTATATGACAACTACATGTAACATAGCTTTAGGTAATGTAATATATCATTTTCAAATGGAACAATAATTTCAGTAAAGACCAGACAAAACAACTAATCAGAGAGTGTGTTTTGCAATACATTTTACATTATTGCCTTCCAAAATAAACCATATAAAATGACATTACTCACCACCAACCATGTAAGAATATTATAAAATTAATGAGCAGTAATCTATGTCAAAAGGATAACCATGTTCCATACTATGAGAATACAACACATGTAAGAGAGAATATACAATAATTATGGAAGTAAGGCTAATTCCATATCCAACAAAGAGTCTAATGGCAGTGCATCCTTCACCACAGTATAATACAATTTACTATATTCGTTTTAGAACTATATTTCCAAAGGGAAAAAAATAATCGTAATTTCAATCTTGTCCAGGTATCCTATTGATCCCCAACTAGAGGAGATCTATCCTCTTCTCCGATTAAAACTTCTAAGGTGGTAGCTTCCCATGTATGCTGAGTGTGAAAATAAGGATGGAACACTCGGCGTGGAGCTGGAAGAATGTTGAGCGTGGAGGTTGGATCAATGATGAGCGTGGAGGTTGGAGACGGATAGAGAGGAGATGGGTCTGCCATGGGAGAGAGAGATGGAGCTGGGGAGGTAGGAGTGTTGGGAGTGAGCCGAGAGAGAGAGATGGAGCAGCATGGAGATGGGAGGCTGGAGCAGCGTGGATCATGGAGGATGGAGCTGGCTGGATAATAGAGGATGGAGCTGCCTGGATAATGGAGTCTAGCCGCATGGATGATAAATGGAGTTGGCTGGGAGATGGAGTGTAGCAGCGTGCGTAATGGAGGATGGAGCTGCGTGGGAGATGGAGTTAGCAGCTTGGGTAATGGAGGATGGAGCTGCATGGGAGATGGAGTTACCAGTGTGGGTAATGGAGGATGGAGGATGGAGCTGCAGGAAGCCAGCTATCAACATGAGAATGGGCAACGTTAAGGCATTGGTGAAGGAAGCCAACAGGCTGAGCGTGAAGGGAGAAGGTAGTTGGAAGAGTGGGCGCACAAGCAGCAAAATGAAGGAGTGAAGAGGTTCATGCAAATGGGAGCATGGAGTGAATATCTGAGTGATGGCAGGTAGTGGAGGTGGCGAACATAGTGCTGAGCGTGAAGGTGGAGCCAAGGGGTGTCCCAATTCCTCCCTGTTTAGATCTCGAAGCCTCCCCTGCTTCCATCCATCATTATCCCATGGTTGTTTTTCATCCATCATAAGCCCATGAGATATAGTTTGAGGTCCATCCTCACTCACAAGATTTTGTGCAAGTTTTGGAGAGGATGTGCCCAAAAGAGGAGAGGAAATTCCTACAGTGCCAATAGTTAGAGTTTGTCCATTGGCAGTCTCCTGAATACCCTAAGCACTTTCAGTATTTGAGACAGAATAAAAAATAACACGAGAGGACTTCATATCAACATTCTCCATTAGGGTTGAAGGCATTGGAGGAGTTGAAGGGGAATGCTGAGGAACTTGAGAAGATTCATGAAAATTATGTGGTGTAGAGGAAGCCAATGATGTTGTATCATTAAACTGTTGATGTTGCTTTTTTGTTCCTCATAAAATCATACTTGAGGAAGCTGGTGAATTTTGATATTTGAGAGATGCTCGTTTGAATGTGGTAGTCATTTTTTCCTTGACTTCATATTTGCAGACCCTTGTTTTATTGGTACCAAAGAATACTGTGAACTGAGTTGTTGTTGTTGAAAAACATTCTTGTTTGGTTTGAACCTGAGGTATTCGGGGATGGGGTGACTATTTCACGATCAAGCCAACTTGATGTTAATACAAATCTTCGTTCTCTTCGTCATGTCAGGGTTGGTTCTATTTACATGGATAGGCGTCCCTATCTCAACTTTTCCAACATTTAATCTCAGATTAGGGATCAATGGCTATCTTTTCTTCCCCTTTTTCATCTAAAAACTATCTATGGTAGAAGTTTACTGAGATAAATCTCAGCGTTTTATAATGATCTATTTTTTTTTTTTGTAAGTGAGACGGACAAAATTCTATTAAAAAGATAGAGTACAAAAATGATACAAAGAGCCCACCAAGGAGCTAAAAAGACCAGAGGCACACCCCAAAAGAGACACGATGGCCAGCTCAAAATTTACAAATCCAAAATAAAAGATATATCAAATGTCCAAAGGGGCTCACACAAAAAGCTAGCCCTGGAATAAAAAAGAGCTTAAGAAACCATTGAAAGTAACAACGAGGCCAATATGCACCAAAACTTCAGAGCCCAAAAGAAGAAGGGTATCCATCCATATGTTCTCCAAAACCAGAAGCTTGTCTGCCACAAAAAGTGGCGAGCACTTACAGGGACACCATGCCGCACCTAATCAGAATTCGACGTCTCATGCTCTTCACTTCTAGCAGCTGGCGGGAAATAAATGCTAAGGTCGTCCATAAGCACTTCCATGGTACAAGTGTTTTCCATCTTGTTCTGCTGCATTGCTTTCAGTCCCTCAATTATCTCTTTCATCTACTTCACAGTGTTCTCCCGAGCTTGAATTTCTCGGGCTAGGAGGACTCCACACGTCCAATAAGGATTAGCAGCAATCTGGTAGCCCAAATTGGTCTCAATATCCTCTTGTAGAGATATCTCCAGATGGGCAATCCGTCCTTCGGTGGTCACCGACGTTTCCTCAACATATAAATGCGCCCAATCAAAATGCACGCGAGTGGAATCCTCGCGGGTACTAGCCTCGGTTCCATAATTAGCCCGTGTGTGTCTTTCATGACTCCCACGATTTCTACCAAATCCCCGACGAATGGACAGACAGATGTGTGGAGCCATAATTTGCAAAAGGAAAGTACTAGAGGAGGAAGAAAATCCACCAGCAATGTTAAGCCAACTAAGGCGAAGGTGAACCCAAAACAACATAACCGAAAACTGCAAAGTGCAAACAATTTTAATGGTACATATTGGGATTCCCTCGTCACCTTGCTTGAATTTATAATCCGTGACCCTGCATCTCGATATGGAATTCATACCAGACCATAAATTCCCATTAGTTCCAATAATTCCCTTTCTGTACCTACTAGAGAACTCGCATTCCCGAAACGCGATAATCCTGCTGAATTGGCTGCTAATAATACCATCCCATCTGCAGAGAATGAGGCTGCCATCATCTTTGAATTGCATCCTGTTAGGGTAATAAAAATGAAACTTAACATGCCTGTCCTCCAGGAGTGTATAATGCGGAAGGGTAATGCACATGTGACCGGGCATACGCGTTAATGAAGCCGTCTCTTAGGCGTATTAAATACAACCCCGGTGAATGACCGCCCCTTGGTACTTGGCTGCAGAAGGAACTCGAAAGAATTGAGTGCATTAGGGGCATCAAGTGCGTATTTTGGGTTAGATACATTTTCAGTAAATTTTTAGTATATAATGCATTGAATTTCAGTTGCAAGCTATAATATATATTTTTAGTAACATTTGTGTTTTTGTCTGGATCAGAGGTGCCCCGTGAGGGGGATCATGTGATGATGAGGTCGCACGGATCACTCTCACTGATATCATTGCCCAGCGAGAGTGGGTGAACTCATGTCTGTGTACCTCGAGGGAGGATTATCCCACATGGCGTTCTTTATCGATGATGTTATCAACAGTTGATGAGATCTTGGCCCTCTACAAGAGGGTGGGACCTCTTAGTGACATTTGGCGTCATCCATGCCATAGGAGGAGAGAGGGTATCATTGGGATCCACAAATGGGAGGACGTCAAAGTCGCAATAAGAGGGCATGATGTCAAGGGTACTTTGTTCGACATCCCACCTGACCGCCCTTCTGGTGAATCGGTTAGACTCAGGAAGTTTAAGTTGGAGGCCATTGCACCACATCTATATGAGAGATTTGTCGGAGTGTGGGGCATGTTCCCCCACCATGACCAGGTCCCGTTGTACTTTGAAAAACATGTTTATGCAGATTTTTTTTTGGACATGCACCAAGATTACACAATCACAGGGTCCACGTTCTATGGGATCGGTAGGGGATGCTCCTACCAACATCCTGGAGCTCGGAGACACCTTGCCTTCGTGCCACCCGCTCCAAGGTTTGTACCGCTTCTAGATAAGGCGGTGATCAGGTCAAGGGATGTGGCACAATCATCCCAGCTTGCTGCAGAGGCTAGAGATGACCTTGCAGACTCGTTGTTCACTGCCATGGGCAGTGTTGTTGTTGCTGTGCATGGAGTGGCATCTAGACCACCCCCTCCACCTACAGAGCCAGAGATAGAGTATGTCCCTACTGACATGCTCAGTATTCTCGATGTCAAGGCCCTACTCAGGTATGCTAAGTTAGCCTGATATGCATACTTTCGGTCATATCGTAGATTCGTCGCTACAGGACAGGTATACTTTTGTACAATTATGTATATATGTTCTTCATGTTACATCATATTATATGTCTTAAATTGAATGGTTAATAATACTTAAGGGAGTTGTATTCTATTGCTCCATGCAGGGAAGCACATTCATGGATCAGCTCTTTTCCAGTGAGCCAACGGTTGGTCCATGTACTTGTCCCAACCCGCAGGCGACAGTAGTCGAGGTAAGTTATAATTTATGTTATAATTTAATTTGAGTTTATTATTTCCTAGTTTAAATCATTTATGTTTTATTTTTTAATTTTTGAGATTTTATGTTTAGATCTTAAGCTCAAATGAATTTCAAATTGTAAAGGGAAAAGGAAAGGGGGTAGATCCTGATGAAGGACATGAGGACAACGATGGTCCTCACGAGCAGGGTCGAGACTTAGATGTGAGTTTTAATTTATGTTCCAATTCATGTTATTTAGTCACATTTAGTAATTGATTTTTGTACTTTATGTTTCAATTTTTGAATTATAACTTAAATTATGTTAAGTAGTTTTAATTTTTAATAAATCTAACTTACTACATGCAATGGCATATTACACAGTCATCGCTACAGGTGGAGCTCGAGTACATGGTCCTGATGAAGGGCCATCTACCCATATTCCTACCCAGATCATTAAGAACAATCATCAAGCATGATTAAACCATATTCGACCATGGTCACCCTTAGTCAATAACTTGCTCAAACATGGTTATTGATTGTTAAACATAATCAACCATGGAAAAACTTCTTTAGCCATATTGAATCAAGGCAAACAAAATTCAAATGTAATCTAGCTCAACCAACCTCAATTGTAATCTAACGAGGTCAAACATGGCAAGACATGCCCCTCTTTTGGTCAACCATACTCAACTATAATCAATCAATATATGTGTGTCAACATGGTCAACCATTGTTAAACCATAATTAACAATAGTTATTATTTTTAATTATTGACATTTGAAGGCTAAAATTAATTTTTAATAATATTAAACTGTGTCACATTGGAACCTAACCTTTACAATGTTTGCAATTGTAACGTATTAATTAAACATTAAAATTATTAATTCATTACAAACTATATTCTCAAGTGTATATACATTTAATATTAAAATTTGATATTATTGTTATTGACTTTTAATATTATTGAAGTCAAACTTTAGTGTTATTTTCATTTAGACTTTAATTATATTTATCATTAATAACAACAACAGTAATAATAATTAAATCCATAAATTAGATTTACAACACCAATAACTATAATTGTAGTAATAATAACATTCATTTTTATAATAATTTGAACAATATTATTGACAACATTATTAATATTAAAAACTTTAATATTAATATTAAAAATAGTTTTCACACTTTTTATATTAGAATATTTATAACTTTAATCTATCCTATTTATTAAATATTAAATTATGACATATTATCGATTCAATCTAAATTATTGTTTATTAAACATTACATGTTAAATAACATGTTTTTTAATTAAAACATTACTTTTTATAATATTAATCATTCTACAACAAGGGAAAAAGCTATGTGGCAGCTTAGTCCCTACCACAGGGAGTGGGCCACGCACCACCCGCAGCTACCCACCCGCCACCGGCAGCTACCTAGAAGAAAAAGCATAAGTGAGACGGCTAGAGCACATGGAAGAGAAGGGTGAACGTTTCAATGGTTGGAGCAGGTGTTAGGCTAGAGGGAAGTTTGAGCAAAACCATTGGCGCACTAAGCTGTAAGTCTCCATCAAAGTAGTAAGACAACATCGCGATGCTTGAGCACAAATGTTGCAACAATAAGTCAAGATGTCCGAGTTCAAGGTCTGTGAGGGAAGAGGCCGCGTCTTGGAAATAAATTCGCATTTAATTCCGAAAATTTGTGTTTGGAAGTTGCTGCTGCTACAACTTCTATACAACTCTCGTGTTCGTGCAGGAATAGTACCCCGCGACGTGAAGGTGGAAAACATAATTCCTTGCTTGTCTATTCAGAACAATGAATTTCGCCTTCGAAACTCAAAACCAACAGAAAACCTGGAAGCCAAACTTTGGACAAAGTTTTGTGTATTCAGAGTCTAAAGGAAATGTCGCGCACGGAATCCGTATTTGATGTAGAAATTCAAAGGACCCTGTCTAAACTTGATGATGATAACTACGATGAAGAATAGGCTATTGCTTCTTCTTGTATTGCTCTTGCTTCTTCTTGTACTGCTGCGGATGTGACCCCTTCCTTATTTTTAGCTTCTTCGGATTTAGAAGAATATTCGACTAATCTGTTTCTTACCATGGTGAGCGAAGATTTACAAGCCAATTCTAGCGTTGTGCGGCCGTCAATCTGTAACAGTTGATGTTATCAATTATTAATTGCTGAATTTGAAGAGAAATTTTGGTCGTCGAGTGATTATGCTTCTGCCAATGGTTCCAATGGCCTGTCGGAGCTTCCGTTAAGTATAACTGATCTCGAAAGCCTAGAGTTTACAGAATCACGTCGTGGTAGTAAAGTGTTTTTGGACTATTTGCAGGTAACATTAGTTCAAGACATTTATGTTTTTGTTAATAAAATAAACATAAATTCATGGCATTTGTAAGTAAAATCACCATGGAAACCAAAAACCATTGAAAGTAAAACCACCATGGAAACCAAACCAAAAACCATTGAAACTAAAAAACACCATTGAAAACAAAACAAAAACATTTCAAAACATTTTTTTGTTTTAATTTATGTTCTATTTATTTTTTTAAATTATTAATATTTTTTTTTATGTCAACCCGTAGCATTTCAGAGCATAAATGCTACCGATTTTATTTTAAAATGTGTTTTGAAAAACAGGAATGCTTCCCGTTTTTTTTCAATCATTTGAGAACGCCAAGAAGATTGAAAACAAATAATCATATTAGGTTGCCAGTTTAACAAAAACCATTAATATTGAATATTTTTAATATTTATATTATAAAACTTTATTAATTTAAAAATAAAAAGAATAACATTTTTTTAATATTTAATTAATAATAATATTCATTCAAAATCTAAACATAAACCATAATAATGAAAATAATAATATTAATAATTTATTATTAATAACATTATATAAATACATATTTTTATATTTATACATATAATATCATAAAATACTTATATATAAAAAATAATATTGTAATGTTATTCTCACTTTTTAATAATATATACACATTTTCATTTTTAAAAACATGCTTACGTGTATAAAAATAGAATACACACTAAGTTGCCTTCCATTTCACTACACTAAATAATATTCAAAATATATAATTTTTCTTTTAATTTTTTAATAATATATATTATATAACATTTTAAAAATAAATTCAAATATTATGTAATTAAATTTAAATATGTTTACTAAATTCAATATTTATTAATATAATTATCTTTCAATATAAACTAATAATTTTATAAAATATTTTGTAATAACCTATATAATTAATAGTTATTGAAGCTTATCTTATAAAAACAACAATTTATAAATGAAAGGATGAATATAAATTATATATCAAATATGTACAATCACTAGTGTTGAAATGTAAATATTTAATTTTAAATTTGTTTCATTATGTGAAATGAGATGTATAACAGGCCTTACATATGACGTTCACCTCTAGATTCAAAGGTCTTTGCATGCATTATTTAGATTATACATACAAATGCAATAGCCTAAAATTCTCCATTAATTATCAATCCAAGTTCTTATGCGGTTTCCTCTATGCTATGTGTTATAATTTTGGAACAAATAGTGATATTGTTTAATTGTTTTCATGTCATTATATCTAGTTTGAATTTGTAAAATGGGTAATAATCTTTTTGTGCAATTACAACCACATGAATAGGTAGTCATTGCCAAATGATAAAAATATCTCAAGTTTGGTTGAATTTCAATTATAGTATAGTGTTTAATTTATTTCTCCTTAAAATTTGATTGTGTTTGTATATTTGTTTAGTCCTTGAGAGGTTAGTATATTTGTTTAGTACTTAATTTCTTCCCGAACCATGGTCCAAAACCCATCCCTAGTGCACAAAACTTAATGTTTCCATCCATATCCAACTTTAAATGCAAACCTATCACTAGTAATCAAAACCTTAAAATGACATTAATTCCTACACATAGAGACTATGAATATTTTCAACAAGACATGTGTGTCGACCATATCTATTGGTCCTAGATTCCTAAAATCTTATTTTAGGGCCCAATGTAGAGGTCCATAGGTCCATGATTGCTCGACTAGTACTAACTTATGAGATTTATAGGTCCATGGTTGTTCATTCAAATTTATTATCGATTACGAGGAGCATTTCTAGATAATAAAACAATTCCTTTTGGTGGTAGATACATCATTCATTTGGGATACTTTGGTCAATTACCACATGTGAGTGATAACCCTATTAATGCATACAACACAACTGATTTTTTTTATCACATAGTCCAACCCTCTCCCAATGATAAACACATAGGCTTACGATGAACATGTTACTAACCATTCCATGCATAGACACATTAACACTTCATGCCTTTACATAAGAAGAACTTGCATCATTATCTATAATCAACTAGGATCATCCTTACAATATCAAGCAATAGGTTAGTATGCATCATACCTTTACATAGGTTAGTATGGGTAAATTTAAAAGGTAGATTATCGAGACTCAAACATGTAGCGAGCCCCATTTGACTTACGCTTTATTCTATTTCCTCTCCATCTCATGCCTGTATGTTGTCGCAACAAGTGTTGAACAACTAAATTTGATGCCTAGGCCCATATGATGCTAGCGTTGCTAATAAAAATGATATCAAAATTGATATTGGAAATTGAAACTGGAATTGAAATGTAAATTTCAAAATGAAAATGAAAATGATATTGATATTGGAAATTGATATTTAAACTGACCATTGCCATTCTGTGGTTATTTTCTAACACAATTTTCACACAACTAATGCTGTTCCATTGATTTTATTCGAAGTGTCACCAACCAATTCAAAATTGACACAGATTGCAATCATAATGAACTCTGCTTTATTAACTAATCCGAAATCATTAAGAAATTAAGATTCCAATCAAATTTAGTTAAAACTACAGTTTTTGACATTTACACTGATGAAATGAAGATTTCTAAAAAAAAAGTTGAAACTAATGACAGAGTTCCTCCAGTGCCATGTTTTCATCACCACCACAATTTTCTAGTACAGTTCTCACTAAATCCACAGGAAATCCCATATCTACCAACCTTTGAACATTCTGTTCCATTATTCCAAGATCTGCCAGCCATGGCAAAAGTTCGAGTCCAGTAACGGGCGGTGCTTACAAAGGCTTCGTTGTCGCTAAGGGATTGCCCTGCCACGACAGCATCCAGAGGATCATTAGGCTCTGGCGCGGAAAGCAAGGCTTGCAAAGAAAGTAAGGTTGTATTCAATGTTAGTGCCGCACTCCAGTTATCTTTGAGAGTATCCAAGCATATTGCACCATTTGCAATGCTGATATTAGGATGCCACACTTTGGTAATAAATTGCATTTTGGGGGGCGCAAACGGGTAGTTCTCAGGCACACGAATGTCAATTTGAAATGTGCCCTCTTCGTAAGGAGTACCCGCAGGGCCTCCAATAGACGCGCACATGTGTAACGAATCATTGTCTTCGCACAACTTGATGGTTATCCCTGTTAGATGCTTAGTTTTCTGTATCTGATTTATCTCCTTCTGTACACGTCCAACACCCAACACCATTGTTCCCTGTTGAATGCAAACAGCTTTTAAAATCCTCGCCTTTAAACTTCAAGTTCTCCGGATACAGAGATTACTCAAGGCAATCTGAACAAGCACACGTCCGCTTTCTTCGAAAATGCTATCGGTGAGTGTTTAATTTCATGAAATACTAAACAATAGTTAAACCATAATTAACAATAGTTATTATTTTTAATTATTGACATTTGAAGGCTAAAATTAATTTTTAATAATATTAAACTATGTCACATTGGAACCTAACCTTTACAATGTTTGCAAGTGTAACGTATTAATTAAACATTAAAATTATTAATTCATTACAAACTATATTCTCAAGTGTATATACATTTAATATTAAAATTTGATATTATTGTTATTGACTTTTAATATTATTGAAGTCAAACTTTAGTGTTATTTTGATTTAGACTTTAATTATATTTATCATTAATAACAACAACAATAATAATAATTAAATCCATAAATTAGATTTACAACACCAATAACTATAATCGTAACAACACCAATAACTATAATCGTAGTAATAATACCATTCATATTTATAATAATTTGAACAATATTATTGACAACATTATTAATATTAAAAATTTTAATATTAATACTAAAAATAGTTTTCAGATTTTTTATATTAGACTATTTATAACTTTAATCCTATTTATTAAATATTAAATTATGACATATTATCGATTCAATCTAAATTATTGTTTATTAAACATTACATGTTAAATAACATGTTTTTTAATTAAAACATTACTTTTTATAATATTAATCATTCTACAACGAGGGAAAAAGCTATGTGGCAGCTTAGTCCCTGCCAAAGGGAGTGGGCCACGTGCCACGTGCAGCTACCCACCCGCCACCGTCACCTACCCAGAAGAAAAAGCATAAGTGAGAAGGCTAGACCACATGGAAGAGAAGGGTGAATGTTTCAAAGGTTGGAGCAGGTGTTAGGCTAGAGGGAAGTTTGAGCAAAACCATTGGCGCACTAAGCTGTAAGTCTCCGTCAAAGTAGTAAGACAACATCGCGATGCTTGAGCACAAATGTTGCAACAATAAGTCAAGATGTTTGAGTTCAAGGTCTGTGAGGGAAGAGGCCGCTTCTTGTAAATAAATTCGCATTTAATTCAGAAAATTTGTGTTTGGAAGTTGTTGCTGCTACAACTTCTATACAACTCTCGTGTTCGTGCAGGAATAGTACCCCGCGACGTGAAGGTGGAAAACATAATTCCTTGCTTGTCTATTCAGAACAATGAATTTCGCCTTCGAAACTCAAAACCAACAGAAAACCTGGAAGCCAGACTTTGGACAAATTTTTGTGTATTCAGAATCTAGAGGAATTGTCGCGCACGGAATCCGTATTTGATGTAGAAATTCAAAGGACCCTGTCTAAACTTGATGATGATAACTACGATGAAGAATAGGCTATTGCTTCTTCTTGTATTGCTGTTGCTTCTTCTTGTACTGTTGCGGATGTGACCCCTTCCTTATTTTTAGCTTCTTCGGATTTAGAAGAATATTCGACTGATCTGTTTCTTACCATGGTGAGCGAAGATTTACAAGCCAATTCTGGCATTGTACGGCCGTCAGTCCGTACCAGTTCATGTTATCAATTATTAATTGTTGAATTTGAAGAGAAATTTTGGTCGTCGAGTGATTATGCTTCTGCCAATGGTTCCAATGGCCTGTCGGAGCTTCCGTTTAGTATAATTGATCTGGAAAGCCTAGAGTTTACAGAATCACGTCGTGGTAGTGAAGCGTTTTTTGACTATTTGCAGGTAACATTAGTTCAAGACATTTATGTTTCTGTTAATAAAATAAACATAAATTCATGGCATTTGTAAGTATTTTCCATTCGCTTGGACAAAGGAAATCAAGAAATAGCAAAACTTTATAAAATTACGACGAAAACAAAGCTTTATTTAAAGGAACATATAATTGTTGATATGCGCCTTACAATTGAAAAGTTTAACAGAGGTTATCCTACTGTATGTTACATTGAGGGCCACTTCCGTAGGTAAAAGTGAAGATAACCTCGTAACCATATTTAATTCATTCCGTTGAATTTTCTTGAAAGGTTAAAGTTGAACCAAGCTTTGACTAAACCCTATGTATTTTCATGTGAGTGCCCTATGAAAGGAGCTCATGAGGTACTTAAAGAGCTTCTATTTCAGCATACCTCATCTTATTCAACTCCACCTATTTTAATTCAAATTAATTTAAAGTAACTTCCTATGCGAGTGACCCCAACCATAGTCCATACTGCAGTGCCTTGGAAAGGTTGTAATTAACTTATCATTGCACTGTTTTGCAGGTCGAATTGACCATTACTTGAAAGAGTAGAAAAGCTTACCTTTTATATGCTTAAAAGCCCATTAAACGATGCTTTTTTGAGCATGCCAGCAAAACCAATCCATTGGACTGATCCTGAATGGAATTCTAGCATCGTTGGTAAGGTAGACATAATTGAGAATACGATCTTACATATATTGGTAACCCGGTGCTTCTCAGCATGTTGTGTTATTGTAATCCGTTCTTGCTACCATGTTTTCGTTAGCAGCAGCCTGACCACGAGCTATATTTTTTATAGAAGTAAATCTAGATGTTATTGGTTGGCTAGAGTGGAGTGCAAATTGCAATCCTGTTGATTGATTCATCGAAAGGGTTTTCTTAGTCCTAGAATTCTGAGGCTCACAAATATTCTGGGAAATATGTTTTTATCCTTAAGCTAAGGAATCAGTAGTTCCCAGGTCTTCAGACTTGATACAAAAGAAAACATCTTTTTTCTTTTAATCTTTGTAAAGAATGGAAGTAGGTAGAACTCATGTCATATATTAAGGTTTAACATAGTATCATCTGTGTGACTGATCTACTCTACTACAAATTGTCAATTGTAATCCTTTTGTATTCTCTTTATGCATTAATTTTTTACTATGAATCAAGTATTGATGTTTTGACTTGATCTACTTTTTTGGTATGCTTTTGCAATGGTGCATGTAAGAAAAGATTGGTCTGCTTTTGCAATGGTGCATGTAAGAAAAGATTGGTCTGCTTTTTTATGTGCGAGTTCCTTTTTCCAAGAATCATCTTCAGAAGAGATGTTACCTCGACTTTGGTTTGGCTACTTATTGATATTATCATGGGTTGTCATCTCAAATGCAATTGACTGTTCCAACAGTTCTGCATTTCTTTCGTATTGCAAGCTTGTTGGAAGTTCAATTTTGCCGATAATTGCACCAATAAGAGGACATGGGCATGAACATGTTCCTACTACAACTTGTTCACCTAGTACTCTTCTCACGACCGCTCCAACTGGGTCTCCTCTTCCATTTCCTATGAAGACTCATTCACATGCTTCATGCAGTTTAACCACAGCTTCTGAACATAAGAGAAAATGGTCAACACCTGCTTCTGATGTCTTACCACCCCTGTAGTGATATCTACTCATGTTCCTATTCTTGCATCTACAACATTAGAACCTCTTTAATCATGAGGAAAACAATGTTCATTGTGTGGAGAAATTTGAGTGTGGGGATTCCACACCTTCAAGTGCTACTAATATGATATTTGTATACGACGAAGCTCGATGAGTTCAAACCCTTTGTATTTTGAGAGGCCCAATGAAATATTGGTTGAATCTAGCAACCAAGTGTTCGCATGTTCCTGCATTCCATCAGTGAACCAAACGTGTGTAAAGTCTTCTCCGAAGCTTGTAGATTCTCACAACGTGCTAGAAATGTATTATTATCATTGCATGAGAAAAATAGACTACATGAAAAGGGTTTATGGGAAAACAATGTTGCGGCTACATTTAGAGATCCACTATTGTCGATAATGGAACAATGGAAGAAGAACAAGGCGTTCCTCATGTGAGCAAAGATTTATGGTTGGACTAATAGTACACAATGACAATTGCAAATTGAAAACAAGTGAAGTGTAAAAATGTGCCCTGCCAAACAGGGCAGGTGTAATTTTCTGCAATTTTCTAAATTGTTTTTAAACTACTAAAAATTTCAATCCTTGCGCATGCATTTACCTCAAATCCGGGTTGTCCTTAACCCTTGAGAAAATCAATTTTTTGTTTTCAAAAAATAACAAATGTATTTTCAATTTAAAAAAAAAAAGGTTAAATACACTATCTTCTAAAACATTGTAAAAACATTAACGAGCATAACCAAAAAATTGACAATTAATACAGGTCAAAGAGCTTTGAGTGTATATCCCTGCCTTGGCAGGGACTAATAATATTTATTATTATATATTTTAATAATATTAATCATTAATATAAATCATAAATTTTATATATATTATTAATCATCTTAAACTAATAATCATCATTAATATATTTTTTTTTGTAAGCTTATAATCACACTAATTCATAAAAATAAAAGTACAAAATATACTAAGTTTACGGGCATCCCGTGGCAAGAAAACATCCCATTATGGTCATGCGCATACCTCACCCATAAGAGAAAACAACATGTTAATATAAGGAGTTATACATGTATGAATATGAGGATCAGTTTTTATCAAATATGTGAAGCATAAAACTAAAAAAGAGACAAGATGCTTAGTGGCCTGGGCTCGCTTACAAGAAAGCTTAAAAAGAGGTGAAAACATAGCATAGGTGGAGCTGAGCATGACTGCGACGTGGAGTCTTTGAACGCGTCCTTGCTCTTAACAACTTCATAGTTGTTTGGTTTGTCGTTAGTGGTGTCGGTGGTTGATTCTCTAGTTCGACCTTGACTGCTGGTTCCTTTCCCTCATTATGAGCGTGAGAGTCGTCGAATCCTTCAAAGAGCTCATGTATGCCGTGGTTCGCAACGATGGTCTGGAGGAGAGGCGAAGGTATGCGATAATGAGGGTCACATCCGCACACCAGTTCACAAGTGCTTGGCCTCTATCCCTCAGCTCGAAGATACGCGCTTGACGATCTTCCTCTGCTTCGTTGAGATCATTTCGAAGAAGAACCACAGCATCAATCATTCTGTCAAGATACCCAAGGAGACCGGAGTTGGATTTGTCCTGGTCCGGTTGATTGGTGCTGCCACCCCTCGTGCATTTGTGCACATGCCGCGCCATGAAGAAGGTCGTTCCAGCAGTTTAATTATCTTAAATATGTGCGCCGGGCCATTGCCATTCCGTGGCTATTTTCTATCTCAATTTTCACACAACTAATGTTGTTCCATTGATTTTATTCGAAGTGTGACCAACCAATTCAAAATTGACACAGATTGCAATCATAGTGAACTCAGCTTTATTAACTAATCCGAAATCATTAAGAAATTAAGATTCCAATCAAATTTAGTTAAAACTACAGTTTTTGACATTTACATTGATCAAATGAGGATTTCTAAAAAAAATTGAAACTAATGACAGAGTTCCTCCAGTGCCATGTTTTCATCACCACCACAATTTTCTAATACAGTTCTCACTAAATCCACAGGAAATCCCATGTCTACCAACCTTTGAACCTTCTGTTCCATTATTCCAACATCTTCCCCCATGGCAAAAGTTCGAGTCCAGTAACGAGCGGTGCTTACAAATGCTTCGTTGTCGCTAAGGTATTGCCCAGCCACGACAGCATCCAGAGGATCATGAGGCTCTGGCGCGGAAAGCAAGGCTTGCAAAGAAAGTAAGGTTGTATTCAATGTTAGTGCTGCACTCCAGTTATCTTTGAGAGTATCCAAGCATATTGCACCATTTGCACTGCTGATATTAGGATGCCACACTTTGGTAATAAATTGCATTTTGGGCGGCGCAAACGGATAGTTCTCAGGCACACGAATGTTAATTTGAAATGTGCCCCCTTCGTAAGGAGTACCCGCAGGGCCTCCAATAGACGCGCACAGGTGTAACGAATTATTGTCTTCGCACAACTTGATGGTTATCCCTGTTAGATGCTTAGTTTTCTGTATCTGATTTATCTCCTTCTGTACACGTCCAACACCCAACACCATTGTGTTAAATCAATCAAACAAAATGACCACCTTCTGATTAAAACAATGAGTAGAAAATTAATAGCGGAAGCATACCTGAATCCATTGAAGGAGAAACCTTACAGGAAGAGAACCCTTTGAGATGATCTTCCAATTCTAGCCACTAGATTCTGCGTCAACTTCTCTTGAGAGGATTTTCAGAAATTGGAATGCGTCGTGGTAGAATGGGGACCATAACCTTATTTATAAACCGCTAGGGCAGTTCACAATAACCGCTAGGGCAGTTTTAACTTCATCATAATTATATTTCCGCCTCTCATAGAAATAATAATTATCTAATGGTATCTACACAATAATCTCATGACAATTATACCCTTAAGCCAATTAATCAGTTATTAATTAGATCACTATATTTAGGCTTAATTAAATGATAGCACACAAATTTTAATTATTTATATGTGTGGCCCAAATTATAGATTAATTATGAAAATTATTCTAACAATCTCCCACTGGGCCACATGCATATGTAATCAAATAAATGTGCTTAACCTTATGAGCTCAAAATTTGCTATCATGTCCTTAGGGTATCCGAACAATCTGGTCCATTAACTATACTGACATAGGATCAAGGTGGCCTTTGTTACATCAATCGTTACTAGACCAATCAATGGTCACATATATCAACATAGCTAAATGACATAGATCAATCATGAGTGCATAGCATGGAAATTACATGCAATGTGATCTATTCATGTCTATTTCCAACTGGTCCTACTTAACTTTATTAAGATCAAATTTTTATCATAATTTAACAGAGTGCAATAACATGAATACTTTATTTCTGCAGAACACAATCCAAATGTATAGATAAAGTCTAAACATAACATAGAGCAATATACAATGAATAATATAAACTCCCACTAAATCTGAATATCCTCAAATGAGACAACACCCATATGAGCAGTGTGCTCATGAAAGACCTTGGGTGGTAATCCCTTTGTAAGCGGATCCGCTATCATGGAGTTTGTTCCAATATGCTCTATGGATATCTGTCCACTCTGTACTTTTTCTTTTACAACTAGGAACTTGATATCAATGTATTTTGATTTTGTAGAACTCCTGTTGTTATTGGAATATAAAACTGCTGATTTATTGTCACAAAATATCTTCAGTGGTCTTTCAATACCATCCAGAACACGCAGCCCAGTGACAAAATTTCGTAGCCATATTCCTTGATTGGATGCCCCATAACATGCTACAAACTCTGCTTCCATGGTGGATGAAGTTATGAGTGTTTGTTTGGCAGACCTCCATGAAATTGCTCCACCAGCCAACAGATAAATATAGCCTGATGTGGATCTTCTGCTGTCTTGGCATCCAGCAAAGTCGGAGTCGGAATACCCAATGATCTCTAACTGATCCGATCTCCTATATGTAAGCATGTACTCTTTTGTTCTCTGTAAATATCTCATAACCCTCTTGGCTGCTCTCCAATGATCCATTCCAGGGTTACTTAGATATCTGCCTAACATGCCAACAATGTACGCAATATCCGGACGTGTACATACCTGAGCATACATTAGACTCCCCACAGCCGAAGCGTAAGGAATCTTCTGCATTTCTTGACTTTCTAAACTATTTTTAGGGCATTGATTAAGACTGAATTTGTCTCCTTTAGCGACAGGGGTATCACCTGGTTTGCTATTTTGCATGCCATACCTTTTGAGAACTTTATCAATATAGGTCCTTTGTGACAATCCTAAAATACCCCTAGAACGATCTCGGAGTATTTGGATTCCTAAGACAAAGGAAGCATCACCAAGATCTTTCATCTCAAAATGTTTTGATAAAAATCTCTTGGTGTCGTGCAATATGCTACTATCATTTGTGGCTAGCAATATGTCATCGACATATAAAACCAGGAAAATATACTTACTCCCACTGAATTTGTGATACACACATTCATCCATAAGATTTGCCTCAAAACCACATGAGACAATAATTTGATGAAACTTGAAGTACCACTGACGAGAAGCTTGCTTGAGCCCATAAATGGATTTAGTTAATTTACAAACCATATTCTTTGAGTCTTCGGACACAAAATTTTCTGGTTGTACCATATAAATTGTTTCATCAATGTCACCATTGAGAAACGCTGTTTTAACATCCATTTGATGTAACTCAAGATCATACTGTGCAACTAGTGCCATGATTATCCTGAAAGAGTCCTTCGTAGAAACTGGAGAGAAGGTCTCTTTGAAGTCAATTCCTTCTTTTTGAGTAAAGCCTTTAGCTACAAGACGTGCTTTATATCTTTCTACATTACCATTTGAATCCCTCTTGGTTTTAAATATCCATTTACAACCAATGGGCTTCGTACCAACTGGTAATGGGACAAGTTCCCAAACTTTATTGTCTTGCATAGATTTGTACTCTTCATTCATGGCTTCAATCCATTTCTGAGAGTTGGAACTTTTCATGGCTTGCTGGAAGTTGATTGGATCATCTTCCATCATTCCACTTTCTACCTCATGTTCCTGGAGATATACGATATAATCGTCCGAAATTGCACTTCTCCTCTCTCTAGTGGATCTCCTTAATGGCATATTTTCTTGAGGTTGTTGAGTTTGTTCTTCAGGAGCAATGTCCTCATTTGCAATGGGTTGAACAATATTGTCTGTTGGTTGAGGATCCAAGTTTACTTCTTGATCAATGATAGGTAGTGAAACCTGTACATTATCAAAAACAATAGTAGATCCCTCTTGCTCCTCAAAGACAATATTCCTAGCCTGATTTCTCCCCCCAAACTCAACATCCTCAAAAAATGTTGCAGTTCCCGTCTCAAAAATTGACCTAATAGTAGGATCATAAAATTTAAAACCCCTTGATCGTTCTGCATAGCCAATAAAGTAGCTGCTAACTGTTTTAGAGTCCAGTTTCTTTTCATGAGGCTTATAAGGTCTCGCTTCAGCTGGACATCCCCAAATATGAAAATGCTTTAAACTGGGCTTTCGACCTGTCCAAAGCTCATAAGGCGTTTTAGCAGCCGCTTTAGTTGGCACCCGATTTAGGATATAAGCTGCCGTTTTGAGTGCTTCACCCCAGAGTTTTTCGGGTAAAGTAGAATGACTAATCATACTCCTTACCATGTCCTTAAGAGTTCGGTTTCGTCTTTCTGCTACACCATTCATGCTAGGTGATCCTGGCATGGTGTATTGAGGGACGATCCCACATTCCTCTAGGTATTTAGCAAATGGTCCTGGACGTTGTTCACCTGATCCGTCATATCTACCATAGTATTCACCACCACGGTCAGATCTGACGATCTTTATTCTTTTGTTGAGTTGTAACTCAACTTCTGCTTTAAATGTTTTGAACACGTCCAATGATTGTGATTTCTCATGTATAAGAAATAGGTAGCCATATCTTGAATAGTCATCTATGAATGTTATAAAGTACTGTTGACCATTCCAAGATGCCGTAGGGTATGGTCCACAGATATCTGTATGAATTAATTCTAAGACGTCTGTAGCTCTATTGGCACCTAATTTCTTTGTTTTGGTCTGTTTTCCTTTAATACACTCAACACAAATATCAAAATCTGAAAAGTCAAGTGATTCCAAAATCCCATCGGACACAAGTCGCTCAACTCTAGATTTAGAGATATGACCTAGGCGTTTGTGCCACAATGAGGCCGAATTATCTTTATTCAATTTACGCTTTGTACCTCGTGATTCCACATGCAAGGTTTCATTATAGGACGGAACAGTTTCCAACAAATATAGATTATCATAAACATTAAGTAAACCGGTTCCAACAACATTTGAATTAATAGATAATGTAAATTTATTATTTCCAAATGAACAACAATAACCTGATTTGTCCAAAACAGAAACTGAAATTAAATTCCGTCTGAAAGACGGTACAACAAAAGTATCTATTAAGTCCAAAAAATAACCGGATTTCAATAATAATCTAAAGTGCCCTATTGCCTCTACTTCTACCGACTGACCATCTCCGACATAGATGCATCTTTCAGCATCACTTGGTTTTCGGTAACTCAGGCAACCCTGCATAGAAACACAAATGTGAGTAGTAGCACCAGAATCTAACCACCATGTATTTCTAGATACTGAAGCTAAATTAAGTTCAGAACAGACCAAAATAAGAAATATACCTTTCTTAACACGCCAAGCAGCATACTTGGTACATTCCTTCTTAGTATGTCCAGGCTTATTACAGAAGAAACATGTTATCTCAACTTTCTGTTTCTTTTGTTCTGGACCCTTATAAGCAGCAACCTTATTATCCTTATTCTTTCGTTTGCCCTTATCCTTGGAAGTGCTAGCCAGATGAGCACATTCGGTCTTGTCTTGCTTCAATCTCTCTTCCTCTTGCACACAAAATGAAATGAGCTCATTAAGAGTCCATTTATCCTTTTGACAGTTATAACTGACCTTGAATTGATTAAATTGTGAAGGAAGAGAGATGAGAACCAAATGCACGAGGAAATCATCAGATAACTCGAGTTTCAAAGCCTTAAGTTTTGAAGCAAGATGAGACATCTCCATGATGTACTCCCGAACATTACCCTTGCTTTTGTACTTCATTGAAATCAAGCTTGCTAAAAGCGTGCTTGTTTCAGCCTTATCGTTTTTGGCAAAACGTTTCTGAATTTCTGCAAGGAAGTCACTGGCATTAGTAACCTCATTGGTTACCGCACCTCTGAAAGCTTCTGGAATGCCGCGCTTCATGATCATAAGACTTAGCCTATTTGAACGTTCCCACTTATCCCAATAAACCTCATCCTCTTGAGTACTATCCTCATTGAGTACATCGGGTTTGGGCATTCTCAAGGCTAAATCTATATCCATGCAGCCTAAGAGAATCATCATATTCTCTTTCCAGTCCTTAAAATTAGTCCCATTTAACATAGGGACATTATTGATGTTGGCAGATATAGAAGTAGTAGACATAAAAGCTGAAAATAGAGAACAAAATAAAATGAATTAAATAAACCATCATGTTCACATAAAATAAGCAATTTAAACGCATAATCTTTAAATTTAAAAAAAATTATGACATTTCAAGATACCTGGCACAACATTAATATCAAGTCTTTGGACAGTAATATTAACTGTAAGTGGTACTCTTGTTGTAGTGATCAAACATTGATGATAAGTTATGTCAAATAATAAATCTATCTTTGGATTGAGTTATTATTCACATTAAGTTACCTTTATAACCGTCACATATTTATCACCACAGGTATGTATGCAATTTGACCAAATATTAACTTTCCTTTGGGCCAGTCAATACCCGCATGAATCACATACACACAAAAAAATCTAACACCTTGAACAGACTAATCTACACGAAAGATGTCACTTTGGTGATTTTCCGCTTTAATTAGCTTATTTAAAATGCTAGATCAATAACTTAAATATCATAAAATGCTATTAAAAAATCAAAAAACAAATTCAAACTCAATTATGATATAAAATAAATAATATGCAGAGAAACAGAAATATATGAACGACGATGGTGAATGCATGGTTAAATAGTAAACTTTAAATGAAATAAAATAGAAATGACAAGAAATATATTTTCATTGCTTCAAAACATGCTCAGGATAATTAAATGAATGATACGTATGACAAAATATTTCACTAAAGTAAATACATTCTTTTGATAATGTATCCATGTAATCTGGAGTAATTTTCTAAGCCAAAAAAATGGTTCATGTTATATATCATGAATATAAAACAAAGTGTAATAGAATTGACGTTGAACATTCTTTACGACATACATAATATTACTGGGATATATTATGAACTCCACAAAACACTACCTAAATTATGTATTTTATTGATGGTCAACAATTTCACACATAATCTTATGCATAACATTGTTTTGATTCTTATATCCTTGCATGTTTATGGTGAAAACCTAAATAACAAAACGGTTTTATAATTTTTTTGCATTTCAAATACATGCACAAATGTGGCTAATGATTAGACCATTACACATAGCACTAAACTCAAGACTAATAGGATCCAAGACCAACCATAACGTGTGGAAGCGAAACATTGCCATAGTGGAGGTTATGACTGTGATGGTGTTTGGCCACTCAATTACATATAATAGGCGGAAATATAAATTCTGAGCGTGACGCTACATGTAAACTTGTAAAACAAAGATCTGTGAAAAATTTATCTGTACTTGTAATAAACCGCGTTATTTTAAATATAAAACAGTTGTTTATGACGTTTGTAAGAATGATTTGCAGATGAAAAAACCCCGATAGATATCAATTCTGGTCTGGCCTGTGACTTGCATTGAACCGATTGATTAACATGTAATCTTAATCACCTCCACATTCAGTAATAGAGGTACCAGATAGATTGTAAGTAAGAGCACCATTGTTCTGCGTTTGACGGAAGAAAAAAAAACGTGGGTGATGGATCGTGGTCTAGTCTTGACCAAAAAAACGAATTCAACGAACTTTAAGAGAGTCGAATCATGCAACCACCAGACTGAATCAGCTTGGAAATAGAATCCTGGAATTTCAGTGAGATTGTGATTACAGGGAATGCTGGATGAGTATTATGAAAGCAGAGATTTGAATGGGCAAAAACTTTGTACTCAGAATACAAAGATAGGACATCTCAGGCGACTTGAGAAGAGTATACTTCGCCTCTTTGGTGAACAGCGTTAAAAAAAAAGTTTGGAAATCTCTGCACAAGTATTAGGAAGAGTCAAGATCCCGATCTCAGAAATCCTCAGCGGCAATAGAGGGCTATGGCTTTATGGAGTTCGCTGTCACTTACAGCTGCTGAGAAGATGAGGCAAAAAATTGAGATAGGGTGAATTGGCTTTAATAATGCGGGCTAGTTTGTCGATTGCCTCAACCCAATGGCGGTTGGCTCTCGGTGTTGAGCGCTCTGGCTAGGCCGGCATACATTCTGCTTAACTTTATTCAAAACTTCGCCCAAGTCATAAAATTTTAAATTATAATGGGACGTCCAGCACTAATAATAATTATAATAATTTGATTTTAAAATTTTAAATTATTGAACACGTTTTCAGAATGAATTGGGCAACTTTTAGCATGGGAGAAAAGCGTTTGGATGGAGGCCCAGATTATTCTATAAAATGGATTCAGATGTCTCAGATTTGGTCTTGCAGGAGATGCAAATACACACTAAAAAAAACTTTGCTGTGCAGATATATTTAATAAATAAAAAACCGGATTGCTATTCAAAGCACTTATAATATTTTACTTTCTCTGAGATTCTAAAAAAAATTTCTGAAAAGAATCCATTGACAAATATATATATATATTAAATTAATAACTCAAAGAATTAATCAAGAAGTAAGCTCTGATACCACTTGTTAAATCAATCAAACAAAATGAACACCTTCTGATTAAAACAATGAGTAGAAAATTAATAGCGGAAGCATACCTGAATCCATTGAAGGAGAAACCTTACAGGAAGAGAACCCTTTGAGATGATCTTCCAATTCTAGCCACTAGATTCTGCGTCAACTTCTCTTGAGAGGATTTTCAGAAATTGGAATGCGTCGTGGTAGAATGGGGACCATAACCTTATTTATAAACCGCTAGGGCAGTTCACAATAACCGCTAGGGCAGTTTTAACTTCATCATAATTATATTTCCGCCTCTCATAGAAATAATAATTATCTAATGGTATCTACACAATAATCTCATGACAATTATACCCTTAAGCCAATTAATCAGTTATTAATTAGATCACTATATTTAGGCTTAATTAAATCATAGCACACAAATTTTAATTATTTATATGTGTGGCCCAAATTATAGTTTAATTATGAAAATTATTCTAACACATTGTTCCCTGTTGAATGCAAACAGCTTTTAAAATCCTCGCCTTTAAACTTCGAGTTCTCCGGATACAGAGATTACTCAAGGCAATCTGAACAAGCACACGTCCGCTTTCTTCGAAAATGCTATCGGTGAGTGTTTAATTTCATGAAATACTAAACAAATGTAGCGTACTTATATGGATCCTATTTAGGAACTTATTTCATACATGTCGGCTGGCTGAGATGAATTTGTTATTACATTTGTTATATGAATGTGTTATTATATTATATTATTTTATATTTAGTAAAAAAATTTATAACAAGATCAACAATTTTAATTTCCCTTGAACAGTTGTAGGAGAATATGTCAAGAAATATTATTGGTACAAGTTGTCATTGTTTAGATGTATTCAGCAATTAACCAAAGAGTAATTTGATCCATAAATCAAATTAAATGAAATGTTGATAATGGCTAAGATAATTTTGATAAATCATTAGTCACACAGTTTTAAAACTATATTTTTAAAAAGCATTCTACTCAGAATAACAATAATTGAATGTGCTTATCTGAATTCGAAATATGTTCACTATTCCTGTGAACGCGTGTGGTCTCAATATCCCAAGAGAAATGAATAAAAGAGTTTTAAAATCCCCAGTCTCAATATCCTAAGATGAATGAACTTGTGTGAAATTAATTACCTCTAAGCTTACTACATGACCACATGCTTTAATCAAGATTGGTATAGTTTTTGATGAGTTTTTATGGTGATTACCAAATAATTTATGTATGTAGCAATTAAAGGAGGAGTAAGCTCCCTGATTTTAACTCCTTCAGCAAAAACAGGACAAAGGGTTTGCAATAGCTAGTCAAGTGCTATAAGCATAAACACAACAATGAATTTGCAAACTGTCTCATACACTCCATTTTATTTGCAATTTACTTTTCATGTTTCTCTGTATTTCATTATATGACAACTACATGTAACATAGCTTTAGGTAATGTAATATATCATTTTCAAATGGAACAATAATTTCAGTAAAGACCAGACAAAACAACTAATCAGAGAGTGTGTTTTGCAATACATTTTACATTATTGCCTTCCAAAATAAACCATATAAAATGACATTACTCACCACCAACCATGTAAGATTATAAAATTAATGAGCAGTAATCTATGTCAAAAGGATAACCATGTTCCATACTATGAGAATACAACACATTTAAGAGAGAATATACAATAATTATGGAAGTAAGGCTAATTCCATATCCAACAAAGAGTCTAATGGGAGTGCATCCTTCACCACAGTATAATACAATTTACTATATTCGTTTTAGAACTATATTTCCAAAGGGAAAAAAATAATCGTAATTTCAATCTTGTCCAGGTATCCTATTGATCCCCAACTAGAGGAGATCTATCCTCTTCTCCGATTAAAACTTCTAAGGTGGTAGCTTCCCATGTATGCTGAGTGTGAAAATAAGGATGGAACACTCGGCGTGGAGCTGGAAGAATGTTGAGCGTGGAGGTTGGATCAATGATGAGCGTGGAGGTTGGAGACGGATAGAGAGGAGATGGGTCTGCCATGGGAGAGAGAGATGGAGCTGGGGAGGTAGGAGTGTTGGGAGTGAGCCGAGAGAGAGAGAGATGGAGCAGCATGGAGATGGGAGGCTGGAGCAGCGTGGATCATGGAGGATGGAGCTGGCTGGATAATAGAGGATGGAGCTGCCTGGATAATGGAGTCTAGCCGCATGGATGGTAAATGGAGTTGGCTGGGAGATGGAGTGTAGCAGCGTGCGTAATGGAGGATGGAGTTGCGTGGGAGATGGAGTTAGCAGCTTGGGTAATGGAGGATGGAGCTGCATGGGAGATGGAGTTACCAGTGTGGGTAATGGAGGATGGAGGATGGAGCTGCAGGAAGCCAGCTATCAACATGAGAATGGGCAACGTTAAGGCATTGGTGAAGGAAGCCAACAGGCTGAGCGTGAAGGGAGAAGGTAGTTGGAAGAGTGGGCGCACAAGCAGCAAAATGAAGGAGTGAAGAGGTTCATGCAAATGGGAGCATGGAGTGAATATCTGAGTGATGGAAGGTAGTGGAGGTGGCGAACATAGTGCTGAGCGTGAAGGTGGAGCCAAGGGGTGTCCCAATTCCTCCCTGTTTAGATCTCGAAGCCTCCCCTGCTTCCATCCATCATTATCCCATGGTTGTTTTTCATCCATCATAAGCCCATGAGATATAGTTTGAGGTCCATCCTCACTCACAAGATTTTGTGCAAGTTTTGGAGAGGATGTGCCCAAAAGAGGAGAGGAAATTCCAATAGTTAGAGTTTGTCCATTGGCAGTCTCCTGAATACCCTAAGCACTTTCAGTATTTGAGACAGAACAAAAAATAACACGAGAGGACTTCATATCAACATTCTCCATTAGGGTTGAAGGCATTGGAGGAGTTGAAGGGGAATGCTGAGGAACTTGAGAAGATTCATGAAAATTATGTGGTGTAGAGGAAGCCAATGATGTTGTATCATTAAACTGTTGATGTTGCTTTTTTGTTCCTGATAAAATCATACTTGAGGAAGCTGGTGATGTTTGATATTTGAGAGATGCTCGTTTGAATGTGGTAGTCATTTTTTCCTTGACTTCATATTTGCAGACCCTTGTTTTATTGGTACCAAAGAATACTGTGAACTGAGTTGTTGTTGTTGAAAAACATTCTTGTTTGGTTTGAACCTGAGGTATTCGGGGATGGGGTGACTATTTCACGATCAAGCCAACTTGATGTTAATACAAATCTTCGTTCTCTTCGTCATGTCAGGGTTGGTTCTATTTACATCGATAGGCGTCCCTATCTCAACTTTTCCAACATTTAATCTCAGATTAGGGATCAATGGCTATCTTTTCTTCCCCTTTTTCATCTAAAAACTATCTATGGTAGAAGTTTACTGAGATAAATCTCAGCGTTTTATAATGATCTATTTTTTTTTTTTGTAAGTGAGACGGACAAAATTCTATTAAAAAGATAGAGTACAAAAATGATACAAAGAGCCCACCAAGGAGCTAAAAAGACCAGAGGCACACCCCAAAAGAGACAGGATGGCCAGCTCAAAATTTACAAATCCAAAATAAAAGATATATCAAATGTCCAAAGGGGCTCACACAAAAAGCTAGCCCTGGAATAAAAAAGAGCTTAAGAAACCATTGAAAGTAACAACGAGGCCAATATGCACCAAAACTTCAGAGCCCAAAAGAAGAAGGGTATCCATCCATATGTTCTCCAAAACCAGAAGCTTGTCTGCCACAAAAAGTGGCGAGCACTTACAGGGACACCATGCCGCGCCTAATCAGAATTCAACGTCTCATGCTCTTCACTTCTAGCAGCTGGCGGGAAATAAATGCTAAGGTCGTCCATAAGCACTTCCATGGTACAAGTGTTTTCCATCTTGTTCTGCTGCATTGCTTTCAGTCCCTCAATTATCTCTTTCATCTACTTCACAGTGTTCTCCCGAGCTTGAATTTCTCGGGCTAGGAGGACTCTACACGTCCAATAAGGATTAGCAGCAATCTGGTAGCCCAAATTGGTCTCAATATCCTCTTGTAGAGATATCTCCAGATGGGCAATCCGTCCTTCGGTGGTCACCGACGTTTCCTCAACATATAAATGCGCCCAATCAAAATGCACGCGAGTGGAATCCTCACGGGTACTAGCCTCGGTTCCAGAATTAGCCCGTGTGTGTCTTTCATGACTCCCACGATTTCTACCAAATCCCCGACGAATGGACAGACAGATGTGTGGAGCCATAATTTGCAAAAGGAAAGTACTAGAGGAGGAAGAAAATCCACCAGCAATGTTAAGCCAACTAAGGCGAAGGTGAACCCAAAACAACATAACCGAAAACTGCAAAGTGCAAACAATTTTAATGGTACATATTGGGATTCCCTCGTCACCTTGCTTGAATTTATAATCCGTGACCCTGCATATCGATATGGAATTCATACCAGACCATAAATTCCCATTAGTTCCAATAATTACCTTTCTGTACCTACGAGAGAACTCGCATTCCCGAAACGCGATAATCCTGCTGAATTGGATGCTAATAATACCATCCCATCTGCAGAGAACGAGGCTGCCATCATCTTTGAATTGCATCCTGTTAGGGTAATAAAAATGAAACTTAACATGCCTGTCCTCCAGGAGTGTATAATGCAGAAGGGTAATGCACATTGGACCGGGCATATGCGTTAATGAAGCCGTCTCTTAGCCGTATTAAATACAACCCCGGTGAATGACCGCCCCTTGGTACTTGGCTGCAGAAGGAACTCGAAAGAATTGAGTGCATTAGGGGCATCAAGTGCGTATTTTGGGTTAGATACATTTTCAGTAAATTTTTAGTATATAATGCATTGAATTTCAGTTGCAAGCTATAATATATATTTTTAGTAACATTTGTGTTTTTGTCTGGATCAGAGGTGCCCCGTGAGGGGGATCATGTGATGATGAGGTCGCACGGATCACTCTCACTGATATCATTGCCCAGCGAGAGTGGGTGAACTCATGTCTGTGTACCTCTAGGGAGGATTATCCCACATGGCGTTCTTTATCGATGATGTTATCAGCAGTTGATGAGATGTTGGCCCTCTACAAGAGGGTGGGACCTCTTAGTGACATTTGGCGTCATTCATGCCATAGGAGGAGAGAGGGTATCATTGGGATCCACAAATGGGAGGACGTCAAAGTCGCAATAAGAGGGCATGATGTCAAGGGTACTTTGTTCGACATCCCACCTGACCGCCCTTCTGGTGAATCGGTTAGACTCAGGAAGTTTAAGTTGGAGGCCGCTGCACCACATCTATATGAGAGATTTGTCGGAGTGTGGGGCATGTTCCCCCACCATGACCAGGTCCCGTTGTACTTTGAAAAACATGTTTATGCAGATTTTTTTTTGGACATGCACCAAGATTACACAATCACAGGGTCCACGTTCTATGGGATCGGTAGGGGATGCTCCTACCAACATCCTGGAGCTCGGAGAGACCCTGCCTTCGTGCCACCCGCTCCGAGGTTTGTACCGCTTCTAGATAAGGCGGTGATCAGGTCGAGGGATGTGGCACAATCATCCCAGCTTGCTGCAGAGGCTAGAGATGACCTTGCAGACTCGTTGTTCAATGCCATGGGCAGTGTTGTTGTTGCTGTGCATGGAGTGCCATCTAGACCACCCCCTCCACCTACAGAGCCAGAGATAGAGTATGTCCCTACTGACATGCTCAGTATTCTCGATGTCAAGGCCCTACTGAGGTATGCTAAGTTAGCCTGATATGCATACTTTCGGTCATATCGTAGATCCGTCGCTACAGGACAGGTATACTTTTGTACAATTATGTATATATGTTCTTCATGTTACATCATATTATATGTCGTAAATTGAATGGTTAATAATACTTAAGGGAGTTGTATTCTATTGCTCCATGCAGGGAAGCACATTCATGGATCAGCTCTTTTCCAGTGAGCCAACGGTTGGTCCATGTACTTGTCCCAACCCGCAGGCGACAGTAGTCGAGGTAAGTTATAATTTATGTTATAATTTAATTTGAGTTTATTATTTCCTAGTTTAAATCATTTATGTTTTATTTTTTAATTTTTGAGATTTTATGTTTAGATCTTAAGCTCAAATGAATTTCAAATTGTAAAGGGAAAAGGAAAGGGGGGTAGATCCTGATGAAGGACATGAGGACAACGATGGTCCTCACGAGCAGGGTCGAGACTTAGATGTGAGTTTTAATTTATGTTCCAATTCATGTTATTTAGTCACATTTAGTAATTGATTTTTGTACTTTATGTTTCAATTTTTGAATTATAACTTAAATTATGTTAAGTAGTTTTAATTTTTAATAAATCTAACTTACTACATGCAATGGCATATTACACAGTCATCGCTACAGGTGGAGCTCGAGTACATGGTCCTGATGAAGGGCCATCTACCCATATTCCTACCCAGATCATTAAGAACAATCATCAAGCATGATTAAACCATATTCGACCATGGTCACCCTTAGTCAATAACTTGCTCAAACATGGTTATTGATTGTTAAACATAATCAACCATGGAAAAACTTCTTTAGCCATATTGAATCAAGGCAAACAAAATTCAAATGTAATCTAGCTCAACCAACCTCAATTGTAATCTAACGAGGTCAAACATGGCAAGACATGCCCCTCTTTTGGTCAACCATACTCAACTATAATCAATCAATATATGTGTGTCAACATGGTCAACCATTGTTAAACCATAATTAACAATAGTTATTATTTTTAATTATTGACATTTGAAGGCTAAAATTAATTTTTAATAATATTAAACTGTGTCACATTGGAACCTAACCTTTACAATGTTTGCAATTGTAACGTATTAATTAAACATTAAAATTATTAATTCATTACAAACTATATTCTCAAGTGTATATACATTTAATATTAAAATTTGATATTATTGTTATTGACTTTTAATATTATTGAAGTCAAACTTTAGTGTTATTTTCATTTAGACTTTAATTATATTTATCATTAATAACAACAACAATAATAATAATTAAATCCATAAATTAGATTTACAACACCAATAACTATAATTGTAGTAATAATAACATTCATTTTTATAATAATTTGAACAATATTATTGACAACATTATTAATATTAAAAATTTTAATATTAATATTAAAAATAGTTTTCACACTTTTTATATTAGAATATTTATAACTTTAATCTATCCTATTTATTAAATATTAAATTATGACATATTATCGATTCAATCTAAATTATTGTTTATTAAACATTACATGTTAAATAACATGTTTTTTAATTAAAACATTACTTTTTATAATATTAATCATTCTACAACAAGGGAAAAAGCTATGTGGCAGCTTAGTCCCTACCACAGGGAGTGGGCCACGCGCCACCCGCAGCTACCCACCCGCCACCGGCAGCTACCCAGAAGAAAAAGCATAAGTGAGACGGCTAGAGCACATGGAAGAGAAGGGTGAACGTTTCAATGGTTGGAGCAGGTGTTAGGCTAGAGGGAAGTTTGAGCAAAACCATTGGCGCACTAAGCTGTAAGTCTCCATCAAAGTAGTAAGACAACATCGCGATGCTTGAGCACAAATGTTGCAACAATAAGTCAAGATGTCCGAGTTCAAGGTCTGTGAGGGAAGAGGCCGCGTCTTGGAAATAAATTCGCATTTAATTCTGAAAATTTGTGTTTGGAAGTTGCTGCTGCTACAACTTCTATACAACTCTCGTGTTCGTGCAGGAATAGTACCCCGCGACGTGAAGGTGGAAAACATAATTCCTTGCTTGTCTATTCAGAACAATGAATTTCGCCTTCGAAACTCAAAACCAACAGAAAACCTGGAAGCCAGACTTTGGACAAAGTTTTGTGTATTCAGAGTCTAAAGGAAATGTCGCGCACGGAATCCGTATTTGATGTAGAAATTCAAAGGACCCTGTCTAAACTTGATGATGATAACTACGATGAAGAATAGGCTATTGCTTCTTCTTGTATTGCTCTTGCTTCTTCTTGTACTGCTGCGGATGTGACCCCTTCCTTATTTTTAGCTTCTTCGGATTTAGAAGAATATTCGACTAATCTGTTTCTTACCATGGTGAGCGAAGATTTACAAGCCAATTCTAGCATTGTGCGGCTGTCAATCCGTAACAGTTGATGTTATCAATTATTAATTGCTGAATTTGAAGAGAAATTTTGGTCGTCGAGTGATTATGCTTCTGCCAATGGTTCCAATGGCCTGTCGGAGCTTCCGTTAAGTATAACTGATCTCGAAAGCCTAGAGTTTACAGAATCACGTCGTGGTAGTAAAGTGTTTTTGGACTATTTGCAGGTAACATTAGTTCAAGACATTTATGTTTTTGTTAATAAAATAAACATAAATTCATGGCATTTGTAAGTAAAATCACCATGGAAACCAAAAACCATTGAAAGTAAAACCACCATGGAAACCAAACCAAAAACCATTGAAACTAAAAAACACCATTGAAAACAAAACAAAAACATTTCAAAACATTTTTTTGTTTTAATTTATGTTCTATTTATTTTTTTAAATTATTAATATTTTTTTTATGTCAACCCGTAGCATTTCAGAGCATAAATGCTACCGATTTTATTTTAAAATGTGTTTTGAAAAACAGGAATGCTTCCCGTTTTTTTTCAATCATTTGAGAACGCCAAGAAAATTGAAAACAAATAATCATATTAGGTTGCCAGTTTAACAAAAACCATTAATATTGAATATTTTTAATATTTATATTATAAAACTTTATTAATTTAAAAATAAAAAGAATAACATTTTTTTAATATTTAATTAATGATAATATTGATTCAAAATCTAAACATAAACCATAATAATGAAAATAATAATATTAATAATTTATTATTAATAACATTATATAAATACATATTTTTATATTTATACATATAATATCATAAAATACTTATATATAAAAAATAATATTGTAATGTTATTCTCACTTTTCAATAATATATACACATTTTCATTTTTAAAAACATGCTTACGTGTATAAAAATAGAATACACACTAAGTTGCCTTCCATTTCACTACACTAAATAATATTCAAAATATATAATTTTTCTTTTAATTTTTTAATAATATATATTATATAACATTTTAAAAATAAATTCAAATATTATGTAATTAAATTTAAATATGTTTACTAAATTCAATATTTATTAATATAATTATCTTTCAATATAAACTAATAATTTTATAAAATATTTTGTAATAACCTATATAATTAATAGTTATTGAAGCTTATCTTATAAAAACAACAATTTATAAATGAAAGGATGAATATAAATTATATATCAAATATGTACAATCACTAGTGTTGAAATGTAAATATTTAATTTTAAATTTGTTTCATTATGTGAAATGAGATGTATAACAGGCCTTACATATGACGTTCACCTCTAGATTCAAAGGTCTTTGCATGCATTATTTAGATTATACATACAAATGCAATAGCCTAAAATTCTCCATTAATTATCAATCCAAGTTCTTATGCGGTTTCCTCTATGCTATGTGTTATAATTTTGGAACAAATAGTGATATTGTTTAATTGTTTTCATGTCATTATATCTAGTTTGAATTTGTAAAATGGGTAATAATCTTGTTGTGCAATTACAACCACATGAATAGGTAGTCATTGCCAAATGATAAAAATATCTCAAGTTTGGTTGAATTTCAATTATAGTATAGTGTTTAATTTATTTCTCCTTAAAATTTGATTGTGTTTGTATATTTGTTTAGTCCTTGAGAGGTTAGTATATTTGTTTAGTCCTTAATTTCTTCCCGAACCATGGTCCAAAACCCATCCCTAGTGCACAAAACTTAATGTTTCCATCCATATCCAACTTTAAATGCAAACCTATCACTAGTAATCAAAACCTTAAAATGACATTAATTCCTACACATAGAGACTATGAATATTTTCAACAAGACATGTGTGTCGACCATATCTATTGGTCCTAGATTCCTAAAATCTTATTTTAGGGCCCAATGTAGAGGTCCATAGGTCCATGATTGCTCGACTAGTACTAACTTATGAGATTTATAGGTCCATGGTTGTTCATTCAAATTTATTATCGATTACGAGAAGCATTTCTAGATAATAAAACAATTCCTTTTGGTGGTAGATACATCATTCATTTGGGATACTTTGGTCAATTACCACATGTGAGTGATAACCCTATATATGCATACAACACAACTGATTTTTTTTATCACATAGTCCAACCCTCTCCCAATGATAAACACATAGGCTTACGATGAACATGTTACTAACCATTCCATGCATAGACACATTAACACTTCATGCCTTTACATAAGAAGAACTTGCATCATTATCTATAATCAACTAGGATCATCCTTACAATATCAAGCAATAGGTTAGTATGCATCATACCTTTACATAGGTTAGTATGGGTAAATTTAAAAGGTAGATTATCGAGACTCAAACATGTAGCGAGCCCCATTTGACTTACGCTTTATTCTATTTCCTCTCCATCTCATGCCTGTATGTTGTCGCAACAAGTGTTGAACAACTAAATTTGATGCCTAGGCCCATATGATGCTAGCGTTGCTAATAAAAATGATATTGGAAATTGAAACTGGAATTGAAATGTAAATTTCAAAATGAAAATGAAAATGATATTGATATTGGAAATTGATATTTAAACTGACCATTGCCATTCGGTGGTTATTTTCTAACACAATTTTCACACAACTAATGCTGTTCCATTGATTTTATTCGAAGTGTCACCAACCAATTCAAAATTGACACAGATTGCAATCATAATGAACTCTGCTTTATTAACTAATCCGAAATCATTAAGAAATTAAGATTCCAATCAAATTTAGTTAAAACTACAGTTTTTGACATTTACACTGATGAAATGAAGATTTCTAAAAAAAAGTTGAAACTAATGACAGAGTTCCTCCTGTGCCATGTTTTCATCACCACCACAATTTTCTAGTACAGTTCTCACTAAATCCACAGGAAATCCCATATCTACCAACCTTTGAACATTCTGTTCCATTATTCCAAGATCTGCCAGCCATGGCAAAAGTTCGAGTCCAGTAACGGGCGGTGCTTACAAATGCTTCGTTGTCGCTAAGGTATTGCCCTGCCACGACAGCATCCAGACGATCATTAGGCTCTGGCGCGGAAAGCAAGGCTTGCAAAGAAAGTAAGGTTGTATTCAATGTTAGTGCCGCACTCCAGTTATCTTTGAGAGTATCCAAGCATATTGCACCATTTGCACTGCTGATATTAGGATGCCACACTTTGGTAATAAATTGCATTTTGGGGGGCGCAAACGGGTAGTTCTCAGGCACACGAATGTCAATTTGAAATGTGCCCTCTTCGTAAGGAGTACCCGCAGGGCCTCCAATAGACGCGCACAGGTGTAACGAATCATTGTCTTCGCACAACTTGATGGTTATCCCTGTTAGATGCTTAGTTTTCTGTATCTGATTTATCTCCTTCTGTACACGTCCAACACCCAACACCATTGTTCCGGATACAGAGATTACTCAAGGCAATCTGAACAAGCACACGTCCGCTTTCTTCGAAAATGCTATCGGTGAGTGTTTAATTTCATGAAATACTAAACAATAGTTAAACCATAATTAACAATAGTTATTATTTTTAATTATTGACATTTGAAGGCTAAAATTAATTTTTAATAATATTAAACTATGTCACATTGGAACCTAACCTTTACAATGTTTGCAAGTGTAACGTATTAATTAAACATTAAAATTATTAATTCATTACAAACTATATTCTCAAGTGTATATACATTTAATATTAAAATTTGATATTATTGTTATTGACTTTTAATATTATTGAAGTCAAACTTTAGTGTTATTTTGATTTAGACTTTAATTATATTTATCATTAATAACAACAACAATAATAATAATTAAATCCATAAATTAGATTTACAACACCAATAACTATAATCGTAGTAATAATACCATTCATATTTATAATAATTTGAACAATATTATTGACAACATTATTAATATTAAAAATTTTAATATTAATATTAAAAATAGTTTTCACATTTTTTATATTAGACTATTTATAACTTTAATCCTATTTATTAAATATTAAATTATGACATATTATCGATTTAATCTAAATTATTGTTTATTAAACATTACATGTTAAATAACATGTTTTTTAATTAAAACATTACTTTTTATAATATTAATCATTCTACAACGAGGGAAAAAGCTATGTGGCAGCTTAGTCCCTGCCAAAGGGAGTGGGCCACGTGCCACGTGCAGCTACCCACCCGCCACCGTCACCTACCCAGAAGAAAAAGCATAAGTGAGAAGGCTAGAGCACATGGAAGAGAAGGGTGAATGTTTCAAAGGTTGGAGCAGGTGTTAGGCTAGAGGGAAGTTTGAGCAAAACCATTGGCGCACTAAGCTGTAAGTCTCCGTCAAAGTAGTAAGACAACATCGCGATGCTTGAGCACAAATGTTGCAACAATAAGTCAAGATGTTTGAGTTCAAGGTCTGTGAGGGAAGAGGCCGCTTCTTGTAAATAAATTCGCATTTAATTCAGAAAATTTGTGTTTGGAAGTTGTTGCTGCTACAACTTCTATACAACTCTCGTGTTCGTGCAGGAATAGTACCCCGCGACGTGAAGGTGGAAAACATAATTCCTTGCTTGTCTATTCAGAACAATGAATTTCGCCTTCGAAACTCAAAACCAACAGAAAACCTGGAAGCCAGACTTTGGACAAATTTTTGTGTATTCAGAATCTAGAGGAATTGTCGCGCACGGAATCCGTATTTGATGTAGAAATTCAAAGGACCCTGTCTAAACTTGATGATGATAACTACGATGAAGAATAGGCTATTGCTTCTTCTTGTATTGCTGTTGCTTCTTCTTGTACTGTTGCGGATGTGACCCCTTCCTTATTTTTAGCTTCTTCGGATTTAGAAGAATATTCGACTGATATGTTTCTTACCATGGTGAGCGAAGATTTACAAGCCAATTCTCGCGTTGTACGGCCGTCAGTCCGTACCAGTTCATGTTATCAATTATTAATTGTTGAATTTGAAGAGAAATTTTGGTCGTCGAGTGATTATGCTTCTGCCAATGGTTCCAATGGCCTGTCGGAGCTTCCGTTTAGTATAATTGATCTGGAAAGCCTAGAGTTTACAGAATCACGTCGTGGTAGTGAAGCGTTTTTGGACTATTTGCAGGTAACATTAGTTCAAGACATTTATGTTTCTGTTAATAAAATAAACATAAATTCATGGCATTTGTAAGTATTTTCCATTCGCTTGGACAAAGGAAATCAAGAAATAGCAAAACTTTATAAAATTACGACGAAAACAAAGCTTTATTTAAAGGAACATATAATTGTTGATATGCGCCTTACAATTGAAAAGTTTAACAGAGGTTATCCTACTGTATGTTACATTCAGGGCCACTTCCGTAGGTAAAAGTTAAGATAACCTCGTAACCATATTTAATTCATTCCGTTGAATTTTCTTGAAAGGTTAAAGTTGAACCAAGCTTTGACTAAACCCTATGTATTTTCATGTGAGTGCCCTCTGAAAGGAGCTCATGAGGTACTTAAAGAGCTTCTATTTCAGCATACTTCATCTTATTCAACTCCACCTATTTTAATTCAAATTAATTTAAAGTAACTTCCTATGCGAGTGACCCCAACCATAGTCCATACTGCAGTGCCTTGGAAAGGTTGTAATTAACTTATCATTACTTGAAAGAGTAGAAAAGCTTACCTTTTATATGCTTAAAAGCCCATTAAAAGATGCTTTTTTTAGCATGCCAGCAAAACCAATCCATTGGACTGATCCTGAATGGAATTCTAGCATCGTTGGTAAGGTAGACATAATTGAGAATACGATCTTACATATATTGGTAACCCGGTGCTTCTCAGCATGTTGTGTTATTGTAATCCGTTCTTGCTACCATGTTTTCGTTAGCAGCAGCCTGACCACGAGCTATATTTTTTATAGAAGTAAATCTAGATGTTATTGGTTGGCTAGAGTGGAGTGCAAATTGCAATCCTGTTGATTGATTCATCGAAAGGGTTTTCTTAGTCCTAGAATTCTGAGGCTCACAAATATTCTGGGAAATATGTTTTTATCCTTAAGCTAAGGAATCAGTAGTTCCCAGGTCTTCAGACTTGATACAAAAGAAAATATCTTTTTTCTTTTAATCTTTGTAAAGAATGGAAGTAGGTAGAACTCATGTCATATATTAAGGTTTAACATAGTATCATCTGTGTGACTGATCTACTCTACTACAAATTGTCAATTGTAATCCTTTTGTATTCTCTTTATGCATTAATTTTTTACTATGAATCAAGTATTGATGTTTTGACTTGATCTACTTTTTTGGTATGCTTTTGCAATGGTGCATGTAAGAAAAGATTGGTCTGCTTTTGCAATGGTGCATGTAAGAAAAGATTGGTCTGCTTTTTTATGTGCGAGTTCCTTTTTCCAAGAATCATCTTCAGAAGAGATGTTACCTCGACTTTGGTTTGGCTACTTATAGATATTATCATGGGTTGTCATCTCAAATGCAATTGACTGTTCCAACAGTTCTGCATTTCTTTCGTATTGCAAGCTTGTTGGAAGTTCAATTTTGTCGATAATTGCACCAATAAGAGGACATGGGCATGAACATGTTCCTACTACAACTTGTTCACCTAGTACTATTCTCACGGCCGCTCCAACTGGGTCTCCTCTTCCATTTCCTATGAAGACTCATTCACATGCTTCATGCAGTTTAACCACAGCTTCTGAACATAAGAGAAAATGGTCAACACCTGCTTCTGATGTCTTACCACCCCTGCAGTGATATCTACTCATGTTCCTATTCTTGCATCTACAACATTAGAACCTCTTTAATCATGAGGAAAACAATGTTCATTGTGTGGAGAAATTTGAGTGTGGGGATTCCACACCTTCAAGTGCTACTAATATGATATTTGTATACGACGAAGCTCGATGAGTTCAAACCCTTTGTATTTTGAGAGGCCCAATGAAATATTGGTTGAATCTAGCAACCAAGTGTTCGCATGTTCCTGCATTCCATCAGTGAACCAAACGTGTGTAAAGTCTTCTCCAAAGCTTGTAGATTCTCACAACGTGCTAGAAATGTATTATTATCATTGCATGAGAAAAATAGACTACATGAAAAGGGTTTATGGGAATATAATGTTGCGGCTACATTTAGAGCTCCACTATTGTCGATAATGGAACAATGGAAGAAGAACAAGGCGTTCCTCATGTGAGCAAAGATTTCTGGTTGGACTAATAGTACACAATGACAATTGCAAATTGAAAACAAGTGAAGTGTAAAAATGTGCCCTGCCAAACAGGGCAGGTGTAATTTTCTGCAATTTTCTAAATTGTTTTTAAACTACTAAAAATTTCAATCCTTGCGCATGCATTTACCTCAAATCCGGGTTGTCCTTAACCCTTGAGAAAATCAATTTTTTGTTTTCAAAAAATAACAAATGTATTTTCAATTTAAAAAAAAAAAGGTTAAATACACTATCTTCTAAAACATTGTAAAAACATTAACGAGCATAACCAAAAAATTGACGATTAATACAGGTCAAAGAGCTTTGAGTGTATATCCCTGCCTTGGCAGGGACTAATAATATTTATTATTATATATTTTAAAAATATTAATCATTAATATAAATCATAAATTTTATATATATTATTAATCATCTTAAACTAATAATCATCATTAATATATTTTTTTTTGTAAGCTTATAATCACACTAATTCATAAAAATAAAAGCACAAAATATACTAAGTTTACGGGCATCCCGTGGCAAGAAAACATCCCATTATGGTCATGCGCATACCTCACCCATAAGAGAAAACAACATGTTAATATAAGGAGTTATACATGTATGAATATGAGGATCAGTTTTTATCAAATATGTGAAGCATAAAACTAAAAAAGAGACAAGATGCTTAGTGGCCTGGGCTCGCTTACAAGAAAGCTTAAAAAGAGGTGAAAACATAGCATAGGTGGAGCTGAGCATGACTGCGACGTGGAGGCTTTGAACGCGTCCTTGCTCTTAACAACTTCATAGTTGTTTGGTTTGTCGTTAGTGGTGTCGGTGGTTGATTCTCTAGTTCGACCTTGACTGCTGGTTCCTTTCCCTCATTATGAGCGTGAGAGTCGTCGAATCCTTCAAAGAGCTCATGTATGCCGTGGTTCGCAACGATGGTCTGGAGGAGAGGCGAAGGTATGCGATAATGAGGGTCACATCCGCACACCAGTTCACAAGTGCTTGGCCTCTATCCCTCAGCTCGAAGATACGCGCTTGACGATCTTCCTCTGCTTCGTTGAGATCATTTCGAAGAAGAAGCACAGCATCAATCATTCTGTCAAGATACCCAAGGAGACCGGAGTTGGATTTGTCCTGGTCCGGTTGATTGGTGCTGCCACCCCTCGTGCATTTGTGCCCATGCCGCGCCATGAAGAAGGTCGTTCCAGCAGTTTAATTATCTTAAATATGTGCGCCGGGCCATTGCCATTCCGTGGCTATTTTCTATCTCAATTTTCACACAACTAATGCTGTTCCATTGATTTTATTCGAAGTGTGACCAACCAATTCAAAATTGACACAGATTGCAATCATAGTGAACTCAGCTTTATTAACTAATCCGAAATCATTAAGAAATTAAGATTCCAATCAAATTTAGTTAAAACTACAGTTTTTGACATTTACACTGATCAAATGAGGATTTCTAAAAAAAATTGAAACTAATGACAGAGTTCCTCCTGTGCCATGTTTTCATCACCACCACAATTTTCTAATACAGTTCTCACTAAATCCACAGGAAATCCCATGTCTACCAACCTTTGAACCTTCTGTTCCATTATTCCAACATCTTCCCCCATGGCAAAAGTTCGAGTCCAGTAACGAGCGGTGCTTACAAATGCTTCGTTGTCGCTAAGGTATTGCCCAGCCACGACAGCATCCAGAGGATCATTAGGCTCTGGCGCGGAAAGCAAGGCTTGCAAAGAAAGTAAGGTTGTATTCAATGTTAGTGCTGCACTCCAGTTATCTTTGAGAGTATCCAAGCATATTGCACCATTTGCACTGCTGATATTAGGATGCCACACTTTGGTAATAAATTGCATTTTGGGCGGCGCAAACGGATAGTTCTCAGGCACACGAATGTTAATTTGAAATGTGCCCCCTTCGTAAGGAGTACCCGCAGGGCCTCCAATAGACGCGCACAGGTGTAACGAATTATTGTCTTCGCACAACTTGATGGTTATCCCTGTTAGATGCTTAGTTTTCTGTATCTGATTTATCTCCTTCTGTACACGTCCAACACCCAACACCATTGTGTTAAATCAATCAAACAAAATGAACACCTTCTGATTAAAACAATGAGTAGAAAATTAATAGCGGAAGCATACCTGAATCCATTGAAGGAGAAACCTTACAGGAAGAGAACCCTTTGAGATGATCTTCCAATTCTAGCCACTAGATTCTGCGTCAACTTCTCTTGAGAGGATTTTCAGAAATTGGAATGCGTCGTGGTAGAATGGGGACCATAACCTTATTTATAAACCGCTAGGGCAGTTCACAATAACCGCTAGGGCAGTTTTAACTTCATCATAATTATATTTCCGCCTCTCATAGAAATAATAATTATCTAATGGTATCTACACAATAATCTCATGACAATTATACCCTTAAGCCAATTAATCAGTTATTAATTAGATCACTATATTTAGGCTTAATTAAATGATAGCACACAAATTTTAATTATTTATATGTGTGGCCCAAATTATAGATTAATTATGAAAATTATTCTAACAATCTCCCACTGGGCCACATGCATATGTAATCAAATAAATGTGCTTAACCTTATGAGCTCAAAATTTGCTATCATGTCCTTAGGGTATCCGAACAATCTGGTCCATTAACTATACTGACATAGGATCAAGGTGGCCTTTGTTACATCAATCGTTACTAGACCAATCAATGGTCACATATATCAACATAGCTAAATGACATAGATCAATCATGAGTGCATAGCATGGAAATTACATGCAATGTGATCTATTCATGTCTATTTCCAACTGGTCCTACTTAACTTTATTAAGATCAAATTTTTATCATAATTTAACAGAGTGCAATAACATGAATACTTTATTTCTGCAGAACACAATCCAAATGTATAGATAAAGTCTAAACATAACATAGAGCAATATACAATGAATAATATAAACTCCCACTAAATCTGAATATCCTCAAATGAGACAACACCCATATGAGCAGTGTGCTCATGAAAGACCTTGGGTGGTAATCCATTTGTAAGCGGATCCGCTATCATGGAGTTTGTTCCAATATGCTCTATGGATATCTGTCCACTCTGTACTTTTTCTTTTACAACTAGGAACTTGATATCAATGTATTTTGATTTTGTAGAACTCCTGTTGTTATTGGAATATAAAACTGCTGATTTATTGTCACAAAATATCTTCAGTGGTCTTTCAATACCATCCAGAACACGCAGCCCAGTGACAAAATTTCGTAGCCATATTCCTTGATTGGATGCCCCATAACATGCTACAAACTCTGCTTCCATGGTGGATGAAGTTATGAGTGTTTGTTTGGAAGACCTCCATGAAATTGCTCCACCAGCCAACAGATAAATATAGCCTGATGTGGATCTTCTGCTGTCTTGGCATCCAGCAAAGTCGGAGTCGGAATACCCAGTGATCTCTAACTGATCCGATCTCCTATATGTACGCATGTACTCTTTTGTTCTCTGTAAATATCTCATAACCCTCTTGGCTGCTCTCCAATGATCCATTCCAGGGTTACTTAGATATCTGTCTAACATGCCAACAATGTACGCAATATCCGGACGTGTACATACCTGAGCATACATTAGACTCCCCACAGCCGAAGCGTAAGGAATCTTCTGCATTTCTTGACTTTCTAAACTATTTTTAGGGCATTGATTAAGACTGAATTTGTCTCCTTTAGCGACAGGGGTATCACCTGGTTTGCTATTTTGCATGCCATACCTTTTGAGAACTTTATCAATATAGGTCCTTTGTGACAATCCTAAAATACCCCTAGAACGATCTCGGAGTATTTGGATTCCTAAGACAAAGGAAGCATCACCAAGATCTTTCATCTCAAAATGTTTTGATAAAAATCTCTTGGTGTCGTGCAATATGCTACTATCATTTGTGGCTAGCAATATGTCATCGACATATAAAACCAGGAAAATATACTTACTCCCACTGAATTTGTGATACACACATTCATCCATAAGATTTGCCTCAAAACCACATGAGACAATAATTTGATGAAACTTGAAGTACCACTGACGAGAAGCTTGCTTGAGCCCATAAATGGATTTAGTTAATTTACAAACCATATTCTTTGAGCCTTCGGACACAAAATTTTCTGGTTGTACCATATAAATTGTTTCATCAATGTCACCATTGAGAAACGCTGTTTTAACATCCATTTGATGTAACTCAAGATCATACTGTGCAACTAGTGCCATGATTATCCTGAAAGAGTCCTTCGTAGAAACTGGAGAGAAGGTCTCTTTGAAGTCAATTCCTTCTTTTTGAGTAAAGCCTTTAGCTACAAGACGTGCTTTATATCTTTCTACATTACCATTTGAATCCCTCTTGGTTTTAAATATCCATTTACAACCAATGGGCTTCGTACCAACTGGTAATGGGACAAGTTCCCAAACTTTATTGTCTTGCATAGATTTGTACTCTTCATTCATGGCTTCAATCCATTTCTGAGAGTTGGAACTTTTCATGGCTTGCTGGAAGTTGATTGGATCATCTTCCATCATTCCACTTTCTACCTCATGTTCCTGGAGATATACGATATAATCGTCCGAAATTGCACTTCTCCTCTCTCTAGTGGATCTCCTTAATGGCATATTTTCTTGAGGTTGTTGAGTTTGTTCTTCAGGAGCAATGTCCTCATTTGCAATGGGTTGAACAATATTGTCTGTTGGTTGAGGATCCAAGTTTACTTCTTGATCAATGATAGGTAGTGAAACCTGTACATTATCAAAAACAATAGTAGATCCCTCTTCCTCCTCAAAGACAATATTCCTAGCCTGATTTCTCCCCCCAAACTCAACATCCTCAAAAAATGTTGCAGTTCCCGTCTCAAAAATTGACCTAATAGTAGGATCATAAAATTTAAAACCCCTTGATCGTTCTGCATAGCCAATAAAGTAGCTCCTAACTGTTTTAGAGTCCAGTTTCTTTTCATGAGGCTTATAAGGTCTCGCTTCAGCTGGACATCCCCAAATATGAAAATGCTTTAAACTGAGCTTTCGACCTGTCCAAAGCTCATAAGGCGTTTTAGCAGCCGCTTTAGTTGGCACCCGATTTAGGATATAAGCTGCCGTTTTGAGTGCTTCACCCCAGAGTTTTTCGGGTAAAGTAGAATGACTAATCATACTCCTTACCATGTCCTTAAGAGTTCGGTTTCGTCTTTCTGCTACACCATTCATGCTAGGTGATCCTGGCATGGTGTATTGAGGGACGATCCCACATTCCTCTAGGTATTTAGCAAATGGTCCTGGACGTTGTTCACCTGATCCGTCATATCTACCATAGTATTCACCACCACGGTCAGATCTGACGATCTTTATTCTTTTGTTGAGTTGTAACTCAACTTCTGCTTTAAATGTTTTGAACACGTCCAATGATTGTGATTTCTCATGTATAAGAAATAGGTAGCCATATCTTGAATAGTCATCTATGAATGTTATAAAGTACTGTTGACCATTCCAAGATGTCGTAGGGTATGGTCCACAGATATCTGTATGAATTAATTCTAAGACGTCTGTAGCTCTATTGGCACCTAATTTCTTTGTTTTGGTCTGTTTTCCTTTAATACACTCAACACAAATATCAAAATCTGAAAAGTCAAGTGATTCCAAAATCCCATCGGACACAAGTCGCTCAACTCTAGATTTAGAGATATGACCTAGGCGTTTGTGCCACAATGAGGCCGAATTATCTTTATTCAATTTACGCTTTGTACCTCGTGATTCCACATGCAAGGTTTCATTATAGGACGGAACAGTTTCCAACAAATATAGATTATCATAAACATTAAGTAAACCGGTTCCAACAACATTTGAATGAATAGATAATGTAAATTTATTATTTCCAAATGAACAACAATAACCTGATTTGTCCAAAACAGAAACTGAAATTAAATTCCGTCTGAAAGACGGTACAACAAAAGTATCTATTAAGTCCAAAAAATAACCGGATTTCAATAATAATCTAAAGTGCCCTATTGCCTCTACTTCTACCGACTGACCATCTCCGACATAGATGCATCTTTCAGCATCACTTGGTTTTCGGTAACTCAGGCAACCCTGCATAGAAACACAAATGTGAGTAGTAGCACCAGAATCTAACCACCATGTATTTCTAGATACTGAAGCTAAATTAACTTCAGAACAGACCAAAATAAGAAATATACCTTTCTTAACACGCCAAGCAGCATACTTGGTACATTCCTTCTTAGTATGTCCAGGCTTATTATAGAAGAAACATGTTATCTCAACTTTTTGTTTCTTTTGTTCTGGACCCTTATAAGCAGCAACCTTATTATCCTTATTCTTTCGTTTGCCCTTATCCTTGGAAGTGCTAGCCAGATGAGCACTTTCGGTCTTGTCTTGCTTCAATCTCTCTTCCTCTTGCACACAAAATGAAATGAGCTCATTAAGAGTCCATTTATCCTTTTGACAGTTATAACTGACCTTGAATTGATTAAATTGTGAAGGAAGAGAGATGAGAACCAAATGCACGAGGAAATCATCAGATAACTCGAGTTTCAAAGCCTTAAGTTTTGAAGCAAGATGAGACATCTCCATGATGTACTCCCGAACATTACCCTTGCTTTTGTACTTCATTGAAATCAAGCTTGCTAAAAGCGTGCTTGTTTCAGCCTTATCGTTTTTGGCAAAACGTTTCTGAATTTCTGCAAGGAAGTCACTGGCATTAGTAACCTCATTGGTTACCGCACCTCTGAAAGCTTCTGGAATGCCGCGCTTCATGATCATAAGACTTAGCCTATTTGAACGTTCCCACTTATCCCAATAAACCTCATCCTCTTGAGTACTATCCTCATTGAGTACATCGGGTTTGGGCATTCTCAAGGCTAAATCTATATCCATGCAGCCTAAGAGAATCATCATATTCTCTTTCCAGTCCTTAAAATTAGTCCCATTTAACATAGGGACATTATTGATGTTGGCAGATATAGAAGTAGTAGACATAAAAGCTGAAAATAGAGAACAAAATAAAATGAATTAAATAAACCATCATGTTCACATAAAATAAGCAATTTAAACGCATAATCTTTAAATTTAAAAAAAATTATGACATTTCAAGATACCTGGCACAACATTAATATCAAGTCTTTGGACAGTAATATTAACTGTAAGTGGTACTCTTGTTGTAGTGATCAAACATTGATGATAAGTTATGTCAAATAATAAATCTATCTTTGGATTGAGTTATTATTCACATTAAGTTACCTTTATAACCGTCACATATTTATCACCACAGGTATGTATGCAATTTGACCAAATATTAACTTTCCTTTGGGCCAGTCAATACCCGCATGAATCACATACACACAAAAAAATCTAACACCTTGAACAGACTAATCTACACGAAAGATGTCACTTTGGTGATTTTCCGCTTTAATTAGCTTATTTAAAATGCTAGATCAATAACTTAAATATCATAAAATGCTATTAAAAAATCAAAAAACAAATTCAAACTCAATTATGATATAAAATAAATAATATGCAGAGAAACAGAAATATATGAACGACGATGGTGAACGCATGGTTAAATAGTAAACTTTAAATGAAATAAAATAGAAATGACAAGAAATATATTTTCATTGCTTCAAAACATGCTCAGGATAATTAAATGAATGATACGTATGACAAAATCTTTCACTAAAGTAAATACATTCTTTTGATAATGTATCCATGTAATCTGGAGTAATTTTCTAAGCCAAAAAAATGGTTCATGTTATATATCATGAATATAAAACAAAGTGTAATAGAATTGACGTTGAACATTCTTTACGACATACATAATATTACTGGGATATATTATGAACTCCACAAAACACTACCTAAATTATGTATTTTATTGATGGTCAACAATTTTACACATAATCTTATGCATAACATTGTTTTGATTGTTATATCCTTGCATGTTTATGGTGAAAACCTAAATAACAAAACGGTTTTATAATTTTTTTGCATTTCAAATACATGCACAAATGTGGCTAATGATTAGACCATTACACATAGCACTAAACTCAAGACTAATAGGATCCAAGACCAACCATAACGTGTGGAAGCGAAACATTGCCATAGTGGAGGTTATGACTGTGATGGTGTTTGGCCACTCAATTACATATAATAGGCGGAAATATAAATTCTGAGCGTGACGCTACATGTAAACTTGTAAAACAAAGATCTGTGAAAAATTTATCTGTACTTGTAATAAACCGCGTTATTTTAAATATAAAACAGTTGTTTATGACGTTTGTAAGAATGATTTGCAGATGAAAAAACCCCGATAGATATCAATTCTGGTCTGGCCTGTGACTTGCATTGAACCGATTGATTAACATGTAATCTTAATCACCTCCACATTCAGTAATAGAGGTACCAGATAGATTGTAAGTAAGAGCACCATTGTTCTGCGTTTGACGGAAGAAAAAAAAACGTGGGTGATGGATCGTGGTCTAGTCTTGACCAAAAAAACGAATTCAACGAACTTTAAGAGAGTCGAATCATGCAACCACCAGACTGAATCAGCTTGGAAATAGAATCCTGGAATTTCAGTGAGATTGTGATTACAGGGAATGCTGGATGAGTATTATGAAAGCAGAGATTTGAATGGGCAAAAACTTTGTACTCAGAATACAAAGATAGGACATCTCAGGCGACTTGAGAAGAGTATACTTCGCCTCTTTGGTGAACAGCGTTAAAAAAAAAGTTTGGAAATCTCTGCACAAGTATTAGGAAGAGTCAAGATCCCGATCTCAGAAATCCTCAGCGGCAATAGAGGGCTATGGCTTTATGGAGTTCGCTGTCACTTACAGCTGCTGAGAAGATGAGGCAAAAAATTGAGATAGGGTGAATTGGCTTTAATAATGCGCGCTAGTTTGTCGATTGCCTCAACCCAATGGCGGTTGGCTCTCGGTGTTGAGCGCTCTGGCTAGGCCGGCATACATTCTGCTTAACTTTATTCAAAACTTCGCCCAAGTCATAAAATTTTAAATTATAATGGGACGTCCAGCACTAATAATAATTATAATAATTTGATTTTAAAATTTTAAATTATTGAACACGTTTTCAGAATGAATTGGGCAACTTTTAGCATGGGAGAAAAGCGTTTGGATGGAGGCCCAGATTATTCTATAAAATGGATTCAGATGTCTCATATTTGGTCTTGCAGGAGATGCAAATACACACTAAAAAAAACTTTGCTGTGCAGATATATTTAATAAATAAAAAACCGGATTGCTATTCAAAGCACTTATAATATTTTACTTTCTCTGAGATTCTAAAAAAAAATTCTGAAAAGAATCCATTGACAAATATATATATATATTAAATTAATAACTCAAAGAATTAATCAAGAAGTAAGCTCTGATACCACTTGTTAAATCAATCAAACAAAATGAACACCTTCTGATTAAAACAATGAGTAGAAAATTAATAGCGGAAGCATACCTGAATCCATTGAAGGAGAAACCTTACAGGAAGAGAACCCTTTGAGATGATCTTCCAATTCTAGCCACTAGATTCTGCGTCAACTTCTCTTGAGAGGATTTTCATAAATTGGAATGCGTCGTGGTAGAATGGGGACCATAACCTTATTTATAAACCGCTAGGGCAGTTCACAATAACCGCTAGGGCAGTTTTAACTTCATCATAATTATATTTCTGCCTCTCATAGAAATAATAATTATCTAATGGTATCTACACAATAATCTCATGACAATTATACCCTTAAGCCAATTAATCAGTTATTAATTAGATCACTATATTTAGGCTTAATTAAATGATAGCACACAAATTTTAATTATTTATATGTGTGGCCCAAATTATAGATTAATTATGAAAATTATTCTAACACATTGTTCCCTGTTGAATGCAAACAGCTTTTAAAATCCTCGCCTTTAAACTTCGAGTTCTCCGGATACAGAGATTACTCAAGGCAATCTGAACAAGCACACGTCCGCTTTCTTCGAAAATGCTATCGGTGAGTGTTTAATTTCATGAAATACTAAACAAATGTAGCGTACTTATATGGATCCTATTTAGGAACTTATTTCATACATGTCGGCTGGCTGAGATGAATTTGTTATTACATTTGTTATATGAATGTGTTATTATATTATACTATTTTATATTTAGTAAAAAAATTTATAACAAGATCAACAATTTTAATTTCCCTTGAACAGTTGTAGGAGAATATGTCAAGAAATATTATTGGTACAAGTTGTCATTGTTTAGATGTATTCAGCAATTAACCAAAGAGTAATTTGATCCATAAATCAAATTAAATGAAATGTTGATAATGGCTAAGATAATTTTGATAAATCATTAGTCACACAGTTTTAAAACTATATTTTTAAAAAGCATTCTACTCAGAATAACAATAATTGAATGTGCTTTTCTGAATTCGAATATGTTCACTATTCCTGTGAACGCGTGTGGTCTCAATATCCCAAGAGAAATGAATAAAAGAGTTTTAAAATCCCCAGTCTCAATATCCTAAGATGAATGAACTTGTGTGAAATTAATTACCTCTAAGCTTACTACATGACCACATGCTTTAATCAAGATTGGTATAGTTTTTGATGAGTTTTTATGGTGATTACCAAATAATTTATGTATGTAGCAATTAAAGGAGGAGTAAGCTCCCTGATTTTAACTCCTTCAGCAAAAACAGGACAAAGGGTTTGCAATAGCTAGTCAAGTGCTATAAGCATAAACACAACAATGAATTTGCAAACTGTCTCATACGCTCCATTTTATTTGCAATTTACTTTTCATGTTTCTCTGTATTTCATTATATGACAACTACATGTAACATAGCTTTAGGTAATGTAATATATCATTTTCAAATGGAACAATAATTTCAGTAAAGACCAGACAAAACAACTAATCAGAGAGTGTGTTTTGCAATACATTTTACATTATTGCCTTCCAAAATAAACCATATAAAATGACATTACTCACCACCAACCATGTAAGATTATAAAATTAATGAGCAGTAATCTATGTCAAAAGGATAACCATGTTCCATACTATGAGAATACAACACATTTAAGAGAGAATATACAATAATTATGGAAGTAAGGCTAATTCCATATCCAACAAAGAGTCTAATGGGAGTGCATCCTTCACCACAGTATAATACAATTTACTATATTCGTTTTAGAACTATATTTCCAAAGGGAAAAAAATAATCGTAATTTCAATCTTGTCCAGGTATCCTATTGATCCCCAACTAGAGGAGATCTATCCTCTTCTCCGATTAAAACTTCTAAGGTGGTAGCTTCCCATGTATGCTGAGTGTGAAAATAAGGATGGAACACTCGGCGTGGAGCTGGAAGAATGTTGAGCGTGGAGGTTGGATCAATGATGAGCGTGGAGGTTGGAGACGGATAGAGAGGAGATGGGTCTGCCATGGGAGAGAGAGATGGAGCTGGGGAGGTAGGAGTGTTGGGAGTGAGCCGAGAGAGAGAGAGATGGAGCAGCATGGAGATGGGAGGCTGGAGCAGCGTGGATCATGGAGGATGGAGCTGGCTGGATAATAGAGGATGGAGCTGCCTGGATAATGGAGTCTAGCCGCATGGATGATAAATGGAGTTGGCTGGGAGATGGAGTGTAGCAGCGTGCGTAATGGAGGATGGAGTTGCGTGGGAGATGGAGTTAGCAGCTTGGGTAATGGAGGATGGAGCTGCATGGGAGATGGAGTTACCAGTGTGGGTAATGGAGGATGGAGGATGGAGCTGCAGGAAGCCAGCTATCAACATGAGAATGGGCAACGTTAAGGCATTGGTGAAGGAAGCCAACAGGCTGAGCGTGAAGGGAGAAGGTAGTTGGAAGAGTGGGCGCACAAGCAGCAAAATGAAGGAGTGAAGAGGTTCATGCAAATGGGAGCATGGAGTGAATATCTGAGTGATGGAAGGTAGTGGAGGTGGCGAACATAGTGCTGAGCGTGAAGGTGGAGCCAAGGGGTGTCCCAATTCCTCCCTGTTTAGATCTCGAAGCCTCCCCTGCTTCCATCCATCATTATCCCATGGTTGTTTTTCATCCATCATAAGCCCATGAGATATAGTTTGAGGTCCATCCTCACTCACAAGATTTTGTGCAAGTTTTGGAGAGGATGTGCCCAAAAGAGGAGAGGAAATTCCAATAGTTAGAGTTTGTCCATTGGCAGTCTCCTGAATATCCTAAGCACTTTCAGTATTTGAGACAGAACAAAAAATAACACGAGAGGACTTCATATCAACATTCTCCATTAGGGTTGAAGGCATTGGAGGAGTTGAAGGGGAATGCTGAGGAACTTGAGAAGATTCATGAAAATTATGTGGTGTAGAGGAAGCCAATGATGTTGTATCATTAAACTGTTGATGTTGCTTTTTTGTTCCTGATAAAATCATACTTGAGGAAGCTGGTGATGTTTGATATTTGAGAGATGCTCGTTTGAATGTGGTAGTCATTTTTTCCTTGACTTCATATTTGCAGACCCTTGTTTTATTGGTACCAAAGAATACTGTGAACTGAGTTGTTGTTGTTGAAAAACATTCTTGTTTGGTTTGAACCTGAGGTATTCGGGGATGGGGTGACTATTTCACGATCAAGCCAACTTGATGTTAATACAAATCTTCGTTCTCTTCGTCATGTCAGGGTTGGTTCTATTTACATCGATAGGCGTCCCTATCTCAACTTTTCCAACATTTAATCTCAGATTAGGGATCAATGGCTATCTTTTCTTCCCCTTTTTCATCTAAAAACTATCTATGGTAGAAGTTTACTGAGATAAATCTCAGCGTTTTATAATGATCTATTTTTTTTTTTTGTAAGTGAGACGGACAAAATTCTATTAAAAAGATAGAGTACAAAAATGATACAAAGAGCCCACCAAGGAGCTAAAAAGACCAGAGGCACACCCCAAAAGAGACAGGATGGCCAGCTCAAAATTTACAAATCCAAAATAAAAGATATATCAAATGTCCAAAGGGGCTCACACAAAAAGCTAGCCCTGGAATAAAAAAGAGCTTAAGAAACCATTGAAAGTAACAACGAGGCCAATATGCACCAAAACTTCAGAGCCCAAAAGAAGAAGGGTATCCATCCATATGTTCTCCAAAACCAGAAGCTTGTCTGCCACAAAAAGTGGCGAGCACTTACAGGGACACCATGCCGCGCCTAATCAGAATTCAACGTCTCATGCTCTTCACTTCTAGCAGCTGGCGGGAAATAAATGCTAAGGTCGTCCATAAGCACTTCCATGGTACAAGTGTTTTCCATCTTGTTCTGCTGCATTGCTTTCAGTCCCTCAATTATCTCTTTCATCTACTTCACAGTGTTCTCCCGAGCTTGAATTTCTCGGGCTAGGAGGACTCTACACGTCCAATAAGGATTAGCAGCAATCTGGTAGCCCAAATTGGTCTCAATATCCTCTTGTAGAGATATCTCCAGATGGGCAATCCGTCCTTCGGTGGTCACCGACGTTTCCTCAACATATAAATGCGCCCAATCAAAATGCACGCGAGTGGAATCCTCACGGGTACTAGCCTCGGTTCCAGAATTAGCCCGTGTGTGTCTTTCATGACTCCCAGGATTTCTACCAAATCCCCGACGAATGGACAGACAGATGTGTGGAGCCATAATTTGCAAAAGGAAAGTACTAGAGGAGGAAGAAAATCCACCAGCAATGTTAAGCCAACTAAGGCGAAGGTGAACCCAAAACAACATAACCGAAAACTGCAAAGTGCAAACAATTTTAATGGTACATATTGGGATTCCCTCGTCACCTTGCTTGAATTTATAATCCGTGACCCTGCATCTCGATATGGAATTCATACCAGACCATAAATTCCCATTAGTTCCAATAATTCCCTTTCTGTACCTACGAGAGAACTCGCATTCCCGAAACGCGATAATCCTGCTGAATTGGCTGCTAATAATACCATCCCATCTGCAGAGAACGAGGCTGCCATCATCTTTGAATTGCATCCTGTTAGGGTAATAAAAATGAAACTTAACATGCCTGTCCTCCAGGAGTGTATAATGCAAAAGGGTAATGCACATTGGACCGGGCATACGCGTTAATGAAGCCGTCTCTTAGCCGTATTAAATACAACCCCGGTGAATGACCGCCCCTTGGTACTTGGCTGCAGAAGGAACTCGAAAGAATTGAGTGCATTAGGGGCATCAAGTGCGTATTTTGGGTTAGATACATTTTCAGTAAATTTTTAGTATATAATGCATTGAATTTCAGTTGCAAGCTATAATATATATTTTTAGTAACATTTGTGTTTTTGTCTGGATCAAAGGTGCCCCGTGAGGGGGATCATGTGATGATGAGGTCGCACGGATCACTCTCACTGATATCATTGCCCAGCGAGAGTGGGTGAACTCATGTCTGTGTACCTCGAGGGAGGATTATCCCACATGGCGTTCTTTATCGATGATGTTATCAGCAGTTGATGAGATGTTGGCCCTCTACAAGAGGGTGGGACCTCTTAGTGACATTTGGCGTCATTCATGCCATAGGAGGAGAGAGGGTATCATTGGGATCCACAAATGGGAGGACGTCAAAGTCGCAATAAGAGGGCACGATGTCAAGGGTACTTTGTTCGACATCCCACCTGACCGCCCTTCTGGTGAATCGGTTAGACTCAGGAAGTTTAAGTTGGAGGCCGCTGCACCACATCTATATGAGAGATTTGTCGGAGTGTGGGGCATGTTCCCCCACCATGACCAGGTCCCGTTGTACTTTGAAAAACATGTTTATGCAGATTTTTTTTTGGACATGCACCAAGATTACACAATCATAGGGTCCACGTTCTATGGGATCGGTAGGGGATGCTCCTACCAACATCCTGGAGCTCGGAGAGACCCTGCCTTCGTGCCACCCGCTCCGAGGTTTGTACCGCTTCTAGATAAGGCGGTGATCAGGTCGAGGGATGTGGCACAATCATCCCAGCTTGCTGCAGAGGCTAGAGATGACCTTGCAGACTCGTTGTTCACTGCCATGGGCAGTGTTGTTGTTGCTGTGCATGGAGTGCCATCTAGACCACCCCCTCCACCTACAGAGCCAGAGATAGAGTATGTCCCTACTGACATGCTCAGTATTCTCGATGTCAAGGCCCTACTGAGGTATGCTAAGTTAGCCTGATATGCATACTTTCGGTCATATCGTAGATCCGTCGCTACAGGACAGGTATACTTTTGTACAATTATGTATATATGTTCTTCATGTTACATCATATTATATGTCGTAAATTGAATGGTTAATAATACTTAAGGGAGTTGTATTCTATTGCTCCATGCAGGGAAGCACATTCATGGATCAGCTCTTTTCCAGTGAGCCAACGGTTGGTCCATGTACTTGTCCCAACCCGCAGGCGACAGTAGTCGAGGTAAGTTATAATTTATGTTATAATTTAATTTGAGTTTATTATTTCCTAGTTTAAATCATTTATGTTTTATTTTTTAATTTTTGAGATTTTATGTTTAGATCTTAAGCTCAAATGAATTTCAAATTGTAAAGGGAAAAGGAAAGGGGGTAGATCCTGATGAAGGACATGAGGACAACGATGGTCCTCACGAGCAGGGTCGAGACTTAGATGTGAGTTTTAATTTATGTTCCAATTCATGTTATTTAGTCACATTTAGTAATTGATTTTTGTACTTTATGTTTCAATTTTTGAATTATAACTTAAATTATGTTAAGTAGTTTTAATTTTTAATAAATCTAACTTACTACATGCAATGGCATATTACACAGTCATCGCTACAGGTGGAGCTCGAGTACATGGTCCTGATGAAGGGCCATCTACCCATATTCCTACCCAGATCATTAAGAACAATCATCAAGCATGATTAAACCATATTCGACCATGGTCACCCTTAGTCAATAACTTGCTCAAACATGGTTATTGATTGTTAAACATAATCAACCATGGAAAAACTTCTTTAGCCATATTGAATCAAGGCAAACAAAATTCAAATGTAATCTAGCTCAACCAACCTCAATTGTAATCTAACGAGGTCAAACATGGCAAGACATGCCCCTCTTTTGGTCAACCATACTCAACTATAATCAATCAATATATGTGTGTCAACATGGTCAACCATTGTTAAACCATAATTAACAATAGTTATTATTTTTAATTATTGACATTTGAAGGCTAAAATTAATTTTTAATAATATTAAACTGTGTCACATTGGAACCTAACCTTTACAATGTTTGCAATTGTAACGTATTAATTAAACATTAAAATTATTAATTCATTACAAACTATATTCTCAAGTGTATATACATTTAATATTAAAATTTGATATTATTGTTATTGACTTTTAATATTATTGAAGTCAAACTTTAGTGTTATTTTCATTTAGACTTTAATTATATTTATCATTAATAACAACAACAATAATAATAATTAAATCCATAAATTAGATTTACAACACCAATAACTATAATTGTAGTAATAATAACATTCATTTTTATAATAATTTGAACAATATTATTGACAACATTATTAATATTAAAAATTTTAATATTAATATTAAAAATAGTTTTCACACTTTTTATATTAGAATATTTATAACTTTAATCTATCCTATTTATTAAATATTAAATTATGACATATTATCGATTCAATCTAAATTATTGTTTATTAAACATTACATGTTAAATAACATGTTTTTTAATTAAAACATTACTTTTTATAATATTAATCATTCTACAACAAGGGAAAAAGCTATGTGGCAGCTTAGTCCCTACCACAGGGAGTGGGCCACGCGCCACCCGCAGCTACCCACCCGCCACCGGCAGCTACCCAGAAGAAAAAGCATAAGTGAGACGGCTAGAGCACATGGAAGAGAAGGGTGAACGTTTCAATGGTTGGAGCAGGTGTTAGGCTAGAGGGAAGTTTGAGCAAAACCATTGGCGCACTAAGCTGTAAGTCTCCATCAAAGTAGTAAGACAACATCGCGATGCTTGAGCACAAATGTTGCAACAATAAGTCAAGATGTCCGAGTTCAAGGTCTGTGAGGGAAGAGGCCGCGTCTTGGAAATAAATTCGCATTTAATTCTGAAAATTTGTGTTTGGAAGTTGCTGCTGCTACAACTTCTATACAACTCTCGTGTTCGTGCAGGAAATGTACCCCGCGACGTGAAGGTGGAAAACATAATTCCTTGTTTGTCTATTCAGAACAATGAATTTCGCCTTCGAAACTCAAAACCAACAGAAAACCTGGAAGCCAGACTTTGGACAAAGTTTTGTGTATTCAGAGTCTAAAGGAAATGTCGCGCACGGAATCCGTATTTGATGTAGAAATTCAAAGGACCCTGTCTAAACTTGATGATGATAACTATGATGAAGAATAGGCTATTGCTTCTTCTTGTATTGCTCTTGCTTCTTCTTGTACTGCTGCGGATGTGACCCCTTCCTTATTTTTAGCTTCTTCGGATTTAGAAGAATATTCGACTAATCTGTTTCTTACCATGGTGAGCGAAGATTTACAAGCCAATTCTAGCGTTGTGCGGCTGTCAATCCGTAACAGTTGATGTTATCAATTATTAATTGCTGAATTTGAAGAGAAATTTTGGTCGTCGAGTGATTATGCTTCTGCCAATGGTTCCAATGGCCTGTCGGAGCTTCCGTTAAGTATAACTGATCTCGAAAGCCTAGAGTTTACAGAATCACGTCGTGGTAGTAAAGTGTTTTTGGACTATTTGCAGGTAACATTAGTTCAAGACATTTATGTTTTTGTTAATAAAATAAACATAAATTCATGGCATTTGTAAGTAAAATCACCATGGAAACCAAAAACCATTGAAAGTAAAACCACCATGGAAACCAAACCAAAAACCATTGAAACTAAAAAACACCATTGAAAACAAAACAAAAACATTTCAAAACATTTTTTTGTTTTAATTTATGTTCTATTTATTTTTTTAAATTATTAATATTTTTTTATGTCAACCCGTAGCATTTCAGAGCATAAATGCTACCGATTTTATTTTAAAATGTGTTTTGAAAAACAGGAATGCTTCCCGTTTTTTTTCAATCATTTGAGAACGCCAAGAAAATTGAAAACAAATAATCATATTAGGTTGCCAGTTTAACAAAAACCATTAATATTGAATATTTTTAATATTTATATTATAAAACTTTATTAATTTAAAAATAAAAAGAATAACATTTTTTTAATATTTAATTAATGATAATATTGATTCAAAATCTAAACATAAACCATAATAATGAAAATAATAATATTAATAATTTATTATTAATAACATTATATAAATACATATTTTTATATTTATACATATAATATCATAAAATACTTATATATAAAAAATAATATTGTAATGTTATTCTCACTTTTCAATAATATATACACATTTTCATTTTTAAAAACATGCTTACGTGTATAAAAATAGAATACACACTAAGTTGCCTTCCATTTCACTACACTAAATAATATTCAAAATATATAATTTTTCTTTTAATTTTTTAATAATATATATTATATAACATTTTAAAAATAAATTCAAATATTATGTAATTAAATTTAAATATGTTTACTAAATTCAATATTTATTAATATAATTATCTTTCAATATAAACTAATAATTTTATAACATATTTTGTAATAACCTATATAATTAATAGTTATTGAAGCTTATCTTATAAAAACAACAATTTATAAATGAAAGGATGAATATAAATTATATATCAAATATGTACAATCACTAGTGTTGAAATGTAAATATTTAATTTTAAATTTGTTTCATTATGTGAAATGAGATGTATAACAGGCCTTACATATGACGTTCACCTCTAGATTCAAAGGTCTTTGCATGCATTATTTAGATTATACATACAAATGCAATAGCCTAAAATTCTCCATTAATTATCAATCCAAGTTCTTATGCGGTTTCCTCTATGCTATGTGTTATAATTTTGGAACAAATAGTGATATTGTTTAATTGTTTTCATGTCATTATATCTAGTTTGAATTTGTAAAATGGGTAATAATCTTGTTGTGCAATTACAACCACATGAATAGGTAGTCATTGCCAAATGATAAAAATATCTCAAGTTTGGTTGAATTTCAATTATAGTATAGTGTTTAATTTATTTCTCCTTAAAATTTGATTGTGTTTGTATATTTGTTTAGTCCTTGAGAGGTTAGTATATTTGTTTAGTCCTTAATTTCTTCCCGAACCATGGTCCAAAACCCATCCCTAGTGCACAAAACTTAATGTTTCCATCCATATCCAACTTTAAATGCAAACCTATCACTAGTAATCAAAACCTTAAAATGACATTAATTCCTACACATAGAGACTATGAATATTTTCAACAAGACATGTGTGTCGACCATATCTATTGGTCCTAGATTCCTAAAATCTTATTTTAGGGCCCAATGTAGAGGTCCATAGGTCCATGATTGCTCGACTAGTACTAACTTATGAGATTTATAGGTCCATGGTTGTTCATTCAAATTTATTATCCATTACGAGAAGCATTTCTAGATAATAAAACAATTCCTTTTGGTGGTAGATACATCATTCATTTGGGATACTTTGGTCAATTACCACATGTGAGTGATAACCCTATATATGCATACAACACAACTGATTTTTTTTATCACATAGTCCAACCCTCTCCCAATGATAAACACATAGGCTTACGATGAACATGTTACTAACCATTCCATGCATAGACACATTAACACTTCATGCCTTTACATAAGAAGAACTTGCATCATTATCTATAATCAACTAGGATCATCCTTACAATATCAAGCAATAGGTTAGTATGCATCATACCTTTACATAGGTTAGTATGGGTAAATTTAAAAGGTAGATTATCGAGACTCAAACATGTAGCGAGCCCCATTTGACTTACGCTTTATTCTATTTCCTCTCCATCTCATGCCTGTATGTTGTCGCAACAAGTGTTGAACAACTAAATTTGATGCCTAGGCCCATATGATGCTAGCGTTGCTAATAAAAATGATATTGGAAATTGAAATTGGAATTGAAATGTAAATTTCAAAATGAAAATGAAAATGATATTGATATTGGAAATTGATATTTAAACTGACCATTGCCATTCGGTGGTTATTTTCTAACACAATTTTCACACAACTAATGCTGTTCCATTGATTTTATTCGAAGTGTCACCAACCAATTCAAAATTGACACAGATTGCAATCATAATGAACTCTGCTTTATTAACTAATCCGAAATCATTAAGAAATTAAGATTCCAATCAAATTTAGTTAAAACTACAGTTTTTGACATTTACACTGATGAAATGAAGATTTCTAAAAAAAAGTTGAAACTAATGACAGAGTTCCTCCTGTGCCATGTTTTCATCACCACCACAATTTTCTAGTACAGTTCTCACTAAATCCACAGGAAATCCCATATCTACCAACCTTTGAACATTCTGTTCCATTATTCCAAGATCTGCCAGCCATGGCAAAAGTTCGAGTCCAGTAACGGGCGGTGCTTACAAATGCTTCGTTGTCGCTAAGGTATTGCCCTGCCACGACAGCATCCAGACGATCATTAGGCTCTGGCGCGGAAAGCAAGGCTTGCAAAGAAAGTAAGGTTGTATTCAATGTTAGTGCCGCACTCCAGTTATCTTTGAGAGTATCCAAGCATATTGCACCATTTGCACTGCTGATATTAGGATGCCACACTTTGGTAATAAATTGCATTTTGGGGGGCGCAAACGGGTAGTTCTCAGGCACACGAATGTCAATTTGAAATGTGCCCTCTTCGTAAGGAGTACCCGCAGGGCCTCCAATAGACGCGCACAGGTGTAACGAATCATTGTCTTCGCACAACTTGATGGTTATCCCTGTTAGATGCTTAGTTTTCTGTATCTGATTTATCTCCTTCTGTACACGTCCAACACCCAACACCATTGTTCCCTGTTGAATGCAAACAGCTTTTAAAATCCTCGCCTTTAAACTTCAAGTTCTCCGGATACAGAGATTACTCAAGGCAATCTGAACAAGCACACGTCCGCTTTCTTCGAAAATGCTATCGGTGAGTGTTTAATTTCATGAAATACTAAACAATAGTTAAACCATAATTAACAATAGTTATTATTTTTAATTATTGACATTTGAAGGCTAAAATTAATTTTTAATAATATTAAACTATGTCACATTGGAACCTAACCTTTACAATGTTTGCAAGTGTAACGTATTAATTAAACATTAAAATTATTAATTCATTACAAACTATATTCTCAAGTGTATATACATTTAATATTAAAATTTGATATTATTGTTATTGACTTTTAATATTATTGAAGTCAAACTTTAGTGTTATTTTGATTTAGACTTTAATTATATTTATCATTAATAACAACAACAATAATAATAATTAAATCCATAAATTAGATTTACAACACCAATAACTATAATCGTAGTAATAATACCATTCATATTTATAATAATTTGAACAATATTATTGACAACATTATTAATATTAAAAATTTTAATATTAATATTAAAAATAGTTTTCACATTTTTTATATTAGACTATTTATAACTTTAATCCTATTTATTAAATATTAAATTATGACATATTATCGATTCAATCTAAATTATTGTTTATTAAACATTACATGTTAAATAACATGTTTTTTAATTAAAACATTACTTTTTATAATATTAATCATTCTACAACGAGGGAAAAAGCTATGTGGCAGCTTAGTCCCTGCCAAAGGGAGTGGGCCACATGCCACGTGCAGCTACCCACCCGCCACCGTCACCTACCCAGAAGAAAAAGCATAAGTGAGAAGGCTAGAGCACATGGAAGAAAAGGGTGAATGTTTCAAAGGTTGGAGCAGGTGTTAGGCTAGAGGGAAGTTTGAGCAAAACCATTGGCGCACTAAGCTGTAAGTCTCCGTCAAAGTAGTAAGACAACATCGCGATGCTTGAGCACAAATGTTGCAACAATAAGTCAAGATGTTTGAGTTCAAGGTCTGTGAGGGAAGAGGCCGCTTCTTGTAAATAAATTCGCATTTAATTCCGAAAATTTGTGTTTGGAAGTTGTTGCTGCTACAACTTCTATACAACTCTCGTGTTCGTGCAGGAATAGTACCCCGCGACGTGAAGGTGGAAAACATAATTCCTTGCTTGTCTATTCAGAACAATGAATTTCGCCTTCGAAACTCAAAACCAACAGAAAACCTGGAAGCCAGACTTTGGACAAATTTTTGTGTATTCAGAATCTAGAGGAATTGTCGCGCACGGAATCCGTATTTGATGTAGAAATTCAAAGGACCCTGTCTAAACTTGATGATGATAACTACGATGAAGAATAGGCTATTGCTTCTTCTTGTATTGTTGTTGCTTCTTCTTGTACTGTTGCGGATGTGACCCCTTCCTTATTTTTAGCTTCTTCGGATTTAGAAGAATATTCGACTGATCTGTTTCTTACCATGGTGAGCGAAGATTTACAAGCCAATTCTCGCGTTGTACGGCCGTCAGTCCGTACCAGTTCATGTTATCAATTATTAATTGTTGAATTTGAAGAGAAATTTTGGTCGTCGAGTGATTATGCTTCTGCCAATGGTTCCAATGGCCTGTCGGAGCTTCCGTTTAGTATAATTGATCTGGAAAGCCTAGAGTTTACAGAATCACGTCGTGGTAGTGAAGCGTTTTTGGACTATTTGCAGGTAACATTAGTTCAAGACATTTATGTTTCTGTTAATAAAATAAACATAAATTCATGGCATTTGTAAGTATTTTCCATTCGCTTGGACAAAGGAAATCAAGAAATAGCAAAACTTTATAAAATTACGACGAAAACAAAGCTTTATTTAAAGGAACATATAATTGTTGATATGCGCCTTACAATTGAAAAGTTTAACAGAGGTTATCCTACTGTATGTTACATTCAGGGCCACTTCCGTAGGTAAAAGTTAAGATAACCTCGTAACCATATTTAATTCATTCCGTTGAATTTTCTTGAAAGGTTAAAGTTGAACCAAGCTTTGACTAAACCCTATGTATTTTCATGTGAGTGCCCTGTGAAAGGAGCTCATGAGGTACTTAAAGAGCTTCTATTTCAGCATACTTCATCTTATTCAACTCCACCTATTTTAATTCAAATTAATTTAAAGTAACTTCCTATGCGAGTGACCCCAACCATAGTCCATACTGCAGTGCCTTGGAAAGGTTGTAATTAACTTATCATTGCACTGTTTTGCAGGTCGAATTGACCATTACTTGAAAGAGTAGAAAAGCTTACCTTTTATATGCTTAAAAGCCCATTAAAAGATGCTTTTTTTAGCATGCCAGCAAAACCAATCCATTGGACTGATCCTGAATGGAATTCTAGCATCGTTGGTAAGGTAGACATAATTGAGAATACGATCTTACATATATTGGTAACCCGGTGCTTCTCAGCATGTTGTGTTATTGTAATCCGTTCTTGCTACCATGTTTTCGTTAGCAGCAGCCTGACCACGAGCTATATTTTTTATAGAAGTAAATCTAGATGTTATTGGTTGGCTAGAGTGGAGTGCAAATTGCAATCCTGTTGATTGATTCATCGAAAGGGTTTTCTTAGTCCTAGAATTCTGAGGCTCACAAATATTCTGGGAAATATGTTTTTATCCTTAAGCTAAGGAATCAGTAGTTCCCAGGTCTTCAGACTTGATACAAAAGAAAACATCTTTTTTCTTTTAATCTTTGTAAAGAATGGAAGTAGGTAGAACTCATGTCATATATTAAGGTTTAACATAGTATCATCTGTGTGACTGATCTACTCTACTACAAATTGTCAATTGTAATCCTTTTGTATTCTCTTTATGCATTAATTTTTTACTATGAATCAAGTATTGATGTTTTGACTTGATCTACTTTTTTGGTATGCTTTTGCAATGGTGCATGTAAGAAAAGATTGGTCTGCTTTTGCAATGGTGCATGTAAGAAAAGATTGGTCTGCTTTTTTATGTGCGAGTTCCTTTTTCCAAGAATCCTCTTCAGAAGAGATGTTACCTCGACTTTGGTTTGGCTACTTATTGATATTATCATGGGTTGTCATCTCAAATGCAATTGACTGTTCCAACAGTTCTGCATTTCTTTCGTATTGCAAGCTTGTTGGAAGTTCAATTTTGCCGATAATTGCACCAATAAGAGGACATGGGCATGAACATGTTCCTACTACAACTTTTTCACCTAGTACTCTTCTCACGGCCGCTCCAACTGGGTCTCCTCTTCCATTTCCTATGAAGACTCATTCACATGCTTCATGCAGTTTAACCACAGCTTCTGAACATAAGAGAAAATGGTCAACACCTGCTTCTGATGTCTTACCACCCCTGCAGTGATATCTACTCATGTTCCTATTCTTGCATCTACAACATTAGAACCTCTTTAATCATGAGGAAAACAATGTTCATTGTGTGGAGAAATTTGAGTGTGGGGATTCCACACCTTCAAGTGCTACTAATATGATATTTGTATACGACGAAGCTCGATGAGTTCAAACCCTTTGTATTTTGAGAGGCCCAATGAAATATTGGTTGAATCTAGCAACCAAGTGTTCGCATGTTCCTGCATTCCATCAGTGAACCAAACGTGTGTAAAGTCTTCTCCGAAGCTTGTAGATTCTCACAACGTGCTAGAAATGTATTATTATCATTGCATGAGAAAAATAGACTACATGAAAAGGGTTTATGGGAAAAGAATGTTGCGGCTACATTTAGAGCTCCACTATTGTCGATAATGGAACAATGGAAGAAGAACAAGGCGTTCCTCATGTGAGCAAAGATTTCTGGTTGGACTAATAGTACACAATGACAATTGCAAATTGAAAACAAGTGAAGTGTAAAAATGTGCCCTGCCAAACAGGGCAGGTGTAATTTTCTGCAATTTTCTAAATTGTTTTTAAACTACTAAAAATTTCAATCCTTGCGCATGCATTTACCTCAAATCCGGGTTGTCCTTAACCCTTGAGAAAATCATTTTTTTGTTTTCAAAAAATAACAAATGTATTTTCAATTTAAAAAAAAAAAGGTTAAATACACTATCTTCTAAAACATTGTAAAAACATTAACGAGCATAACCAAAAAATTGACGATTAATACAGGTCAAAGAGCTTTGAGTGTATATCCCTGCCTTGGCAGGGACTAATAATATTTATTATTATATATTTTAAAAATATTAATCATTAATATAAATCATAAATTTTATATATATTATTAATCATCTTAAACTAATAATCATCATTAATATATTTTTTTTGTAAGCTTATAATCACACTAATTCATAAAAATAAAAGTACAAAATATGCTAAGTTTACGGGCATCCCGTGGCAAGAAAACATCCCATTATGGTCATGCGCATACCTCACCCATAAGAGAAAACAACATGTTAATATAAGGAGTTATACATGTATGAATATGAGGATCAGTTTTTATCAAATATGTGAAGCATAAAACTAAAAAAGAGACAAGATGCTTAGTGGCCTGGGCTCGCTTACAAGAAAGCTTAAAAAGAGGTGAAAACATAGCATAGGTGGAGCTGAGCATGACTGCGACGTGGAGGCTTTGAACGCGTCCTTGCTCTTAACAACTTCATAGTTGTTTGGTTTGTCGTTAGTAGTGTCGGTGGTTGATTCTCTAGTTCGACCTTGACTGCTGGTTCCTTTCCCTCATTATGAGCGTGAGAGTCGTCGAATCCTTCAAAGAGCTCATGTATGCCGTGGTTCGCAACGATGGTCTGGAGGAGAGGCGAAGGTATGCGATAATGAGGGTCACATCCGCACACCAGTTCACAAAGTGCTTGGCCTCTATCCCTCAGCTCGAAGATACGCGCTTGACGATCTTCCTCTGCTTCGTTGAGATCATTTCGAAGAAGAAGCACAGCATCAATCATTCTGTCAAGATACCCAAGGAGACCGGAGTTGGATTTGTCCTGGTCCGGTTGATTGGTGCTGCCACCCCTCGTGCATTTGTGCCCATGCCGCGCCATGAAGAAGGTCGTTCCAGCAGTTTAATTATCTTAAATATGTGCGCCGGGCCATTGCCATTCCGTGGCTATTTTCTATCTCAATTTTCACACAACTAATGCTGTTCCATTGATTTTATTCGAAGTGTGACCAACCAATTCAAAATTGACACAGATTGCAATCATAGTGAACTCAGCTTTATTAACTAATCCGAAATCATTAAGAAATTAAGATTCCAATCAAATTTAGTTAAAACTACAGTTTTTGACATTTACACTGATCAAATGAGGATTTCTAAAAAAAATTGAAACTAATGACAGAGTTCCTCCAGTGCCATGTTTTCATCACCACCACAATTTTCTAATACAGTTCTCACTAAATCCACAGGAAATCCCATGTCTACCAACCTTTGAACCTTCTGTTCCATTATTCCAACATCTTCCCCCATGGCAAAAGTTCGAGTCCAGTAACGAGCGGTGCTTACAAATGCTTCGTTGTCGCTAAGGTATTGCCCAGCCACGACAGCATCCAGAGGATCATTAGGCTCTGGCGCGGAAAGCAAGGCTTGCAAAGAAAGTAAGGTTGTATTCAATGTTAGTGCTGCACTCCAGTTATCTTTGAGAGTATCCAAGCATATTGCACCATTTGCACTGCTGATATTAGGATGCCACACTTTGGTAATAAATTGCATTTTGGGCGGCGCAAACGGATAGTTCTCAGGCACACGAATGTTAATTTGAAATGTGCCCCCTTCGTAAGGAGTACCCGCAGGGCCTCCAATAGACGCGCACAGGTGTAACGAATTATTGTCTTCGCACAACTTATGGTTATCCCTGTTAGATGCTTAGTTTTCTGTATCTGATTTATCTCCTTCTGTACACGTCCAACACCCAACACCATTGTTCCCTGTTGAATGCAAACAGCTTTTAAAATCCTCGCCTTTAAACTTCGAGTTCTCCGGATACAGAGATTACTCAAGGCAATCTGAACAAGCACACGTCCGCTTTCTTCGAAAATGCTATCGGTGAGTGTTTAATTTCATGAAATACTAAACAAATGTAGCGTACTTATATGGATCCTATTTAGGAACTTATTTCATACATGTCGGCTGGCTGAGATGAATTTGTTATTACATTTGTTATATGAATGTGTTATTATATTATATTATTTTATATTTAGTAAAAAAATTTATAACAAGATCAACAATTTTAATTTCCCTTGAACAGTTGTAGGAGAATATGTCAAGAAATATTATTGGTACAAGTTGTCATTGTTTAGATGTATTCAGCAATTAACCAAAGAGTAATTTGATCCATAAATCAAATTAAATGAAATGTTGATAATGGCTAAGATAATTTTGATAAATCATTAGTCACACAGTTTTAAAACTATATTTTTAAAAAGCATTCTACTCAGAATAACAATAATTGAATGTGCTTATCTGAATTCGAATATGTTCACTATTCCTGTGAACGCGTGTGGTCTCAATATCCCAAGAGAAATGAATAAAAGAGTTTTAAAATCCCCAGTCTCAATATCCTAAGATGAATGAACTTGTGTGAAATTAATTACCTCTAAGCTTACTACATGACCACATGCTTTAATCAAGATTGGTATAGTGTTTGATGAGTTTTTATGGTGATTACCAAATAATTTATGTATGTAACAATTAAAGGAGGAGTAAGCTCCCTGATTTTAACTCCTTCAGCAAAAACAGGACAAAGGGTTTGCAATAGCTAGTCAAGTGCTATAAGCATAAACACAACAATGAATTTGCAAACTGTCTCATACGCTCCATTTTATTTGCAATTTACTTTTCATGTTTCTCTGTATTTCATTATATGACAACTACATGTAACATAGCTTTAGGTAATGTAATATATCATTTTCAAATGGAACAATAATTTCAGTAAAGACCAGACAAAACAACTAATCAGAGAGTGTGTTTTGCAATACATTTTACATTATTGCCTTCCAAAATAAACCATATAAAATGACATTACTCACCACCAACCATGTAAGATTATAAAATTAATGAGCAGTAATCTATGTCAAAAGGATAACCATGTTCCATACTATGAGAATACAACACATTTAAGAGAGAATATACAATAATTATGGAAGTAAGGCTAATTCCATATCCAACAAAGAGTCTAATGGGAGTGCATCCTTCACCACAGTATAATACAATTTACTATATTCGTTTTAGAACTATATTTCCAAAGGGAAAAAAATAATCGTAATTTCAATCTTGTCCAGGTATCCTATTGATCCCCAACTAGAGGAGATCTATCCTCTTCTCCGATTAAAACTTCTAAGGTGGTAGCTTCCCATGTATGCTGAGTGTGAAAATAAGGATGGAACACTCGGCGTGGAGCTGGAAGAATGTTGAGCGTGGAGGTTGGATCAATGATGAGCGTGGAGGTTGGAGACGGATAGAGAGGAGATGGGTCTGCCATGGGAGAGAGAGATGGAGCTGGGGAGGTAGGAGTGTTGGGAGTGAGCCGAGAGAGAGAGAGATGGAGCAGCATGGAGATGGGAGGCTGGAGCAGCGTGGATCATGGAGGATGGAGCTGGCTGGATAATAGAGGATGGAGCTGCCTGGATAATGGAGTCTAGCCGCATGGATGATAAATGGAGTTGGCTGGGAGATGGAGTGTAGCAGCGTGCGTAATGGAGGATGGAGCTGCGTGGGAGATGGAGTTAGCAGCTTGGGTAATGGAGGATGGAGCTGCATGGGAGATGGAGTTACCAGTGTGGGTAATGGAGGATGGAGGATGGAGCTGCAGGAAGCCAGCTATCAACATGAGAATGGGCAACGTTAAGGCATTGGTGAAGGAAGCCAACAGGCTGAGCGTGAAGGGAGAAGGTAGTTGGAAGAGTGGGCGCACAAGCAGCAAAATGAAGGAGTGAAGAGGTTCATGCAAATGGGAGCATGGAGTGAATATCTGAGTGATGGAAGGTAGTGGAGGTGGCGAACATAGTGCTGAGCATGAAGGTGGAGCCAAGGGGTGTCTCAATTCCTCCCTGTTTAGATCTCGAAGCCTCCCCTGCTTCCATCCATCATTATCCCATGGTTTTTTTTCATCCATCATAAGCCCATGAGATATAGTTTGAGGTCCATCCTCACTCACAAGATTTTGTGCAAGTTTTGGAGAGGATGTGCCCAAAAGAGGAGAGGAAATTCCTGCAGTGCCAATAGTTAGAGTTTGTCCATTGGCAGTCTCCTGAATACCCTAAGCACTTTCAGTATTTGAGACAGAACAAAAAATAACACGAGAGGACTTCATATCAACATTCTCCATTAGGGTTGAAGGCATTGGAGGAGTTGAAGGGGAATGCTGAGGAACTTGAGAAGATTCATGAAAATTATGTGGTGTAGAGGAAGCCAATGATGTTGTATCATTAAACTGTTGATGTTGCTTTTTTGTTCCTGATAAAATCATACTTGAGGAAGCTGGTGATGTTTGATATTTGAGAGATGCTCGTTTGAATGTGGTAGTCATTTTTTCCTTGACTTCGTATTTGCAGACCCTTGTTTTATTGGTACCAGAGAATACTGTGAACTGAGTTGTTGTTGTTGAAAAACATTCTTGTTTGGTTTGAACCTGAGGTATTCGGGGATGGGGTGACTATTTCACGATCAAGCCAACTTGATGTTAATACAAATCTTCGTTCTCTTCGTCATGTCAGGGTTGGTTCTATTTACATCGATAGGCGTCCCTATCTCAACTTTTCCAACATTTAATCTCAGATTAGGGATCAATGGCTATCTTTTCTTCCCCTTTTTCATCTAAAAACTATCTATGGTAGAAGTTTACTGAGATAAATCTCAGCGTTTTATAATGATCTATTTTTTTTTTTTGTAAGTGAGACGGACAAAATTCTATTAAAAAGATAGAGTACAAAAATGATACAAAGAGCCCACCAAGGAGCTAAAAAGACCAGAGGCACACCCCAAAAGAGACAGGATGGCCAGCTCAAAATTTACAAATCCAAAATAAAAGATATATCAAATGTCCAAAGGGGCTCACACAAAAAGCTAGCCCTGGAATAAAAAAGAGCTTAAGAAACCATTGAAAGTAACAACGAGGCCAATATGCACCAAAACTTCAGAGCCCAAAAGAAGAAGGGTATCCATCCATATGTTCTCCAAAACCAGAAGCTTGTCTGCCACAAAAAGTGGCGAGCACTTACAGGGACACCATGCCGCGCCTAATCAGAATTCAACGTCTCATGCTCTTCACTTCTAGCAGCTGGCGGGAAATAAATGCTAAGGTCGTCCATAAGCACTTCCATGGTACAAGTGTTTTCCATCTTGTTCTGCTGCATTGCTTTCAGTCCCTCAATTATCTCTTTCATCTACTTCACAGTGTTCTCCCGAGCTTGAATTTCTCGGGCTAGGAGGACTCTACACGTCCAATAAGGATTAGCAGCAATCTGGTAGCCCAAATTGGTCTCAATATCCTCTTGTAGAGATATCTCCAGATGGGCAATCCGTCCTTCGGTGGTCACCGACGTTTCCTCAACATATAAATGCGCCCAATCAAAATGCACGCGAGTGGAATCCTCACGGGTACTAGCCTCGGTTCCAGAATTAGCCCGTGTGTGTCTTTCATGACTCCCAGGATTTCTACCAAATCCCCGACGAATGGACAGACAGATGTGTGGAGCCATAATTTGCAAAAGGAAAGTACTAGAGGAGGAAGAAAATCCACCAGCAATGTTAAGCCAACTAAGGCGAAGGTGAACCCAAAACAACATAACCGAAAACTGCAAAGTGCAAACAATTTTAATGGTACATATTGGGATTCCCTCGTCACCTTGCTTGAATTTATAATCCGTGACCCTGCATCTCGATATGGAATTCATACCAGACCATAAATTCCCATTAGTTCCAATAATTCCCTTTCTGTACCTACGAGAGAACTCGCATTCCCGAAACGCGATAATCCTGCTGAATTGGCTGCTAATAATACCATCCCATCTGCAGAGAACGAGGCTGCCATCATCTTTGAATTGCATCCTGTTAGGGTAATAAAAATGAAACTTAACATGCCTGTCCTCCAGGAGTGTATAATGCAGAAGGGTAATGCACATTGGACCGGGCATACGCGTTAATGAAGCCGTCTCTTAGCCGTATTAAATACAACCCCGGTGAATGACCGCCCCTTGGTACTTGGCTGCAGAAGGAACTCGAAAGAATTGAGTGCATTAGGGGCATCAAGTGCGTATTTTGGGTTAGATACATTTTCAGTAAATTTTTAGTATATAATGCATTGAATTTCAGTTGCAAGCTATAATATATATTTTTAGTAACATTTGTGTTTTTGTCTGGATCAGAGGTGCCCCGTGAGGGGGATCATGTGATGATGAGGTCGCACGGATCACTCTCACTGATATCATTGCCCAGCGAGAGTGGGTGAACTCATGTCTGTGTACCTCGAGGGAGGATTATCCCACATGGCGTTCTTTATCGATGATGTTATCAGCAGTTGATGAGATGTTGGCCCTCTACAAGAGGGTGGGACCTCTTAGTGACATTTGGCGTCATTCATGCCATAGGAGGAGAGAGGGTATCATTGGGATCCACAAATGGGAGGACGTCAAAGTCGCAATAAGAGGGCACGATGTCAAGGGTACTTTGTTCGACATCCCACCTGACCGCCCTTCTGGTGAATCGGTTAGACTCAGGAAGTTTAAGTTGGAGGCCGCTGCACCACATCTATATGAGAGATTTGTCGGAGTGTGGGGCATGTTCCCCCACCATGACCAGGTCCCGTTGTACTTTGAAAAACATGTTTATGCAGATTTTTTTTTGGACATGCACCAAGATTACACAATCACAGGGTCCACGTTCTATGGGATCGGTAGGGGATGCTCCTACCAACATCCTGGAGCTCGGAGAGACCCTGCCTTCGTGCCACCCGCTCCGAGGTTTGTACCGCTTCTAGATAAGGCGGTGATCAGGTCGAGGGATGTGGCACAATCATCCCAGCTTGCTGCAGAGGCTAGAGATGACCTTGCAGACTCGTTGTTCACTGCCATGGGCAGTGTTGTTGTTGCTGTGCATGGAGTGCCATCTAGACCACCCCCTCCACCTACAGAGCCAGAGATAGAGTATGTCCCTACTGACATGCTCAGTATTCTCGATGTCAAGGCCCTACTGAGGTATGCTAAGTTAGCCTGATATGCATACTTTCGGTCATATCGTAGATCCGTCGCTACAGGACAGGTATACTTTTGTACAATTATGTATATATGTTCTTCATGTTACATCATATTATATGTCGTAAATTGAATGGTTAATAATACTTAAGGGAGTTGTATTCTATTGCTCCATGCAGGGAAGCACATTCATGGATCAGCTCTTTTCCAGTGAGCCAACGGTTGGTCCATGTACTTGTCCCAACCCGCAGGCGACAGTAGTCGAGGTAAGTTATAATTTATGTTATAATTTAATTTGAGTTTATTATTTCCTAGTTTAAATCATTTATGTTTTATTTTTTAATTTTTGAGATTTTATGTTTAGATCTTAAGCTCAAATGAATTTCAAATTGTAAAGGGAAAAGGAAAGGGGGTAGATCCTGATGAAGGACATGAGGACAACGATGGTCCTCACGAGCAGGGTCGAGACTTAGATGTGAGTTTTAATTTATGTTCCAATTCATGTTATTTAGTCACATTTAGTAATTGATTTTTGTACTTTATGTTTCAATTTTTGAATTATAACTTAAATTATGTTAAGTAGTTTTAATTTTTAATAAATCTAACTTACTACATGCAATGGCATATTACACAGTCATCGCTACAGGTGGAGCTCGAGTACATGGTCCTGATGAAGGGCCATCTACCCATATTCCTACCCAGATCATTAAGAACAATCATCAAGCATGATTAAACCATATTCGACCATGGTCACCCTTAGTCAATAACTTGCTCAAACATGGTTATTGATTGTTAAACATAATCAACCATGGAAAAACTTCTTTAGCCATATTGAATCAAGGCAAACAAAATTCAAATGTAATCTAGCTCAACCAACCTCAATTGTAATCTAACGAGGTCAAACATGGCAAGACATGCCCCTCTTTTGGTCAACCATACTCAACTATAATCAATCAATATATGTGTGTCAACATGGTCAACCATTGTTAAACCATAATTAACAATAGTTATTATTTTTAATTATTGACATTTGAAGGCTAAAATTAATTTTTAATAATATTAAACTGTGTCACATTGGAACCTAACCTTTACAATGTTTGCAATTGTAACGTATTAATTAAACATTAAAATTATTAATTCATTACAAACTATATTCTCAAGTGTATATACATTTAATATTAAAATTTGATATTATTGTTATTGACTTTTAATATTATTGAAGTCAAACTTTAGTGTTATTTTCATTTAGACTTTAATTATATTTATCATTAATAACAACAACAATAATAATAATTAAATCCATAAATTAGATTTACAACACCAATAACTATAATTGTAGTAATAATAACATTCATTTTTATAATAATTTGAACAATATTATTGACAACATTATTAATATTAAAAATTTTAATATTAATATTAAAAATAGTTTTCACACTTTTTATATTAGAATATTTATAACTTTAATCTATCCTATTTATTAAATATTAAATTATGACATATTATCGATTCAATCTAAATTATTGTTTATTAAACATTACATGTTAAATAACATGTTTTTTAATTAAAACATTACTTTTTATAATATTAATCATTCTACAACAAGGGAAAAAGCTATGTGGCAGCTTAGTCCCTACCACAGGGAGTGGGCCACGCGCCACCCGCAGCTACCCACCCGCCACCGGTAGCTACCCAGAAGAAAAAGCATAAGTGAGACGGCTAGAGCACATGGAAGAGAAGGGTGAACGTTTCAATGGTTGGAGCAGGTGTTAGGCTAGAGGGAAGTTTGAGCAAAACCATTGGCGCACTAAGCTGTAAGTCTCCATCAAAGTAGTAAGACAACATCGCGATGCTTGAGCACAAATGTTGCAACAATAAGTAAAGATGTCCGAGTTCAAGGTCTGTGAGGGAAGAGGCCGCGTCTTGCAAATAAATTCGCATTTAATTCTGAAAATTTGTGTTTGGAAGTTGTTGCTTCTACAACTTCTATACAACTCTCGTGTTCGTGCAGGAATAGTACCCCGCGACGTGAAGGTGGAAAACATAATTCCTTGCTTGTCTATTCAGAACAATGAATTTCGCCTTCGAAACTCAAAACCAACAGAAAACCTGGAAGCCAGACTTTGGACAAAGTTTTGTGTATTCAGAGTCTAAAGGAAATGTCGCGCACGGAATCCGTATTTGATGTAGAAATTCAAAGGACCCTGTCTAAACTTGATGATGATAACTACGATGAAGAATAGGCTATTGCTTCTTCTTGTATTGCTCTTGCTTCTTCTTGTACTGCTGCGGATGTGACCCCTTCCTTATTTTTAGCTTCTTCGGATTTAGAAGAATATTCGACTAATCTGTTTCTTACCATGGTGAGCGAAGATTTACAAGCCAATTCTAGCGTTGTGCGGCTGTCAATCCGTAACAGTTGATGTTATCAATTATTAATTGCTGAATTTGAAGAGAAATTTTGGTCGTCGAGTGATTATGCTTCTGCCAATGGTTCCAATGGCCTGTCGGAGCTTCCGTTAAGTATAACTGATCTCGAAAGCCTAGAGTTTACAGAATCATGTCGTGGTAGTAAAGTGTTTTTGGACTATTTGCAGGTAACATTAGTTCAAGAAATTTATGTTTTTGTTAATAAAATAAACATAAATTCATGGCATTTGTAAGTAAAATCACCATGGAAACCAAAAACCATTGAAAGTAAAACCACCATGGAAACCAAACCAAAAACCATTGAAACTAAAAAACACCATTGAAAACAAAACAAAAACATTTCAAAACATTTTTTTGTTTTAATTTATGTTCTATTTATTTTTTTAAATTATTAATATTTTTTTTATGTCAACCCGTAGCATTTCAGAGCATAAATGCTACCGATTTTATTTTAAAATGTGTTTTGAAAAACAGGAATGCTTCCCGTTTTTTTTCAATCATTTGAGAATGCCAAGAAAATTGAAAACAAATAATCATATTAGGTTGCCAGTTTAACAAAAACCATTAATATTGAATATTTTTAATATTTATATTATAAAACTTTATTAATTTAAAAATAAAAAGAATAACATTTTTTTAATATTTAATTAATGATAATATTGATTCAAAATCTAAACATAAACCATAATAATGAAAATAATAATATTAATAATTTATTATTAATAACATTATATAAATACATATTTTTATATTTATACATATAATATCATAAAATACTTATATATAAAAAATAATATTGTAATGTTATTCTCACTTTTCAATAATATATACACATTTTCATTTTTAAAAACATGCTTACGTGTATAAAAATAGAATACACACTAAGTTGCCTTCCATTTCACTACACTAAATAATATTCAAAATATATAATTTTTCTTTTAATTTTTTAATAATATATATTATATAACATTTTAAAAATAAATTCAAATATTATGTAATTAAATTTAAATATGTTTACTAAATTCAATATTTATTAATATAATTATCTTTCAATATAAACTAATAATTTTATAAAATATTTTGTAATAACCTATATAATTAATAGTTATTGAAGCTTATCTTATAAAAACAACAATTTATAAATGAAAGGATGAATATAAATTATATATCAAATATGTACAATCACTAGTGTTGAAATGTAAATATTTAATTTTAAATTTGTTTCATTATGTGAAATGAGATGTATAACAGGCCTTACATATGAAGTTCACCTCTAGATTCAAAGGTCTTTGCATGCATTATTTAGATTATACATACAAATGCAATAGCCTAAAATTCTCCATTAATTATCAATCCAAGTTCTTATGCGGTTTCCTCTATGCTATGTGTTATAATTTTGGAACAAATAGTGATATTGTTTAATTGTTTTCATGTCATTATATCTAGTTTGAATTTGTAAAATGGGTAATAATCTTGTTGTGCAATTACAACCACATGAATAGGTAGTCATTGCCAAATGATAAAAATATCTCAAGTTTGGTTGAATTTCAATTATAGTATAGTGTTTAATTTATTTCTCCTTAAAATTTGATTGTGTTTGTATATTTGTTTAGTCCTTGAGAGGTTAGTATATTTGTTTAGTCCTTAATTTCTTCCTGAACCATGGTCCAAAACCCATCCCTAGTGCACAAAACTTAATGTTTCCATCCATATCCAACTTTAAATGCAAACCTATCACTAGTAATCAAAACCTTAAAATGACATTAATTCCTACACATAGAGACTATGAATATTTTCAACAAGACATGTGTGTCGACCATATCTATTGGTCCTAGATTCCTAAAATCTTATTTTAGGGCCCAATGTAGAGGTCCATAGGTCCATGATTGCTCGACTAGTACTAACTTATGAGATTTATAGGTCCATGGTTGTTCATTCAAATTTATTATCCATTACGAGAAGCATTTCTAGATAATAAAACAATTCCTTTTGGTGGTAGATACATCATTCATTTGGGATACTTTGGTCAATTACCACATGTGAGTGATAACCCTATATATGCATACAACACAACTGATTTTTTTTATCACATAGTCCAACCCTCTCCCAATGATAAACACATAGGCTTACGATGAACATGTTACTAACCATTCCATGCATAGACACATTAACACTTCATGCCTTTACATAAGAAGAACTTGCATCATTATCTATAATCAACTAGGATCATCCTTACAATATCAAGCAATAGGTTAGTATGCATCATACCTTTACATAGGTTAGTATGGGTAAATTTAAAAGGTAGATTATCGAGACTCAAACATGTAGCGAGCCCCATTTGACTTACGCTTTATTCTATTTCCTCTCCATCTCATGCCTGTATGTTGTCGCAACAAGTGTTGAACAACTAAATTTGATGCCTAGGCCCATATGATGCTAGCGTTGCTAATAAAAATGATATTGGAAATTGAAACTGGAATTGAAATGTAAATTTCAAAATGAAAATGAAAATGATATTGATATTGGAAATTGATATTTAAACTGACCATTACCATTCGGTGGTTATTTTCTAACACAATTTTCACACAACTAATGCTGTTCCATTGATTTTATTCGAAGTGTCACCAACCAATTCAAAATTGACACAGATTGCAATCATAATGAACTCTGCTTTATTAACTAATCCGAAATCATTAAGAAATTAAGATTCCAATCAAATTTAGTTAAAACTACAGTTTTTGACATTTACACTGATGAAATGAAGATTTCTAAAAAAAAGTTGAAACTAATGACAGAGTTCCTCCTGTGCCATGTTTTCATCACCACCACAATTTTCTAGTACAGTTCTCACTAAATCCACAGGAAATCCCATATCTACCAACCTTTGAACATTCTGTTCCATTATTCCAAGATCTGCCTGCCATGGCAAAAGTTCGAGTCCAGTAACGGGCGGTGCTTACAAATGCTTCGTTGTCGCTAAGGTATTGCCCTGCCACGACAGCATCCAGACGATCATTAGGCTCTGGCGCGGAAAGCAAGGCTTGCAAAGAAAGTAAGGTTGTATTCAATGTTAGTGCCGCACTCCAGTTATCTTTGAGAGTATCCAAGCATATTGCACCATTTGCACTGCTGATATTAGGATGCCACACTTTGGTAATAAATTGCATTTTGGGGGGCGCAAACGGGTAGTTCTCAGGCACACGAATGTCAATTTGAAATGTGCCCTCTTCGTAAGGAGTACCCGCAGGGCCTCCAATAGACGCGCACAGGTGTAACGAATCATTGTCTTCGCACAACTTGATGGTTATCCCTGTTAGATGCTTAGTTTTCTGTATCTGATTTATCTCCTTCTGTACACGTCCAACACCCAACACCATTGTTCCCTGTTGAATGCAAACAGCTTTTAAAATCCTCGCCTTTAAACTTCGAGTTCTCCGGATACAGAGATTACTCAAGGCAATCTGAACAAGCACACGTCCGCTTTCTTCGAAAATGCTATCGGTGAGTGTTTAATTTCATGAAATACTAAACAAATGTAGCGTACTTATATGGATCCTATTTAGGAACTTATTTCATACATGTCGGCTGGCTGAGATGAATTTGTTATTACATTTGTTATATGAATGTGTTATTATACTATATTATTTTATATTTAGTAAAAAAATTTATAACAAGATCAACAATTTTAATTTCCCTTGAACAGTTGTAGGAGAATATGTCAAGAAATATTATTGGTACAAGTTGTCATTGTTTAGATGTATTCAGCAATTAACCAAAGAGTAATTTGATCCATAAATCAAATTAAATGAAATGTTGATAATGGCTAAGATAATTTTGATAAATCATTAGTCACACAGTTTTAAAACTATATTTTTAAAAAGCATTCTACTCAGAATAACAATAATTGAATGTGCTTATCTGAATTCGAATATGTTCACTATTCCTGTGAACGCGTGTGGTCTCAATATCCCAAGAGAAATGAATAAAAGAGTTTTAAAATCCCCAGTCTCAATATCCTAAGATGAATGAACTTGTGTGAAATTAATTACCTCTAAGCTTACTACATGACCACATGCTTTAATCAAGATTGGTATAGCTTTTGATGAGTTTTTATGGTGATTACCAAATAATTTATGTATGTAACAATTAAAGGAGGAGTAAGCTCCCTGATTTTAACTCCTTCAGCAAAAACAGGACAAAGGGTTTGCAATAGCTAGTCAAGTGCTATAAGCATAAACACAACAATGAATTTGCAAACTGTCTCATACGCTCCATTTTATTTGCAATTTACTTTTCATGTTTCTCTGTATTTCATTATATGACAACTACATGTAACATAGCTTTAGGTAATGTAATATATCATTTTCAAATGGAACAATAATTTCAGTAAAGACCAGACAAAACAACTAATCAGAGAGTGTGTTTTGCAATACATTTTACATTATTGCCTTCCAAAATAAACCATATAAAATGACATTACTCACCACCAACCATGTAAGATTATAAAATTAATGAGGAGTAATCTATGTCAAAAGGATAACCATGTTCCATACTATGAGAATACAACACATTTAAGAGAGAATATACAATAATTATGGAAGTAAGGCTAATTCCATATCCAACAAAGAGTCTAATGGGAGTGCATCCTTCACCACAGTATAATACAATTTACTATATTCGTTTTCGAACTATATTTCCAAAGGGAAAAAAATAATCGTAATTTCAATCTTGTCCAGGTATCCTATTGATCCCCAACTAGAGGAGATCTATCCTCTTCTCCGATTAAAACTTCTAAGGTGGTAGCTTCCCATGTATGCTGAGTGTGAAAATAAGGATGGAACACTCGGCGTGGAGCTGGAATAATGTTGAGCGTGGAGGTTGGATCAATGATGAGCGTGGAGGTTGGAGACGGATAGAGAGGAGATGGGTCTGCCATGGGAGAGAGAGATGGAGCTGGGGAGGTAGGAGTGTTGGGAGTGAGCCGAGAGAGAGAGATGGAGCAGCATGGAGATGGGAGGCTGGAGCAGCGTGGATCATGGAGGATGGAGCTGGCTGGATAATAGAGGATGGAGCTGCCTGGATAATGGAGTCTAGCCGCATGGATGATAAATGGAGTTGGCTGGGAGATGGAGTGTAGCAGCGTGCGTAATGGAGGATGGAGCTGCGTGGGAGATGGAGTTAGCAGCTTGGGTAATGGAGGATGGAGCTGCATGGGAGATGGAGTTACCAGTGTGGGTAATGGAGGATGGAGGATGGAGCTGCAGGAAGCCAGCTATCAACATGAGAATGGGCAACGTTAAGGCATTGGTGAAGGAAGCCAACAGGCTGAGCGTGAAGGGAGAAGGTAGTTGGAAGAGTGGCCGCACAAGCAGCAAAATGAAGGAGTGAAGAGGTTCATGCAAATGGGAGCATGGAGTGAATATCTGAGTGATGGCAGGTAGTGGAGGTGGCGAACATAGTGCTGAGCGTGAAGGTGGAGCCAAGGGGTGTCCCAATTCCTCCCTGTTTAGATCTCGAAGCCTCCCCTGCTTCCATCCATCATTATCCCATGGTTGTTTTTCATCCATCATAAGCCCAGGAGATATAGTTTGAGGTCCATCCTCACTCACAAGATTTTCTGCAAGTTTTGGAGAGGATGTGCCCAAAAGAGGAGAGGAAATTCCTGCAGTGCCAATAGTTAGAGTTTGTCCATTGGCAGTCTCCTGACTACCCTAAGCACTTTCAGTATTCGAGACAGAATAAAAAATAACACGAGAGGACTTCATATCAACATTCTCCATTAGGGTTGAAGGCATTGGAGGAGTTGAAGGGGAATGCTGAGGAACTTGAGAAGATTTATGAAAATTATGTGGTGTAGAGGAAGCCAATGATGTTGTATCATTAAACTGTTGATGTTGCTTTTTTGTTCCTGATAAAATCATACTTGAGGAAGCTGGTGATGTTTGATATTTGAGAGATGCTCGTTTGAATGTGGTAGTCATTTTTTCCTTGACTTCATATTTGCAGACCCTTGTTTTATTGGTACCAAAGAATACTGTGAACTGAGTTGTTGTTGTTGAAAAACATTCTTGTTTGGTTTGAACCTGAGGTATTCGGGGATGGGGTGACTATTTCACGATCAAGCCAACTTGATGTTAATACAAATCTTCGTTCTCTTCGTCATGTCAGGGTTGGTTCTATTTACATCGATAGGCGTCCCTATCTCAACTTTTCCAACATTTAATCTCAGATTAGGGATCAATGGCTATCTTTTCTTCCCCTTTTTCATCTAAAAACTATCTATGGTAGAAGCTTACTGAGATAAATCTCAGCGTTTTATAATGATCTATTTTTTTTTTTTGTAAGTGAGACGGACAAAATTCTATTAAAAAGATAGAGTACAAAAATGATACAAAGAGCCCACCAAGGAGCTAAAAAGACCAGAGGCACACCCCAAAAGAGACAGGATGGCCAGCTCAAAATTTACAAATCCAAAATAAAAGATATATCAAATGTCCAAAGGGGCTCACACAAAAAGCTAGCCCTGGAATAAAAAAGAGCTTAAGAAACCATTGAAAGTAACAACGAGGCCAATATGCACCAAAACTTCAGAGCCCAAAAGAAGAAGGGTATCCATCCATATGTTCTCCAAAACCAGAAGCTTGTCTGCCACAAAAAGTGGCGAGCACTTACAGGGACACCATGCCGCGCCTAATCAGAATTCGACGTCTCATGCTCTTCACTTCTAGCAGCTGGCGGGAAATAAATGCTAAGGTCGTCCATAAGCACTTCCATGGTACAATTGTTTTCCATCTTGTTCTGCTGCATTGCTTTCAGTCCCTCAATTATCTCTTTCATCTACTTCACAGTGTTCTCCCGAGCTTGAATTTCTCGGGCTAGGAGGACTCTACACGTCCAATAACGATTAGCAGCAATCCGGCAGCCCAAATTGGTCTCAATATCCTCTTGTGGAGATATCTCCAGATGGGCAATCCGTCCTTCGGTGGTCACCGACGTTTCCTCAACATATAAATGCGCCCAATCAAAATGCACGCGAGTGGAATCCTCACGGGTACTAGCCTCGGTTCCAGAATTAGCCCGTGTGTGTCTTTCATGACTCCCAGGATTTCTACCAAATCCCCGACGAATGGACAGACAGATCTGTGGAGCCATAATTTGCAAAAGGAAAGTACTAGAGGAGGAAGAAAATCCACCAGCAATGTTAAGCCAACTAAGGCGAAGGTGAACCCAAAACAGCATAACCGAAAACTGCAAAGTGCAAACAATTTTAATGGTACATATTGGGATTCCCTCGTCACCTTGCTTGAATTTATAATCCGTGACCCTGCATCTCGATATGGAATTCATACGAGACCATAAATTCCCATTAGTTCCAATAATTCCCTTTCTGTACCTACCAGAGAACTCGCATTCCCGAAACGCGATAAACCTGCTGAATTGGCTGCTAATAATACCATCCCATCTGCAGAGAACGAGGTTGCCATCATCTTTGAATTGCATCCTGTTAGGGTAATAAAAATGAAACTTAACATGCCTGTCCTCCAGGAGTGTATAATGCGGAAGGGTAATGCACATGTGACCGGGCATACGCGTTAATGAAGCCGTCTCTTAGCCGTATTAAATACAACCCCGGTGAATGACCGCCCCTTGGTACTTGGCTGCAGAAGGAACTCGGAAGAATTGAGTGCATTAGGGGCATCAAGTGCGTATTTTGGGTTAGATACATTTTCAGTAAATTTTTAGTATATAATGCATTGAATTTCAGTTGCAAGCTATAATATATATTTTTAGTAACATTTGTGTTTTTGTCTGGATCAGAGGTGCCCCGTGAGGGGGATCATGTGATGATGAGGTCGCACGGATCACTCTCACTGATATCATTGCCCAGGGAGAGTGGGTGAACTCATGTCTGTGTACCTCGAGGGAGGATTATCCCACATGGCGTTCTTTATCGATGATGTTATCAGCAGTTGATGAGATGTTGGCCCTCTACAAGAGGGTGGGACCTCTTAGTGACATTTGGCGTCATTCATGCCATAGGAGGAGAGAGGGTATCATTGGGATCCACAAATGGGAGGACGTCAATGTCGCAATAAGAGGGCATGATGTCAAGGGTACTTTGTTCGACATCCCACCTGACCGCCCTTCTGGTGAATCGGTTAGACTCAGGAAGTTTAAGTTGGAGGCCGCTGCACCACATCTATATGAGAGATTTGCCGGAGTGTGGGGCATGTTCCCCCACCATGACCAGGTCCCGTTGTACTTTGAAAAACATGTTTATGCAGATTTTTTTTTGGACATGCACCAAGATTACACAATCACAGGGTCCACGTTCTATGGGATCGGTAGGGGATGCTCCTACCAACATCCTGGAGCTCGGAGAGACCCTGCCTTGGTGCCACCCGCTCCGAGGTTTGTACCGCTTCTAGATAAGGCGATGATCAGGTCGAGGGATGTGGCACAATCATCCCAGCTTGCTGCAGAGGCTAGAGATGACCTTGCAGACTCGTTGTTCACTGCCATGGGCAGTGTTGTTGTTGTTGTGCATGGAGTGGCATCTAGACCACCCCCTCCACCTACAGAGCCAGAGATAGAGTATGTCCCTACTGACATGCTCAGTATTCTCGATGTCAAGGCCCTACTGAGGAATGCTAAGTTAGCCTGATATGCATACTTTCGGTCATATCGTAGATCCGTCGCTACAGGACAGGTATACTTTTGTACAATTATGTATATATGTTCTTCATGTTACATCATATTATATGTCGTAAATTGAATGGTTAATAATACTTAAGGGAGTTGTATTCTATTGCTCCATGCAGGGAAGCACATTCATGGATCAGCTCTTTTCCAGTGAGCCAACGGTTGGTCCATGTACTTGTCCCAACCCGCAGGCGACAGTAGTCGAGGTAAGTTATAATTTATGTTATAATTTAATTTGAGTTTATTATTTCCTAGTTTAAATCATTTATGTTTTATTTTTTAATTTTTGAGATTTTATGTTTAGATCTTAAGCTCAAATGAATTTCAAATTGTAAAGGGAAAAGGAAAGGGGGTAGATCCTGATGAAGGACATGAGGACAACGATGGTCCTCACGAGCAGGGTCGAGACTTAGATGTGAGTTTTAATTTATGTTCCAATTCATGTTATTTAGTCACATTTAGTAATTGATTTTTGTACTTTATGTTTCAATTTTTGAATTATAACTTAAATTATGTTAAGTAGTTTTAATTTTTAATAAATCTAACTTACTACATGCAATGGCATATTACACAGTCATCGCTACAGGTGGAGCTCGAGTACATGGTCGTGATGAAGGGCCATCTACCCATATTCCTACCCAGATCATTAAGAACAATCATCAAGCATGATTAAACCATATTCGACCATGGTCACCCTTAGTCAATAACTTGCTCAAACATGGTTATTGATTGTTAAACATAATCAACCATGGAAAAACTTCTTTAGCCATATTGAATCAAGGCAAACAAAATTCAAATGTAATCTAGCTCAACCAACCTCAATTGTAATCTAACGAGGTCAAACATGGCAAGACATGCCCCTCTTTTGGTCAACCATACTCAACTATAATCAATCAATATATGTGTGTCAACATGGTCAACCATTGTTAAACCATAATTAACAATAGTTATTATTTTTAATTATTGACATTTGAAGGCTAAAATTAATTTTTAATAATATTAAACTGTGTCACATTGGAACCTAACCTTTACAATGTTTGCAATTGTAACGTATTAATTAAACATTAAAATTATTAATTCATTACAAACTATATTCTCAAGTGTATATACATTTAATATTAAAATTTGATATTATTGTTATTGACTTTTAATATTATTGAAGTCAAACTTTAGTGTTATTTTCATTTAGACTTTAATTATATTTATCATTAATAACAACAACAATAATAATAATTCAATCCATAAATTAGATTTACAACACCAATAACTATAATTGTAGTAATAATAACATTCATTTTTATAATAATTTGAACAATATTATTGACAACATTATTAATATTAAAAAATTTAATATTAATATTAAAAATAGTTTTCACACTTTTTATATTAGAATATTTATAACTTTAATCTATCCTATTTATTAAATATTAAATTATGACATATTATCGATTCAATCTAAATTATTGTTTATTAAACATTACATGTTAAATAACATGTTTTTTAATTAAAACATTACTTTTTATAATATTAATCATTCTACAACAAGGGAAAAAGCTATGTGGCAGTTTAGTCCCTACCACAGGGAGTGGACCACGCGCCACCCGCAGCTACCCACCCGCCACCGGCAGCTACCCAGAAGAAAAAGCATAAGTGAGACGGCTAGAGCACATGGAAGAGAAGGGTGAACGTTTCAATGGTTGGAGCAGGTGTTAGGCTAGAGGGAAGTTTGAGCAAAACCATTGGCGCACTAAGCTGTAAGTCTCCATCAAAGTAGTAAGACAACATCGCGATGCTTGAGCACAAATGTTGCAACAATAAGTCAAGATGTCCGAGTTCAAGGTCTGTGAGGGAAGAGGCCGCGTCTTGGAAATAAATTCGCATTTAATTCCGAAAATTTGTGTTTGGAAGTTGCTGCTGCTACAACTTCTATACAACTCTCGTGTTCGTGCAGGAATAGTACCCCACGACGTGAAGGTGGAAAACATAATTCCTTGCTTGTCTATTCAGAACAATGAATTTCGCCTTCGAAACTCAAAACCAACAGAAAACCTGGAAGCCAGACTTTGGACAAAGTTTTGTGTATTCAGTGTCTAAAGGAAATGTCGCGCACGGAATCCGTATTTGATGTAGAAATTCAAAGGACCCTGTCTGAACTTGATGATGATAACTACGATGAAGAATAGGCTATTGCTTCTTCTTGTATTGCTCTTGCTTCTTCTTGTACTGCTGCGGATGTGACCCCTTCCTTATTTTTAGCTTCTTCGGATTTAGAAGAATATTCGACTAATCTGTTTCTTACCATGGTGAGCGAAGATTTACAAGCCAATTCTAGCGTTGTGCGGCCGTCAATCCGTAACAGTTGATGTTATCAATTATTAATTGCTGAATTTGAAGAGAAATTTTGGTCGTCGAGTGATTATGCTTCTGCCAATGGTTCCGATGGCCTGTCGGAGCTTCCGTTTAGTATAACTGATCTCGAAAGCCTAGAGTTTACAGAATCACGTCGTGGTAGTAAAGCGTTTTTGGACTATTTGCAGGTAACATTAGTTCAAGACATTTATGTTTTTGTTAATAAAATAAACATAAATTCATGGCATTTGTAAGTAAAATCACCATGGAAACCAAAAACCATTGAAAGTAAAACCACCATGGAAACCAAACCAAAAACCATTGAAACTAAAAAACACCATTGAAAACAAAACAAAAACATTTCAAAACATTTTTTTGTTTTAATTTATGTTCTATTTATTTTTTTAAATTATTAATATTTTTTTTATGTCAACCCGTAGCATTTCAGAGCATAAATGCTACCGATTTTATTTTAAAATGTGTTTTGAAAAACAGGAATGCTTCCCGTTTTTTTTCAATCATTTGAGAACGCCAAGAAGATTGAAAACAAATAATCATATTAGGTTGCCAGTTTAACAAAAACCATTAATATTGAATATTTTTAATATTTATATTATAAAACTTTATTAATTTAAAAATAAAAAAATAACATTTTTTTAATATTTAATTAATAATAATATTGATTCAAAATCTAAACATAAACCATAATAATGAAAATAATAATATTAATAATTTATTATTAATAACATTATATAAATACATATTTTTATATTTATACATATAATATCATAAAATACTTATATATAAAAAATAATATTGTAATGTTATTCTCACTTTTTAATAATATATACACATTTTCATTTTTAAAAACATGCTTACGTGTATAAAAATAGAATACACACTAAGTTGCCTTCCATTTCACTACACTAAATAATATTCAAAATATATAATTTTTCTTTTAATTTTTTAATAATATATATTATATAACATTTTAAAAATAAATTCAAATATTATGTAATTAAATTTAAATATGTTTACTAAATTCAATATTTATTAATATAATTATCTTTCAATATAAACTAATAATTTTATAAAATATTTTGTAATAACCTATATAATTAATAGTTATTGAAGCTTATCTTATAAAAACAACAATTTATAAATGAAAGGATGAATATAAATTATATATCAAATATGTACAATCACTAGTGTTGAAATGTAAATATTTAATTTTAAATTTGTTTCATTATGTGAAATGAGATGTATAACAGGCCTTACATATGACGTTCACCTCTAGATTCAAAGGTCTTTGCATGCATTATTTAGATTATACATACAAATGCAATAGCCTAAAATTCTCCATTAATTATCAATCCAAGTTCTTATGCGGTTTCCTCTATGCTATGTGTTATAATTTTGGAACAAATAGTGATATTGTTTAATTGTTTTCATGTCATTATATCTAGTTTGAATTTGTAAAATGGGTAATAATCTTGTTGTCCAATTACAACCACATGAATAGGTAGTCATTGCCAAATGATAAAAATATCTCAAGTTTGGTTGAATTTCAATTATAGTATAGTGTTTAATTTATTTCTCCTTAAAATTTGATTGTGTTTGTATATTTGTTTAGTCCTTGAGAGGTTAGTATATTTGTTTAGTCCTTAATTTCTTCCCGAACCATGGTCCAAAACCCATCCCTAGTGCACAAAACTTAATGTTTCCATCCATATCCAACTTTAAATGCAAACCTATCACTAGTAATCAAAACCTTAAAATGACATTAATTCCTACACATAGAGACTATGAATATTTTCAACAAGACATGTGTGTCGACCATATCTATTGGTCCTAGATTCCTAAAATCTTATTTTAGGGCCCAATGTAGAGGTCCATAGGTCCATGACTGCTCGACTAGTACTAACTTATGAGATTTATAGGTCCATGGTTGTTCATTCAAATTTATTATCGATTACGAGAAGCATTTCTAGATAATAAAACAATTCCTTTTGGTGGTAGATACATCATTCATTTGGGATACTTTGGTCAATTACCACATGTGAGTGATAACCCTATATATGCATACAACACAACTGATTTTTTTTATCACATAGTCCAACCCTCTCCCAATGATAAACACATAGGCTTACGATGAACATGTTACTAACCATTCCATGCATAGACACATTAACACTTCATGCCTTTACATAAGAAGAACTTGCATCATTATCTATAATCAACTAGGATCATCCTTACAATAGCAAGCAATAGGTTAGTATGCATCATACCTTTACATAGGTTAGTATGGGTAAATTTAAAAGGTAGATTATCTAGACTCAAACATGTAGCGAGCCCCATTTGACTTACGCTTTATTCTATTTCCTCTCCATCTCATGCCTGTATGTTGTCGCAACAAGTGTTGAACAACTAAATTTGATGCCTAGGCCCATATGATGCTAGCGTTGCTAATAAAAATGATATCGAAATTGATATTGGAAATTGAAACTGGAATTGAAATGTAAATTTCAAAATGAAAATGAAAATGATATTGCTATTGGAAATTGATATTTAAACTGACCATTGCCATTCGGTGGTTATTTTCTAACACAATTTTCACACAACTAATGCTGTTCCATTGATTTTATTCGAAGTGTCACCAACCAATTCAAAATTGACACAGATTGCAATCATAATGAACTCTGCTTTATTAACTAATCCGAAATCATTAAGAAATTAAGATTCCAATCAAATTTAGTTAAAACTACAGTTTTTGACATTTACAGTGATCAAATGAAGATTTCTAAAAAAAAGTTGAAACTAATGACAGAGTTCCTCCAGTGCCATGTTTTCATCACCACCACAATTTTCTAGTACAGTTCTCACTAAATCCACAGGAAATCCCATATCTACCAACCTTTGAACATTCCGTTCCATTATTCCAAGATCTGCCAGCCATGGCAAAAGTTCGAGTCCAGTAACGGGCGGTGCTTACAAATGCTTCGTTGTCGCTAAGGTATTGCCCTGCCACGACAGCATCCAGACGATCATTAGGCTCTGGCGCGGAAAGCAAGGCTTGCAAAGAAAGTAAGGTTGTATTCAATGTTAGTGCCGCACTCCAGTTATCTTTGAGAGTATCCAAGCATATTACACCATTTGCACTGCTGATATTAGGATGCCACACTTTGGTAATAAATTGCATTTTGGGGGGCGCAAACGGGTAGTTCTCAGGCACACGAATGTCAATTTGAAATGTGCCCTCTTCGTAAGGAGTACCCGCAGGGCCTCCAATAGACGCGCACAGGTGTAACGAATCATTGTCTTCGCACAACTTGATGGTTATCCCTGTTAGATGCTTAGTTTTCTGTATCTGATTTATCTCCTTCTGTACACGTCCAACACCCAACACCATTGTTCCCTGTTGAATGCAAACAGCTTTTAAAATCCTCGCCTTTAAACTTCAAGTTCTCCGGATACAGAGATTACTCAAGGCAATCTGAACAAGCACACGTCCGCTTTCTTCGAAAATGCTATCGGTGAGTGTTTAATTTCATGAAATACTAAACAATAGTTAAACCATAATTAACAATAGTTATTATTTTTAATTATTGACATTTGAAGGTTAAAATTAATTTTTAATAATATTAAACTATGTCACATTGGAACCTAACCTTTACAATGTTTGCAAGTGTAACGTATTAATTAAACATTAAAATTATTAATTCATTACAAACTATATTCTCAAGTGTATATACATTTAATATTAAAATTTGATATTGTTGTTATTGACTTTTAATATTATTGAAGTCAAACTTTAGTGTTATTTTGATTTAGACTTTAATTATATTTATCATTAATAACAACAACAATAATAATAATTAAATCCATAAATTAGATTTACAACACCAATAACTATAATCGTAGTAATAATACCATACATATTTATAATAATTTGAACAATATTATTGACAACATTATTAATATTAAAAATTTTAATATTAATATTAAAAATAGTTTTCACATTTTTTATATTAGACTATTTATAACTTTGATCCTATTTATTAAATATTAAATTATGACATATTATCGATTCAATCTAAATTATTGTTTATTAAACATTACATGTTAAATAGCATGTTTTTTAATTAAAACATTACTTTTTATAATATTAATCATTCTACAACAAGGGAAAAAGCTATGTGGCAGCTTAGTCCCTGCCAAAGGGAGTGGGCCACGTGCCACGTGCAGCTACCCACCCGCCACCGTCACCTACCCAGAAGAAAAAGCATAAGTGAGAAGGCTAGAGCACATGGAAGTGAAGGGTGAATGTTTCAAAGGTTGGAGCAGGTGTTAGGCTAGAGGGAAGTTTGAGCAAAACCATTGGCGCACTAAGCTGTAAGTCTCCGTCAAAGTAGTAAGACAACATCGCGATGCTTGAGCACAAATGTTGCAACAATAAGTCAAGATGTTTGATTTCAAGGTTTGTGAGGGAAGAGGCCGCTTCTTGTAAATAAATTCGCATTTAATTCCGAAAATTTGTGTTTGGAAGTTGTTGCTGCTACAACTTCTATACAACTCTCGTGTTCGTGCAAGAATAGTACCCCGCGACGTGAAGGTGGAAAACATAATTCCTTGCTTGTCTATTCAGAACAATGAATTTCGCCTTCGAAACTCAAAACCAACAGAAAACCTAGAAGCCAGACTTTGGACAAATTTTTGTGTATTCAGAATCTAGAGGAATTGTCGCGCACGGAATCCGTATTTGATGTAGAAATTCAAAGGACCCTGTCTAAACTTGATGATGATAACTACGATGAAGAATAGGCTATTGCTTCTTCTTGTATTACTGTTGCTTCTTCTTGTACTGTTGCGGGTGTGACCCCTTCCTTATTTTTAGCTTCTTCGGATTTAGAAGAATATTCGACTGATCTGTTTCTTACCATGGTGAGCGAAGATTTACAAGCCAATTCTGGCGTTGCACGGCCGTCAGTCCGTACCAGTTCATGTTATCAATTATTAATTGTTGAATTTGAAGAGAAATTTTGGTCGTCGAGTGATTATGCTTCTGCCAATGGTTCCAATGGCCTGTCGGAGCTTCCGTTTAGTATAATTGATCTGGAAAGCCTAGAGTTTACAGAATCACGTCGTGGTAGTGAAGCGTTTTTGGACTATTTGCAGGTAACATTAGTTCAAGACATTTATGTTTTTGTTAATAAAATAAACATAAATTCATGGCATTTGTAAGTATTTTCCATTCGCTTGGACAAAGGAAATCAAGAAATAGCAAAACTTTATAAAATTACGACGAAAACAAAGCTTTATTTAAAGGAACATATAATTGTTGATATGCGCCTTACAATTGAAAAGTTTAACAGAGGTTATCCTACTGTATGTTACATTCAGGGCCACTTCCGTAGGTAAAAGTTAAGATAACCTCATAACCATATTTAATTCATTCCGTTGAATTTTCTTGAAAGGTTAAAGTTGAACCAAGCTTTGACTAAACCCTATGTATTTTCATGTGAGTGCCCTGTGAAAGGAGCTCATGAGGTACTTAAAGAGCTTCTATTTCAGCATACTTCATCTTATTCAACTCCACCTATTTTAATTCAAATTAATTTAAAGTAACTTCCTATGCGAGTGACCCCAACCATAGTCCATACTGCAGTGCCTTGGAAAGGTTGTAATTAACTTATCATTGCACTGTTTTGCAGGTCGAATTGACCATTACTTGAAAGAGTAGAAAAGCTTACCTTTTATATGCTTAAAAGCCCATTAAAAGATGCTTTTTTGAGCATGCCAGCAAAACCAATCCATTGGACTGATCCTGAATGGAATTCTAGCATCGTTGGTAAGGTAGACATAATTGAGAATACGATCTTACATATATTGGTAACCCGGTGCTTCTCAGCATGTTGTGTTATTGTAATCCGTTCTTGCTACCATGTTTTCGTTAGCAGCAGCCTGACCACGAGCTATATTTTTTATAGAAGTAAATCTAGATGTTATTGGTTGGCTAGAGTGGGGTGCAAATTGCAATCCTGTTGATTGATTCATCGAAAGGGTTTTCTTAGTCCTAGAATTCTGAGGCTCACAAATATTCTGGGAAATATGTTTTTATCCTTAAGCTAAGGAATCAGTAGTTCCCAGGTCTTCAGACTTGATACAAAAGAAAACATCTTTTTTCTTTTAATCTTTGTAAAGAATGGAAGTAGGTAGAACTCATGTCATATATTAAGGTTTAACATAGTATCATCTGTGTGACTGATCTACTCTACTACAAATTGTCAATTGTAATCCTTTTGTATTCTCTTTATGCATTAATTTTTTACTATGAATCAAGTATTGATGTTTTGACTTGATCTACTTTTTTGGTATGCTTTTGCAATGGAGCATGTAAGAAAAGATTGGTCTGCTTTTTTATGTGCGAGTTCCTTTTTCCAAGAATCATCTTCAGAAGAGATGTTACCTCGACTTTGGTTTGGCTACTTATTGATATTATCATGGGTTGTCATCTCAAATGCAATTGACTGTTCCAACAGTTCTGCATTTCTTTCGTATTGCAAGCTTGTTGGAAGTTCAATTTTGCCGATAATTGCACCAATAAGAGGACATGGGCATGAACATGTTCCTACTACAACTTGTTCACCTAGTACTCTTCTCACGGCCGCTCCAACTGGGTCTCCTCTTCCATTTCCTATGAAGACTCATTCACATGCTTCATGCAGTTTAACCACAGCTTCTGAACATAAGAGAAAATGGTCAACACCTGCTTCTGATGTCTTACCACCCCTGCAGTGATATCTACTCATGTTCCTATTCTTGCATCTACAACATTAGAACCTCTTTAATCATGAGGAAAACAATGTTCATTGTGTGGAGAAATTTGAGTGTGGGGATTCCACACCTTCAAGTGCTACTAATATGATATTTGTATACGACGAAGCTCGATGAGTTCAAACCCTTTGTATTTTGAGAGGCCCAATGAAATATTGGTTGAATCTAGCAACCAAGTGTTCGCATGTTCCTGCATTCCATCAGTGAACCAAATGTGTGTAAAGTCTTCTCCGAAGCTTGTAGATTCTCACAACGTGCTAGAAATGTATTATTATCATTGCATGAGAAAAATAGACTACATGAAAAGGGTTTATGGGAAAAGAATGTTGCGGCTACATTTAGAGCTCCACTATTGTCGATAATGGAACAATGGAAGAAGAACAAGGCGTTCCTCATGTGAGCAAAGATTTCTGGTTGGACTAATAGTACACAATGACAATTGCAAATTGAAAACAAGTGAAGTGTAAAAATGTGCCCTGCCAAACAGGGCAGGTGTAATTTTCTGCAATTTTCTAAATTGTTTTTAAACTACTAAAAATTTCAATCCTTGCGCATGCATTTACCTCAAATCCGGGTTGTCCTTAACCCTTGAGAAAATCAATTTTTTGTTTTCAAAAAATAACAAATGTATTTTCAATTTAAAAAAAAAAAGGTTAAATAGACTATCTTCTAAAACATTGTAAAAACATTAACGAGCATAACCAAAAAATTGACGATTAATACAGGTCAAAGAGCTCTGAGTGTATATCCCTGCCTTGGCAGGGACTAATAATATTTATTATTATATATTTTAATAATATTAATCATTAATATAAATCATAAATTTTATATATATTATTAATCATCTTAAACTAATAATCATCATTAATAGATTTTCTTTTGTAAGCTAATAATCACACTAATTCATAAAGATAAAAGTACAAAATATACTAAGTTTACGGGCATCCCGTGGCAAGAAAACATCCCATTATGGTCATGCGCATACCTCACCCATAAGAGAAAACAACATGTTAATATAAGGAGTTATACATGTATGAATATGAGGATCAGTTTTTATCAAATATGTGAAGCATAAAACTAATAAAGAGACAAGATGCTTAGTGGCCTCGGCTCGCTTACAAGAAAGCTTAAAAAGAGGTGAAAACATAGCATAGGTGGAGCTGAGCATGACTGCGACGTGGAGGCTTTGAACGCGTCCTTGCTCTTAACAACTTCATAGTTGTTTGGTTTGTCGTTAGTGGTGTCGGTGGTTGATTCTCTAGTTCGACCTTGACTGCTGGTTCCTTTCCCTCATTATGAGCGTGAGAGTCGTCGAATCCTTCAAAGAGCTCATGTATGCCGTGGTTCGCAACGATGGTCTGGAGGAGAGGCGAAGGTATGCGATAATGAGGGTCACATCCGCACACCAGTTCACAAGTGCTTGGCCTCTATCCCTCAGCTCGAAGATACGCGCTTGACGATCTTCCTCTGCTTCGTTGAGATCATTTCGAAGAAGAAGCACAGCATCAATCATTCTGTCAAGATACCCAAGGAGACCGGAGTTGGATTTGTCCTGGTCCGGTTGATTGGTGCTGCCACCCCTCGTGCATTTGTGCCCATGCCGCGCCATGAAGAAGGTCGTTCCAGCAGTTTAATTATCTTAAATATGTGCGCCGGGCCATTGCCATTCCGTGGCTATTTTCTATCTCAATTTTCACACAACTAATGCTGTTCCATTGATTTTATTCGAAGTGTCACCAACCAATTCAAAATTGACACAGATTGCAATCATAGTGAACTCAGCTTTATTAACTAATCCGAAATCATTAAGAAATTAAGATTCCAATCAAATTTAGTTAAAACTACAGTTTTTTACATTTACACTGATCAAATGAAGATTTCTAAAAAAAATTGAAACTAATGACAGAGTTCCTCCATGATGAATTTTAAGGAACAAGCTACCGCTTGGTTCTATTCACATAAAAGTTCATAGTTACAATGGACCCGAAGGCCTGAATATATAGAAGTATCACATGCTAAACTTGGACTCTTTAACTTAGACTTAACTAACTATCTATGTCTTAGTTCTAACTAAGACTCATCTAACTGCTTGTTAAGAACTATATAGAAGTATCACATGCTAAACTTGGACTCTTTAACTTAGACTTAACTAACTATCTATGTCTTAGTTCTAACTAAGACTCATCTAACTGCTTGTTAGGAACTCAACATCTAACTGATGTCATGAGGGAGTAATTATCTCCAACACTCTCCCTTAATTACAAACGCTAAACATACTATCTAATTGCTGCTAAAACATACTGCCTCTAAGAAATTTCATCAAAAAAGATTGCCTGCTGGTCTATGTCTCAGCTAGGCTTACAAAACATTTTCATCTTGACTTTCTTTGCTGCAATGCGCTGATGCAACGTCTTCTCATACTTCCTACTCCAAACTATGAAGCTTTCAATGCTTTTCTTCTTCTTTGTGCTCCAGACTTTAAACTCTGGATATCTCTTCTTGTTATTGCATGGATTTTTTTTTTTTCTATGGCTCTCGTTGAAAAACTGGTGATCTACAACATCTTCAATGCTTCCTGCAAAATACTTCTTGCATGTTTCTTCCTCCAACTTTTCAACTGGGTACATAGCATATTTTGCTTCTTCTTCAGATTCTGCTACTACAGAATGTAAGTTGTCATCTACAACTTCTTTTGGCTTTGCAAGCCAATCCTCAATGAATGCCAAATCTTCTTCGAAACTGGTTACTTTACCTTCGTCCTCCTTAGTTGCTACTGCTACAAAGACATCATCCACTTGATTGTCATTTTCAAGTAGGGTTACCATTCCAAACAACAACTCATTAATTAGTTTCTTTTGTTGTAACACTGTCACTCTTTCTTCATAAGAAAGGTGTTCACCATCATACTCTGGTTCAAGTTCTTCGACCTCTATTGCTAAGAGGTTAACAACTTGTGTATTCGCCATCTGCTGAGGCTCATTGAGGACTATGGACTCCTTCTCTTGAGTCCACATCCTTCCTTCCTTATCGCTCCCTAAAAAAATATGGGATTTGCTTCGCACTCCCTTACTGCAAGATTTCCCTCAAATCTAGCAATCTGAACTCTTTCTTTCAATTTCAAGGCTACGGCCTTTACAATCATGCAAGGTTTCGAACTTCACATGACATCAATCTTCAAAAGACAAAATAGAGCTGCTGCTCAAATATATTAAAAATATATTCTTCTTTTCCAAAAAATATTTTGCAAATTCTTTTGAATATCTTTTCACACTTTCTTACTTTTCATATAATCCAAAATAAGAACTTAAAATCCTTTAAAGTGTGACGTCCATTCACCCTCTTTAATAAATATTTTATGAATCTTTATGTGGTGGACATAAAAACAAACCAAATTTGATTCCTCGCTCTTTTCCTTCACAGCTGGTCTTCACTCCAGCGATTTTCTTCTCATGGATTGTTGAACGGGTGGCTAGATTCTCATGCGATTCAAAACAAATGCATACCTTCAAACCCTCAGCAACGGATTTGACTTTCGCTTTGATGGTCTTCCCCAATTATCTTGGTGGATTATTCACGGGCTTTCACCTAGCATGGCTCCAACGATTTCTTCCTTCACGGATTTAGAATTCAACGGGCAATTTTAGTTCAACTGGCGATCTCACTACAGGCAAATGCACAGCCGTGTTCTCCTTTGCTCGGCTTTTCTACAAGCCTTCACTTCACGCATCTTTTTAACTCGGACAGGGCTTCTTCTCCAGGCACTGCTTTCACGGACATTCCTCAACACAATCACCCGGCGGTCTTGCAGCGGATTTCCTCAATACGCAGTTATCTCGGAGCCTTCAACTTTCTGTCACGGCTCTCTTTGACATGCCCTCATCACTGCAGGAAGATCGACTCATTTCTATCTTCACTTGAACAGATCTACCGCACCTTCCTCAGGATCATGCAAATTCCCTCACGCGGATCAGATTCAACACTGGTTGCTTCCCTTCACACGAACTGTCACTCGCAGATTTCTTCACATGGACAGGTTCTCCGATGCTGGAGTCATCTTCCTCATGCGGATTCTCTAGCAGCGATTTCACCTCTGGTGGATTTGGAACGGATCCTCTAGACAACTGTCTCTTCACGGATCTTTCAGCTCTGGTCGCAACTGCTTCAGAATTTGCAAGTGGATCTACTCCTTTTCAATTAACAGATAGATGGCACCTCCTTCAATACAGAAGCTTGGCTGCCTTCTTCACACTCTCCAAATGCGGTTTTTCTAGCAGCGATTTCACCTCTAGTGGATTGGGAAGGCTCCTCAAGACTGTTGTCTTGTCTTCACGGATCAAATCTTGTCTTCACGACTTGCAGATCAGATCCTTGCTGCTATCTTCATGCTTTCCAACAACGGTTGGAGTTTCTTCACGAATTTGCTTCAGATCTGCATGCTTTCTAGAACGGTTGGAGTTTCTTCACGAATTTGCTTCAGATCTGCATGCTTTCCAACAACGGTTGGAGTTTCTTCACGAATTTGCTTCAGATGTGCATGCTTTCCAACAACGGTTGGAGTTTCTTCACGAATTTGCTTCAGATCTGCATGCTTTCATGGGTCGATTTCAGTCTTGTGCTTCAGACTCGAACCCGGATCTCAATTCTTTCACTTACTGGTGAAAAGATCTTGGCTTTGATCAAATGATCTTTGCCTTCTTCGCTATGGAAGAATCCCTCTTCGCTATGGAAGAATACAATACGCTTGGATCTGCTCTTGAATCAATATGCTCTCCAAGAGACTTAATCAAGCTCTGATACCATGATGAATTTTAAGGATCAAGCTACCGCTTGGTTCTATTCACATAAAAGTTCATAGTTACAATGGACCCGAAGGCCTGAATATATAGAAGTATCACATGCTAAACTTGGACTCTTTAACTTAGACTTAACTAACTATCTATGTCTTAGTTCTAACTAAGACTCATCTAACTGCTTGTTAAGAACTATATAGAAGTATCACATGCTAAACTTGGACTCTTTAACTTAGACTTAACTAACTATCTATGTCTTAGTTCTAACTAAGACTCATCTAACTGCTTGTTAGGAACTCAACATCTAACTGATGTCATGAGGGAGTAATTATCTCCAACACTCCAATGCCATGTTTTCATCACCACCACAATTTTCTAATACAGTTCTCACTAAATCCACAGGAAATCCCATGTCTACCAACCTTTGAACCTTCTGTTCCATTATTCCAACATCTTCCCCCATGGCAAAAGTTCGAGTCCAGTAACGAGCGGTGCTTACAAATGCTTCGTTGTCGCTAAGGTATTGCCCAGCCACGACAGCATCCAGAGGATCATTAGGCTCTGGCGCGGAAAGCAAGGCTTGCAAAGAAAGTAAGGTTGTATTCAATGTTAGTGCTGCACTCCAGTTATCTTTGAGAGTATCCAAGCATATTGCACCATTTGCACTGCTGATATTAGGATGCCACACTTTGGTAATAAATTGCATTTTGGGCGGCGCAAACGGATAGTTCTCAGGCACACGAATGTTAATTTGAAATGTGCCCCCTTCGTAAGGAGTACCCGCAGGGCCTCCAATAGACGCGCACAGGTGTAACGAATTATTGTCTTCGCACAACTTGATGGTTATCCCTGTTAGATGCTTAGTTTTCTGTATCTGATTTATCTCCTTCTGTACACGTCCAACACCCAACACCATTGTTCCCTGTTGAATGCAAACAGCTTTTAAAATCCTCGCCTTTAAACTTCGAGTTCTCCGGATACAGAGATTACTCAAGGCAATCTGAACAAGCACACGTCCGCTTTCTTCGAAAATGCTATCGGTGAGTGTTTAATTTCATGAAATACTAAACAAATGTAGCGTACTTATATGGATCCTATTTAGGAACTTATTTCATACATGTCGGCTGGCTGAGATGAATTTGTTATTACATTTGTTATATGAATGTGTTATTATATTATATTATTTTATATTTAGTAAAAAAATTTATAACAAGATCAACAATTTTAATTTCCCCTGAGCAGTTGTAGGAGAATATGTCAAGAAATATTATTGGTACAAGTTGTCATTGTTTAGATGTATTCAGCAATTAACCAAAGAGTAATTTGATCCATAAATCAAATTAAATGAAATGTTGATAATGGCTAAGATAATTTTGATAAATCATTAGTCACACAGTTTTAAAACTATATTTTTAAAAAGCATTCTACTCAGAATAACAATAATTGAATGTGCTTATCTGAATTCGAATATGTTCACTATGCCTGTGAACGCGTGTGGTCTCAATATCCCAAGAGAAATGAATAAAAGAGTTTTAAAATCCCCAGTCTCAATATCCTAAGATGAATGAACTTGTGTGAAATTAATTACCTCTAAGCTTACTACATGACCACATGCTTTAATCAAGATTGGTATAGTTTTTGATGAGTTTTTATGGTGATTACCAAATAATTTATGTATGTAACAATTAAAGGAGGAGTAAGCTCCCTGATTTTAACTCCTTCAGCAAAAACAGGACAAAGGGTTTGCAATAGCTAGTCAAGTGCTATAAGCATAAACACAACAATGAATTTGCAAACTGTCTCATACGCTCCATTTTATTTGCAATTTACTTTTCATGTTTCTCTGTATTTCATTATATGACAACTACATGTAACATAGCTTTAGGTAATGTAATATATCATTTTCAAATGGAACAATAATTTCAGTAAAGACCAGACAAAACAACTAATCAGAGAGTGTGTTTTGCAATACATTTTACATTATTGCCTTCCAAAATAAACCATATAAAATGACATTACTCACCACCAACCATGTAAGATTATAAAATTAATGAGCAGTAATCTATGTCAAAAGGATAACCATGTTCCATACTATGAGAATACAACACATTTAAGAGAGAATATACAATAATTATGGAAGTAAGGCTAATTCCATATCCAACAAAGAGTCTAATGGGAGTGCATCCTTCACCACAGTATAATACAATTTACTATATTCGTTTTCGAACTATATTTCCAAAGGGAAAAAAATAATCGTAATTTCAATCTTGTCCAGGTATCCTATTGATCCCCAACTAGAGGAGATCTATCCTCTTCTCCGATTAAAACTTCTAAGGTGGTAGCTTCCCATGTATGCTGAGTGTGAAAATAAGGATGGAACACTCGGCGTGGAGCTGGAATAATGTTGAGCGTGGAGGTTGGATCAATGATGAGCGTGGAGGTTGGAGACGGATAGAGAGGAGATGGGTCTGCCATGGGAGAGAGAGATGGAGCTGGGGAGGTAGGAGTGTTGGGAGTGAGCCGAGAGAGAGAGATGGAGCAGCATGGAGATGGGAGGCTGGAGCAGCGTGGATCATGGAGGATGGAGCTGGCTGGATAATAGAGGATGGAGCTGCCTGGATAATGGAGTCTAGCCGCATGGATGATAAATGGAGTTGGCTGGGAGATGGAGTGTAGCAGCGTGCGTAATGGAGGATGGAGCTGCGTGGGAGATGGAGTTAGCAGCTTGGGTAATGGAGGATGGAGCTGCATGGGAGATGGAGTTACCAGTGTGGGTAATGGAGGATGGAGGATGGAGCTGCAGGAAGCCAGCTATCAACATGAGAATGGGCAACGTTAAGGCATTGGTGAAGGAAGCCAACAGGCTGAGCGTGAAGGGAGAAGGTAGTTGGAAGAGTGGGCGCACAAGCAGCAAAATGAAGGAGTGAAGAGGTTCATGCAAATGGGAGCATGGAGTGAATATCTGAGTGATGGCAGGTAGTGGAGGTGGCGAACATAGTGCTGAGCGTGAAGGTGGAGCCAAGGGGTGTCCCAATTCCTCCCTGTTTAGATCTCGAAGCCTCCCCTGCTTCCATCCATCATTATCCCATGGTTGTTTTTCATCCATCATAAGCCCATGAGATATAGTTTGAGGTCCATCCTCACTCACAAGATTTTGTGCAAGTTTTGGAGAGGATGTGCCCAAAAGAGGAGAGGAAATTCCTGCAGTGCCAATAGTTAGAGTTTGTCCATTGGCAGTCTCCTGAATACCCTAAGCACTTTCAGTATTTGAGACAGAATAAAAAATAACACGAGAGGACTTCATATCAACATTCTCCATTAGGGTTGAAGGCATTGGAGGAATTGAAGGGGAATGCTGAGGAACTTGAGAAGATTCATGAAAATTATGTGGTGTAGAGGAAGCCAATGATGTTGTATCACTAAACTGTTGATGTTGCTTTTTTGTTCCTGATAAAATCATACTTGAGGAAGCTGGTGATGTTTGATATTTGAGAGATGCTCGTTTGAATGTGGTAGTCATTTTTTCCTTGACTTCATATTTGTAGACCCTTGTTTTATTGGTACCAAAGAATATTGTGAACTGAGTTGTTGTTGTTGAAAAACATTCTTGTTTGGTTTGAACCTGAGGTATTCGGGGATGGGGTGACTATTTCACGATCAAGCCAACTTGATGTTAATACAAATCTTCGTTCTCTTCGTCATGTCAGGGTTGGTTCTATTTACATCGATAGGCGTCCCTATCTCAACTTTTCCAACATTTAATCTCATATTAGGGATCAATGGCTATCTTTTCTTCCCCTTTTTCATCTAAAAACTATCTATGGTAGAAGCTTACTGAGATAAATCTCAGCGTTTTATAATGATCTATTTTATTTTTTTGTAAGTGAGACGGACAAAATTCTATTAAAAAGATAGAGTACAAAAATGATACAAAGAGCCCACCAAGGAGCTAAAAAGACCAGAGGCACACCCGAAAAGAGACAGGATGGCCAGCTCAAAATTTACAAATCCAAAATAAAAGATATATCAAATGTCCAAAGGGGCTCACACAAAAAGCTAGCCCTGGAATAAAAAAGAGCTTAAGAAACCATTGAAATTAACAACGAGGCCAATATGCACCAAAACTTCAGAGCCCAAAAGAAGAAGGGTATCCATCCATATGTTCTCCAAAACCAGAAGCTTGTCTGCCACAAAAAGTGGCGAGCACTTACAGGGACACCATGCCGCGCCTAATCAGAATTCGACGTCTCATGCTCTTCACTTCTAGCAGCTGGCGGGAAATAAATGCTAAGGTCGTCCATAAGCACTTCCATGGTACAATTGTTTTCCATCTTGTTCTGCTGCATTGCTTTCAGTCCCTCAATTATCTCTTTCATCTACTTCACAGTGTTCTCCCGAGCTTGAATTTCTCGGGCTAGGAGGACTCTACACGTCCAATAACGATTAGCAGCAATCCGGCAGCACAAATTGGTCTCAATATCCTCTTGTGGAGATATCTCCAGATGGGCAATCCGTCCTTCGGTGGTCATCGACGTTTCCTCAACATATAAATGCGCCCAATAAAAATGCACGCGAGTGGAATCCTCACGGGTACTAGCCTCGGTTCCAGAATTAGCCCGTGTGTGTCTTTCATGACTCCCAGGATTTCTACCAAATCCCCGACGAATGGACAGACAGATCTGTGGAGCCATAATTTGCAAAAGGAAAGTACTAGAGGAGGAAGAAAATCCACCAGCAATGTTAAGCCAACTAAGGCGAAGGTGAACCCAAAACAGCATAACCGAAAACTGCAAAGTGCAAACAATTTTAATGGTACATATTGGGATTCCCTCGTCACCTTGCTTGAATTTATAATCCGTGACCCTGCATCTCGATATGGAATTCATACCAGACCATAAATTCCCATTAGTTCCAATAATTCCCTTTCTGTACCTACCAGAGAACTCGCATTCCCGAAACGCGATAATCCTGCTGAATTGGCTGCTAATAATACCATCCCATCTGCAGAGAACGAGGCTGCCATCATCTTTGAATTGCATCCTGTTAGGGTAATAAAAATGAAACTTAACATGCCTGTCCTCCAGGAGTGTATAATGCGGAAGGGTAATGCACATGTGACCGGGCATACGCATTAATGAAGCCGTCTCTTAGCCGTATTAAATACAACCCCGGTGAATGACCGCCCCTTGGTACTTGGCTGCAGAAGGAACTCGGAAGAATTGAGTGCATTAGGGGCATCAAGTGCGTATTTTGGGTTAGATACATTTTCAGTAAATTTTTAGTATATAATGCATTGAATTTCAGTTGCAAGCTATAATATATATTTTTAGTAACATTTGTGTTTTTGTCTGGATCAGAGGTGCCCCGTGAGGGGGATCATGTGATGATGAGGTCGCACGGATCACTCTCACTGATATCATTGCCCAGGGAGAGTGGGTGAACTCATGTCTGTGTACCTCGAGGGAGGATTATCCCACATGGCGTTCTTTATCGATGATGTTATCAGCAGTTGATGAGATGTTGGCCCTCTACAAGAGGGTGGGACCTCTTAGTGACATTTGGCGTCATTCATGCCATAGGAGGAGAGAGGGTATCATTGGGATCCACAAATGGGAGGACGTCAATGTCGCAATAAGAGGGCATGATGTCAAGGGTACTTTGTTCGACATCCCACCTGACCACCCTTCTGGTGAATCGGTTAGACTCAGGAAGTTTAAGTTGGAGGCCGCTGCACCACATCTATATGAGAGATTTGCCGGAGTGTGGGGCATGTTCCCCCACCATGACCAGGTCCCGTTGTACTTTGAAAAACATGTTTATGCAGATTTTTTTTTGGACATGCACCAAGATTACACAATCACAGGGTCCACGTTCTATGGGATCGGTAGGGGATGCTCCTACCAACATCCTGGAGCTCGGAGAGACCCTGCCTTGGTGCCACCCGCTCCGAGGTTTGTACCGCTTCTAGATAAGGCGGTGATCAGGTCGAGGGATGTGGCACAATCATCCCAGCTTGCTGCAGAGGCTAGAGATGACCTTGCAGACTCGTTGTTCACTGCCATGGGCAGTGTTGTTGTTGTTGTGCATGGAGTGGCATCTAGACCACCCCCTCCACCTACAGAGCCAGAGATAGAGTATGTCCCTACTGACATGCTCAGTATTCTCGATGTCAAGGCCCTACTGAGGTATGCTAAGTTAGCCTGATATGCATACTTTCGGTCATATCGTAGATCCGTCGCTACAGGACAGGTATACTTTTGTACAATTATGTATATATGTTCTTCATGTTACATCATATTATATGTCGTAAATTGAATGGTTAATAATACTTAAGGGAGTTGTATTCTATTGCTCCATGCAGGGAAGCACATTCATGGATCAGCTCTTTTCCAGTGAGCCAACGGTTGGTCCATGTACTTGTCCCAACCCGCAGGCGACAGTAGTCGAGGTAAGTTATAATTTATGTTATAATTTAATTTGAGTTTATTATTTCCTAGTTTAAATCATTTATGTTTTATTTTTTAATTTTTGAGATTTTATGTTTAGATCTTAAGCTCAAATGAATTTCAAATTGTAAAGGGAAAAGGAAAGGGGGTAGATCCTGATGAAGGACATGAGGACAACGATGGTCCTCACGAGCAGGGTCGAGACTTAGATGTGAGTTTTAATTTATGTTCCAATTCATGTTATTTAGTCACATTTAGTAATTGATTTTTGTACTTTATGTTTCAATTTTTGAATTATAACTTAAATTATGTTAAGTAGTTTTAATTTTTAATAAATCTAACTTACTACATGCAATGGCATATTACACAGTCATCGCTACAGGTGGAGCTCGAGTACATGGTCGTGATGAAGGGCCATCTACCCATATTCCTACCCAGATCATTAAGAACAATCATCAAGCATGATTAAACCATATTCGACCATGGTCACCCTTAGTCAATAACTTGCTCAAACATGGTTATTGATTGTTAAACATAATCAACCATGGAAAAACTTCTTTAGCCATATTGAATCAAGGCAAACAAAATTCAAATGTAATCTAGCTCAACCAACCTCAATTGTAATCTAACGAGGTCAAACATGGCAAGACATGCCCCTCTTTTGGTCAACCATACTCAACTATAATCAATCAATATATGTGTGTCAACATGGTCAACCATTGTTAAACCATAATTAACAATAGTTATTATTTTTAATTATTGACATTTGAAGGCTAAAATTAATTTTTAATAATATTAAACTGTGTCACATTGGAACCTAACCTTTACAATGTTTGCAATTGTAACGTATTAATTAAACATTAAAATTATTAATTCATTACAAACTATATTCTCAAGTGTATATACATTTAATATTAAAATTTGATATTATTGTTATTGACTTTTAATATTATTGAAGTCAAACTTTAGTGTTATTTTCATTTAGACTTTAATTATATTTATCATTAATAACAACAACAATAATAATAATTCAATCCATAAATTAGATTTACAACACCAATAACTATAATTGTAGTAATAATAACATTCATTTTTATAATAATTTGAACAATATTATTGACAACATTATTAATATTAAAAATTTTAATATTAATATTAAAAATAGTTTTCACACTTTTTATATTAGAATATTTATAACTTTAATCTATCCTATTTATTAAATATTAAATTATGACATATTATCGATTCAATCTAAATTATTGTTTATTAAACATTACATGTTAAATAACATGTTTTTTAATTAAAACATTACTTTTTATAATATTAATCATTCTACAACAAGGGAAAAAGCTATGTGGCAGCTTAGTCCCTACCACAGGGAGTGGACCACGCGCCACCCGCAGCTACCCACCCGCCACCGGCAGCTACCCAGAAGAAAAAGCATAAGTGAGACGGCTAGAGCACATGGAAGAGAAGGGTGAACGTTTCAATGGTTGGAGCAGGTGTTAGGCTAGAGGGAAGTTTGAGCAAAACCATTGGCGCACTAAGCTGTAAGTCTCCATCAAAGTAGTAAGACAACATCGCGATGCTTGAGCACAAATGTTGCAACAATAAGTCAAGATGTCCGAGTTCAAGGTCTGTGAGGGAAGAGGCCGCGTCTTGGAAATAAATTCGCATTTAATTCCGAAAATTTGTGTTTGGAAGTTGCTGCTGCTACAACTTCTATACAACTCTCGTGTTCGTGCAGGAATAGTACCCCACGACGTGAAGGTGGAAAACATAATTCCTTGCTTGTCTATTCAGAACAATGAATTTCGCCTTCGAAATTCAAAACCAACAGAAAACCTGGAAGCCAGACTTTGGACAAAGTTTTGTGTATTCAGTGTCTAAAGGAAATGTCGCGCACGGAATCCGTATTTGATGTAGAAATTCAAAGGACCCTGTCTAAACTTGATGATGATAACTACGATGAAGAATAGGCTATTGCTTCTTCTTGTATTGCTCTTGCTTCTTCTTGTACTGCTGCGGATGTGACCCCTTCCTTATTTTTAGCTTCTTCGGATTTAGAAGAATATTCGACTAATCTGTTTCTTACCATGGTGAGCGAAGATTTACAAGCCAATTCTAGCGTTGTGCGGCCGTCAATCCGTAACAGTTGATGTTATCAATTATTAATTGCTGAATTTGAAGAGAAATTTTGGTCGTCGAGTGATTATGCTTCTGCCAATGGTTCTGATGGCCTGTCGGAGCTTCCGTTTAGTATAACTGATCTCGAAAGCCTAGAGTTTACAGAATCACGTCGTGGTAGTAAAGCATTTTTGGACTATTTGCAGGTAACATTAGTTCAAGACATTTATGTTTCTGTTAATAAAATAAACATAAATTCATGGCATTTGTAAGTAAAATCACCATGGAAACCAAAAACCATTGAAAGTAAAACCACCATGGAAACCAAACCAAAAACCATTGAAACTAAAAAACACCATTGAAAACAAAACAAAAACATTTCAAAACATTTTTTTGTTTTAATTTATGTTCTATTTATTTTTTTAAATTATTAATATTTTTTTTATGTCAACCCGTAGCATTTCAGAGCATAAATGCTACCGATTTTATTTTAAAATGTGTTTTGAAAAACAGGAATGCTTCCCTTTTTTTTCAATCATTTGAGAACGCCAAGAAGATTGAAAACAAATAATCATATTAGGTTGCCAGTTTAACAAAAACCATTAATATTGAATATTTTTAATATTTATATTATAAAACTTTATTAATTTAAAAATAAAAAGAATAACATTTTTTTAATATTTAATTAATAATAATATTGATTCAAAATCTAAACATAAACCATAATAATGAAAATAATAATATTAATAATTTATTATTAATAACATTATATAAATACATATTTTTATATTTATACATATAATATCATAAAATACTTATATATAAAAAATAATATTGTAATGTTATTCTCACTTTTTAATAATATATACACATTTTCATTTTTAAAAACATGCTTACGTGTATAAAAATAGAATACACACTAAGTTGCCTTCCATTTCACTACACTAAATAATATTCAAAATATATAATTTTTCTTTTAATTTTTTAATAATATATATTATATAACATTTTAAAAATAAATTCAAATATTATGTAATTAAATTTAAATATGTTTACTAAATTCAATATTTATTAATATAATTATCTTTCAATATAAACTAATAATTTTATAAAATATTTTGTAATAACCTATATAATTAATAGTTATTGAAGCTTATCTTATAAAAACAACAATTTATAAATGAAAGGATGAATATAAATTATATATCAAATATGTACAATCACTAGTGTTGAAATGTAAATATTTAATTTTAAATTTGTTTCATTATGTGAAATGAGATGTATAACAGGCCTTACATATGACGTTCACCTCTAGATTCAAAGGTCTTTGCATGCATTATTTAGATTATACATACAAATGCAATAGCCTAAAATTCTCCATTAATTATCAATCCAAGTTCTTATGCGGTTTCCTCTATGCTATGTGTTATAATTTTGGAACAAATAGTGATATTGTTTAATTGTTTTCATGTCATTATATCTAGTTTGAATTTGTAAAATGGGTAATAATCTTGTTGTCCAATTACAACCACATGAATAGGTAGTCATTGCCAAATGATAAAAATATCTCAAGTTTGGTTGAATTTCAATTATAGTATAGTGTTTAATTTATTTCTCCTTAAAATTTGATTGTGTTTGTATATTTGTTTAGTCCTTGAGAGGTTAGTATATTTGTTTAGTCCTTAATTTCTTCCCGAACCATGGTCCAAAACCCATCCCTAGTGCACAAAACTTAATGTTTCCATCCATATCCAACTTTAAATGCAAACCTATCACTAGTAATCAAAACCTTAAAATGACATTAATTCCTACACATAGAGACTATGAATATTTTCAACAAGACATGTGTGTCGACCATATCTATTGGTCCTAGATTCCTAAAATCTTATTTTAGGGCCCAATGTAGAGGTCCATAGGTCCATGACTGCTCGACTAGTACTAACTTATGAGATTTATAGGTCCATGGTTGTTCATTCAAATTTATTATCGATTACGAGAAGCATTTCTAGATAATAAAACAATTCCTTTTGGTGGTAGATACATCATTCATTTGGGATACTTTGGTCAATTACCACATGTGAGTGATAACCCTATATATGCATACAACACAACTGATTTTTTTTATCACATAGTCCAACCCTCTCCCAATGATAAACACATAGGCTTACGATGAACATGTTACTAACCATTCCATGCATAGACACATTAACACTTCATGCCTTTACATAAGAAGAACTTGCATCATTATCTATAATCAACTAGGATCATCCTTACAATAGCAAGCAATAGGTTAGTATGCATCATACCTTTACATAGGTTAGTATGGGTAAATTTAAAAGGTAGATTATCTAGACTCAAACATGTAGCGAGCCCCATTTGACTTACGCTTTATTCTATTTCCTCTCCATCTCATGCCTGTATGTTGTCGCAACAAGTGTTGAACAACTAAATTTGATGCCTAGGCCCATATGATGCTAGCGTTGCTAATAAAAATGATATCGAAATTGATATTGGAAATTGAAACTGGAATTGAAATGTAAATTTCAAAATGAAAATGAAAATGATATTGCTATTGGAAATTGATATTTAAACTGACCATTGCCATTCGGTGGTTATTTTCTAACACAATTTTCACACAACTAATGCTGTTCCATTGATTTTATTCGAAGTGTCACCAACCAATTCAAAATTGACACAGATTGCAATCATAATGAACTCTGCTTTATTAACTAATCCGAAATCATTAAGAAATTAAGATTCCAATCAAATTTAGTTAAAACTACAGTTTTTGACATTTACAGTGATCAAATGAAGATTTCTAAAAAAAAGTTGAAACTAATGACAGAGTTCCTCCAGTGCCATGTTTTCATCACCACCACAATTTTCTAGTACAGTTCTCACTAAATCCACAGGAAATCCCATATCTACCAACCTTTGAACATTCCGTTCCATTATTCCAAGATCTGCCAGCCATGGCAAAAGTTCGAGTCCAGTAACGGGCGGTGCTTACAAATGCTTCGTTGTCGCTAAGGTATTGCCCTGCCACGACAGCATCCAGACGATCATTAGGCTCTGGCGCGGAAAGCAAGGCTTGCAAAGAAAGTAAGGTTGTATTCAATGTTAGTGCCGCACTCCAGTTATCTTTGAGAGTATCCAAGCATATTACACCATTTGCACTGCTGATATTAGGATGCCACACTTTGGTAATAAATTGCATTTTGGGGGGCGCAAACGGGTAGTTCTCAGGCACACGAATGTCAATTTGAAATGTGCCCTCTTCGTAAGGAGTACCCGCAGGGCCTCCAATAGACGCGCACAGGTGTAACGAATCATTGTCTTCGCACAACTTGATGGTTATCCCTGTTAGATGCTTAGTTTTCTGTATCTGATTTATCTCCTTCTGTACACGTCCAACACCCAACACCATTGTTCCCTGTTGAATGCAAACAGCTTTTAAAATCCTCGCCTTTAAACTTCAAGTTCTCCGGATACAGAGATTACTCAAGGCAATCTGAACAAGCACACGTCCGCTTTCTTCGAAAATGCTATCGGTGAGTGTTTAATTTCATGAAATACTAAACAATAGTTAAACCATAATTAACAATAGTTATTATTTTTAATTATTGACATTTGAAGGTTAAAATTAATTTTTAATAATATTAAACTATGTCACATTGGAACCTAACCTTTACAATGTTTGCAAGTGTAACGTATTAATTAAACATTAAAATTATTAATTCATTACAAACTATATTCTCAAGTGTATATACATTTAATATTAAAATTTGATATTATTGTTATTGACTTTTAATATTATTGAAGTCAAACTTTAGTGTTATTTTGATTTAGACTTTAATTATATTTATCATTAATAACAACAACAATAATAATAATTAAATCCATAAATTAGATTTACAACACCAATAACTATAATCGTAGTAATAATACCATACATATTTATAATAATTTGAACAATATTATTGACAACATTATTAATATTAAAAATTTTAATATTAATATTAAAAATAGTTTTCACATTTTTTATATTAGACTATTTATAACTTTGATCCTATTTATTAAATATTAAATTATGACATATTATCGATTCAATCTAAATTATTGTTTATTAAACATTACATGTTAAATAACATGTTTTTTAATTAAAACATTACTTTTTATAATATTAATCATTCTACAACAAGGGAAAAAGCTATGTGGCAGCTTAGTCCCTGCCAAAGGGAGTGGGCCACGTGCCACGTGCAGCTACCCACCCGCCACCGTCACCTACCCAGAAGAAAAAGCATAAGTGAGAAGGCTAGAGCACATGGAAGTGAAGGGTGAATGTTTCAAAGGTTGGAGCAGGTGTTAGGCTAGAGGGAAGTTTGAGCAAAACCATTGGCGCACTAAGCTGTAAGTCTCCGTCAAAGTAGTAAGACAACATCGCGATGCTTGAGCACAAATGTTGCAACAATAAGTCAAGATGTTTGATTTCAAGGTCTGTGAGGGAAGAGGCCGCTTCTTGTAAATAAATTCGCATTTAATTCCGAAAATTTGTGTTTGGAAGTTGTTGCTGCTACAACTTCTATACAACTCTCGTGTTCGTGCAAGAATAGTACCCCGCGACGTGAAGGTGGAAAACATAATTCCTTGCTTGTCTATTCAGAACAATGAATTTCGCCTTCGAAACTCAAAACCAACAGAAAACCTAGAAGCCAGACTTTGGACAAATTTTTGTGTATTCAGAATCTAGAGGAATTGTCGCGCACGGAATCCGTATTTGATGTAGAAATTCAAAGGACCCTGTCTAAACTTGATGATGATAACTACGATGAAGAATAGGCTATTGCTTCTTCTTGTATTACTGTTGCTTCTTCTTGTACTGTTGCGGGTGTGACCCCTTCCTTATTTTTAGCTTCTTCGGATTTAGAAGAATATTCGACTGATCTGTTTCTTACCATGGTGAGCGAAGATTTACAAGCCAATTCTGGCGTTGCACGGCCGTCAGTCCGTACCAGTTCATGTTATCAATTATTAATTGTTGAATTCGAAGAGAAATTTTGGTCGTCGAGTGATTATGCTTCTGCCAATGGTTCCAATGGCCTGTCGGAGCTTCCGTTTAGTATAATTGATCTGGAAAGCCTAGAGTTTACAGAATCACGTCGTGGTAGTGAAGCGTTTTTGGACTATTTGCAGGTAACATTAGTTCAAGACATTTATGTTTTTGTTAATAAAATAAACATAAATTCATGGCATTTGTAAGTATTTTCCATTCGCTTGGACAAAGGAAATCAAGAAATAGCAAAACTTTATAAAATTACGACGAAAACAAAGCTTTATTTAAAGGAACATATAATTGTTGATATGCGCCTTACAATTGAAAAGTTTCACAGAGGTTATCCTACTGTATGTTACATTCAGGGCCACTTCCGTAGGTAAAAGTTAAGATAACCTCATAACCATATTTAATTCATTCCGTTGAATTTTCTTGAAAGGTTAAAGTTGAACCAAGCTTTGACTAAACCCTATGTATTTTCATGTGAGTGCCCTGTGAAAGGAGCTCATGAGGTACTTAAAGAGCTTCTATTTCAGCATACTTCATCTTATTCAACTCCACCTATTTTAATTCAAATTAATTTAAAGTAACTTCCTATGCGAGTGACCCCAACCATAGTCCATACTGCAGTGCCTTGGAAAGGTTGTAATTAACTTATCATTGCACTGTTTTGCAGGTCGAATTGACCATTACTTGAAAGAGTAGAAAAGCTTACCTTTTATATGCTTAAAAGCCCATTAAAAGATGCTTTTTTGAGCATGCCAGCAAAACCAATCCATTGGACTGATCCTGAATGGAATTCTAGCATCGTTGGTAAGGTAGACATAATTGAGAATACGATCTTACATATATTGGTAACCCGGTGCTTCTCAGCATGTTGTGTTATTGTAATCCGTTCTTGCTACCATGTTTTCGTTAGCAGCAGCCTGACCACGAGCTATATTTTTTATAGAAGTAAATCTAGATGTTATTGGTTGGCTAGAGTGGGGTGCAAATTGCAATCCTGTTGATTGATTCATCGAAAGGGTTTTCTTAGTCCTAGAATTCTGAGGCTCACAAATATTCTGGGAAATATGTTTTTATCCTTAAGCTAAGGAATCAGTAGTTCCCAGGTCTTCAGACTTGATACAAAAGAAAACATCTTTTTTCTTTTAATCTTTGTAAAGAATGGAAGTAGGTAGAACTCATGTCATATATTAAGGTTTAACATAGTATCATCTGTGTGACTGATCTACTCTACTACAAATTGTCAATTGTAATCCTTTTGTATTCTCTTTATGCATTAATTTTTTACTATGAATCAAGTATTGATGTTTTGACTTGATCTACTTTTTTGGTATGCTTTTGCAATGGAGCATGTAAGAAAAGATTGGTCTGCTTTTTTATGTGCGAGTTCCTTTTTCCAAGAATCATCTTCAGAAGAGATGTTACCTCGACTTTGGTTTGGCTACTTATTGATATTATCATGGGTTGTCATCTCAAATGCAATTGACTGTTCCAACAGTTCTGCATTTCTTTCGTATTGCAAGCTTGTTGGAAGTTCAATTTTGCCGATAATTGCACCAATAAGAGGACATGGGCATGAACATGTTCCTACTACAACTTGTTCACCTAGTACTCTTCTCACGGCCGCTCCAACTGGGTCTCCTCTTCCATTTCCTATGAAGACTCATTCACATGCTTCATGCAGTTTAACCACAGCTTCTGAACATAAGAGAAAATGGTCAACACCTGCTTCTGATGTCTTACCACCCCTGCAGTGATATCTACTCATGTTCCTATTCTTGCATCTACAACATTAGAACCTCTTTAATCATGAGGAAAACAATGTTCATTGTGTGGAGAAATTTGAGTGTGGGGATTCCACACCTTCAAGTGCTACTAATATGATATTTGTATACGACGAAGCTCGATGAGTTCAAACCCTTTGTATTTTGAGAGGCCCAATGAAATATTGGTTGAATCTAGCAACCAAGTGTTCGCATGTTCCTGCATTCCATCAGTGAACCAAATGTGTGTAAAGTCTTCTCCGAAGCTTGTAGATTCTCACAACGTGCTAGAAATGTATTATTATCATTGCATGAGAAAAATAGACTACATGAAAAGGGTTTATGGGAAAAGAATGTTGCGGCTACATTTAGAGCTCCACTATTGTCGATAATGGAACAATGGAAGAAGAACAAGGCGTTCCTCATGTGAGCAAAGATTTCTGGTTGGACTAATAGTACACAATGACAATTGCAAATTGAAAACAAGTGAAGTGTAAAAATGTGCCCTGCCAAACAGGGCAGGTGTAATTTTCTGCAATTTTCTAAATTGTTTTTAAACTACTAAAAATTTCAATCCTTGCGCATGCATTTACCTCAAATCCGGGTTGTCCTTAACCCTTGAGAAAATCAATTTTTTGTTTTCAAAAAATAACAAATGTATTTTCAATTTAAAAAAAAAAAGGTTAAATAGACTATCTTCTAAAACATTGTAAAAACATTAACGAGCATAACCAAAAAATTGACGATTAATACAGGTCAAAGAGCTCTGAGTGTATATCCCTGCCTTGGCAGGGACTAATAATATTTATTATTATATATTTTAATAATATTAATCATTAATATAAATCATAAATTTTATATATATTATTAATCATCTTAAACTAATAATCATCATTAATAAATTTTCTTTTGTAAGCTAATAATCACACTAATTCATAAAGATAAAAGTACAAAATATACTAAGTTTACGGGCATCCCGTGGCAAGAAAACATCCCATTATGGTCATGCGCATACCTCACCCATAAGAGAAAACAACATGTTAATATAAGGAGTTATACATGTATGAATATGAGGATCAGTTTTTATCAAATATGTGAAGCATAAAACTAATAAAGAGACAAGATGCTTAGTGGCCTCGGCTCGCTTACAAGAAAGCTTAAAAAGAGGTGAAAACATAGCATAGGTGGAGCTGAGCATGACTGCGACGTGGAGGCTTTGAACGCGTCCTTGCTCTTAACAACTTCATAGTTGTTTGGTTTGTCGTTAGTGGTGTCGGTGGTTGATTCTCTAGTTCGACCTTGACTGCTGGTTCCTTTCCCTCATTATGAGCGTGAGAGTCGTCGAATCCTTCAAAGAGCTCATGTATGCCGTGGTTCGCAACGATGGTCTGGAGGAGAGGCGAAGGTATGCGATAATGAGGGTCACATCCGCACACCAGTTCACAAGTGCTTGGCCTCTTTCCCTCAGCTCGAAGATACGCGCTTGACGATCTTCCTCTGCTTCGTTGAGATCATTTCGAAGAAGAAGCACAGCATCAATCATTCTGTCAAGATACCCAAGGAGACCGGAGTTGGATTTGTCCTGGTCCGGTTGATTGGTGCTGCCACCCCTCGTGCATTTGTGCCCATGCCGCGCCATGAAGAAGGTCGTTCCAGCAGTTTAATTATCTTAAATATGTGCGCCGGGCCATTGCCATTCCGTGGCTATTTTCTATCTCAATTTTCACACAACTAATGCTGTTCCATTGATTTTATTCGAAGTGTCACCAACCAATTCAAAATTGACACAGATTGCAATCATAGTGAACTCAGCTTTATTAACTAATCCGAAATCATTAAGAAATTAAGATTCCAATCAAATTTAGTTAAAACTACAGTTTTTTACATTTACACTGATCAAATGAAGATTTCTAAAAAAAATTGAAACTAATGACAGAGTTCCTCCAGTGCCATGTTTTCATCACCACCACAATTTTCTAATACAGTTCTCACTAAATCCACAGGAAATCCCATGTCTACCAACCTTTGAACCTTCTGTTCCATTATTCCAACATCTTCCCCCATGGCAAAAGTTCGAGTCCAGTAACGAGCGGTGCTTACAAATGCTTCGTTGTCGCTAAGGTATTGCCCAGCCACGACAGCATCCAGAGGATCATTAGGCTCTGGCGCGGAAAGCAAGGCTTGCAAAGAAAGTAAGGTTGTATTCAATGTTAGTGCTGCACTCCAGTTATATTTGAGAGTATCCAAGCATATTGCACCATTTGCACTGCTGATATTAGGATGCCACACTTTGGTAATAAATTGCATTTTGGGCGGCGCAAACGGATAGTTCTCAGGCACACGAATGTTAATTTGAAATGTGCCCCCTTCGTAAGTAGTACCCGCAGGGCCTCCAATAGACGCGCACAGGTGTAACGAATTATTGTCTTCGCACAACTTGATGGTTATCCCTGTTAGATGCTTAGTTTTCTGTATCTGATTTATCTCCTTCTGTACACGTCCAACACCCAACACCATTGTTCCCTGTTGAATGCAAACAGCTTTTAAAATCCTCGCCTTTAAACTTCGAGTTCTCCGGATACAGAGATTACTCAAGGCAATCTGAACAAGCACACGTCCGCTTTCTTCGAAAATGCTATCGGTGAGTGTTTAATTTCATGAAATACTAAACAAATGTAGCGTACTTATATGGATCCTATTTAGGAACTTATTTCATACATGTCGGCTGGCTGAGATGAATTTGTTATTACATTTGTTATATGAATGTGTTATTATATTATATTATTTTATATTTAGTAAAAAAATTTATAACAAGATCAACAATTTTAATTTCCCTTGAACAGTTGTAGGAGAATATGTCAAGAAATATTATTGGTACAAGTTGTCATTGTTTAGATGTATTCAGCAATTAACCAAAGAGTAATTTGATCCATAAATCAAATTAAATGAAATGTTGATAATGGCTAAGATAATTTTGATAAATCATTAGTTACACAGTTTTAAAACTATATTTTTAAAAAGCATTCTACTCAGAATAACAATAATTGAATGTGCTTATCTGAATTCGAATATGTTCACTATGCCTGTGAACGCGTGTGGTCTCAATATCCCAAGAGAAATGAATAAAAGAGTTTTAAAATCCCCAGTCTCAATATCCTAAGATGAATGAACTTGTGTGAAATTAATTACCACTAAGCTTACTACATGACCACATGCTTTAATCAAGATTGGTATAGTTTTTGATGAGTTTTTATGGTGATTACCAAATAATTTATGTATGTAACAATTAAAGGAGGAGTAAGCTCCCTGATTTTAACTCCTTCAGCAAAAACAGGACAAAGGGTTTGCAATAGCTAGTCAAGTGCTATAAGCATAAACACAACAATGAATTTGCAAACTGTCTCATACGCTCCATTTTATTTGCAATTTACTTTTCATGTTTCTCTGTATTTCATTATATGACAACTACATGTAACATAGCTTTAGGTAATGTAATATATCATTTTCAAATGGAACAATAATTTCAGTAAAGACCAGACAAAACAACTAATCAGAGAGTGTGTTTTGCAATACATTTTACATTATTGCCTTCCAAAATAAACCATATAAAATGACATTACTCACCACCAACCATGTAAGATTATAAAATTAATGAGCAGTAATCTATGTCAAAAGGATAACCATGTTCCATACTATGAGAATACAACACATTTAAGAGAGAATATACAATAATTATGGAAGTAAGGCTAATTCCATATCCAACAAAGAGTCTAATGGGAGTGCATCCTTCACCACAGTATAATACAATTTACTATATTCGTTTTCGAACTATATTTCCAAAGGGAAAAAAATAATCGTAATTTCAATCTTGTCCAGGTATCCTATTGATCCCCAACTAGAGGAGATCTATCCTCTTCTCCGATTAAAACTTCTAAGGTGGTAGCTTCCCATGTATGCTGAGTGTGAAAATAAGGATGGAACACTCGGCGTGGAGCTGGAATAATGTTGAGCGTGGAGGTTGGATCAATGATGAGCGTGGAGGTTGGAGACGGATAGAGAGGAGATGGGTCTGCCATGGGAGAGAGAGATGGAGCTGGGGAGGTAGGAGTGTTGGGAGTGAGCCGAGAGAGAGAGATGGAGCAGCATGGAGATGGGAGGCTGGAGCAGCGTGGATCATGGAGGATGGAGCTGGCTGGATAATAGAGGATGGAGCTGCCTGGATAATGGAGTCTAGCCGCATGGATGATAAATGGAGTTGGCTGGGAGATGGAGTGTAGCAGCGTGCGTAATGGAGGATGGAGCTGCGTGGGAGATGGAGTTAGCAGCTTGGGTAATGGAGGATGGAGCTGCATGGGAGATGGAGTTACCAGTGTGGGTAATGGAGGATGGAGGATGGAGCTGCAGGAAGCCAGCTATCAACATGAGAATGGGCAACGTTAATGCATTGGTGAAGGAAGCCAACAGGCTGAGCGTGAAGGGAGAAGGTAGTTGGAAGAGTGGGCGCACAAGCAGCAAAATGAAGGAGTGAAGAGGTTCATGCAAATGGGAGCATGGAGTGAATATCTGAGTGATGGCGGGTAGTGGAGGTGGCGAACATAGTGCTGAGCGTGAAGGTGGAGCCAAGGGGTGTCCCAATTCCTCCCTGTTTAGATCTCGAAGCCTCCCCTGCTTCCATCCATCATTATCCCATGGTTGTTTTTCATCCATCATAAGCCCATGAGATATAGTTTGAGGTCCATCCTCACTCACAAGATTTTGTGCAAGTTTTGGAGAGGATGTGCCCAAAAGAGGAGAGGAAATTCCTGCAGTGCCAATAGTTAGAGTTTGTCCATTGGCAGTCTCCTGAATACCCTAAGCACTTTCAGTATTTGAGACAGAATAAAAAATAACACGAGAGGACTTCATATCAACATTCTCCATTAGGGTTGAAGGCATTGGAGGAATTGAAGGGGAATGCTGAGGAACTTTAGAAGATTCATGAAAATTATGTGGTGTAGAGGAAGCCAATGATGTTGTATCACTAAACTGTTGATGTTGCGTTTTTGTTCCTGATAAAATCATACTTGAGGAAGCTGGTGATGTTTGATATTTGAGAGATGCTCGTTTGAATGTGGTAGTCATTTTTTCCTTGACTTCATATTTGTAGACCCTTGTTTTATTGGTACCAAAGAATATTGTGAACTGAGTTGTTGCTGTTGAAAAACATTCTTGTTTGGTTTGAACCTGAGGTATTCGGGGATGGGGTGACTATTTCACGATCAAGCCAACTTGATGTTAATACAAATCTTCGTTCTCTTCGTCATGTCAGGGTTGGTTCTATTTACATCGATAGGCGTCCCTATCTCAACTTTTCCAACATTTAATCTCAGATTAGGGATCAATGGCTATCTTTTCTTCCCCTTTTTCATCTAAAAACTATCTATGGTAGAAGTTTACTGAGATAAATCTCAGCGTTTTATAATGATCTATTTTTTTTTTTTGTAAGTGAGACGGACAAAATTCTATTAAAAAGATAGAGTACAAAAATGATACAAAGAGCCCACCAAGGAGCTAAAAAGACCAGAGGCACACCCCAAAAGAGACAGGATGGCCAACTCAAAATTTACAAATCCAAAATAAAAGATATATCAAATGTCCAAAGGGGCTCACACAAAAAGCTAGCCCTGGAATAAAAAAGAGCTTAAGAAACCATTGAAAGTAACAACGAGGCCAATATGCACCAAAACTTCAGAGCCCAAAAGAAGAAGGGTATCCATCCATATGTTCTCCAAAACCAGAAGCTTGTCTGCCACAAAAAGTGGCGAGCACTTACAGGGACACCATGCCGCGCCTAATCAGAATTCGACGTCTCATGCTCTTCACTTCTAGCAGCTGGCGGGAAATAAATGCTAAGGTCGTCCATAAGCACTTCCATGGTACAAGTGTTTTCCATCTTGTTCTGCTGCATTGCTTTCAGTCCCTCAATTATCTCTTTCATCTACTTCACAGTGTTCTCCCGAGCTTGAATTTCTCGGGCTAGGAGGACTCTACACATCCAATAACGATTAGCAGCAATCCGGTAGCCCAAATTGGTCTCAATATCCTCTTGTGGAGATATCTCCAGATGGGCAATCCGTCCTTCGGTGGTCACCGACGTTTCCTCAACATATAAATGCGCCCAATCAAAATGCACGCGAGTGGAATCCTCACGGGTACTAGCCTCGGTTCCAGAATTAGCCCGTGTGTGTCTTTCATGACTCCCAGGATTTCTACCAAATCCCCGACGAATGGACAGACAGATCTGTGGATCCATAATTTGCAAAAGGAAAGTACTAGAGGAGGAAGAAAATCCACCAGCAATGTTAAGCCAACTAAGGCGAAGGTGAACCCAAAACAGCATAACCGAAAACTGCAAAGTGCAAACAATTTTAATGGTACATATTGGGATTCCCTCGTCACCTTGCTTGAATTTATAATCCGTGACCCTGCATCTCGATATGGAATTCATACCAGACCATAAATTCCCATTAGTTCCAATAATTCCCTTTCTGTACCTACCAGAGAACTCGCATTCCCGAAACGCGATAATCCTGCTGAATTGGCTGCTAATAATACCATCCCATCTGCAGAGAACGAGGCTGCCATCATCTTTGAATTGCATCCTGTTAGGGTAATAAAAATGAAACTTAACATGCCTATCCTCCAGGAGTGTATAATGCGGAAGGGTAATGCACATGTGACCGGGCATACGCGTTAATGAAGCCGTCTCTTAGCCGTATTAAATACAACCCCGGTGAATGACCGCCCCTTGGTACTTGGCTGCAGAAGGAACTCGGAAGAATTTAGTGCATTAGGGGCATCAAGTGCGTATTTTGGGTTAGATACATTTTCAGTAAATTTTTAGTATATAATGCATTGAATTTCAGTTGCAAGCTATAATATATATTTTTAGTAACATTTGTGTTTTTGTCTGGATCAGAGGTGCCCCGTGAGGGGGATCATGTGATGATGAGGTCGCACGGATCACTCTCACTGATATCATTGCCCAGCGAGAGTGGGTGAACTCATGTCTGTGTACCTCGAGGGAGGATTATCCCACATGGCGTTCTTTATCGATGATGTTATCAGCAGTTGATGAGATGTTGGCCCTCTACAAGAGGGTGGGACCTCTTAGTGACATTTGGCGTCATTCATGCCATAGGAGGAGAGAGGGTATCATTGGGATCCACAAATGGGAGGACGTCAATGTCGCAATAAGAGGGCATGATGTCAAGGGTACTTTGTTCGAAATCCCACCTGACCGCCCTTCTGGTGAATCGGTTAGACTCAGGAAGTTTAAGTTGGAGGCCGCTGCACCACATCTATATGAGAGATTTGCCGGAGTGTGGGGCATGTTCCCCCACCATGACCAGGTCCCGTTGTACTTTGAAAAACATGTTTATGCAGATTTTTTTTTGGACATGCACCAAGATTACACAATCACAGGGTCCACGTTCTATGGGATCGGTAGGGGATGCTCCTACCAACATCCTGGAGCTTGGAGAGACCCTGCCTTGGTGCCACCCGCTCCGAGGTTTGTACCGCTTCTAGATAAGGCGGTGATCAGGTCGAGGGATGTGGCACAATCATCCCAGCTTGCTGCAGAGGCTAGAGATGACCTTGCAGACTCGTTGTTCACTGCCATGGGCAGTGTTGTTGTTGTTGTGCATGGAGTGGCATCTAGACCACCCCCTCCACCTACAGAGCCAGAGATAGAGTATGTCCCTACTGGCATGCTCAGTATTCTCGATGTCAAGGCCCTACTGAGGTATGCTAAGTTAGCCTGATATGCATACTTTCGGTCATATCGTAGATCCGTCGCTACAGGACAGGTATACTTTTGTACAATTATGTATATATGTTCTTCATGTTACATCATATTATATGTCGTAAATTGAATGGTTAATAATACTTAAGGGAGTTGTATTCTATTGCTCCATGCAGGGAAGCACATTCATGGATCAGCTCTTTTCCAGTGAGCCAACGGTTGGTCCATGTACTTGTCCCAACCCGCAGGCGACAGTAGTCGAGGTAAGTTATAATTTATGTTATAATTTAATTTGAGTTTATTATTTCCTAGTTTAAATCATTTATGTTTTATTTTTTAATTTTTGAGATTTTATGTTTAGATCTTAAGCTCAAATGAATTTCAAATTGTAAAGGGAAAAGGAAAGGGGGTAGATCCTGATGAAGGACATGAGGACAACGATGGTCCTCACGAGCAGGGTCAAGACTTAGATGTGAGTTTTAATTTATGTTCCAATTCATGTTATTTAGTCACATTTAGTAATTGATTTTTGTACTTTATGTTTCAATTTTTGAATTATAACTTAAATTATGTTAAGTAGTTTTAATTTTTAATAAATCTAACTTACTACATGCAATGGCATATTACACAGTCATCGCTACAGGTGGAGCTCGAGTACATGGTCGTGATGAAGGGCCATCTACCCATATTCCTACCCAGATCATTAAGAACAATCATCAAGCATGATTAAACCATATTCGACCATGGTCACCCTTAGTCAATAACTTGCTCAAACATGGTTATTGATTGTTAAACATAATCAACCATGGAAAAACTTCTTTAGCCATATTGAATCAAGGCAAACAAAATTCAAATGTAATCTAGCTCAACCAACCTCAATTGTAATCTAACGCGGTCAAACATGGCAAGACATGCCCCTCTTTTGGTCAACCATACTCAACTATAATCAATCAATATATGTGTGTCAACATGGTCAACCATTGTTAAACCATAATTAACAATAGTTATTATTTTTAATTATTGACATTTGAAGGCTAAAATTAATTTTTAATAATATTAAACTGTGTCACATTGGAACCTAACCTTTACAATGTTTGCAATTGTAACGTATTAATTAAACATTAAAATTATTAATTCATTACAAACTATATTCTCAAGTGTATATACATTTAATATTAAAATTTGATATTATTGTTATTGACTTTTAATATTATTGAAGTCAAACTTTAGTGTTATTTTCATTTAGACTTTAATTATATTTATCATTAATAACAACAACAATAATAATAATTCAATCCATAAATTAGATTTACAACACCAATAACTATAATTGTAGTAATAATAACATTCATTTTTATAATAATTTGAACAATATTATTGACAACATTATTAATATTAAAAATTTTAATATTAATATTAAAAATAGTTTTCACACTTTTTATATTAGAATATTTATAACTTTAATCTATCCTATTTATTAAATATTAAATTATGACATATTATCGATTCAATCTAAATTATTGTTTATTAAACATTACATGTTAAATAACATGTTTTTTAATTAAAACATTACTTTTTATAATATTAATCATTCTACAACAAGGGAAAAAGCTATGTGGCAGCTTAGTCCCTACCACAGGGAGTGGACCACGCGCCACCCGCAGCTACCCACCCGCCACCGGCAGCTACCCAGAAGAAAAAGCATAAGTGAGACGGCTAGAGCACATGGAAGAGAAGGGTGAACGTTTCAATGGTTGGAGCAGGTGTTAGGCTAGAGGGAAGTTTGAGCAAAACCATTGGCGCACTAAGCTGTAAGTCTCCATCAAAGTAGTAAGACAACATCGCGATGCTTGAGCACAAATGTTGCAACAATAAGTCAAGATGTCCGAGTTCAAGGTCTGTGAGGGAAGAGGCCGCGTCTTGGAAATAAATTCGCATTTAATTCCGAAAATTTGTGTTTGGAAGTTGCTGCTGCTACAACTTCTATACAACTCTCGTGTTCGTGCAGGAATAGTACCCCACGACGTGAAGGTGGAAAACATAATTCCTTGCTTGTCTATTCAGAACAATGAATTTCGCCTTCGAAACTCAAAACCAACAGAAAACCTGGAAGCCAGACTTTGGACAAAGTTTTGTGTATTCAGTGTCTAAAGGAAATGTCGCGCACGGAATCCGTATTTGATGTAGAAATTCAAAGGACCCTGTCTGAACTTGATGATGATAACTACGATGAAGAATAGGCTATTGCTTCTTCTTGTATTGCTCTTGCTTCTTCTTGTACTGCTGCGGATGTGACCCCTTCCTTATTTTTAGCTTCTTCGGATTTAGAAGAATATTCGACTAATCTGTTTCTTACCATGGTGAGCGAAGATTTACAAGCCAATTCTAGCGTTGTGCGGCCGTCAATCCGTAACAGTTGATGTTATCAATTATTAATTGCTGAATTTGAAGAGAAATTTTGGTCGTCGAGTGATTATGCTTCTGCCAATGGTTCCGATGGCCTGTCGGAGCTTCCGTTTAGTATAACTGATCTCGAAAGCCTAGAGTTTACAGAATCACGTCGTGGTAGTAAAGCGTTTTTGGACTATTTGCAGGTAACATTAGTTCAAGACATTTATGTTTTTGTTAATAAAATAAACATAAATTCATGGCATTTGTAAGTAAAATCACCATGGAAACCAAAAACCATTGAAAGTAAAACCACCATGGAAACCAAACCAAAAACCATTGAAACTAAAAAACACCATTGAAAACAAAACAAAAACATTTCAAAACATTTTTTTGTTTTAATTTATGTTCTATTTATTTTTTTAAATTATTAATATTTTTTTTATGTCAACCCGTAGCATTTCAGAGCATAAATGCTACCGATTTTATTTTAAAATGTGTTTTGAAAAACAGGAATGCTTCCCGTTTTTTTTCAATCATTTGAGAACGCCAAGAAGATTGAAAACAAATAATCATATTAGGTTGCCAGTTTAACAAAAACCATTAATATTGAATATTTTTAATATTTATATTATAAAACTTTATTAATTTAAAAATAAAAAAATAACATTTTTTTAATATTTAATTAATAATAATATTGATTCAAAATCTAAACATAAACCATAATAATGAAAATAATAATATTAATAATTTATTATTAATAACATTATATAAATACATATTTTTATATTTATACATATAATATCATAAAATACTTATATATAAAAAATAATATTGTAATGTTATTCTCACTTTTTAATAATATATACACATTTTCATTTTTAAAAACATGCTTACGTGTATAAAAATAGAATACACACTAAGTTGCCTTCCATTTCACTACACTAAATAATATTCAAAATATATAAATTTTTTTTTAATTTTTTAATAATATATATTATATAACATTTTAAAAATAAATTCAAATATTATGTAATTAAATTTAAATATGTTTACTAAATTCAATATTTATTAATATAATTATCTTTCAATATAAACTAATAATTTTATAAAATATTTTGTAATAACCTATATAATTAATAGTTATTGAAGCTTATCTTATAAAAACAACAATTTATAAATGAAAGGATGAATATAAATTATATATCAAATATGTACAATCACTAGTGTTGAAATGTAAATATTTAATTTTAAATTTGTTTCATTATGTGAAATGAGATGTATAACAGGCCTTACATATGACGTTCACCTCTAGATTCAAAGGTCTTTGCATGCATTATTTAGATTATACATACAAATGCAATAGCCTAAAATTCTCCATTAATTATCAATCCAAGTTCTTATGCGGTTTCCTCTATGCTATGTGTTATAATTTTGGAACAAATAGTGATATTGTTTAATTGTTTTCATGTCATTATATCTAGTTTGAATTTGTAAAATGGGTAATAATCTTGTTGTCCAATTACAACCACATGAATAGGTAGTCATTGCCAAATGATAAAAATATCTCAAGTTTGGTTGAATTTCAATTATAGTATAGTGTTTAATTTATTTCTCCTTAAAATTTGATTGTGTTTGTATATTTGTTTAGTCCTTGAGAGGTTAGTATATTTGTTTAGTCCTTAATTTCTTCCCGAACCATGGTCCAAAACCCATCCCTAGTGCACAAAACTTAATGTTTCCATCCATATCCAACTTTAAATGCAAACCTATCACTAGTAATCAAAACCTTAAAATGACATTAATTCCTACACATAGAGACTATGAATATTTTCAACAAGACATGTGTGTCGACCATATCTATTGGTCCTAGATTCCTAAAATCTTATTTTAGGGCCCAATGTAGAGGTCCATAGGTCCATGACTGCTCGACTAGTACTAACTTATGAGATTTATAGGTCCATGGTTGTTCATTCAAATTTATTATCGATTACGAGAAGCATTTCTAGATAATAAAACAATTCCTTTTGGTGGTAGATACATCATTCATTTGGGATACTTTGGTCAATTACCACATGTGAGTGATAACCCTATATATGCATACAACACAACTGATTTTTTTTATCACATAGTCCAACCCTCTCCCAATGATAAACACATAGGCTTACGATGAACATGTTACTAACCATTCCATGCATAGACACATTAACACTTCATGCCTTTACATAAGAAGAACTTGCATCATTATCTATAATCAACTAGGATCATCCTTACAATAGCAAGCAATAGGTTAGTATGCATCATACCTTTACATAGGTTAGTATGGGTAAATTTAAAAGGTAGATTATCTAGACTCAAACATGTAGCGAGCCCCATTTGACTTACGCTTTATTCTATTTCCTCTCCATCTCATGCCTGTATGTTGTCGCAACAAGTGTTGAACAACTAAATTTGATGCCTAGGCCCATATGATGCTAGCGTTGCTAATAAAAATGATATCGAAATTGATATTGGAAATTGAAACTGGAATTGAAATGTAAATTTCAAAATGAAAATGAAAATGATATTGCTATTGGAAATTGATATTTAAACTGACCATTGCCATTCGGTGGTTATTTTCTAACACAATTTTCACACAACTAATGCTGTTCCATTGATTTTATTCGAAGTGTCACCAACCAATTCAAAATTGACACAGATTGCAATCATAATGAACTCTGCTTTATTAACTAATCCGAAATCATTAAGAAATTAAGATTCCAATCAAATTTAGTTAAAACTACAGTTTTTGACATTTACAGTGATCAAATGAAGATTTCTAAAAAAAAGTTGAAACTAATGACAGAGTTCCTCCAGTGCCATGTTTTCATCACCACCACAATTTTCTAGTACAGTTCTCACTAAATCCACAGGAAATCCCATATCTACCAACCTTTGAACATTCCGTTCCATTATTCCAAGATCTGCCAGCCATGGCAAAAGTTCGAGTCCAGTAACGGGCGGTGCTTACAAATGCTTCGTTGTCGCTAAGGTATTGCCCTGCCACGACAGCATCCAGACGATCATTAGGCTCTGGCGCGGAAAGCAAGGCTTGCAAAGAAAGTAAGGTTGTATTCAATGTTAGTGCCGCACTCCAGTTATCTTTGAGAGTATCCAAGCATATTACACCATTTGCACTGCTGATATTAGGATGCCACACTTTGGTAATAAATTGCATTTTGGGGGGCGCAAACGGGTAGTTCTCAGGCACACGAATGTCAATTTGAAATGTGCCCTCTTCGTAAGGAGTACCCGCAGGGCCTCCAATAGACGCGCACAGGTGTAACGAATCATTGTCTTCGCACAACTTGATGGTTATCCCTGTTAGATGCTTAGTTTTCTGTATCTGATTTATCTCCTTCTGTACACGTCCAACACCCAACACCATTGTTCCCTGTTGAATGCAAACAGCTTTTAAAATCCTCGCCTTTAAACTTCAAGTTCTCCGGATACAGAGATTACTCAAGGCAATCTGAACAAGCACACGTCCGCTTTCTTCGAAAATGCTATCGGTGAGTGTTTAATTTCATGAAATACTAAACAATAGTTAAACCATAATTAACAATAGTTATTATTTTTAATTATTGACATTTGAAGGTTAAAATTAATTTTTAATAATATTAAACTATGTCACATTGGAACCTAACCTTTACAATGTTTGCAAGTGTAACGTATTAATTAAACATTAAAATTATTAATTCATTACAAACTATATTCTCAAGTGTATATACATTTAATATTAAAATTTGATATTATTGTTATTGACTTTTAATATTATTGAAGTCAAACTTTAGTGTTATTTTGATTTAGACTTTAATTATATTTATCATTAATAACAACAACAATAATAATAATTAAATCCATAAATTAGATTTACAACACCAATAACTATAATCGTAGTAATAATACCATACATATTTATAATAATTTGAACAATATTATTGACAACATTATTAATATTAAAAATTTTAATATTAATATTAAAAATAGTTTTCACATTTTTTATATTAGACTATTTATAACTTTGATCCTATTTATTAAATATTAAATTATGACATATTATCGATTCAATCTAAATTATTGTTTATTAAACATTACATGTTAAATAACATGTTTTTTAATTAAAACATTACTTTTTATAATATTAATCATTCTACAACAAGGGAAAAAGCTATGTGGCAGCTTAGTCCCTGCCAAAGGGAGTGGGCCACGTGCCACGTGCAGCTACCCACCCGCCACCGTCACCTACCCAGAAGAAAAAGCATAAGTGAGAAGGCTAGAGCACATGGAAGTGAAGGGTGAATGTTTCAAAGGTTGGAGCAGGTGTTAGGCTAGAGGGAAGTTTGAGCAAAACCATTGGCGCACTAAGCTGTAAGTCTCCGTCAAAGTAGTAAGACAACATCGCGATGCTTGAGCACAAATGTTGCAACAATAAGTCAAGATGTTTGATTTCAAGGTCTGTGAGGGAAGAGGCCGCTTCTTGTAAATAAATTCGCATTTAATTCCGAAAATTTGTGTTTGGAAGTTGTTGCTGCTACAACTTCTATACAACTCTCGTGTTCGTGCAAGAATAGTACCCCGCGACGTGAAGGTGGAAAACATAATTCCTTGCTTGTCTATTCAGAACAATGAATTTCGCCTTCGAAACTCAAAACCAACAGAAAACCTAGAAGCCAGACTTTGGACAAATTTTTGTGTATTCAGAATCTAGAGGAATTGTCGCGCACGGAATCCGTATTTGATGTAGAAATTCAAAGGACCCTGTCTAAACTTGATGATGATAACTACGATGAAGAATAGGCTATTGCTTCTTCTTGTATTACTGTTGCTTCTTCTTGTACTGTTGCGGGTGTGACCCCTTCCTTATTTTTAGCTTCTTCGGATTTAGAAGAATATTCGACTGATCTGTTTCTTACCATGGTGAGCGAAGATTTACAAGCCAATTCTGGCGTTGCACGGCCGTCAGTCCGTACCAGCTCATGTTATCAATTATTAATTGTTGAATTTGAAGAGAAATTTTGGTCGTCGAGTGATTATGCTTCTGCCAATGGTTCCAATGGCCTGTCGGAGCTTCCGTTTAGTATAATTGATCTGGAAAGCCTAGAGTTTACAGAATCACGTCGTGGTAGTGAAGCGTTTTTGGACTGTTTGCAGGTAACATTAGTTCAAGACATTTATGTTTTTGTTAATAAAATAAACATAAATTCATGGCATTTGTAAGTATTTTCCATTCGCTTGGACAAAGGAAATCAAGAAATAGCAAAACTTTATAAAATTACGACGAAAACAAAGCTTTATTTAAAGGAACATATAATTGTTGATATGCGCCTTACAATTGAAAAGTTTAACAGAGGTTATCCTACTGTATGTTACATTCAGGGCCACTTCCGTAGGTAAAAGTTAAGATAACCTCATAACCATATTTAATTCATTCCGTTGAATTTTCTTGAAAGGTTAAAGTTGAACCAAGCTTTGACTAAACCCTATGTATTTTCATGTGAGTGCCCTGTGAAAGGAGCTCATGAGGTACTTAAAGAGCTTCTATTTCAGCATACTTCATCTTATTCAACTCCACCTATTTTAATTCAAATTAATTTAAAGTAACTTCCTATGCGAGTGACCCCAACCATAGTCCATACTGCAGTGCCTTGGAAAGGTTGTAATTAACTTATCATTGCACTGTTTTGCAGGTCGAATTGACCATTACTTGAAAGAGTAGAAAAGCTTACCTTTTATATGCTTAAAAGCCCATTAAAAGATGCTTTTTTGAGCATGCCAGCAAAACCAATCCATTGGACTGATCCTGAATGGAATTCTAGCATCGTTGGTAAGGTAGACATAATTGAGAATACGATCTTACATATATTGGTAACCCGGTGCTTCTCAGCATGTTGTGTTATTGTAATCCGTTCTTGCTACCATGTTTTCGTTAGCAGCAGCCTGACCACGAGCTATATTTTTTATAGAAGTAAATCTAGATGTTATTGGTTGGCTAGAGTGGGGTGCAAATTGCAATCCTGTTGATTGATTCATCGAAAGGGTTTTCTTAGTCCTAGAATTCTGAGGCTCACAAATATTCTGGGAAATATGTTTTTATCCTTAAGCTAAGGAATCAGTAGTTCCCAGGTCTTCAGACTTGATACAAAAGAAAACATCTTTTTTCTTTTAATCTTTGTAAAGAATGGAAGTAGGTAGAACTCATGTCATATATTAAGGTTTAACATAGTATCATCTGTGTGACTGATCTACTCTACTACAAATTGTCAATTGTAATCCTTTTGTATTCTCTTTATGCATTAATTTTTTACTATGAATCAAGTATTGATGTTTTGACTTGATCTACTTTTTTGGTATGCTTTTGCAATGGAGCATGTAAGAAAAGATTGGTCTGCTTTTTTATGTGCGAGTTCCTTTTTCCAAGAATCATCTTCAGAAGAGATGTTACCTCGACTTTGGTTTGGCTACTTATTGATATTATCATGGGTTGTCATCTCAAATGCAATTGACTGTTCCAACAGTTCTGCATTTCTTTCGTATTGCAAGCTTGTTGGAAGTTCAATTTTGCCGATAATTGCACCAATAAGAGGACATGGGCATGAACATGTTCCTACTACAACTTGTTCACCTAGTACTCTTCTCACGGCCGCTCCAACTGGGTCTCCTCTTCCATTTCCTATGAAGACTCATTCACATGCTTCATGCAGTTTAACCACAGCTTCTGAACATAAGAGAAAATGGTCAACACCTGCTTCTGATGTCTTACCACCCCTGCAGTGATATCTACTCATGTTCCTATTCTTGCATCTACAACATTAGAACCTCTTTAATCATGAGGAAAACAATGTTCATTGTGTGGAGAAATTTGAGTGTGGGGATTCCACACCTTCAAGTGCTACTAATATGATATTTGTATACGACGAAGCTCGATGAGTTCAAACCCTTTGTATTTTGAGAGGCCCAATGAAATATTGGTTGAATCTAGCAACCAAGTGTTCGCATGTTCCTGCATTCCATCAGTGAACCAAATGTGTGTAAAGTCTTCTCCGAAGCTTGTAGATTCTCACAACGTGCTAGAAATGTATTATTATCATTGCATGAGAAAAATAGACTACATGAAAAGGGTTTATGGGAAAAGAATGTTGCGGCTACATTTAGAGCTCCACTATTGTCGATAATGGAACAATGGAAGAAGAACAAGGCGTTCCTCATGTGAGCAAAGATTTCTGGTTGGACTAATAGTACACAATGACAATTGCAAATTGAAAACAAGTGAAGTGTAAAAATGTGCCCTGCCAAACAGGGCAGGTGTAATTTTCTGCAATTTTCTAAATTGTTTTTAAACTACTAAAAATTTCAATCCTTGCGCATGCATTTACCTCAAATCCGGGTTGTCCTTAACCCTTGAGAAAATCAATTTTTTGTTTTCAAAAAATAACAAATGTATTTTCAATTTAAAAAAAAAAAGGTTAAATAGACTATCTTCTAAAACATTGTAAAAACATTAACGAGCATAACCAAAAAATTGACGATTAATACAGGTCAAAGAGCTCTGAGTGTATATCCCTGCCTTGGCAGGGACTAATAATATTTATTATTATATATTTTAATAATATTAATCATTAATATAAATCATAAATTTTATATATATTATTAATCATCTTAAACTAATAATCATCATTAATAGATTTTCTTTTGTAAGCTAATAATCACACTAATTCATAAAGATAAAAGTACAAAATATACTAAGTTTACGGGCATCCCGTGGCAAGAAAACATCCCATTATGGTCATGCGCATACCTCACCCATAAGAGAAAACAACATGTTAATATAAGGAGTTATACATGTATGAATATGAGGATCAGTTTTTATCAAATATGTGAAGCATAAAACTAATAAAGAGACAAGATGCTTAGTGGCCTCGGCTCGCTTACAAGAAAGCTTAAAAAGAGGTGAAAACATAGCATAGGTGGAGCTGAGCATGACTGCGACGTGGAGGCTTTGAACGCGTCCTTGCTCTTAACAACTTCATAGTTGTTTGGTTTGTCGTTAGTGGTGTCGGTGGTTGATTCTCTAGTTCGACCTTGACTGCTGGTTCCTTTCCCTCATTATGAGCGTGAGAGTCGTCGAATCCTTCAAAGAGCTCATGTATGCCGTGGTTCGCAACGATGGTCTGGAGGAGAGGCGAAGGTATGCGATAATGAGGGTCACATCCGCACACCAGTTCACAAGTGCTTGGCCTCTTTCCCTCAGCTCGAAGATACGCGCTTGACGATCTTCCTCTGCTTCGTTGAGATCATTTCGAAGAAGAAGCACAGCATCAATCATTCTGTCAAGATACCCAAGGAGACCGGAGTTGGATTTGTCCTGGTCCGGTTGATTGGTGCTGCCACCCCTCGTGCATTTGTGCCCATGCCGCGCCATGAAGAAGGTCGTTCCAGCAGTTTAATTATCTTAAATATGTGCGCCGGGCCATTGCCATTCCGTGGCTATTTTCTATCTCAATTTTCACACAACTAATGCTGTTCCATTGATTTTATTCGAAGTGTCACCAACCAATTCAAAATTGACACAGATTGCAATCATAGTGAACTCAGCTTTATTAACTAATCCGAAATCATTAAGAAATTAAGATTCCAATCAAATTTAGTTAAAACTACAGTTTTTTACATTTACACTGATCAAATGAAGATTTCTAAAAAAAATTGAAACTAATGACAGAGTTCCTCCAGTGCCATGTTTTCATCACCACCACAATTTTCTAATACAGTTCTCACTAAATCCACAGGAAATCCCATGTCTACCAACCTTTGAACTTTCTGTTCCATTATTCCAACATCTTCCCCCATGGCAAAAGTTCGAGTCCAGTAACGAGCGGTGCTTACAAATGCTTCGTTGTCGCTAAGGGTATTGCCCAGCCACGACAGCATCCAGAGGATCATTAGGCTCTGGCGCGGAAAGCAAGGCTTGCAAAGAAAGTAAGGTTGTATTCAATGTTAGTGCTGCACTCCAGTTATATTTGAGAGTATCCAAGCATATTGCACCATTTGCACTGCTGATATTAGGATGCCACACTTTGGTAATAAATTGCATTTTGGGCGGCGCAAACGGATAGTTCTCAGGCACACGAATGTTTAATTTGAAATGTGCCCCCTTCGTAAGGAGTACCCGCAGGGCCTCCAATAGACGCGCACAGGTGTAACGAATTATTGTCTTCGCACAACTTGATGGTTATCCCTGTTAGATGCTTAGTTTTCTGTATCTGATTTATCTCCTTCTGTACACGTCCAACACCCAACACCATTGTTCCCTGTTGAATGCAAACAGCTTTTAAAATCCTCGCCTTTAAACTTCGAGTTCTCCGGATACAGAGATTACTCAAGGCAATCTGAACAAGCACACGTCCGCTTTCTTCGAAAATGCTATCGGTGAGTGTTTAATTTCATGAAATACTAAACAAATGTAGCGTACTTATATGGATCCTATTTAGGAACTTATTTCATACATGTCGGCTGGCTGAGATGAATTTGTTATTACATTTGTTATATGAATGTGTTATTATATTATATTATTTTATATTTAGTAAAAAAATTTATAACAAGATCAACAATTTTAATTTCCCTTGAACAGTTGTAGGAGAATATGTCAAGAAATATTATTGGTACAAGTTGTCATTGTTTAGATGTATTCAGCAATTAACCAAAGAGTAATTTGATCCATGAATCAAATTAAATGAAATGTTGATAATGGCTAAGATAATTTTGATAAATCATTAGTTACACAGTTTTAAAACTATATTTTTAAAAAGCATTCTACTCAGAATAACAATAATTGAATGTGCTTATCTGAATTCGAATATGTTCACTATGCCTGTGAACGCGTGTGGTCTCAATATCCCAAGAGAAATGAATAAAAGAGTTTTAAAATCCCCAGTCTCAATATCCTAAGATGAATGAACTTGTGTGAAATTAATTACCTCTAAGCTTACTACATGACCACATGCTTTAATCAAGATTGGTATAGTTTTTGATGAGTTTTTATGGTGATTACCAAATAATTTATGTATGTAACAATTAAAGGAGGAGTAAGCTCCCTGATTTTAACTCCTTCAGCAAAAACAGGACAAAGGGTTTGCAATAGCTAGTCAAGTGCTATAAGCATAAACACAACAATGAATTTGCAAACTGTCTCATACGCTCTATTTTATTTGCAATTTACTTTTCATGTTTCTCTGTATTTCATTATATGACAACTACATGTAACATAGCTTTAGGTAATGTAATATATCATTTTCAAATGGAACAATAATTTCAGTAAAGACCAGACAAAACAACTAATCAGAGAGTGTGTTTTGCAATACATTTTACATTATTGCCTTCCAAAATAAACCATATAAAATGACATTACTCACCACCAACCATGTAAGATTATAAAATTAATGAGCAGTAATCTATGTCAAAAGGATAACCATGTTCCATACTATGAGAATACAACACATTTAAGAGAGAATATACAATAATTATGGAAGTAAGGCTAATTCCATATCCAACAAAGAGTCTAATGGGAGTGCATCCTTCACCACAGTATAATACAATTTACTATATTCGTTTTCGAACTATATTTCCAAAGGGAAAAAAATAATCGTAATTTCAATCTTGTCCAGGTATCCTATTGATCCCCAACTAGAGGAGATCTATCCTCTTCTCCGATTAAAACTTCTAAGGTGGTAGCTTCCCATGTATGCTGAGTGTGAAAATAAGGATGGAACACTCGGCGTGGAGCTGGAATAATGTTGAGCGTGGAGGTTGGATCAATGATGAGCGTGGAGGTTGGAGACGGATAGAGAGGAGATGGGTCTGCCATGGGAGAGAGAGATGGAGCTGGGGAGGTAGGAGTGTTGGGAGTGAGCCGAGAGAGAGAGATGGAGCAGCATGGAGATGGGAGGCTGGAGCAGCGTGGATCATGGAGGATGGAGCTGGCTGGATAATAGAGGATGGAGCTGCCTGGATAATGGAGTCTAGCCGCATGGATGATAAATGGAGTTGGCTGGGAGATGGAGTGTAGCAGCGTGCGTAATGGAGGATGGAGCTGCGTGGGAGATGGAGTTAGCAGCTTGGGTAATGGAGGATGGAGCTGCATGGGAGATGGAGTTACCAGTGTGGGTAATGGAGGATGGAGGATGGAGCTGCAGGAAGCCAGCTATCAACATGAGAATGGGCAACGTTAAGGCATTGGTGAAGGAAGCCAACAGGCTGAGCGTGAAGGGAGAAGGTAGTTGGAAGAGTGGGCGCACAAGCAGCAAAATGAAGGAGTGAAGAGGTTCATGCAAATGGGAGCATGGAGTGAATATCTGAGTGATGGCAGGTAGTGGAGGTGGCGAACATAGTGCTGAGCGTGAAGGTGGAGCCAAGGGGTGTCCCAATTCCTCCCTGTTTAGATCTCGAAGCCTCCCCTGCTTCCATCCATCATTATCCCATGGTTGTTTTTCATCCATCATAAGCCCATGAGATATAGTTTGAGGTCCATCCTCACTCACAAGATTTTGTGCAAGTTTTGGAGAGGATGTGCCCAAAAGAGGAGAGGAAATTCCTGCAGTGCCAATAGTTAGAGTTTGTCCATTGGCAGTCTCCTGAATACCCTAAGCACTTTCAGTATTTGAGACAGAATAAAAAATAACACGAGAGGACTTCATATCAACATTCTCCATTAGGGTTGAAGGCATTGGAGGAATTGAAGGGGAATGCTGAGGAACTTTAGAAGATTCATGAAAATTATGTGGTGTAGAGGAAGCCAATGATGTTGTATCACTAAACTGTTGATGTTGCGTTTTTGTTCCTGATAAAATCATACTTGAGGAAGCTGGTGATGTTTGATATTTGAGAGATGCTCGTTTGAATGTGGTAGTCATTTTTTCCTTGACTTCATATTTGTAGACCCTTGTTTTATTGGTACCAAAGAATATTGTGAACTGAGTTGTTGTTGTTGAAAAACATTCTTGTTTGGTTTGAACCTGAGGTATTCGGGGATGGGGTGACTATTTCACGATCAAGCCAACTTGATGTTAATACAAATCTTCGTTCTCTTCGTCACGTCAGGGTTGGTTCTATTTACATCGATAGGCGTCCCTATCTCAACTTTTCCAACATTTAATCTCAGATTAGGGATCAATGGCTATCTTTTCTTCCCCTTTTTCATCTAAAAACTATCTATGGTAGAAGTTTACTGAGATAAATCTCAGCGTTTTATAATGATCTATTTTTTTTTTTTGTAAGTGAGACGGACAAAATTCTATTAAAAAGATAGAGTACAAAAATGATACAAAGAGCCCACCAAGGAGCTAAAAAGACCAGAGGCACACCCCAAAAGAGACAGGATGGCCAGCTCAAAATTTACAAATCCAAAATAAAAGATATATCAAATGTCCAAAGGGGCTCACACAAAAAGCTAGCCCTGGAATAAAAAAGAGCTTAAGAAACCATTGAAAGTAACAACGAGGCCAATATGCACCAAAACTTCAGAGCCCAAAAGAAGAAGGGTATCCATCCATATGTTCTCCAAAACCAGAAGCTTGTCTGCCACAAAAAGCGGCGAGCACTTACAGGGACACCATGCCGCGCCTAATCAGAATTCGACGTCTCATGCTCTTCACTTCTAGCAGCTGGCGGGAAATAAATGCTAAGGTCGTCCATAAGCACTTCCATGGTACAATTGTTTTCCATCTTGTTCTGCTGCATTGCTTTCAGTCCCTCAATTATCTCTTTCATCTACTTCACAGTGTTCTCCCGAGCTTGAATTTCTCGGGCTAGGAGGACTCTACACGTCCAATAACGATTAGCAGCAATCCGGTAGCCCAAATTGGTCTCAATATCCTCTTGTGGAGATATCTCCAGATGGGCAATCCGTCCTTCGGTGGTCACCGACGTTTCCTCAACATATAAATGCGCCCAATCAAAATGCACGCGAGTGGAATCCTCACGGGTACTAGCCTCGGTTCCAGAATTAGCCCGTGTGTGTCTTTCGTGACTCCCAGGATTTCTACCAAATCCCCGACGAATGGACAGACAGATCTGTGGAGCCATAATTTGCAAAAGGAAAGTACTAGAGGAGGAAGAAAATCCACCAGCAATGTTAAGCCAACTAAGGCGAAGGTGAACCCAAAACAGCATAACCGAAAACTGCAAAGTGCAAACAATTTTAATGGTACATATTGGGATTCCCTCGTCACCTTGCTTGAATTTATAATCCGTGACCCTGCATCTCGATATGGAATTCATACCAGACCATAAATTCCCATTAGTTCCAATAATTCCCTTTCTGTACCTACCAGAGAACTCGCATTCCCGAAACGCGATAATCCTGCTGAATTGGCTGCTAATAATACCATCCCATCTGCAGAGAACGAGGCTGCCATCATCTTTGAATTGCATCCTGTTAGGGTAATAAAAATGAAACTTAACATGCCTGTCCTCCAGGAGTGTATAATGCGGAAGGGTAATGCACATGTGACCGGGCATACGCGTTAATGAAGTCGTCTCTTAGCCGTATTAAATACAACCCCGGTGAATGACCGCCCCTTGGTACTTGGCTGCAGAAGGAACTCGGAAGAATTGAGTGCATTAGGGGCATCAAGTGCGTATTTTGGGTTAGATACATTTTCAGTAAATTTTTAGTATATAATGCATTGAATTTCAGTTGCAAGCTATAATATATATTTTTAGTAACATTTGTGTTTTTGTCTGGATCAGAGGTGCCCCGTGAGGGGGATCATGTGATGATGAGGTCGCACGGATCACTCTCACTGATATCATTGCCCAGCGAGAGTGGGTGAACTCATGTCTGTGTACCTCGAGGGAGGATTATCCCACATGGCGTTCTTTATCGATGATGTTATCAGCAGTTGATGAGATGTTGGCCCTCTACAAGAGGGTGGGACCTCTTAGTGACATTTGGCGTCATTCATGCCATAGGAGGAGAGAGGGTATCATTGGGATCCACAAATGGGAGGACGTCAATGTCGCAATAAGAGGGCATGATGTCAAGGGTACTTTGTTCGAAATCCCACCTGACCGCCCTTCTGGTGAATCGGTTAGACTCAGGAAGTTTAAGTTGGAGGCCGCTGCACCACATCTATATGAGAGATTTGCCGGAGTGTGGGGCATGTTCCCCCACCATGACCAGGTCCCGTTGTACTTTGAAAAACATGTTTATGCAGATTTTTTTTTGGACATGCACCAAGATTACACAATCACAGGGTCCACGTTCTATGGGATCGGTAGGGGATGCTCCTACCAACATCCTGGAGCTCGGAGAGACCCTGCCTTGGTGCCACCCGCTCCGAGGTTTGTACCGCTTCTAGATAAGGCGGTGATCAGGTCGAGGGATGTGGCACAATCATCCCAGCTTGCTGCAGAGGCTAGAGATGACCTTGCAGACTCGTTGTTCACTGCCATGGGCAGTGTTGTTGTTGTTGTGCATGGAGTGGCATCTAGACCACCCCCTCCACCTACAGAGCCAGAGATAGAGTATGTCCCTACTGGCATGCTCAGTATTCTCGATGTCAAGGCCCTACTGAGGTATGCTAAGTTAGCCTGATATGCATACTTTCGGTCATATCGTAGATCCGTCGCTACAGGACAGGTATACTTTTGTACAATTATGTATATATGTTCTTCATGTTACATCATATTATATGTCGTAAATTGAATGGTTAATAATACTTAAGGGAGTTGTATTCTATTGCTCCATGCAGGGAAGCACATTCATGGATCAGCTCTTTTCCAGTGAGCCAACGGTTGGTCCATGTACTTGTCCCAACCCGCAGGCGACAGTAGTCGAGGTAAGTTATAATTTATGTTATAATTTAATTTGAGTTTATTATTTCCTAGTTTAAATCATTTATGTTTTATTTTTTAATTTTTGAGATTTTATGTTTAGATCTTAAGCTCAAATGAATTTCAAATTGTAAAGGGAAAAGGAAAGGGGGTAGATCCTGATGAAGGACATGAGGACAACGATGGTCCTCACGAGCAGGGTCGAGACTTAGATGTGAGTTTTAATTTATGTTCCAATTCATGTTATTTAGTCACATTTAGTAATTGATTTTTGTACTTTATGTTTCAATTTTTGAATTATAACTTAAATTATGTTAAGTAGTTTTAATTTTTAATAAATCTAACTTACTACATGCAATGGCATATTACACAGTCATCGCTACAGGTGGAGCTCGAGTACATGGTCGTGATGAAGGGCCATCTACCCATATTCCTACCCAGATCATTAAGAACAATCATCAAGCATGATTAAACCATATTCGACCATGGTCACCCTTAGTCAATAACTTGCTCAAACATGGTTATTGATTGTTAAACATAATCAACCATGGAAAAACTTCTTTAGCCATATTGAATCAAGGCAAACAAAATTCAAATGTAATCTAGCTCAACCAACCTCAATTGTAATCTAACGAGGTCAAACATGGCAAGACATGCCCCTCTTTTGGTCAACCATACTCAACTATAATCAATCAATATATGTGTGTCAACATGGTCAACCATTGTTAAACCATAATTAACAATAGTTATTATTTTTAATTATTGACATTTGAAGGCTAAAATTAATTTTTAATAATATTAAACTGTGTCACATTGGAACCTAACCTTTACAATGTTTGCAATTGTAACGTATTAATTAAACATTAAAATTATTAATTCATTACAAACTATATTCTCAAGTGTATATACATTTAATATTAAAATTTGATATTATTGTTATTGACTTTTAATATTATTGAAGTCAAACTTTAGTGTTATTTTCATTTAGACTTTAATTATATTTATCATTAATAACAACAACAATAATAATAATTCAATCCATAAATTAGATTTACAACACCAATAACTATAATTGTAGTAATAATAACATTCATTTTTATAATAATTTGAACAATATTATTGACAACATTATTAATATTAAAAATTTTAATATTAATATTAAAAATAGTTTTCACACTTTTTATATTAGAATATTTATAACTTTAATCTATCCTATTTATTAAATATTAAATTATGACATATTATCGATTCAATCTAAATTATTGTTTATTAAACATTACATGTTAAATAACATGTTTTTTAATTAAAACATTACTTTTTATAATATTAATCATTCTACAACAAGGGAAAAAGCTATGTGGCAGCTTAGTCCCTACCACAGGGAGTGGACCACGCGCCACCCGCAGCTACCCACCCGCCACCGGCAGCTACCCAGAAGAAAAAGCATAAGTGAGACGGCTAGAGCACATGGAAGAGAAGGGTGAACGTTTCAATGGTTGGAGCAGGTGTTAGGCTAGAGGGAAGTTTGAGCAAAACCATTGGCGCACTAAGCTGTAAGTCTCCATCAAAGTAGTAAGACAACATCGCGATGCTTGAGCACAAATGTTGCAACAATAAGTCAAGATGTCCGAGTTCAAGGTCTGTGAGGGAAGAGGCCGCGTCTTGGAAATAAATTCGCATTTAATTCCGAAAATTTGTGTTTGGAAGTTGCTGCTGCTACAACTTCTATACAACTCTCGTGTTCGTGCAGGAATAGTACCCCACGACGTGAAGGTGGAAAACATAATTCCTTGCTTGTCTATTCAGAACAATGAATTTCGCCTTCGAAACTCAAAACCAACAGAAAACCTGGAAGCCAGACTTTGGACAAAGTTTTGTGTATTCAGTGTCTAAAGGAAATGTCGCGCACGGAATCCGTATTTGATGTAGAAATTCAAAGGACCCTGTCTGAACTTGATGATGATAACTACGATGAAGAATAGGCTATTGCTTCTTCTTGTATTGCTCTTGCTTCTTCTTGTACTGCTGCGGATGTGACCCCTTCCTTATTTTTAGCTTCTTCGGATTTAGAAGAATATTCGACTAATCTGTTTCTTACCATGGTGAGCGAAGATTTACAAGCCAATTCTAGCGTTGTGCGGCCGTCAATCCGTAACAGTTGATGTTATCAATTATTAATTGCTGAATTTGAAGAGAAATTTTGGTCGTCGAGTGATTATGCTTCTGCCAATGGTTCCGATGGCCTGTCGGAGCTTCCGTTTAGTATAACTGATCTCGAAAGCCTAGAGTTTACAGAATCACGTCGTGGTAGTAAAGCGTTTTTGGACTATTTGCAGGTAACATTAGTTCAAGACATTTATGTTTCTGTTAATAAAATAAACATAAATTCATGGCATTTGTAAGTAAAATCACCATGGAAACCAAAAACCATTGAAAGTAAAACCACCATGGAAACCAAACCAAAAACCATTGAAACTAAAAAACACCATTGAAAACAAAACAAAAACATTTCAAAACATTTTTTTGTTTTAATTTATGTTCTATTTATTTTTTTAAATTATTAATATTTTTTTTATGTCAACCCGTAGCATTTCAGAGCATAAATGCTACCGATTTTATTTTAAAATGTGTTTTGAAAAACAGGAATGCTTCCCTTTTTTTTCAATCATTTGAGAACGCCAAGAAGATTGAAAACAAATAATCATATTAGGTTGCCAGTTTAACAAAAACCATTAATATTGAATATTTTTAATATTTATATTATAAAACTTTATTAATTTAAAAATAAAAAGAATAACATTTTTTTAATATTTAATTAATAATAATATTGATTCAAAATCTAAACATAAACCATAATAATGAAAATAATAATATTAATAATTTATTATTAATAACATTATATAAATACATATTTTTATATTTATACATATAATATCATAAAATACTTATATATAAAAAATAATATTGTAATGTTATTCTCACTTTTTAATAATATATACACATTTTCATTTTTAAAAACATGCTTACGTGTATAAAAATAGAATACACACTAAGTTGCCTTCCATTTCACTACACTAAATAATATTCAAAATATATAATTTTTCTTTTAATTTTTTAATAATATATATTATATAACATTTTAAAAATAAATTCAAATATTATGTAATTAAATTTAAATATGTTTACTAAATTCAATATTTATTAATATAATTATCTTTCAATATAAACTAATAATTTTATAAAATATTTTGTAATAACCTATATAATTAATAGTTATTGAAGCTTATCTTATAAAAACAACAATTTATAAATGAAAGGATGAATATAAATTATATATCAAATATGTACAATCACTAGTGTTGAAATGTAAATATTTAATTTTAAATTTGTTTCATTATGTGAAATGAGATGTATAACAGGCCTTACATATGACGTTCACCTCTAGATTCAAAGGTCTTTGCATGCATTATTTAGATTATACATACAAATGCAATAGCCTAAAATTCTCCATTAATTATCAATCCAAGTTCTTATGCGGTTTCCTCTATGCTATGTGTTATAATTTTGGAACAAATAGTGATATTGTTTAATTGTTTTCATGTCATTATATCTAGTTTGAATTTGTAAAATGGGTAATAATCTTGTTGTCCAATTACAACCACATGAATAGGTAGTCATTGCCAAATGATAAAAATATCTCAAGTTTGGTTGAATTTCAATTATAGTATAGTGTTTAATTTATTTCTCCTTAAAATTTGATTGTGTTTGTATATTTGTTTAGTCCTTGAGAGGTTAGTATATTTGTTTAGTCCTTAATTTCTTCCCGAACCATGGTCCAAAACCCATCCCTAGTGCACAAAACTTAATGTTTCCATCCATATCCAACTTTAAATGCAAACCTATCACTAGTAATCAAAACCTTAAAATGACATTAATTCCTACACATAGAGACTATGAATATTTTCAACAAGACATGTGTGTCGACCATATCTATTGGTCCTAGATTCCTAAAATCTTATTTTAGGGCCCAATGTAGAGGTCCATAGGTCCATGACTGCTCGACTAGTACTAACTTATGAGATTTATAGGTCCATGGTTGTTCATTCAAATTTATTATCGATTACGAGAAGCATTTCTAGATAATAAAACAATTCCTTTTGGTGGTAGATACATCATTCATTTGGGATACTTTGGTCAATTACCACATGTGAGTGATAACCCTATATATGCATACAACACAACTGATTTTTTTTATCACATAGTCCAACCCTCTCCCAATGATAAACACATAGGCTTACGATGAACATGTTACTAACCATTCCATGCATAGACACATTAACACTTCATGCCTTTACATAAGAAGAACTTGCATCATTATCTATAATCAACTAGGATCATCCTTACAATATCAAGCAATAGGTTAGTATGCATCATACCTTTACATAGGTTAGTATGGGTAAATTTAAAAGGTAGATTATCTAGACTCAAACATGTAGCGAGCCCCATTTGACTTACGCTTTATTCTATTTCCTCTCCATCTCATGCCTGTATGTTGTCGCAACAAGTGTTGAACAACTAAATTTGATGCCTAGGCCCATATGATGCTAGCGTTGCTAATAAAAATGATATCGAAATTGATATTGGAAATTGAAACTGGAATTGAAATGTAAATTTCAAAATGAAAATGAAAATGATATTGCTATTGGAAATTGATATTTAAACTGACCATTGCCATTCGGTGGTTATTTTCTAACACAATTTTCACACAACTAATGCTGTTCCATTGATTTTATTCGAAGTGTCACCAACCAATTCAAAATTGACACAGATTGCAATCATAATGAACTCTGCTTTATTAACTAATCCGAAATCATTAAGAAATTAAGATTCCAATCAAATTTAGTTAAAACTACAGTTTTTGACATTTACAGTGATCAAATGAAGATTTCTAAAAAAAAGTTGAAACTAATGACAGAGTTCCTCCAGTGCCATGTTTTCATCACCACCACAATTTTCTAGTACAGTTCTCACTAAATCCACAGGAAATCCCATATCTACCAACCTTTGAACATTCCGTTCCATTATTCCAAGATCTGCCAGCCATGGCAAAAGTTCGAGTCCAGTAACGGGCGGTGCTTACAAATGCTTCGTTGTCGCTAAGGTATTGCCCTGCCACGACAGCATCCAGACGATCATTAGGCTCTGGCGCGGAAAGCAAGGCTTGCAAAGAAAGTAAGGTTGTATTCAATGTTAGTGCCGCACTCCAGTTATCTTTGAGAGTATCCAAGCATATTACACCATTTGCACTGCTGATATTAGGATGCCACACTTTGGTAATAAATTGCATTTTGGGGGGCGCAAACGGGTAGTTCTCAGGCACACGAATGTCAATTTGAAATGTGCCCTCTTCGTAAGGAGTACCCGCAGGGCCTCCAATAGACGCGCACAGGTGTAACGAATCATTGTCTTCGCACAACTTGATGGTTATCCCTGTTAGATGCTTAGTTTTCTGTATCTGATTTATCTCCTTCTGTACACGTCCAACACCCAACACCATTGTTCCCTGTTGAATGCAAACAGCTTTTAAAATCCTCGCCTTTAAACTTCAAGTTCTCCGGATACAGAGATTACTCAAGGCAATCTGAACAAGCACACGTCCGCTTTCTTCGAAAATGCTATCGGTGAGTGTTTAATTTCATGAAATACTAAACAATAGTTAAACCATAATTAACAATAGTTATTATTTTTAATTATTGACATTTGAAGGTTAAAATTAATTTTTAATAATATTAAACTATGTCACATTGGAACCTAACCTTTACAATGTTTGCAAGTGTAACGTATTAATTAAACATTAAAATTATTAATTCATTACAAACTATATTCTCAAGTGTATATACATTTAATATTAAAATTTGATATTATTGTTATTGACTTTTAATATTATTGAAGTCAAACTTTAGTGTTATTTTGATTTAGACTTTAATTATATTTATCATTAATAACAACAACAATAATAATAATTAAATCCATAAATTAGATTTACAACACCAATAACTATAATCGTAGTAATAATACCATACATATTTATAATAATTTGAACAATATTATTGACAACATTATTAATATTAAAAATTTTAATATTAATATTAAAAATAGTTTTCACATTTTTTATATTAGACTATTTATAACTTTGATCCTATTTATTAAATATTAAATTATGACATATTATCGATTCAATCTAAATTATTGTTTATTAAACATTACATGTTAAATAACATGTTTTTTAATTAAAACATTACTTTTTATAATATTAATCATTCTACAACAAGGGAAAAAGCTATGTGGCAGCTTAGTCCCTGCCAAAGGGAGTGGGCCACGTGCCACGTGCAGCTACCCACCCGCCACCGTCACCTACCCAGAAGAAAAAGCATAAGTGAGAAGGCTAGAGCACATGGAAGTGAAGGGTGAATGTTTCAAAGGTTGGAGCAGGTGTTAGGCTAGAGGGAAGTTTGAGCAAAACCATTGGCGCACTAAGCTGTAAGTCTCCGTCAAAGTAGTAAGACAACATCGCGATGCTTGAGCACAAATGTTGCAACAATAAGTCAAGATGTTTGATTTCAAGGTCTGTGAGGGAAGAGGCCGCTTCTTGTAAATAAATTCGCATTTAATTCAGAAAATTTGTGTTTGGAAGTTGTTGCTGCTACAACTTCTATACAACTCTCGTGTTCGTGCAGGAATAGTACCCCGCGACGTGAAGGTGGAAAACATAATTCCTTGCTTGTCTATTCAGAACAATGAATTTCGCCTTCGAAACTCAAAACCAACAGAAAACCTAGAAGCCAGACTTTGGACAAATTTTTGTGTATTCAGAATCTAGAGGAATTGTCGCGCACGGAATCCGTATTTGATGTAGAAATTCAAAGGACCCTGTCTAAACTTGATGATGATAACTACGATGAAGAATAGGCTATTGCTTCTTCTTGTATTACTGTTGCTTCTTCTTGTACTGTTGCGGGTGTGACCCCTTCCTTATTTTTAGCTTCTTCGGATTTAGAAGAATATTCGACTGATCTGTTTCTTACCATGGTGAGCGAAGATTTACAAGCCAATTCTGGCGTTGCACGGCCGTCAGTCCGTACCAGTTCATGTTATCAATTATTAATTGTTGAATTTGAAGAGAAATTTTGGTCGTCGAGTGATTATGCTTCTGCCAATGGTTCCAATGGCCTGTCGGAGCTTCCGTTTAGTATAATTGATCTGGAAAGCCTAGAGTTTACAGAATCACGTCGTGGTAGTGAAGCGTTTTTGGACTATTTGCAGGTAACATTAGTTCAAGACATTTATGTTTTTGTTAATAAAATAAACATAAATTCATGGCATTTGTAAGTATTTTCCATTCGCTTGGACAAAGGAAATCAAGAAATAGCAAAACTTTATAAAATTACGACGAAAACAAAGCTTTATTTAAAGGAACATATAATTGTTGATATGCGCCTTACAATTGAAAAGTTTAACAGAGGTTATCCTACTGTATGTTACATTCAGGGCCACTTCCGTAGGTAAAAGTTAAGATAACCTCATAACCATATTTAATTCATTCCGTTGAATTTTCTTGAAAGGTTAAAGTTGAACCAAGCTTTGACTAAACCCTATGTATTTTCATGTGAGTGCCCTGTGAAAGGAGCTCATGAGGTACTTAAAGAGCTTCTATTTCAGCATACTTCATCTTATTCAACTCCACCTATTTTAATTCAAATTAATTTAAAGTAACTTCCTATGCGAGTGACCCCAACCATAGTCCATACTGCAGTGCCTTGGAAAGGTTGTAATTAACTTATCATTGCACTGTTTTGCAGGTCGAATTGACCATTACTTGAAAGAGTAGAAAAGCTTACCTTTTATATGCTTAAAAGCCCATTAAAAGATGCTTTTTTGAGCATGCCAGCAAAACCAATCCATTGGACTGATCCTGAATGGAATTCTAGCATCGTTGGTAAGGTAGACATAATTGAGAATACGATCTTACATATATTGGTAACCCGGTGCTTCTCAGCATGTTGTGTTATTGTAATCCGTTCTTGCTACCATGTTTTCGTTAGCAGCAGCCTGACCACGAGCTATATTTTTTATAGAAGTAAATCTAGATGTTATTGGTTGGCTAGAGTGGGGTGCAAATTGCAATCCTGTTGATTGATTCATCGAAAGGGTTTTCTTAGTCCTAGAATTCTGAGGCTCACAAATATTCTGGGAAATATGTTTTTATCCTTAAGCTAAGGAATCAGTAGTTCCCAGGTCTTCAGACTTGATACAAAAGAAAACATCTTTTTTCTTTTAATCTTTGTAAAGAATGGAAGTAGGTAGAACTCATGTCATATATTAAGGTTTAACATAGTATCATCTGTGTGACTGATCTACTCTACTACAAATTGTCAATTGTAATCCTTTTGTATTCTCTTTATGCATTAATTTTTTACTATGAATCAAGTATTGATGTTTTGACTTGATCTACTTTTTTGGTATGCTTTTGCAATGGTGCATGTAAGAAAAGATTGGTCTGCTTTTTTATGTGCGAGTTCCTTTTTCCAAGAATCATCTTCAGAAGAGATGTTACCTCGACTTTGGTTTGGCTACTTATTGATATTATCATGGGTTGTCATCTCAAATGCAATTGACTGTTCCAACAGTTCTGCATTTCTTTCGTATTGCAAGCTTGTTGGAAGTTCAATTTTGCCGATAATTGCACCAATAAGAGGACATGGGCATGAACATGTTCCTACTACAACTTGTTCACCTAGTACTCTTCTCACGGCCGCTCCAACTGGGTCTCCTCTTCCATTTCCTATGAAGACTCATTCACATGCTTCATGCAGTTTAACCACAGCTTCTGAACATAAGAGAAAATGGTCAACACCTGCTTCTGATGTCTTACCACCCCTGCAGTGATATCTACTCATGTTCCTATTCTTGCATCTACAACATTAGAACCTCTTTAATCATGAGGAAAACAATGTTCATTGTGTGGAGAAATTTGAGTGTGGGGATTCCACACCTTCAAGTGCTACTAATATGATATTTGTATACGACGAAGCTCGATGAGTTCAAACCCTTTGTATTTTGAGAGGCCCAATGAAATATTGGTTGAATCTAGCAACCAAGTGTTCGCATGTTCCTGCATTCCATCAGTGAACCAAATGTGTGTAAAGTCTTCTCCGAAGCTTGTAGATTCTCACAACGTGCTAGAAATGTATTATTATCATTGCATGAGAAAAATAGACTACATGAAAAGGGTTTATGGGAAAAGAATGTTGCGGCTACATTTAGAGCTCCACTATTGTCGATAATGGAACAATGGAAGAAGAACAAGGCGTTCCTCATGTGAGCAAAGATTTCTGGTTGGACTAATAGTACACAATGACAATTGCAAATTGAAAACAAGTGAAGTGTAAAAATGTGCCCTGCCAAACAGGGCAGGTGTAATTTTCTGCAATTTTCTAAATTGTTTTTAAACTACTAAAAATTTCAATCCTTGCGCATGCATTTACCTCAAATCCGGGTTGTCCTTAACCCTTGAGAAAATCAATTTTTTGTTTTCAAAAAATAACAAATGTATTTTCAATTTAAAAAAAAAAAGGTTAAATAGACTATCTTCTAAAACATTGTAAAAACATTAACGAGCATAACCAAAAAATTGACGATTAATACAGGTCAAAGAGCTCTGAGTGTATATCCCTGCCTTGGCAGGGACTAATAATATTTATTATTATATATTTTAATAATATTAATCATTAATATAAATCATAAATTTTATATATATTATTAATCATCTTAAACTAATAATCATCATTAATAAATTTTCTTTTGTAAGCTAATAATCACACTAATTCATAAAGATAAAAGTACAAAATATACTAAGTTTACGGGCATCCCGTGGCAAGAAAACATCCCATTATGGTCATGCGCATACCTCACCCATAAGAGAAAACAACATGTTAATATAAGGAGTTATACATGTATGAATATGAGGATCAGTTTTTATCAAATATGTGAAGCATAAAACTAATAAAGAGACAAGATGCTTAGTGGCCTCGGCTCGCTTACAAGAAAGCTTAAAAAGAGGTGAAAACATAGCATAGGTGGAGCTGAGCATGACTGCGACGTGGAGGCTTTGAACGCGTCCTTGCTCTTAACAACTTCATAGTTGTTTGGTTTGTCGTTAGTGGTGTCGGTGGTTGATTCTCTAGTTCGACCTTGACTGCTGGTTCCTTTCCCTCATTATGAGCGTGAGAGTCGTCGAATCCTTCAAAGAGCTCATGTATGCCGTGGTTCGCAACGATGGTCTGGAGGAGAGGCGAAGGTATGCGATAATGAGGGTCACATCCGCACACCAGTTCACAAGTGCTTGGCCTCTATCCCTCAGCTCGAAGATACGCGCTTGACGATCTTCCTCTGCTTCGTTGAGATCATTTCGAAGAAGAAGCACAGCATCAATCATTCTGTCAAGATACCCAAGGAGACCGGAGTTGGATTTGTCCTGGTCCGGTTGATTGGTGCTGCCACCCCCTCGTGCATTTGTGCCCATGCCGCGCCATGAAGAAGGTCGTTCCAGCAGTTTAATTATCTTAAATATGTGCGCCGGGCCATTGCCATTCCGTGGCTATTTTCTATCTCAATTTTCACACAACTAATGCTGTTCCATTGATTTTATTCGAAGTGTCACCAACCAATTCAAAATTGACACAGATTGCAATCATAGTGAACTCAGCTTTATTAACTAATCCGAAATCATTAAGAAATTAAGATTCCAATCAAATTTAGTTAAAACTACAGTTTTTTACATTTACACTGATCAAATGAAGATTTCTAAAAAAAATTGAAACTAATGACAGAGTTCCTCCAGTGCCATGTTTTCATCACCACCACAATTTTCTAATACAGTTCTCACTAAATCCACAGGAAATCCCATGTCTACCAACCTTTGAACCTTCTGTTCCATTATTCCAACATCTTCCCCCATGGCAAAAGTTCGAGTCCAGTAACGAGCGGTGCTTACAAATGCTTCGTTGTCGCTAAGGTATTGCCCAGCCACGACAGCATCCAGAGGATCATTAGGCTCTGGCGCGGAAAGCAAGGCTTGCAAAGAAAGTAAGGTTGTATTCAATGTTAGTGCTGCACTCCAGTTATATTTGAGAGTATCCAAGCATATTGCACCATTTGCACTGCTGATATTAGGATGCCACACTTTGGTAATAAATTGCATTTTGGGCGGCGCAAACGGATAGTTCTCAGGCACACGAATGTTAATTTGAAATGTGCCCCCTTCGTAAGGAGTACCCGCAGGGCCTCCAATAGACGCGCACAGGTGTAACGAATTATTGTCTTCGCACAACTTGATGGTTATCCCTGTTAGATGCTTAGTTTTCTGTATCTGATTTATCTCCTTCTGTACACGTCCAACACCCAACACCATTGTTCCCTGTTGAATGCAAACAGCTTTTAAAATCCTCGCCTTTAAACTTCGAGTTCTCCGGATACAGAGATTACTCAAGGCAATCTGAACAAGCACACGTCCGCTTTCTTCGAAAATGCTATCGGTGAGTGTTTAATTTCATGAAATACTAAACAAATGTAGCGTACTTATATGGATCCTATTTAGGAACTTATTTCATACATGTCGGCTGGCTGAGATGAATTTGTTATTACATTTGTTATATGAATGTGTTATTATATTATATTATTTTATATTTAGTAAAAAAATTTATAACAAGATCAACAATTTTAATTTCCCTTGAACAGTTGTAGGAGAATATGTCAAGAAATATTATTGGTACAAGTTGTCATTGTTTAGATGTATTCAGCAATTAACCAAAGAGTAATTTGATCCATAAATCAAATTAAATGAAATGTTGATAATGGCTAAGATAATTTTGATAAATCATTAGTTACACAGTTTTAAAACTATATTTTTAAAAAGCATTCTACTCAGAATAACAATAATTGAATGTGCTTATCTGAATTCGAATATGTTCACTATGCCTGTGAACGCGTGTGGTCTCAATATCCCAAGAGAAATGAATAAAAGAGTTTTAAAATCCCCAGTCTCAATATCCTAAGATGAATGAACTTGTGTGAAATTAATTACCTCTAAGCTTACTACATGACCACATGCTTTAATCAAGATTGGTATAGTTTTTGATGAGTTTTTATGGTGATTACCAAATAATTTATGTATGTAACAATTAAAGGAGGAGTAAGCTCCCTGATTTTAACTCCTTCAGCAAAAACAGGACAAAGGGTTTGCAATAGCTAGTCAAGTGCTATAAGCATAAACACAACAATGAATTTGCAAACTGTCTCATACGCTCCATTTTATTTGCAATTTACTTTTCATGTTTCTCTGTATTTCATTATATGACAACTACATGTAACATAGCTTTAGGTAATGTAATATATCATTTTCAAATGGAACAATAATTTCAGTAAAGACCAGACAAAACAACTAATCAGAGAGTGTGTTTTGCAATACATTTTACATTATTGCCTTCCAAAATAAACCATATAAAATGACATTACTCACCACCAACCATGTAAGATTATAAAATTAATGAGCAGTAATCTATGTCAAAAGGATAACCATGTTCCATACTATGAGAATACAACACATTTAAGAGAGAATATACAATAATTATGGAAGTAAGGCTAATTCCATATCCAACAAAGAGTCTAATGGGAGTGCATCCTTCACCACAGTATAATACAATTTACTATATTCGTTTTCGAACTATATTTCCAAAGGGAAAAAAATAATCGTAATTTCAATCTTGTCCAGGTATCCTATTGATCCCCAACTAGAGGAGATCTATCCTCTTCTCCGATTAAAACTTCTAAGGTGGTAGCTTCCCATGTATGCTGAGTGTGAAAATAAGGATGGAACACTCGGCGTGGAGCTGGAATAATGTTGAGCGTGGAGGTTGGATCAATGATGAGCGTGGAGATTGGAGACGGATAGAGAGGAGATGGGTCTGCCATGGGAGAGAGAGATGGAGCTGGGGAGGTAGGAGTGTTGGGAGTGAGCCGAGAGAGAGAGATGGAGCAGCATGGAGATGGGAGGCTGGAGCAGCGTGGATCATGGAGGATGGAGCTGGCTGGATAATAGAGGATGGAGCTGCCTGGATAATGGAGTCTAGCCGCATGGATGATAAATGGAGTTGGCTGGGAGATGGAGTGTAGCAGCGTGCGTAATGGAGGATGGAGCTGCGTGGGAGATGGAGTTAGCAGCTTGGGTAATGGAGGATGGAGCTGCATGGGAGATGGAGTTACCAGTGTGGGTAATGGAGGATGGAGGATGGAGCTGCAGGAAGCCAGCTATCAACATGAGAATGGGCAACGTTAAGGCATTGGTGAAGGAAGCCAACAGGCTGAGCGTGAAGGGAGAAGGTAGTTGGAAGAGTGGGCGCACAAGCAGCAAAATGAAGGAGTGAAGAGGTTCATGCAAATGGGAGCATGGAGTGAATATCTGAGTGATGGCAGGTAGTGGAGGTGGCGAACATAGTGCTGAGCGTGAAGGTGGAGCCAAGGGGTGTCCCAATTCCTCCCTGTTTAGATCTCGAAGCCTCCCCTGCTTCCATCCATCATTATCCCATGGTTGTTTTTCATCCATCATAAGCCCATGAGATATAGTTTGAGGTCCATCCTCACTCACAAGATTTTGTGCAAGTTTTGGAGAGGATGTGCCCAAAAGAGGAGAGGAAATTCCTGCAGTGCCAATAGTTAGAGTTTGTCCATTGGCAGTCTCCTGAATACCCTAAGCACTTTCAGTATTTGAGACAGAATAAAAAATAACACGAGAGGACTTCATATCAACATTCTCCATTAGGGTTGAAGGCATTGGAGGAATTGAAGGGGAATGCTGAGGAACTTTAGAAGATTCATGAAAATTATGTGGTGTAGAGGAAGCCAATGATGTTGTATCACTAAACTGTTGATGTTGCGTTTTTGTTCCTGATAAAATCATACTTGAGGAAGCTGGTGATGTTTGATATTTGAGAGATGCTCGTTTGAATGTGGTAGTCATTTTTTCCTTGACTTCATATTTGTAGACCCTTGTTTTATTGGTACCAAAGAATATTGTGAACTGAGTTGTTGTTGTTGAAAAACATTCTTGTTTGGTTTGAACCTGAGGTATTCGGGGATGGGGTGACTATTTCACGATCAAGCCAACTTGATGTTAATACAAATCTTCGTTCTCTTCGTCATGTCAGGGTTGGTTCTATTTACATCGATAGGCGTCCCTATCTCAACTTTTCCAACATTTAATCTCAGATTAGGGATCAATGGCTATCTTTTCTTCCCCTTTTTCATCTAAAAACTATCTATGGTAGAAGTTTACTGAGATAAATCTCAGCGTTTTATAATGATCTATTTTTTTTTTTTGTAAGTGAGACGGACAAAATTCTATTAAAAAGATAGAGTACAAAAATGATACAAAGAGCCCACCAAGGAGCTAAAAAGACCAGAGGCACACCCCAAAAGAGACAGGATGGCCAGCTCAAAATTTACAAATCCAAAATAAAAGATATATCAAATGTCCAAAGGGGCTCACACAAAAAGCTAGCCCTGGAATAAAAAAGAGCTTAAGAAACCATTGAAAGTAACAACGAGGCCAATATGCACCAAAACTTCAGAGCCCAAAAGAAGAAGGGTATCCATCCATATGTTCTCCAAAACCAGAAGCTTGTCTGCCAGAAAAAGTGGCGAGCACTTACAGGGACACCATGCCGCGCCTAATCAGAATTCGACGTCTCATGCTCTTCACTTCTAGCAGCTGGCGGGAAATAAATGCTAAGGTCGTCCATAAGCACTTCCATGGTACAAGTGTTTTCCATCTTGTTCTGCTGCATTGCTTTCATTCCCTCAATTATCTCTTTCATCTACTTCACAGTGTTCTCCCGAGCTTGAATTTCTCGGGCTAGGAGGACTCTACACATCCAATAACGATTAGCAGCAATCCGGTAGCCCAAATTGGTCTCAATATCCTCTTGTGGAGATATCTCCAGATGGGCAATCCGTCCTTCGGTGGTCACCGACGTTTCCTCAACATATAAATGCGCCCAATCAAAATGCACGCGAGTGGAATCCTCACGGGTACTAGCCTCGGTTCCAGAATTAGCCCGTGTGTGTCTTTCATGACTCCCAGGATTTCTACCAAATCCCCGACGAATGGACAGACAGATCTGTGGATCCATAATTTGCAAAAGGAAAGTACTAGAGGAGGAAGAAAATCCACCAGCAATGTTAAGCCAACTAAGGCGAAGGTGAACCCAAAACAGCATAACCGAAAACTGCAAAGTGCAAACAATTTTAATGGTACATATTGGGATTCCCTCGTCACCTTGCTTGAATTTATAATCCGTGACCCTGCATCTCGATATGGAATTCATACCAGACCATAAATTCCCATTAGTTCCAATAATTCCCTTTCTGTACCTACCAGAGAACTCGCACTCCCGAAACGCGATAATCCTGCTGAATTGGCTGCTAATAATACCATCCCATCTGCAGAGAACGAGGCTGCCATCATCTTTGAATTGCATCCTGTTAGGGTAATAAAAATGAAACTTAACATGCCTGTCCTCCAGGAGTGTATAATGCGGAAGGGTAATGCACATGTGACCGGGCATACGCGTTAATGAAGCCGTCTCTTAGCCGTATTAAATACAACCCCGGTGAATGACCGCCCCTTGGTACTTGGCTGCAGAAGGAACTCGGAAGAATTGAGTGCATTAGGGGCATCAAGTGCGTATTTTGGGTTAGATACATTTTCAGTAAATTTTTAGTATATAATGCATTGAATTTCAGTTGCAAGCTATAATATATATTTTTAGTAACATTTGTGTTTTTGTCTGGATCAGAGGTGCCCCGTGAGGGGGATCATGTGATGATGAGGTCGCACGGATCACTCTCACTGATATCATTGCCCAGCGAGAGTGGGTGAACTCATGTCTGTGTACCTCGAGGGAGGATTATCCCACATGGCGTTCTTTATCGATGATGTTATCAGCAGTTGATGAGATGTTGGCCCTCTACAAGAGGGTGGGACCTCTTAGTGACATTTGGCGTCATTCATGCCATAGGAGGAGAGAGGGTATCATTGGGATCCACAAATGGGAGGACGTCAATGTCGCAATAAGAGGGCATGATGTCAAGGGTACTTTGTTCGAAATCCCACCTGACCGCCCTTCTGGTGAATCGGTTAGACTCAGGAAGTTTAAGTTGGAGGCCGCTGCACCACATCTATATGAGAGATTTGCCGGAGTGTGGGGCATGTTCCCCCACCATGACCAGGTCCCGTTGTACTTTGAAAAACATGTTTATGCAGATTTTTTTTTGGACATGCACCAAGATTACACAATCACAGGGTCCACGTTCTATGGGATCGGTAGGGGATGCTCCTACCAACATCCTGGAGCTCGGAGAGACCCTGCCTTGGTGCCACCCGCTCCGAGGTTTGTACCGCTTCTAGATAAGGCGGTGATCAGGTCGAGGGATGTGGCACAATCATCCCAGCTTGCTGCAGAGGCTAGAGATGACCTTGCAGACTCGTTGTTCACTGCCATGGGCAGTGTTGTTGTTGTTGTGCATGGAGTGGCATCTAGACCACCCCCTCCACCTACAGAGCCAGAGATAGAGTATGTCCCTACTGGCATGCTCAGTATTCTCGATGTCAAGGCCCTACTGAGGTATGCTAAGTTAGCCTGATATGCATACTTTCGGTCATATCGTAGATCCGTCGCTACAGGACAGGTATACTTTTGTACAATTATGTATATATGTTCTTCATGTTACATCATATTATATGTCGTAAATTGAATGGTTAATAATACTTAAGGGAGTTGTATTCTATTGCTCCATGCAGGGAAGCACATTCATGGATCAGCTCTTTTCCAGTGAGCCAACGGTTGGTCCATGTACTTGTCCCAACCCGCAGGCGACAGTAGTCGAGGTAAGTTATAATTTATGTTATAATTTAATTTGAGTTTATTATTTCCTAGTTTAAATCATTTATGTTTTATTTTTTAATTTTTGAGATTTTATGTTTAGATCTTAAGCTCAAATGAATTTCAAATTGTAAAGGGAAAAGGAAAGGGGGTAGATCCTGATGAAGGACATGAGGACAACGATGGTCCTCACGAGCAGGGTCGAGACTTAGATGTGAGTTTTAATTTATGTTCCAATTCATGTTATTTAGTCACATTTAGTAATTGATTTTTGTACTTTATGTTTCAATTTTTGAATTATAACTTAAATTATGTTAAGTAGTTTTAATTTTTAATAAATCTAACTTACTACATGCAATGGCATATTACACAGTCATCGCTACAGGTGGAGCTCGAGTACATGGTCGTGATGAAGGGCCATCTACCCATATTCCTACCCAGATCATTAAGAACAATCATCAAGCATGATTAAACCATATTCGACCATGGTCACCCTTAGTCAATAACTTGCTCAAACATGGTTATTGATTGTTAAACATAATCAACCATGGAAAAACTTCTTTAGCCATATTGAATCAAGGCAAACAAAATTCAAATGTAATCTAGCTCAACCAACCTCAATTGTAATCTAACGAGGTCAAACATGGCAAGACATGCCCCTCTTTTGGTCAACCATACTCAACTATAATCAATCAATATATGTGTGTCAACATGGTCAACCATTGTTAAACCATAATTAACAATAGTTATTATTTTTAATTATTGACATTTGAAGGCTAAAATTAATTTTTAATAATATTAAATTGTGTCACATTGGAACCTAGCCTTTACAATGTTTGCAATTGTAACGTATTAATTAAACATTAAAATTATTAATTCATTACAAACTATATTCTCAAGTGTATATACATTTAATATTAAAATTTGATATTATTGTTATTGACTATTAATATTATTGAAGTCAAACTTTAGTGTTATTTTCATTTAGACTTTAATTATATTTATCATTAATAACAACAACAATAATAATAATTCAATCCATAAATTAGATTTACAACACCAATAACTATAATTGTAGTAATAATAACATTCATTTTTATAATAATTTGAACAATATTATTGACAACATTATTAATATTAAAAATTTTAATATTAATATTAAAAATAGTTTTCACACTTTTTATATTAGAATATTTATAACTTTAATCTATCCTATTTATTAAATATTAAATTATGACATATTATCGATTCAATCTAAATTATTGTTTATTAAACATTACATGTTAAATAACATGTTTTTTAATTAAAACATTACTTTTTATAATATTAATCATTCTACAACAAGGGAAAAAGCTATGTGGCAGCTTAGTCCCTACCACAGGGAGTGGACCACGCGCCACCCGCAGCTACCCACCCGCCACCGGCAGCTACCCAGAAGAAAAAGCATAAGTGAGACGGCTAGAGCACATGGAAGAGAAGGGTGAACGTTTCAATGGTTGGAGCAGGTGTTAGGCTAGAGGGAAGTTTGAGCAAAACCATTGGCGCACTAAGCTGTAAGTCTCCATCAAAGTAGTAAGACAACATCGCGATGCTTGAGCACAAATGTTGCAACAATAAGTCAAGATGTCCGAGTTCAAGGTCTGTGAGGGAAGAGGCCGCGTCTTGGAAATAAATTCGCATTTAATTCCGAAAATTTGTGTTTGGAAGTTGCTGCTGCTACAACTTCTATACAACTCTCGTGTTCGTGCAGGAATAGTACCCCACGACGTGAAGGTGGAAAACATAATTCCTTGCTTGTCTATTCAGAACAATGAATTTCGCCTTCGAAACTCAAAACCAACAGAAAACCTGGAAGCCAGACTTTGGACAAAGTTTTGTGTATTCAGTGTCTAAAGGAAATGTCGCGCACGGAATCCGTATTTGATGTAGAAATTCAAAGGACCCTGTCTAAACTTGATGATGATAACTACGATGAAGAATAGGCTATTGCTTCTTCTTGTATTGCTCTTGCTTCTTCTTGTACTGCTGCGGATGTGACCCCTTCCTTATTTTTAGCTTCTTCGGATTTAGAAGAATATTCGACTAATCTGTTTCTTACCATGGTGAGCGAAGATTTACAAGCCAATTCTAACGTTGTGCGGCCGTCAATCCGTAACAGTTGATGTTATCAATTATTAATTGCTGAATTTGAAGAGAAATTTTGGTCGTCGAGTGATTATGCTTCTGCCAATGGTTCCGATGGCCTGTCGGAGCTTCCGTTTAGTATAACTGATCTCGAAAGCCTAGAGTTTACAGAATCACGTCGTGGTAGTAAAGCGTTTTTGGACTATTTGCAGGTAACATTAGTTCAAGACATTTATGTTTCTGTTAATAAAATAAACATAAATTCATGGCATTTGTAAGTAAAATCACCATGGAAACCAAAAACCATTGAAAGTAAAACCACCATGGAAACCAAACCAAAAACCATTGAAACTAAAAAACACCATTGAAAACAAAACAAAAACATTTCAAAACATTTTTTTGTTTTAATTTATGTTCTATTTATTTTTTTAAATTATTAATATTTTTTTTATGTCAACCCGTAGCATTTCAGAGCATAAATGCTACCGATTTTATTTTAAAATGTGTTTTGAAAAACAGGAATGCTTCCCGTTTTTTTTCAATCATTTGAGAACGCCAAGAAGATTGAAAACAAATAATCATATTAGGTTGCCAGTTTAACAAAAACCATTAATATTGAATATTTTTAATATTTATATTATAAAACTTTATTAATTTAAAAATAAAAAAAATAACTTTTTTTAATATTTAATTAATAATAATATTGATTCAAAATCTAAACATAAACCATAATAATGAAAATAATAATATTAATAATTTATTATTAATAACATTATATAAATACATATTTTTATATTTATACATATAATATCATAAAATACTTATATATAAAAAATAATATTGTAATGTTATTCTCACTTTTTAATAATATATACACATTTTCATTTTTAAAAACATGCTTACGTGTATAAAAATAGAATACACACTAAGTTGCCTTCCATTTCACTACACTAAATAATATTCAAAATATATAATTTTTCTTTTAATTTTTTAATAATATATATTATATAACATTTTAAAAATAAATTCAAATATTATGTAATTAAATTTAAATATGTTTACTAAATTCAATATTTATTAATATAATTATCTTTCAATATAAACTAATAATTTTATAAAATATTTTGTAATAACCTATATAATTAATAGTTATTGAAGCTTATCTTATAAAAACAACAATTTATAAATGAAAGGATGAATATAAATTATATATCAAATATGTACAATCACTAGTGTTGAAATGTAAATATTTAATTTTAAATTTGTTTCATTATGTGAAATGAGATGTATAACAGGCCTTACATATGACGTTCACCTCTAGATTCAAAGGTCTTTGCATGCATTATTTAGATTATACATACAAATGCAATAGCCTAAAATTCTCCATTAATTATCAATCCAAGTTCTTATGCGGTTTCCTCTATGCTATGTGTTATAATTTTGGAACAAATAGTGATATTGTTTAATTGTTTTCATGTCATTATATCTAGTTTGAATTTGTAAAATGGGTAATAATCTTGTTGTCCAATTACAACCACATGAATAGGTAGTCATTGCCAAATGATAAAAATATCTCAAGTTTGGTTGAATTTCAATTATAGTATAGTGTTTAATTTATTTCTCCTTAAAATTTGATTGTGTTTGTATATTTGTTTAGTCCTTGAGAGGTTAGTATATTTGTTTAGTCCTTAATTTCTTCCCGAACCATGGTCCAAAACCCATCCCTAGTGCACAAAACTTAATGTTTCCATCCATATCCAACTTTAAATGCAAACCTATCACTAGTAATCAAAACCTTAAAATGACATTAATTCCTACACATAGAGACTATGAATATTTTCAACAAGACATGTGTGTCGACCATATCTATTGGTCCTAGATTCCTAAAATCTTATTTTAGGGCCCAATGTAGAGGTCCATAGGTCCATGACTGCTCGACTAGTACTAACTTATGAGATTTATAGGTCCATGGTTGTTCATTCAAATTTATTATCGATTACGAGAAGCATTTCTAGATAATAAAACAATTCCTTTTGGTGGTAGATACATCATTCATTTGGGATACTTTGGTCAATTACCACATGTGAGTGATAACCCTATATATGCATACAACACAACTGATTTTTTTTATCACATAGTCCAACCCTCTCCCAATGATAAACACATAGGCTTACGATGAACATGTTACTAACCATTCCATGCATAGACACATTAACACTTCATGCCTTTACATAAGAAGAACTTGCATCATTATCTATAATCAACTAGGATCATCCTTACAATAGCAAGCAATAGGTTAGTGTGCATCATACCTTTACATAGGTTAGTATGGGTAAATTTAAAAGGTAGATTATCTAGACTCAAACATGTAGCGAGCCCCATTTGACTTACGCTTTATTCTATTTCCTCTCCATCTCATGCCTGTATGTTGTCGCAACAAGTGTTGAACAACTAAATTTGATGCCTAGGCCCATATGATGCTAGCGTTGCTAATAAAAATGATATCGAAATTGATATTGGAAATTGAAACTGGAATTGAAATGTAAATTTCAAAATGAAAATGAAAATGATATTGCTATTGGAAATTGATATTTAAACTGACCATTGCCATTCGGTGGTTATTTTCTAACACAATTTTCACACAACTAATGCTGTTCCATTGATTTTATTCGAAGTGTCACCAACCAATTCAAAATTGACACAGATTGCAATCATAATGAACTCTGCTTTATTAACTAATCCGAAATCATTAAGAAATTAAGATTCCAATCAAATTTAGTTAAAACTACAGTTTTTGACATTTACACTGATCAAATGAAGATTTCTAAAAAAAAGTTGAAACTAATGACAGAGTTCCTCCAGTGCCATGTTTTCATCACCACCACAATTTTCTAGTACAGTTCTCACTAAATCCACAGGAAATCCCATATCTACCAACCTTTGAACATTCCGTTCCATTATTCCAAGATCTGCCAGCCATGGCAAAAGTTCGAGTCCAGTAACGGGCGGTGCTTACAAATGCTTCGTTGTCGCTAAGGTATTGCCCTGCCACGACAGCATCCAGACGATCATTAGGCTCTGGCGCGGAAAGCAAGGCTTGCAAAGAAAGTAAGGTTGTATTCAATGTTAGTGCCGCACTCCAGTTATCTTTGAGAGTATCCAAGCATATTACACCATTTGCACTGCTGATATTAGGATGCCACACTTTGGTAATAAATTGCATTTTGGGGGGCGCAAACGGGTAGTTCTCAGGCACACGAATGTCAATTTGAAATGTGCCCTCTTCGTAAGGAGTACCCGCAGGGCCTCCAATAGACGCGCACAGGTGTAACGAATCATTGTCTTCGCACAACTTGATGGTTATCCCTGTTAGATGCTTAGTTTTCTGTATCTGATTTATCTCCTTCTGTACACGTCCAACACCCAACACCATTGTTCCCTGTTGAATGCAAACAGCTTTTAAAATCCTCGCCTTTAAACTTCAAGTTCTCCGGATACAGAGATTACTCAAGGCAATCTGAACAAGCACACGTCCGCTTTCTTCGAAAATGCTATCGGTGAGTGTTTAATTTCATGAAATACTAAACAATAGTTAAACCATAATTAACAATAGTTATTATTTTTAATTATTGACATTTGAAGGTTAAAATTAATTTTTAATAATATTAAACTATGTCACATTGGAACCTAACCTTTACAATGTTTGCAAGTGTAACGTATTAATTAAACATTAAAATTATTAATTCATTACAAACTATATTCTCAAGTGTATATACATTTAATATTAAAATTTGATATTATTGTTATTGACTTTTAATATTATTGAAGTCAAACTTTAGTGTTATTTTGATTTAGACTTTAATTATATTTATCATTAATAACAACAACAATAATAATAATTAAATCCATAAATTAGATTTACAACACCAATAACTATAATCGTAGTAATAATACCATACATATTTATAATAATTTGAACAATATTATTGACAACATTATTAATATTAAAAATTTTAATATTAATATTAAAAATAGTTTTCACATTTTTTATATTAGACTATTTATAACTTTGATCCTATTTATTAAATATTAAATTATGACATATTATCGATTCAATCTAAATTATTGTTTATTAAACATTACATGTTAAATAACATGTTTTTTAATTAAAACATTACTTTTTATAATATTAATCATTCTACAACAAGGGAAAAAGCTATGTGGCAGCTTAGTCCCTGCCAAAGGGAGTGGGCCACGTGCCACGTGCAGCTACCCACCCGCCACCGTCACCTACCCAGAAGAAAAAGCATAAGTGAGAAGGCTAGAGCACATGGAAGTGAAGGGTGAATGTTTCAAAGGTTGGAGCAGGTGTTAGGCTAGAGGGAAGTTTGAGCAAAACCATTGGCGCACTAAGTTGTAAGTCTCCGTCAAAGTAGTAAGACAACATCGCGATGCTTGAGCACAAATGTTGCAACAATAAGTCAAGATGTTTGATTTCAAGGTCTGTGAGGGAAGAGGCCGCTTCTTGTAAATAAATTCGCATTTAATTCCGAAAATTTGTGTTTGGAAGTTGTTGCTGCTACAACTTCTATACAACTCTCGTGTTCGTGCAGGAATAGTACCCCGCGACGTGAAGGTGGAAAACATAATTCCTTGCTTGTCTATTCAGAACAATGAATTTCGCCTTCGAAACTCAAAACCAACAGAAAACCTAGAAGCCAGACTTTGGACAAATTTTTGTGTATTCAGAATCTAGAGGAATTGTCGCGCACGGAATCCGTATTTGATGTAGAAATTCAAAGGACCCTGTCTAAACTTGATGATGATAACTACGATGAAGAATAGGCTATTGCTTCTTCTTGTATTACTGTTGCTTCTTCTTGTACTGTTGCGGGTGTGACCCCTTCCTTATTTTTAGCTTCTTCGGATTTAGAAGAATATTCGACTGATCTGTTTCTTACCATGGTGAGCGAAGATTTACAAGCCAATTCTGGCGTTGCACGGCCGTCAGTCCGTACCAGTTCATGTTATCAATTATTAATTGTTGAATTTGAAGAGAAATTTTGGTCGTCGAGTGATTATGCTTCTGCCAATGGTTCCAATGGCCTGTCGGAGCTTCCGTTTAGTATAATTGATCTGGAAAGCCTAGAGTTTACAGAATCACGTCGTGGTAGTGAAGCGTTTTTGGACTATTTGCAGGTAACATTAGTTCAAGACATTTATGTTTTTGTTAATAAAATAAACATAAATTCATGGCATTTGTAAGTATTTTCCATTCGCTTGGACAAAGGAAATCAAGAAATAGCAAAACTTTATAAAATTACGACGAAAACAAAGCTTTATTTAAAGGAACATATAATTGTTGATATGCGCCTTACAATTGAAAAGTTTAACAGAGGTTATCCTACTGTATGTTACATTCAGGGCCACTTCCGTAGGTAAAAGTTAAGATAACCTCATAACCATATTTAATTCATTCCGTTGAATTTTCTTGAAAGGTTAAAGTTGAACCAAGCTTTGACTAAACCCTATGTATTTTCATGTGAGTGCCCTGTGAAAGGAGCTCATGAGGTACTTAAAGAGCTTCTATTTCAGCATACTTCATCTTATTCAACTCCACCTATTTTAATTCAAATTAATTTAAAGTAACTTCCTATGCGAGTGACCCCAACCATAGTCCATACTGCAGTGCCTTGGAAAGGTTGTAATTAACTTATCATTGCACTGTTTTGCAGGTCGAATTGACCATTACTTGAAAGAGTAGAAAAGCTTACCTTTTATATGCTTAAAAGCCCATTAAAAGATGCTTTTTTGAGCATGCCAGCAAAACCAATCCATTGGACTGATCCTGAATGGAATTCTAGCATCGTTGGTAAGGTAGACATAATTGAGAATACGATCTTACATATATTGGTAACCCGGTGCTTCTCAGCATGTTGTGTTATTGTAATCCGTTCTTGCTACCATGTTTTCGTTAGCAGCAGCCTGACCACGAGCTATATTTTTTATAGAAGTAAATCTAGATGTTATTGGTTGGCTAGAGTGGGGTGCAAATTGCAATCCTGTTGATTGATTCATCGAAAGGGTTTTCTTAGTCCTAGAATTCTGAGGCTCACAAATATTCTGGGAAATATGTTTTTATCCTTAAGCTAAGGAATCAGTAGTTCCCAGGTCTTCAGACTTGATACAAAAGAAAACATCTTTTTTTCTTTTAATCTTTGTAAAGAATGGAAGTAGGTAGAACTCATGTCATATATTAAGGTTTAACATAGTATCATCTGTGTGACTGATCTACTCTACTACAAATTGTCAATTGTAATCCTTTTGTATTCTCTTTATGCATTAATTTTTTACTATGAATCAAGTATTGATGTTTTGACTTGATCTACTTTTTTGGTATGCTTTTGCAATGGTGCATGTAAGAAAAGATTGGTCTGCTTTTTTATGTGCGAGTTCCTTTTTCCAAGAATCATCTTCAGAAGAGATGTTACCTCGACTTTGGTTTGGCTACTTATTGATATTATCATGGGTTGTCATCTCAAATGCAATTGACTGTTCCAACAGTTCTGCATTTCTTTCGTATTGCAAGCTTGTTGGAAGTTCAATTTTGCCGATAATTGCACCAATAAGAGGACATGGGCATGAACATGTTCCTACTACAACTTGTTCACCTAGTACTCTTCTCACGGCCGCTCCAACTGGGTCTCCTCTTCCATTTCCTATGAAGACTCATTCACATGCTTCATGCAGTTTAACCACAGCTTCTGAACATAAGAGAAAATGGTCAACACCTGCTTCTGATGTCTTACCACCCCTGCAGTGATATCTACTCATGTTCCTATTCTTGCATCTACAACATTAGAACCTATTTAATCATGAGGAAAACAATGTTCATTGTGTGGAGAAATTTGAGTGTGGGGATTCCACACCTTCAAGTGCTACTAATATGATATTTGTATACGACGAAGCTCGATGAGTTCAAACCCTTTGTATTTTGAGAGGCCCAATGAAATATTGGTTGAATCTAGCAACCAAGTGTTCGCATGTTCCTGCATTCCATCAGTGAACCAAATGTGTGTAAAGTCTTCTCCGAAGCTTGTAGATTCTCACAACGTGCTAGAAATGTATTATTATCATTGCATGAGAAAAATAGACTACATGAAAAGGGTTTATGGGAAAAGAATGTTGCGGCTACATTTAGAGCTCCACTATTGTCGATAATGGAACAATGGAAGAAGAACAAGGCGTTCCTCATGTGAGCAAAGATTTCTGGTTGGACTAATAGTACACAATGACAATTGCAAATTGAAAACAAGTGAAGTGTAAAAATGTGCCCTGCCAAACAGGGCAGGTGTAATTTTCTGCAATTTTCTAAATTGTTTTTAAACTACTAAAAATTTCAATCCTTGCGCATGCATTTACCTCAAATCCGGGTTGTCCTTAACCCTTGAGAAAATCAATTTTTTGTTTTCAAAAAATAACAAATGTATTTTCAATTTAAAAAAAAAAAGGTTAAATAGACTATCTTCTAAAACATTGTAAAAACATTAACGAGCATAACCAAAAAATTGACGATTAATACAGGTCAAAGAGCTATGAGTGTATATCCCTGCCTTGGCAGGGACTAATAATATTTATTATTATATATTTTAATAATATTAATCATTAATATAAATCATAAATTTTATATATATTATTAATCATCTTAAACTAATAATCATCATTAATAAATTTTCTTTTGTAAGCTAATAATCACACTAATTCATAAAGATAAAAGTACAAAATATACTAAGTTTACGGGCATCCCGTGGCAAGAAAACATCCCATTATGGTCATGCGCATACCTCACCCATAAGAGAAAACAACATGTTAATATAAGGAGTTATACATGTATGAATATGAGGATCAGTTTTTATCAAATATGTGAAGCATAAAACTAATAAAGAGACAAGATGCTTAGTGGCCTCGGCTCGCTTACAAGAAAGCTTAAAAAGAGGTGAAAACATAGCATAGGTGGAGCTGAGCATGACTGCGACGTGGAGGCTTTGAACGCGTCCTTGCTCTTAACAACTTCATAGTTGTTTGGTTTGTCGTTAGTGGTGTCGGTGGTTGATTCTCTAGTTCGACCTTGACTGCTGGTTCCTTTCCCTCATTATGAGCGTGAGAGTCGTCGAATCCTTCAAAGAGCTCATGTATGCCGTGGTTCGCAACGATGGTCTGGAGGAGAGGCGAAGGTATGCGATAATGAGGGTCACATCCGCACACCAGTTCACAAGTGCTTGGCCTCTATCCCTCAGCTCGAAGATACGCGCTTGACGATCTTCCTCTGCTTCGTTGAGATCATTTCGAAGAAGAAGCACAGCATCAATCATTCTGTCAAGATACCCAAGGAGACCGGAGTTGGATTTGTCCTGGTCCGGTTGATTGGTGCTGCCACCCCTCGTGCATTTGTGCCCATGCCGCGCCATGAAGAAGGTCGTTCCAGCAGTTTAATTATCTTAAATATGTGCGCCGGGCCATTGCCATTCCGTGGCTATTTTCTATCCCAATTTTCACACAACTAATGCTGTTCCATTGATTTTATTCGAAGTGTCACCAACCAATTCAAAATTGACACAGATTGCAATCATAGTGAACTCAGCTTTATTAACTAATCCGAAATCATTAAGAAATTAAGATTCCAATCAAATTTAGTTAAAACTACAGTTTTTTACATTTACACTGATCAAATGAAGATTTCTAAAAAAAATTGAAACTAATGACAGAGTTCCTCCAGTGCCATGTTTTCATCACCACCACAATTTTCTAATACAGTTCTCACTAAATCCACAGGAAATCCCATGTCTACCAACCTTTGAACCTTCTGTTCCATTATTCCAACATCTTCCCCCATGGCAAAAGTTCGAGTCCAGTAACGAGCGGTGCTTACAAATGCTTCGTTGTCGCTAAGGTATTGCCCAGCCACGACAGCATCCAGAGGATCATTAGGCTCTGGCGCGGAAAGCAAGGCTTGCAAAGAAAGTAAGGTTGTATTCAATGTTAGTGCTGCACTCCAGTTATCTTTGAGAGTATCCAAGCATATTGCACCATTTGCACTGCTGATATTAGGATGCCACACTTTGGTAATAAATTGCATTTTGGGCGGCGCAAACGGATAGTTCTCAGGCACACGAATGTTAATTTGAAATGTGCCCCCTTCGTAAGGAGTACCCGCAGGGCCTCCAATAGACGCGCACAGGTGTAACGAATTATTGTCTTCGCACAACTTGATGGTTATCCCTGTTAGATGCTTAGTTTTCTGTATCTGATTTATCTCCTTCTGTACACGTCCAACACCCAACACCATTGTTCCCTGTTGAATGCAAACAGCTTTTAAAATCCTCGCCTTTAAACTTCGAGTTCTCCGGATACAGAGATTACTCAAGGCAATCTGAACAAGCACACGTCCGCTTTCTTCGAAAATGCTATCGGTGAGTGTTTAATTTCATGAAATACTAAACAAATGTAGCGTACTTATATGGATCCTATTTAGGAACTTATTTCATACATGTCGGCTGGCTGAGATGAATTTGTTATTACATTTGTTATATGAATGTGTTATTATATTATATTATTTTATATTTAGTAAAAAAATTTATAACAAGATCAACAATTTTAATTTCCCTTGAACAGTTGTAGGAGAATATGTCAAGAAATATTATTGGTACAAGTTGTCATTGTTTAGATGTATTCAGCAATTAACCAAAGAGTAATTTGATCCATAAATCAAATTAAATGAAATGTTGATAATGGCTAAGATAATTTTGATAAATCATTAGTTACACAGTTTTAAAACTATATTTTTAAAAAGCATTCTACTCAGAATAACAATAATTGAATGTGCTTATCTGAATTCGAATATGTTCACTATTCCTGTGAACGCGTGTGGTCTCAATATCCCAAGAGAAATGAATAAAAGAGTTTTAAAATCCCCAGTCTCAATATCCCAAGATGAATGAACTTGTATGATATTAATTACCTCTAAGCTTACTACATGACAACATGCTTTAATCAAGATTGGTATATTTTTTGATGAGTTTTTATGGCGATTACCAAATAATTTATATATGTAACAATTAAAGGAGGAGTAAGCTCCCTGATTTTAACTCCTTCAGCAAAAACAGGACAAAGGGTTTGCAATAGCTAGTCAAGTGCAATAAGCATAAACACAACAATGAATTTGCAAACTGTCTCATACGCTCCATTTTATTTGCAATTTACTTTTCATGTTTCTCTGTATTTCATTATATGACAACTACATGTAATATAGCTTTAAGTAATGTAATATATCGTTTTCAAATTGAACAATAATTTCAGTAAGACCAGACAAAACAACTAATCAGAGAGTGTGTTTTGCAATACATTTTACATTATTGCCTTCCAAATTAAACCATATAAAATGACATTACTCACCACCAACCATGTAAGATTATAAAATTAATGAACAGTAATCTATGTCAAAAAGGTAACCATGTTCCATACTATGAGAATACAACACATTTAAGAGAGAATATACAATAATTATGGAAGTAAGGCTAATTCCATATCCAGCAAAGAGTCTAATGGGAGTGCATCCTTCACCACAGTATAATACAATTTACTATATTCGTTTTAGAACTATATTTCCAAAGAGAAAAAAATAATCGTAATTTCAATCTTGTCCAGTATCCTATTGATCCCCAACTAGAGGAGATCTATCCTCTTCTCCGACTAAAACTTCTAGGGTGGTAGCTTCCCATGTATGCTGACTGTGAAAATAGGGATGGAACACTCGGCGTGGAGCTGGAAGAATGTTGAGCGTGGAGGTTGGATGAGTGCTGAGCGTGGAGGTTGGATCAATGATGAGCATGGAGGTTGGAGAGGGATAGAGAGGAGATGGGTCTGCCATGAGAGAGAGAGATGGAGCTGGGGAGGTAGGAGTGTTGGGAGTGAGACGAGAGAGAGAGATATGGAGCTGCGTGGAGATGGGAGGCTGGAGCAGCATGGAGATGGGAGGCTGGAGCAGCGTGGATCATGGAGGATGGAGATGGCTGGATAATAGAGGATGGAGCTGCCTGGATAATGGAGTCTAGCAGCATGGATGATAAATGGAGTTGGCTGGGAGATGGAGTGTAGCAGCGTGCGTAATGGAGGATGGAGCTGCGTTGGAGATGGAGTTAGCAGCATGGGTAATGGAGGATGGAGCTGCATGGGAGATGGAGTTAACAGCGTGGGTAATGGAGGATGGAGGATGGAGCTGCAGGAAGCCAGCTATCAACATGAGAATGGGCAACGTTAAGGCATTGGCGAAGGAAGCCAACAGGCTGAGCGTGAAGGGAGAAGGTAGTTGGAAGAGTGGGCGCACAAGCAGCAAAATGAAGGAGTGAAGAGGTGCATGCAAATGGGAGCATGGAGTGAAGATCTGAGTGATGGCAGGTAGTGGAGGTGGCGAACATAGTGTTGAGCGTGAAGGTGGAGCCAAGGGGTGTCCCAATTTTTCCCTGTTTAGATCTCGAAGCCTCCCCTGCTTCCATCCATCATTATCCCATGGTTGTTTTTCATCCATCATAAGCCCATGAGATATAGTTTGAGGTCCATCCTCACTCACAAGATTTTGTGCAAGTTTTGGAGAGGATGTGCCCAAAAGAGGAGAGGAAATTCCTGCGGTGCCAATAGTTAGAGTTTGTCCATTGGGAGTCTCCTGAATACCCTGAGCACTTTAAGTATTTGAGACAGAATAATAGGAGAGGACTTCATATCAACATTCTCCATTAGGGTTGAAGGCATTGGAGGAGTTGAAGGGGAATGCTGAGGAACTTGAGAAGATTCATGAAAACTATGTGGTGTAGAGGAAGCCAATGATGTTGTATCATTAAACTGTTGATGTTGCTTTGTTGTTCATGATAAACTCCTACTTGAGCAAGCTGGTGATGTTTGATATTTGAGAGATGCTGGTTTGAATGTGGTAGTCATTTTTGCCTTGACTTCATATTTGCAGACCCTTGTTTTATTGGTACCAAAGAATACTGTGAGCTGAGCTGTTGTTGTTGAAAAACATTCTTGTTTGGTTGCTGAACCTAAGGTATTCGGGGATGGGGTGACTATTTCACGATCAAGCCAACTTGATGTTTACAAATCTTCGTTCTCTTCGTCATGTCAGGGTTGGTTCTATTTACATCGTTAGGCGTCCCTATCTCAACTTTTCCAACATTTAATCTTAGATTACGGATCAATGGCTATCTTTTCTTCCCCTTTTTCATCTAAAAACTATCTATGGTAGAAGTTTACTGAGATAAATCTCAGCGTTTTATAATGATCTATTTTTTTTTGTAAGTAAGACAGACAAAATTCTATTAAAAAGATAGAGTACAAAAATGATACAAAGAGCCCACCAAGGAGCTAAAAATACCAGAGGCACACCACGAAAGAGACTGGATGGCCAGCTCAAAATTTACAAATCCAGAATAAAAGATATATCAAATGTCCAAAGGGGCTCACAGAAAAAGCCAGCCCTGGAATAAAAAAGAGCTTAAGAAACCATTGAAAGTAACAATGAGGCCAATATGCACCGAAACTTGAGAGCCCAAAAGAAGAAGGGTATCCGTCCATATGTTCTCCAAAACCAGAAGCTTGTCTGCCACAAAAAGTGGCGAGCACTTACAGGGAGACCATGCCGCGCCTAGTCAGACCTCGACGTCTCATGCTCCTCACTTCTAGCAGCTGGCTGGAAATGAATGTTGAGGTCGTCCATAAGCACTTCCATGGTACAAGTGTTTTCCATCTTGTTCTGTTGCATTGCTTTCAGTCCCTCAATTATCTCTTTCATTTGCTTCACAGTGTTCTCCCAAGCTTGAATTTCTCAGGCTAGGAGGACTCTACACGTCCAATAAGGATTAGCAGCAATCTGGTAACCCAAATTGGTCTCAATATCCTCTTGCAGAGATATCTCCAGATGGTTAATCTGGCCTTCGGTGGTCACCGACGTTTCCTCAACATACAAATGCACCCAATCAAAATGCACGCGAGTGGAATCCTCCAGAGTACTAGCCTGGGTTCCAGAATTAGCCCGTGTGTGTCTTTCATGACTCCTAGGATTTATACCAAATCCCCGACGAATGGACAGATAGATGTGTGGAGCCATAATTTGCAAAAAGAAAGTACTAGAGGAAGAAGAAAATCCACCAGCAATGTTAAGCCAACTAAGGCGAAGGTGAACCCGAAACAACATAACCAAAAACTTCAAACTACAAACGATTTTAATGGTACATATTGGGCTTCCCTCGTCACCTTGCTTGAATTTATAATCCGTGACCCTGCATCTGGATATGGAATTCATACCAGACCATAAATTCCCATTAGTTCCAATAATTCCCTTTCTGTACCTACCAGAGAACTCGCATGCCCGAAACGCAATAATCCTACTGAACTGGCTGCTAATAATACCATCCCATCCGCAGAGAATGAGGCTGCCATCATCTCTGAATTGCATCCTGTTAGGGTAATAAAAATGAAACTTAACATGCGTGTCCTCGAGGAGTGTATAATGCAGAAGGGTAATGCACATGTGACAGGGCATACGCGTTAATGAAAGCCGTCTCTTAGCCGTATTAAATACCACCCCGGTGAATGACCGCCCCTTGGTACTTGGCTGCAGACGGAACTCGAAAGAATTGAGTGCATTAGGAGCATCAAGTGCGTATTTTGGGTTAGATACATTTTCAGTAAATTCTTAGTTTCTAATGCATTGAATTTCACTTGCAAGCTATAATATATACTTTTATTAACATTTGTGTTTTTGTGTGGATCGAAGGTGCCCCATCAGGGGGATAATATGATGATGAGGTCGCACGGATCACTCTCACTGATATCATTGCCTAGCGAGAGTGGGTGAACTAGTTTGTGTGTACATCGAGGGAAGATTCTCCCACACGCCGTTCTTTATCGATGATGTTATCAACAGTTGATGAGATGTTGGCCCTCTACAAGAGGGTGGGACCTCTCAGTGACATTTGGCGTCATTCATGCCATAGGAGGAGAGAGGGTATCATTGGGATCCACAAATGGGAGGATGTCAAAGTCGCAATAAGAGTGCATGACGTCGAGGGTACTTTCTTCGACATCCCACCTGACTGCGCTTCTGGTCAACCGCTTAGACTCAGGGAGTTTAATTTGGAGGCCGCTGCACCACATCTATATGATAGATTCGTGCGAGCGTGGGGCATCTTCCCCCACCATGACCAGGTCCCGTTGTACTTTGCAAAACATGTTTATGCAGAGTTTGTATTGGACATGCACCCAGATTACACCAGCACAAGGTCCACGTTCTCTGGAGCTGGTAGGGGACACTCCTACCAACATCCTGGAGCTCGGAGAGACCCTTCCTTCGCGCCACCCGCTCCGAGGTTCGTACCGCTTCTAGATAAGGCGGTGATCAGGTCAGGGGATGTGGCACAAGTATCCCAGCTTGCTGTAGAGGCTAGAGCTGACCTTGCAGACTCGTTGTTCACTGCCATGGGCAGTGTTGTTGTTGCTGTGCATGGAGTGGCATCTAGACAACCCCCTCCACCTACAGAGCCAGAGATAGAGTATGTCCCTACTGACATGCTCATGATTCTCGATGGCAAGGCCCTACTGAGTTATGCTGAGTTAGCCTGAGATGCATACTTTCGGTCATATCATAGATCCGTCGCTATAGGATAGGTATACTTTTGTACAATTATGTATATATGATCTTCATGTTACATCATATTATATGTCATAAATTGAATGGTTAATAATACTTAAGGGAGTTTTATTCTATTGCTCCATGCGGGGAAGCACATTCATGGATCAGCTCTTTGCAAGTGAGCCATAGGTTGGTCCATCCACTTGTCCCAACCCGTGGGCGGCAGTAGTCGAGGTAAGTTATAACTTATGTTATAATTTAATTTGAGTTTATTATTTCCCAGTTTAAATCATTTATGTTTTATTTTTTAATTTTCGAGATTTTATGTTTATATCTTAAGCTCAAATGAATTTCAAATTGTAAAGGGAAAAGGAAAGGGGGTAGATCGTGATGATGGACATTAGGATAGCGATGGTCCTCACTAGCAGGGTCGAGACATAGATTTGAGTTTTAATTTATGTTCCAATTCATGTTATTTAATCACATTTAGTAATTGATTTTTGTACTTTATGTTTCCATTTTTGAATTATAACTTAAATTATGTTAAGTAGTTTTAATTTTTAATAAATCTAACTTATTACATGCAATGGCATATCACACAGTCATCACTACAGGTGGGTGTCAATGCTGTAATGGATTTCACATATGATTGGGATGGAGTTCGAGTACATGGTCCTCATGAAGGGCCATCTAACCATATTCCTACCCAGATCATTGTGAACAATCATCAAGCATGATTAAACCATATTGAACCATGGTAACCCTTAGTTAATAACTTGCTCAAACATGGTCATCGATTGTTAAACATAATCAACCATGGAAAAACTTCTTTAGCCATATTGAATCAAGGCGAACAAAATTCAAATGTAATCTAGCTCAACCAACCTCAACTGTAATCTAACATGGTCAAACATGGCAAGACATGCCCCTCTTTTGGTCAACCATACTCAAATATAATCAACCAATATACATGTGTCAACAAGGTCAACCATTGTTAAACCATAATTAACAATAGTTATTATTTTTAATTATTGACATTTGAAGGCTAAAATTAATTTTTAATAATATTAAACTATGTCACATTGGAACCTAACCTTTACAATGTTTGCAATTGTAAAGTATTAATTAAACATTAAAATTATTAATTCATTACAAACTATATTCTCAAGTGTATATACATTTAATATTAAAATTTGATATTATTGTTATTGACTTTTAATATTATTGAAGTCAAACTTTAGTGTTATTTTCATTTAGACTTTAATTATATTTAATTATATTTATCATTAATAACAACAACAATAATAATAATTAAATCCATAAATTAGATTTACAACACCAATAACTATAATTGTAGTAATAATAACATTCATATTTATAATAATTTGAACAATATTATTGATAACATTATTAATACTAAAATTTTTAATATTAATATTAAAAATAGTTTTCACATTTTTTATATTAGAATATTTATAACTTTAATTTATCGTATTTATTAAATATTAAATTATGACATATTATCGATTCAGTCTAAATTATTGTTTATTAAACATTACATATTAAATAACATGTTTTTTAATTAAAACATTACTTTTTATAATATTAATCATTCTATAACAAGGGAAAACGTTGTGTGGTAGCTTAGTCACTGCCAAAGGGAGTGGGCCACGCGCCACCCGCAGCTACCCACCTGCCACCGGCAGCTACCCAGAAGAAAAAGCATAAGTGAGAAGGCTAGAGCACGTGGAAGAGAAGGGTGAATGTTTCAAAGGTTGGAACAGGTGTTAGGCTAGAGGGATGTTTGAGAAAAACCATCGGCGCACTAAGCTGTAAGTCTCCGTCAAAGTAGTAATACAATGTTGGGATGCTTGAGCACAAATGTTGCAACAATAAGTCAAGATGTTTGAGTTCAAGGTCTGTGAGGGAAGATGCCGCTTCTTGGAAATAAATTCGCGTTTAATTCCGAAAATTTGTGTTTGGATGTTGCTACTGCTATAACTTCTATACAACTCTCGTGTTCGTGCAGGAATAGTACCCCGCGACGTGAAGGTGGAAAACATAATTCCTTACTTGTCTATTCAGAACAACGAATTTCTCCTTCGAATCTCCAAACCAACAGAAAAACTTTAAGCCAGACTTTGGACAAAGTTTTGTGTATTCAGACTCTAGAGGAATTTTACGTGCACGGACTACGTATTTGATGTAGAAATTCAAAGGACTTTGTCTAAACTTGATGATGATAAATACAATGAAGAACACACTGTTGCTTCTTCTTGCATTGTTGTTGCTTCTTCTTGTATTTCCGTTGATGTGACCCCTTCCTTATTTTTAGCTTCTTCGGATTTAGAAGAATATGCGACTCATTTGTTTCTTACCGTGGTGAGAGAAGATTTACAAGCCAATTCTGGCGTTGTGCGGCCCTCAGTCCTTTCCAGTTCATGTTATCAATTATTAATTGCTGAATTTGAAGAGAAATTTTGGTCGTCGAGTGATTATGCTTCTGCCAATGGTTCCAATGGCTTGTCGGAGCTTCCGTTTAGTATAACTGATCTGGAAATCCTAGAGTTTACAGAATCGCGTCGGGTTAGTGAAGCGTTTATGGACTATTTGCAGGTAACATTAGTTCAAGACATTTATGTTTCTGTTAATAAAATAAACATAAATTCATGGCATTTGTAAGTATTTTCCATTCGCTTGGACAAAGGAAATCAAGAAATAGCAAAACTTTATAAAATTATGACAAAAACAAAGCTTTATTTAAAGGAACATATAATTGTTGATATGCGCCTTACAATTGAAAAGTTTAACAGAGGTTATCCTACTGTATCTAAGATTCAGGGCCACTTCCGTAGGTAAAAGTTAAGATAAGCTCGTAACCATATTTAATTCATTCCGTTGAATTTTCTTGAAAGGTTAAAGTTCAACCAAGCTTTGACCAAACCCTATGTATTTTCATTTTAATTCAAATTAATTTAAAGTAACTTCCTATGCGAATGACCCCAAGCCATAGTCCATACTGCAGTGCCTTGGAAAGGTTGTAATTAACTTATCGTTGCACTATTTTGCAGGTCGAATTGACCATTACTTGAAAGAGCAGAAAAGCTTACCTTTTATATGCTTAAAAGCCCATTAAAAGATGATTTTTTGAGCATGCCAACAAAACCAATCCATTGGAATGATCTTGAATTGAATTCTAGCATCGTTGGTAAGGTAGACATAATTGAGAATACGAGCTTACATATATTGGTAACCCGGTGCTTCTCAACATGTTGTGTTATTGTAATCCGTTCTTGCTACCATGTTTTCGTTAGCAGCAGCCTGACCACGAGCTATATTTTTTATAGAAGTAAAACTAGATGTTATTGGTTGGCCAGAGTGGGGTGCAAATTGCAATCATGGTGATTGATTCATCGAAAGGGTTTTCTTATTTCTAGAATTCTGAGGCTCACAAATATTTTGTGAAATATGTTTTTATCCTTAAGCTAAGGAATCATTAGTTCCTAGGTCTTCAGACTTGATACAAAAGAAAACATATTTTTTCTTTTAATCTTTGTAAAGAATGGAAATAGGTAGAACTCATGTCATATATTAAGGTTTAACATAGTACCATCTGTGTGACTGATCTACTCTACTACAAATCATCAATTGTAATCCTTTTGTGTTCTCTTTATGCATTAATTTTTTACTATGAATCAAGTATTGATGTTTTGACTTGATCTACTTTTTTGGTATGCTTTTGCAATGGTGCATGTAAGAAAAGATTGGTCTGATTTTTTATGTGCAAACTCCTTTTTCCAAGAATCATCTTCAGAAGAGATGTTACCTCGACTTTGGTTTGGCTACTTATTGATATTATCATGGGTTGCCATCTCAACTGCAATTGACTGTTCCAACAGTTCTTCATTTCTTTCGTATTCCAAGCCTGTTGGAAGTTCAATTTTGCAGATAATTGCACCAATAAGAGGACATGGGCATGAACATGTTCCTACTACAACTTGTTCACCTAGTACTCTTCTCACGGCTGCTCTAGCTGGGTCTCCTCTTCCATTTCCTATGAAGACTCATTCACATGCTTCATGTAGTTTAACCACAGCGTCTGAACATAAGAGAAAATGGTCAGCACCTGCTTCTGATGTCTTACCACCCGTGCACTGATATCTACTCCTATTCCTATTCTTACATCTACGACATTAGAACCTCTTTCTCCGTCCTTGTCTCCCCATATCCATGGTAAGAAGAATCTCTTGTTTCTGACTGGAAAAATATTTGAGGTATTTAATTGTTTTAACAATAATAGATAGTTTTATAATCAGATTGTCTTTTGATTAGCGATCCTCGTCAAAGTGTTTGATTGCAATCTGTTGGCAATACGTGCACTCAAGATAACTCCTGCTAGAATTTTAATTATGAGGAAAACAATGTTCATTCTGTGGATAAATTTGAGTGTGGGGATTCCACACCTTCCAGTGCTACTAATATGATATTTGTATATGATGAAGCTAGATGAGTTCAAACCCTTTGTATTTTGAGAGGCCCAATGAAATATTGGTTGAATCTAGCAACCAAGTATTCACATGTTCCTGCATTCCATCAGTCAACTAAACACGTGTAAAGTCTTCTCTGAAGCTTGTAGATTCTCACAGCGTGCTGGAGATGTATTATTATCGTTGCATGAGAAAAATAGACTACATGAAAAGGGTTTATGGGAAAAAAAGGTCACGGCTACATTGAGAGCTCCACTATTGTCAATCATGGAAGAATGGAAGAAGAACAAGGCGTTCCTTGTGTGAGCAGAGATTTCTGGTTGGACTAATAGTACATTGACAATTGCAAATTGAAAATAGGTGACGTGTGAAAATGTGCCCTGCCAAACAGGGCAGGTGTAATTTTCCGCAATTTTCTAAATTATTTTTAAACTACTAAAAATTTAAATCCTTGTGCAGGCATTTACCTCAAATCCGGGTTGTCCTTAACCCATGAGAAAATTAGATTTTTGTCTTAAAAAAAAAACAAATGTATTTTCAATTTTCAAAAAAATAAGTTAAATACACTATTTTCTAAAACATTGTAAAAACATTAACGAGCACAACCAAAAAATTGACGATTAATACAGGTCAAAGAGATTTGAGTGTATATCCCTACCTTGGCAGGGACTAATAATATTTATTATTATATGTTTTAATAATATTAATCATTAATATAAATCATAAATTTCATATATATTATTAATCATCTTAAGCTCATTATAATTATTACATTAATTATTAAACATTATATATTAAATAATATTAATTTTTCTATTACTTTTTATCAAAATATTAATTTTTATATTATTAATTATATTGTAATAATACTTATTATTATGTTTTAGTCATATTAATCATTAATACTTATTATCAAAAATTTCAAATTATTATATAAATAATAATAATTCTTGAAAATAATTATAATTAGCTTCAATATTTAATATGATTTTTTTTGTAAGCTAGTAATCATATTAATTCAAAAGGATAAAAGTGCAAAATATACAGAGTTTACGAGCCTCCCATAGCGAGAAAACATCCCATTATGCTCATGCGCATGCCTCACCCATAAGAGAAAACCACATGTTAATATAACGAGTTATACATGTATGAATATGAGGATCAGTTTTTATCAAAATTGTCAACCATAAAACTAAAAAAGAGACAAGATGCTTAGTGGCCTCGGCTCGCTTACAAGAAAGCTTAAAAAGAGGTGAAAACATAGCATAGGTGGACCTATGCATGACTGCGACGTCGAGGCTTTGAACACATGTAATGAAAGTTCTCCCCGGGTGAGTAGATCAACAGCTGCAATCTCCTCGCAGTGACGTCAAGCCACGTGATCCCAAACCTCGGCTAAGGAGCCAGCTTTTAAGGGAGAATGATCCATTACCCCCATGTTGGCCAACACGTCTTCCATTTTATTTCCATTACGTCGAACATGTAAAAACACAATGTCAGGAGAGGTTCACAGTATTTGGTGGAGCTGGTTTAACATGCACTCCCATCTCTAGTTGAGCGAGACCTTAGAGACTGCCACCCCTCTCTAGATGCGTCCCGCCATTGTTATCAAGATGTTGGAGTCCCCTTCAACTACCAGAGGTAACCATTGATTCAATAGAGCCCATCTGAGACCATTGACCATGCCTTCGAGTTGTGGAACATTATTTGTGGTTTCTCCCAAGTTACCCGAGAAAATGCCCATAATAGAGCCAGAGTTGTTCCTTACCGCTCCCCCGAAACCACCCGGGCTCGGATTACCTTTAGCAGCTCCATCAAAGTTCAGTTTCAGAGTTTTCGCTAGAGGAGTTCTCCAAGCATCAGGGCTCAAAGTTTTGGCTCTAGTTCCATTCCGCTCCGAAGGTGCTCGAGGTAAGATGAAAATACCCCAAGCATTCAAAATAATTATTTCAGTAGGATCAACAAATCCCTTATCAGGGTGTAAATTTCTAATGCAGATGGTTTCCTTAAGGTGCTTATAATGACCTATTAACCATCTGATTAACAATTTGATTAAATAATTAATATACAACATACTAACAGTTGACACATATGTGAAATTACAAACCACAAGTATAGTGCATAAGCTAAATGTAGTAAAAATATGCCAATATCCAGCACGTATTCGAGGATTTTGTAATTGCAATTGTCACCTATAATGATCCATGACCCACCATTACATTTTATATGTAACAGATGTCTAGAACGATTATGGGTGATTCCACGAAGGTGGTTCACCATTTTTGGCGCGTGAGAGCAAAAAAAAATGTTTTTCGGACCCTCAATCGCGGTATTTTCAAGCCCTCGATCGAGCATTTGCTCGATCGAGGGCTTGGTTAAACCCTCGATCAAGTTATTGCTCGATCGAGGGTTTGGGACAGAAAAAAAAAAAAAAAAGGTATGGCCTGGCCTGTCGGCCGGCCCTCTTCGACAGTGAAAGCGCAGGTGTGCCGACTACGATGTCTCCAAGCACCTCGACCGAGCGTTCGCTACCAGCACAGCACGTCCATGCGTCCACCTTCATCCGCCATGGCTTCAAATCCACAACGTAGGTGGATTTCAACCACATTTTGTTTGTTTTTCAAAAAAACTTAAATTTGTTATTTGTTTTCAAAAAAATCCCAATTTTGTTTTTTTTTGTTTTGTTCTTTCCTTTGAAAAAAAACATAAATTTGATTTGTTTTGTACGTAAAAATGGGTGTTTAAAACATAGATTTAATTTAGTTTTTATGAATTTGTGAATGTAACCATTGAAAAACGAAAACCAACATCGAAACCAAAAACCATTGAAAGTAAAACCACCATCGAAACCAAACCAAAAACCATTGAAACCAAAAAAAAAACCATTTGAAAACATTCTTTTGTTTTAAATTTATGTTCTATTTATTTTTTTAAATTATTAATATTTTTTTTTTGTCAACCGGTAGCATTTCACCGCTTAAATGCTACCAGTTTTATTTTAAAATGTGTTTTGACAAGTTGCCCGTTATTTTAAAATGTGTTTTGAGTATTTATAATATTTTTTAATATTTTTTAAATTGAATATTTTAAATATTTATATTATAAAACTTTATTAATTTAAAAATTAAAAGAATAATATTTTTTAACATTTAATTAATAATAATATTGATTCAAAAATCTAAACATAAACCATTATAAAATATTAATCAATATAACTACAATAAATTAAGGAGATTAATAATATTAATGAAATTAATAATTTATTATATTTTTAATATTTATTTATTTTTTGAAATTAAATATTTTTAATATTTATAATATAAGAGTTTATTAATTTAAAAATTAAAAGAATAATATTTTTTTAATATTTAATTTATAATAGTATTGATTCAAAATATAAACATAAATTATAATAAAATATTAATCAATATAACTACAATAAATTAATGACATTAATAATATTAATAATTTATTATTAATAACATTATATAAACACATATTTTTATATTTATGCACATAATATCATAAAATATTTATATATAAAAAATATTATTGTAATGTTACTCTCACTTTTTAATTAAAATACTTATATATAAAAACTAATTAATATTTAATCAGGCATTAAAAGGAATGTGTGTATTGAAAATACACACGTTTTGGAAAAAATAAAATGTAAAAAGTAATAAAATGTAAAAATTAATAGTATGAGGGAGATCTTGTAACGGATGTAACATGTAAGGTTTGTCCTTTTTCGGGCATTAATAAAATTTAATATAAAGTAAAAAATTATAATATGAGTGAGATCTTTTAATGATACATGTAACCTTTGTGATATTATTATCTGCCATAAACAAAAATGAATAATACAAACTAAAAAGTAATAAATATTATGTTGGCCGTACACAAAAAAGAAGTTAAAAAAATATTATAGCCGATATTATAGCGGATATGAAAAGTAGAAACATAATATTATACGCAATATAAAATAAAGAAGTAAACAAAAATGTAAAAAAAATATATTATAGCCGACATTAAAACTAGAAACATAAGAAGTAAAAACAATATTATAGCAAAACTAAAAACTAAAAACATAAAATGGCCGACACAATAATAGAAAAGAAAAGCAGCCATAATAATAGTTAGATTTGCTAACTAATAATTACATTTGATAACTAAATATAACTCCAAGCAAAAAGAGATTTGAATCTTGGTCTCTAGGTTAAGCCAAGCCCAATCACCTTACTACTTAGCAATAAATCACATAGAAATGGTGTTAAAAAAATGCCATATGAATAGTTAGATTTGATAACTAACTATAACTCCAAGAAAAATGGGTTTTGAACCTTGGTCTCCATGTTAACACAAGCCCAATCATCTTAATTCCTACCAATAGACCACACACAAATGTTGTTAAACAACAAAAGATGCATATATATTTCATTTGTTGCTTTGATTTTTGCAAAGCATTTTTTTTATTTTTTACATGTATGCATTGAATTTATCAATTTAATAAATAAAAAATTCTTTCATTAATTTCAGCAATGCATTGTTTTTTGTTATTTACATCTATACATTGAATTTATCAATTTAATAGAAAAACTATTCTGCAATGATTTCAACAAATTCGATTTTGGTGTTCTCTATTTCAAGGTATATCGTGGATCTTCATGATAGTATTGTAAATAATGAAGATATTGATTATCAAAGAAGAAAAATACGACAAATGTATAGAATAGAAAGATAAAAATAATCTTTGTAGCAAGATTTATGTGGTTGTTGACTTCAGGAGGTTTTGGAGAATCCATAGTATCCATGTTCTTTAGTCAACGTTTCAAATCCATAACAGAAAAATAAGCATCAAAACATACATAAGAACAAAGAAAACACGAGCGTGAACTAAAGAGATCGTGAAGAAGTGTTATTTGTGCGAAAGGATTCTCAAAAGCATGAATGTGAGATAATTTCAGGGTTATATAGGAATCAATATAACTACCAATGAATACGACATACTTGGATACATGGAATGTCATAACACTTTACTCATACTTATTACTTACATTATTATAATCCTCATAATTCTTTCTGTGTTTTCAAATTAAAGTGTTCCTTACAATGTTGAAAATTTTTATTGCATATTTTTCAGTGTAGATGTTATTCCGCGGAAGCATTGATTTCATTGTATGGACGCATAGATTTGAGTGTATGGATGCATTGATTTCAGTGAATGGGGCCATTGATTTAAGTGAATGGATGCATAGATTTCAATGTATGGACGCATTGATTTCAGTGAATGGACGCATAGATTTCAGTGTATGGGGTTTTTTATTCCATATTTTTCAGTGTAGATGTTATTTTGTAGACGCATTGATTTCAGTGTAAGGACACATAGATTTCAGTTTATGGATGGATTGATTTCAGTGTATGGACGCATTGATTTCAGTGATAACAAAAGAACGAGAAAAAGACTTGAAACAAAAAGCAGAAGAACACAAAGAATTTCGAAAAAGGAAGTTGGAGGAAATGATAGTACAAGAACTAGAAGAACGAAGAAAATGAAACACAAATCAACAAAAAGAATATCGAAAAAGAAAGTTAGACGAATTGACAGTAGAACAATGAGAGGAACGAAGAAAACGAAACGATGATTGACAAAGAGTGTATCGAGAGAGAAGTTGAAGCAGTTGGAAGAACAAAGAAATCAAGTTGCAGAACAACAAATAAATCAAAATGTATGAAATTGCGAAATGTCGGCAGAAGAAGGAGAAGAACGAACAAAACAAAATGCAGATCAACAAAAAGAAAATCGAAAAAAGAAGTTAGGTGAATTGACAGCAGAAGAACAAGAAGAACAAAGAAAACGAAACATTGATCGACAAAGAGCGTATTGAGAGAGAAAGTTGAAGCAATTGGAAGAACAAAAAAATTAGTTTGCAAAATAACAAATAAATCAAAATGTATGAAATGGCGGTAGAAGAACAAACAAAACAAAACGCATATCAACAAAAAGAGAATCGAAAAAAAAAGTTAGGCGAATTGTCTCTATTTTCCAGTTTAACAATTTACTCAATCCTTAATAGTTATTACTTACATTATGATAATCCTCATAAATGTATCTGTGTTTTCAACTTTACCTGTTCCTTACAATGCTGATCAAACTCCAGTTTTGTGTCACTCCCACAATTGAAACTAGCCTAGATCCAAATCCTAAGCTCTATCAAGTGCCCAGAGGGATCAAATCTCCCGAGGTGCAAACCTCTCCTTGAAAAGCTCTTTCAGTGCAATACCTAAGAAGAGGTTTTCACCTCGGGAGATTTGATCCCTCTAGGCACTTGATAGAGCCTACGATTTGGATCTAGGCTGGTAATATATACAAGTTTTCATTTTAAAAAACAAGCTTAAGTGTATAAAAATAGAAAACACAGTAAGTTTCCTTCCATTTCACTACACTAAATAATATTCAACATATATATATATATATATATATATATATATATATATATATATATATTAATTTTTTAATAATATATATTATATAACATTTTAAAAATAAATTTAAATATTATGTAATTAAATTTAATAATGTTTATTAAATTCAATATTTATTAATATAATTATATTTTAATATAAACTAATAATTTTATAAAATATTTTGCAATAACCTATATAATTAATAGTTATTGAAGCTTATCTTATAAAAACAACAATTTATAGATGAAAGAATGAATATAAATTATATATCAAATATGTACAATCACTAGTGTTGAAATGTAAATATTTAATTTTAAATTTGTTTCATTATGTGAAATGACATGTATAATAGGCCTTACATATGACATTCACCTCTGGATTATACATACAAATTTAATAGCTTAAAATTCTCTATTAATTATCAATCCAAGTTCTTATGTGGTTTCCTCTATGCTATGTGTTATAATTTTGGAACTAAGAGTGATATTGTTTAATTGTTTTCATGTCTTTATATCTAGTTTGAATTCGTAAAATGGGTAATAATCTTGTTGTGCAATTACAACCACATGAATAGGTAGTGATTGCCAAATGATAAAAATATCTCAAGTTTCGTTGAATTTCTATTATAGTATAATGTTAAATTTATTTCTCCTTAAAATTTGATTGTGTTTGTATATTTGTTTAGTCATAGAGAGGTTAGTATATTTGTTTAGTCCTTAATTTCTTCCTGAACCATGGTCCAAAACCCATCCCTAGTGCACAAAATTGAATGTTTCCATCCATATCCAACTTTAAATGTAAACCTATCACTAGTAATCAAAACCTTAAAATGACATTAATTCCTACACATAGAGACTATAAATATTTTCAACAAGACATGTTTGTCGACCATATCTATTGGTCCAAAATTCCTAAAATCTTATTTTAGGGCCCAATGTAGAGGTCCATAGGTCCATGATTGCTCGACTAGTACTAACTTATGAGAATTATAGGTCCATGGTTGTTCATTAAAATTGATTATCGATTACGAGAAGCATTTCCAAATAATCAAACAATTCCTTTTGGTGGTAGATACATCATTCATTTGGGATACGTTGGTCAATTACCTCATTTGAGTGATAACCCTATATATGCATGCAACACAACTGATTTTTTATATCACATAGTCCAACCCTCTCCCAATGATACACACATAGGATTATGATGAACATGTTACCAACCATTCCATGCATAGACACATTAACACTTCATGCATTTACATAAGAAGAACTTGCATCATTATCTATAATCAACTAGGATCATCATTAGAATATGAGGCAATAGGTTAGTATGCATCATACCTTTACATAGGTTATTATGGTTCAATCTAAAAGGTAGATTATCGAGACTCAAACATGTAGCGAGCCCTAGTTGACTTACGCTTGATTCCATTTCCCCTCCATCCTATAACTGTATGTTGTAGCAACAAGTGTTGAACAATTAAATTTGATGCCTAGACCCATATGATGCTAGCATTGCTAATAAAAATGATATCAAAATTGAAATTGGAAATTGAAATTGGAATTGAAATGTAAATTTGAAATTGAAAATGAAAATGATATTGATATTGATATTGGAAATTGATATTTAAACTGAATTTAAATTTTGAAATGAAATTCAAATTGAAAATCGAAAATTGAAATTGAAATGAGAAATGAAAATTGAGAATTGGAAATGTAATTAAAATTGAAATCGAAATTGAAACTTGGAATTTAGAATTGAAACTTCGAATTTGAAATTGAAATTTGAATTTGAATTGTGAAATTTGAAATAGAGTTTGAAATTTCAATTGAATTTGGATTTGAAATGCGAAATTTGAAATAGAATTTGAAATTTGAATTTGAATTTTAAGTGTGAAATTTGAAAGCGAATTAGAATTAGAACCTGAAATGTGATGCAAAGAGCTCCGAAGAGAGATCTTCATTGCTTCGTGCTCTATGACGCAAGAGAGGATCTAACATCGCCCAAGAGGGCGGTCATCGACAACGCTCCCATTCACTGAGTGCGGCCACACCGGGTTCTGCTGTCGCTGGTGGCAGCAACAGGAGAGCTAGTGTGTCAGTTCATCTCAACAACATACATGGTGATCCCTAGGTGGGGGATGGGCGACCAGAATCGAGTGCATCACGGGCATCAAGTGCATATTTTGGGTTAGATACATTTTCAGTAAATTTTTAGTATATAATGCATTGAATTTCAGTTGCAAGTTATAATATATCTTTTTAGTAACATTTGTGTTTTGGTTTGGATCACAGGTGCCCCATCAGGGGGATCATATGATGATGAGGTCGCACGGATCACTCTCGTTGATATCATTTCCCAGTGAGAGTGGGTGAACTCGTGTGTGTGTACATTGAGGGAGGATTCTCCCACACAACGTTCTTTATCCATGATGTTATCAGCAGTTGATGAGATGTTGGCCCTCTACAAGTGGGTGCGACCTCTCAGTGACATTTGGTGTCATTCATGCCATAGGAGGAGACAGGGTGCCATTGGGATCCACAAATGGGAGGACGTCAAAGTCGCAATAAGAGGGCATGACGTCAAGGGTACTTTGTTCGACATCCCACCTGACCGCCCTTCCTATCAACCGCTTAGACTCAGGGATTTTAAGTTGGAGGTTGCTGCACCACATCTATATGATAGATTCGCGTGAGCATGGGGCATGTTCCCCCACCATGACTAGGTCCCATTGTACTTTGCAAAACATGTTTATGGAGAGTTTGTTTTGGACATGCACCCAGATTACACCAGCACATTGTCCACATTCTATGGGATGGGTAGGGGACGCTCCTACCAATGTCCTGGAGCTCGGAGAGACCCTGCCTTCGTGCCACCCGCTACGAGGTTGGTACCGCTTCCAGATAGGGTGGTGATCAGGTCGGGGGATGTGGCGCAATCATCCTAGCTTGCTGCAGAGGCTAGAGCTGACCTTGCAGACTCGTTGTTCACTGCCATGGACAGTGTTGTTGTTGCTGCGCATGGAGAGGCATCTAGACCACCCCCTCCACCTACAGAGCCAGTGATAGAGTATGTCCCTAGTGACATGCTCATGATTCTCGATGGCGAGGCCGTGCTGATGTATGCTGAGTTAGCCTGAGATGCATACTTTCGGTCATATCGTAGATCCATCGCTACAAGACATGTGTACTTTTGTATAATTATGTATATATGTTCTTCATGTTACATCATATTATATGTCGTAACTTGAATGGTTAATAATACTTAAGGGAGTTGTATTCTATTGCTCCATGCAGGGAAGCACATTCATGGATACGCTCTTTACCAGTGAGCCATCGGTTTGTCCATCCGCTTGTCCTACCCAGATCATTGTGAACCATCATCAAGCATGATTAAACCATATTGAACCATGGTCACCCTTAGTCAATAACTTGATCAAACATGGTTATCGATTGTTAAACATAATCAACCATGGAAAAACTTCTTTATCCATATTGAATCAAGGCAAACAAAATTCAAATGTATTCTGGCTCAACCAACCTCAATTGTACTCTAACATGGTCAAACATGGAAAGACATGACCCTCTTTTGGTCAACCACACTCAACTATAATCAACCAATATATGTGTGTCAACATGGTCAACCATTGTTAAACCATAATTAACAATAGTTATTATTTTTAATTATTGACATTTGAAGGTTAAAATTAATTTTTAATAATATTAAATTATGTCCCATTGGAACCTAACCTTTACAATGTTTGCAATTGTAACGTATTAATTAAACATTAAAATTATTAATTCATTACAAACTATATTCTCAAGTGTATATACATTTAATATTAAAATTTGATGTTATTGTTATTGAATTTTAATATTATTGATGTCAAACTTTAGTGTTATTTTCACTTAGACTTTAATTATATTTAATTATATTTATCATTAATAACAACAATAATAATAATAATTAAATCCATAAATTAGATTTACAACACCAATAACTATAATTGTACGAAGAATAACATTCATATTTATAATAATTTGAACAATATTATTGACAACATTATTAATATTAAAATTTTTAATATTAATATTAAAAATAGTTTTCACATTTTTTATATTAAAATATTTATAACTTTAATTTATCCTATTTATTAAATATTACATTATGACATATTATCGATTCAATCTAAATTATTGTTTATTAAACATTATATATTTAATAACATGTTTTTTAATTAAAACATTACTTTCTAGAATATTAATCATTCTACAACAAGGGAAAAAGCTGCGTGGTAGCTTAGTCCCTGCCAAAGGGAGTGGGCCATGCGCCACCCACAGCTATCCATCAACCACCGACAGCTACCGAGAAGAAAAATCATAAGGGAGAAGGCTAGAGCACATGGAAGAGAAGGGTGAACGTTTCAAAGGTTGGTGCAGGTGTTAGGCTAGAGGAACGTTTGAGCAAAACCATCGGCGCACTAAGCTGTAAGTCTCTGTCAAAGTAGTAAGGAAATGTCGGGACGCTTGAGCACAAATGTTGCAACAATAAGTCAAGATGTCTGAGTTCAAGGTCTGCGAGGGAAGAGGTCGCTTCTTGGAAATAAATTCGTGTCTAATTCCGAAAATTTTTGTTTCGAAGTTTCTGCTGCTACAACTTCTATAAAACTCTCTTGTTCGTGCTAGAATAGTACCATGCGATGTGAAGGTGGAAAAGATAATTCCTTACTTGTCTATTCAGAAAAACGAATTTCGCCTTCGAGTCTCCAAACGAACAGAAAACCTCGAAGCCAGACTTTGGACAAAGTTTTGTGTATTCAGACACTAGAGGAATTGTCGCGCGCGGACTCCGTATTTGATGTAGAAATTCAAACAACCCTGTCTAAACTTGATGATCATAACTATGATTACCTTTTATATGCTTAAAATCCCATTAAAAGATGTTTTTTTGAGCATGCCAGCAAAACCAATCCATTGGACAAATCTTGAATTGAATTCTGGCATCGTTGGTAAGGTAGACATAATTGAGAATACGAGCTTACGTATATTGGTAACCTCGTGCTTCTCAGCATGTTGTGTTCTTGGAATCCGTTCTTGCTACCATGTTTTCGTTAGTAGCAGCCTCGCAACGAGCTATATTTTTTATAGAAGTAAATCTAGATGTTATTGGTTGGCTAGAGCGGGGTGCAAATTGCAATCATGGTGATTGATTCATAGGGTTTTCTTAGTCCTAGAATTCAGAGGCTCACAAAGATTTTGGGAAATATGTTTTTATCCTTAAGCTAAGGAATCATTAGTTCCTAGGTATTCGGGCTTGATACAAAAGAAAACATGTTTTTTCCTTTAATCTTTGTAGAGAATGGAAGTAGGCATAACTCATGTCATATATTAAGGTTTAACATAGTACCATCTGTGTGACTGATCTACTCTACTACAAATCGTCAATTGTAATCCTTTTGTGTTCTCTTTATGCATTAATTTTCTACTATGAATCAAGTATTGATGTTTTGACTTGATCTACTTTTTTGGTATGCTTTTGCAATGGTGCATGTAAGAAAAGATTGGTCTGCTTTTTTATGTGCAAGCTCCTTTTTCCAAGAATCATCTTCAGAAGAGATGTTACCTCGACTTTGGTTTGGCTACTTATTGATATTATCATGGGCTGCCATCTCAAATGCAATTCACTATTCCAACTGTTCTGCATTTCTTTCGTATTGCAAGCCTGTTGGAAGTTCAATTTTGCCGATAATTGCACCAATAAGAGGACATGGGCATGAACATGTTTCTACTACAACTTGTTCACCTAGTACTCTTCTCACGGCTGCTCTAGCTCGGTCTCCTCTTCCATTTCCTATGAAGAATCATTCACATGCTTCACGTAGTTTAAACACAGCCTCTGAACATAAGATGATTAAGTCAAAACATCTCCAAACCAACAGAAAACCTAGAAGCCAGACTAGAGGGAAGTTTGAGCAAAAACATCGGCGCACTAAGCTGTAAGTCTCCGTCAAAGTAGTAAGAAAATGTCGAGATGCTTGAGCACAAATGTTGCAACAATAAGTAAAGATGTCAAATTTCAAGGTCTGTGAGGGAAGATGCCGCTTCCTGGAAATAAATTCGCGTTTAATTCCGAAAATATGTGTTTGGAAGCTGCTGCTGCTACAACTTCTATACAACTCTCGTGTTCGTGCAGGAATAGTACCCCGCGACATGAAGGTGGAAAACATAATTCCTTACTTGTCTATTCAGAACAACCAATTTATCCTTCGAATATCCAAATTAACAGAAAACCTGGAAGCCAAACTTTGGACAAAGTTTTGTGTATTCAGACTCTAGAGGAATTGTCGCGCACGGACTCTGTATTTGATGTAGAAATTCAAACAACCCTGTCTAAACTTGATGATGATAACTATGATGAAGAATAGGCTGTTGCTTCTTCTTGTATTGCTGTTGCTTCTTCTTGTATTGCCGCAGATGTGACCCCTTCCTTATTTTTAGCTTCTTCCGATTTAGAAGAATATTCAACTGATTTGTTTCTTACCATGGTGAGGGAAGATTTACAAGCTGATTTTGGTGTTGTGTAGCCCTCAGTCCTTTCGAGTTCCTATTATCAATTATTAATTGCTGAATTTGAAGAGAAATTTTGGTGGTCGAGTGACTATGCTTCTACCAATGGTTCCAATGGCCTGTCTAAGCTTCTGGTTAGTATAACTGATCTGGAAAGCCTAGAATTTACAGAATCACTTTGTGGTAATGAAGCATTTTTGGACTATTTGCAGGTAACATTAGTTCAATACATTTATGTTTCTGTTAATAAAATAAACATAAATTCATGGCATTTGTAAATATTTTCCATTCGCTTGGACAAAGGAAATCAAGAAATAGAAAAGCTTTATAAAATTACGACGAAAACAAAGCTTTATTTAAAGGAACATATAATTGTTGATATGCGCCTTACAATTGAAAAGTTTAACATAGGTTATCCTATTGTATGTTAGATTCAGGGCCACTTCCGTAGGTAAAAGTTAAGATAAGCTCGTAACCATATTTAATTCATTCCGTTGAATTTTCTTGAAAGGTTAAAGCTCAACCAAGCTTTGACTAAACCCTATGTATTTTCATTTCAGTGCCCTCTCAAAGGAGCTCATGAGGTACTTAAAGAACTTCTATTTCAGCATACTTCAACTTATTCAGCTCCACCTATTTTAATTCAAATTAATTTAAAGTAACTGCCTATGCAAATGACCCCAAGCCATAGTCCATACGACAGTGCCTTGGAAAGTTTGTAATTAACTTATCGTTGCACTGTTTTGCAGGTTGAATTGACCATTACTTTAAAGAGGAGAAAAGCTTACCTTTTATATGCTTAAAATCCCATTAAAAGATGATTTTTTGAGCATGCCAACAAAACCAATCCATTGGACTGATCTTGAATGGAATTCTGGCATCGTTGGTAAGGTAGACATAATTGAGAATACGAGCTTACGTATATTGGTAAGCCGGTGCTTCTCAGCATGTTGTGTTATTGGAATCCGTTCTTGCTACCATGTTTTCGTTAGTAGCACCCTCACCACGAGCTATATTTTTTATAGAAGTAAATCTAGATGTTATTGGTTGGCCAGAGCGGGGTACAAATTGCAATCCTGGTGATTGATTCATCAAAAGGGTTTTCTTAGTCCTAGAATTCTGAGGCTCACAAAGATTTTGGGAAATATGCTTTTATCCTTAAGCTAAGGAATCATTAGTTACTAGGTCTTCAGGCTTGATACAAAAGAAAACATGTTTTTTTCTTTAATCTTTGTAAAGAATGGAAGTAGGCAGAACTCATTTCATATATTAAGGTTTAACATAGTACCATCTGTGTGACTGATCTACTCTACTACAAATTGTCAATTGTAATCCTTTTGTGTTATCTTTATGCATTAATTTTTTACTATGAATCAAGTATTGATGTTTTGACTTGATCTACTTTTTTGGTATGCTTTTGCAATGGTGCATCTAAGAAAAGATTGGTCTGCTTTTTTATGCGCAAGCTCCTTTTTCCAAGAATCATCTTCAGAAGAGATGTTACATCGACTTTGGTTTAGCTACTTATTGATATTATCATGGGTTTCCATCTCAAATGCAATTGACTGTTCCAACAGTTCTGCATTTCTTTCATATTCCAAGCCTGTTGGAACTTCAATTTTCCCGATGGTTGCACCAATTAAAGGACGTGGGAATGAACATGTTCCTACTACAACTTGTTCACCTAGTACTCTTTTCACGGCCGCTCCAGCTAGGTCTCCTCTTCCATTGCCTATGAAGACTCATTCACATGCTTCACGCAGTTTAACCATAGCCTCTGAACATAAGAGAAAATTGTCAGCACCTGCTTCTGATGTCCTACCGCCCCTGCACTGATATATACTCCTATTCCTATTCTTACGTCTACAACATTAGAACCTCTTTCTCCATCCTTGTCTCCCCATATCCATGGTAAGAAGAATCTCTTGTTTATGACTGGAAAAATATTTGAGATATTTAATTATTTTAACAATAATGGATAGTTTTATAATCAGATTGTCTTCTGATTAATGATCCTGGTCAAACTGTTTGATTGCAATCTGTTGGCAATACATGCACTCAAGATAACTCCTGCTAGCATTTTAATTATGAGGAAAACAATGTTCATTCTATGGAGAAATTTGAGTGTGGGGATTCCACACCTTCAAGTGCTACTAATATGATATTTGTATATGACGAAGCTCGATGAGTTCAAACCCTTTGTATTTTTAGAGGCCCAATGAAATATTGGTTGAATCTAACAGCCAAGTGTTCACATGTTCTTGCATTACATCAGTCAACCAAACATGTGTAAAGTATTCTCCGAAGCTTGCAGATTCTCACAGTGTGCTGGAAATGTATTATTATTGTTGCATGAGAAAAATAGACTACGTGGAAGGGTTTATGGGAAAAGAAGGTCGCGGTTGCATTGAGAGCTCCACTATTGTTGATCATGGAAAAATGGAAGAAGAACAAGGCGTTCCTCATGTGAGCAGAGATTTCTAGTTGGACTAACAATACACATTGACAATTGCAAATTGAAAACATATGACGTGTAAAAATGTGCCCTGCAAAACAAGGCAGGTGTAATTTTCTGCAATTTTCTAAATTATTTTTAAATTACTAAAAATTTCAATACTCCTGCATGCATTTACCTCAAATCCAGGCTGTCCTTAACCCATGAGAAAATCATGTTATTTAGTCACATTTAGTAATTGATTTTTGTACTTTATGTTTCAATTTTTGAATTATAACTTAAATTATGTTAAGTAGTTTTAATTTTTAATAAATCTAACTTATTACATGCAATGGCATATTACACAGTCATCGCTACAGGTTGGTGTCAATGCTGCAATGGATTTCACATATGATTGGGATGGAGCTCGAGTACATGGTCCTGATGAAGGGCCATCTACCCATATTCCTACCCAGATCATTGTGAACAATCATCAAGCATGATTAAACCATATTGAACCATGGTCACCCTTAGTCAATAACTTGCTCAAACATGGTTATTGATTGTTAAACATAATCAACCATGGAAAAACTTCTTTAGCCATATTGAATCAAGGCAAACAAAATTCAAATGTAATCTAGCTCAACCAACCTCAATTGTAATCTAACGAGGTCAAACATGGCAAGACATGCCCCTCTTTTGGTCAACCATACTCAACTATAATCAATCAATATATGTGTGTCAACATGGTCAACCATTGTTAAACCATAATTAACAATAGTTATTATTTTTAATTATTGACATTTGAAGGCTAAAATTAATTTTTAATAATATTAAATTATGTCACATTGGAACCTAACCTTTACAATGTTTGCAATTGTAACGTATTAATTAAACATTAAAATTATTAATTCATTACAAACTATATTCTCAAGTGTATATACATTTAATATTAAAATGTGATATTATTGTTATTGACTTTTAATATTATTGAAGTCAAACTTTAGTGTTATTTTCATTTAGACTTTAATTATATTTATCATTAATAACAACAACAATAATAATAATTAAATCCATAAATTAGATTTACAACACCAATAACTATAATTGTAGTAATAATAACATTCATTTTTATAATAATTTGAACAATATTATTGACAACATTATTAATATTAAAAATTTTAATATTAATATTAAAAATAGTTTTCACATTTTTTACATTAGAATATTTATAACTTTAATCTATCCTATTTATTAAATATTAAATTATGACATATTATCGATTCAATCTAAATTATTGTTTATTAAACATTACATGTTAAATAACATGTTTTTTAATTAAAACATTACTTTTTATAATATTAATCATTCTACAACAAGGGAAAAAGCTATGTGGCAGCTTAGTCCCTACCAAAGGAAGTGGGCCACGCGCCACCCGCAGCTACCCACCCGCCACCGGCAGCTACCCACCCGCCACCGGCAGCTACCCACCCGCCACCGGAAGCTACCCAGAAGAAAAAGCATATGTGAGATGGCTAGAGCACATGGAAGAGAAGGGTGAACGTTTCAAAGGTTGGAGCAGGTGTTAGGCTAGAGGGAAGTTTGAGCAAAACTATTGGCGTACTAAGTTGTAAGTCTCCGTCAAAGTAGTAAGACAACATCGCGATGCTTGAGCACAAAGGTTGCAACAATAAGTCAAGATGTCCGAGTTTAAGGTCTGTGAGGGAAGAGGCCGCATCTTGGAAATAAATTCGCATTTAATTCCGAAAATTTGTGTTTGGAAGTTGCTGCTGCTACAACTTCTATACAACTCTCGTGTTCGTGTAGGAATAGTACCCCGCGACGTGAAGGTGGAAAACATAATTCCTTGCTTGTCTATTCAGAACAATAAATTTCGCCTTTGAAACTCAAAACCAACAGAAAACCTGGAAGCCAGACTTTGGAAAAAGTTTTGTGTATTCAGAGTCTAGAGGAATTGTCGCGCATGGAATCCGTATTTGATGTAGAAATTCAAAGGACCCTGTCTAAACTTGATGATGATAACTACGATGAAGAATAGGCTATTGCTTCTTCTTGTATTGCTCTTGCTTCTTCCTCTACTGCTGCGGATGTGACCCCTTCCTTATTTTTAGCTTCTTCGGATTTAGAAGAATATTTGACTAATCTATTTCTTACCATGGTGAGCGAAGATTTACAAGCCAATTCTGGCGTTGTGCGGCCGTCAGTCTGTACCAGTTCATGTTATCAATTATTAATTGTTGAATTTGAAGAGAAATTTTGGTCGTCGAGTGATTATGCTTCTGCCAATGGTTCCAATGGCCTGTCGGAGCTTCCGTTTAGTATAACTGATCTGGAAAGCCTAGAGTTTACAGAATCATGTCGTGGTAGTAAAGCGTTTTTGGACTATTTGCAGGTAACATTAGTTCAAGACATTTATGTTTCTGTTAATAAAATAAACATAAATTCATGGCATTTGTAATTATTTCCATTCGCTTGGACAAAGGAAATAAGGAAATGGAAAAACTTTATAAAATTACGACGAAAACAAAGCTTTATTTAAAGGAACATATAATTGTTGATATGTGCCTTACAATTGAAAAGTTTAATAGAGGTTATCCTATTGTATGTTAGATTCAGGGCCACTTCCGTAGGTAAAAGTTAAGATAAGCTCGTAACCATATTTAATTCATTCCGTTGAATTTTCTTGAAAGGCTAAAGTTCAACCAAGCTTTGACTAAACCCTATGTATTTTCATTTAAGTGCCCTGTGAAAGGAGCTCATGAGGTACTTAAAGAGCTTCTATTTCAGCATACTTCAACTTATTCAACTCCACCTATTTTAATTCAAATTAATTTAAAGTAACTTCCTATGCGAATGACCCCAACCATAGTCCATACTGCAGTGCCTTGGAAAGGTTGTAATTAACTTATCGTTGCACTGTTTTGTAGGTCAAATTGACCATTACTTGAAAGAGCAGAAAAACTTACCTTTTATATGCTTAAAAGCACATTAAAAGCTGCTTTTTTGAGCATGCCAGTAAAACCAATCCATTGGATTGATCTTGAATGGAATTCTAGCATCGTTGGTAAGGTTGACATAATTGAGAATACGAGCTTACATATATTGGTAACCCGGTGCTTCTCAACATGTTGTGTTATTGTAATCCGTTCTTGCTACCATGTTTTCGTTAGCAGCAGCCTGACCATGAGCTAAATTTTTATAGAAGTAAATCTAGATGTTATTCGTTGGCTAGAGTGGGGTGCAAATTGCAATCCTCATGATTGATTCATCGAAAGGGTTTTCTTAGTCCTAGAATTCTGAGGCTCACAAATATTTTGGGAAATATGTTTTTATCCTTAAGCTAAGGAATCAGTAGTTCCTAGGTCTTCAGACTTGATACAAAAGAAATAATCTTTTTTCTTTTAATCTTTGTAAAGAATGGAAGTAGGTAGAACTCATGTCATATATTAAGGTTTAACATAGTATCATCTGTGTGACTGATCTACTCTACTACAAATTGTCAATTGTAATCCTTTTGTATTCTCTTTATGCATTAATTTTTTACTATGAATCAAGTATTGATGTTTTGACTTGATCTACTTTTTTGGTATGCTTTTTCAATGGTGCATGTAAGAAAAGATTGGTCTGCTTTTTTATGTGCGAGTTCCTTTTTCCAAGAATCATCTTCAGAAGAGATGTTACCTCGACTTTGGTTTTGCTACTTATTGATATTATCATGGGTTTCCATCTCAAATGCAATTCACTGTTCCAACAGTTCTGCATTTCTTTCGTATTGCAATCCTGTTGGAAGTTCAATTTTGCCGATAATTGCACGAATAAGAGGACATGGGCATGAACATGTTCCTACTACAACTTGTTCACCTAGTACTCTTCTCACGGCCGCTCTAGCTGGGTCTCCTCTTCCATTTCCTATGAAGACTCATTCACATGCTTCATGCAGTTTAACCACAGCTTCTGAACATAAGAGAAAATGGTCAACACCTGCTTCTGATGTATTACCACCCCTGCAGTGATATCTACTCATGTTCCTATTCTTGCATCTACAACATCAGAACCTCTTTAATCATGAGGAAAACAATGTTCATTGTGTGGAGAAATTTGAGTGTGGGGATTCCACACCTTCAAGTGCTACTAATATGATATTTGTATACGACGAAGCTCGATGAGTTCAAACCCTTTGTATTTTGAGAGGCCCAATGAAATATTGGTTGAATCTAGCAACCAAGTGTTCGCATGTTCCTGCATTCCATCAGTGAACCAAATGTGTGTAAAGTCTTCTCCGAAGCTTGTAGATTCTCACAACGTGCTAGAAATGTATTATTATCATTGCATGAGAAAAATAGACTACATGAAAAGGGTTTATGGGAAAAGAATGTTGCGGCTACATTTAGAGCTCCACTATTGTCGATAATGGAACAATGGAAGAAGAACAAGGCGTTCCTCATGTGAGCAAAGATTTCTGGTTGGACTAATAGTACACAATGACAATTGCAAATTGAAAACAAGTGAAGTGTAAAAATGTGCCCTGCCAAACAGGGCAGGTGTAATTTTCTGCAATTTTCTAAATTGTTTTTAAACTACTAAAAATTTCAATCCTTGCGCATGCATTTACCTCAAATCCGGGTTGTCCTTAACCCTTGAGAAAATCAATTTTTTGTTTTCAAAAAATAACAAATGTATTTTCAATTTAAAAAAAAAAAGGTTAAATAGACTATCTTCTAAAACATTGTAAAAACATTAACGAGCATAACCAAAAAATTGACGATTAATACAGGTCAAAGAGCTCTGAGTGTATATCCCTGCCTTGGCAGGGACTAATAATATTTATTATTATATATTTTAATAATATTAATCATTAATATAAATCATAAATTTTATATATATTATTAATCATCTTAAACTAATAATCATCATTAATAGATTTTCTTTTGTAAGCTAATAATCACACTAATTCATAAAGATAAAAGTACAAAATATACTAAGTTTACGGGCATCCCGTGGCAAGAAAACATCCCATTATGGTCATGCGCATACCTCACCCATAAGAGAAAACAACATGTTAATATAAGGAGTTATACATGTATGAATATGAGGATCAGTTTTTATCAAATATGTGAAGCATAAAACTAATAAAGAGACAAGATGCTTAGTGGCCTCGGCTCGCTTACAAGAAAGCTTAAAAAGAGGTGAAAACATAGCATAGGTGGAGCTGAGCATGACTGCGACGTGGAGGCTTTGAACGCGTCCTTGCTCTTAACAACTTCATAGTTGTTTGGTTTGTCGTTAGTGGTGTCGGTGGTTGATTCTCTAGTTCGACCTTGACTGCTGGTTCCTTTCCCTCATTATGAGCGTGAGAGTCGTCGAATCCTTCAAAGAGCTCATGTATGCCGTGGTTCGCAACGATGGTCTGGAGGAGAGGCGAAGGTATGCGATAATGAGGGTCACATCCGCACACCAGTTCACAAGTGCTTGGCCTCTTTCCCTCAGCTCGAAGATACGCGCTTGACGATCTTCCTCTGCTTCGTTGAGATCATTTCGAAGAAGAAGCACAGCATCAATCATTCTGTCAAGATACCCAAGGAGACCGGAGTTGGATTTGTCCTGGTCCGGTTGATTGGTGCTGCCACCCCTCGTGCATTTGTGCCCATGCCGCGCCATGAAGAAGGTCGTTCCAGCAGTTTAATTATCTTAAATATGTGCGCCGGGCCATTGCCATTCCGTGGCTATTTTCTATCTCAATTTTCACACAACTAATGCTGTTCCATTGATTTTATTCGAAGTGTCACCAACCAATTCAAAATTGACACAGATTGCAATCATAGTGAACTCAGCTTTATTAACTAATCCGAAATCATTAAGAAATTAAGATTCCAATCAAATTTAGTTAAAACTACAGTTTTTTACATTTACACTGATCAAATGAAGATTTCTAAAAAAAATTGAAACTAATGACAGAGTTCCTCCAGTGCCATGTTTTCATCACCACCACAATTTTCTAATACAGTTCTCACTAAATCCACAGGAAATCCCATGTCTACCAACCTTTGAACTTTCTGTTCCATTATTCCAACATCTTCCCCCATGGCAAAAGTTCGAGTCCAGTAACGAGCGGTGCTTACAAATGCTTCGTTGTCGCTAAGGTATTGCCCAGCCACGACAGCATCCAGAGGATCATTAGGCTCTGGCGCGGAAAGCAAGGCTTGCAAAGAAAGTAAGGTTGTATTCAATGTTAGTGCTGCACTCCAGTTATATTTGAGAGTATCCAAGCATATTGCACCATTTGCACTGCTGATATTAGGATGCCACACTTTGGTAATAAATTGCATTTTGGGCGGCGCAAACGGATAGTTCTCAGGCACACGAATGTTAATTTGAAATGTGCCCCCTTCGTAAGGAGTACCCGCAGGGCCTCCAATAGACGCGCACAGGTGTAACGAATTATTGTCTTCGCACAACTTGATGGTTATCCCTGTTAGATGCTTAGTTTTCTGTATCTGATTTATCTCCTTCTGTACACGTCCAACACCCAACACCATTGTTCCCTGTTGAATGCAAACAGCTTTTAAAATCCTCGCCTTTAAACTTCGAGTTCTCCGGATACAGAGATTACTCAAGGCAATCTGAACAAGCACACGTCCGCTTTCTTCGAAAATGCTATCGGTGAGTGTTTAATTTCATGAAATACTAAACAAATGTAGCGTACTTATATGGATCCTATTTAGGAACTTATTTCATACATGTCGGCTGGCTGAGATGAATTTGTTATTACATTTGTTATATGAATGTGTTATTATATTATATTATTTTATATTTAGTAAAAAAATTTATAACAAGATCAACAATTTTAATTTCCCTTGAACAGTTGTAGGAGAATATGTCAAGAAATATTATTGGTACAAGTTGTCATTGTTTAGATGTATTCAGCAATTAACCAAAGAGTAATTTGATCCATGAATCAAATTAAATGAAATGTTGATAATGGCTAAGATAATTTTGATAAATCATTAGTTACACAGTTTTAAAACTATATTTTTAAAAAGCATTCTACTCAGAATAACAATAATTGAATGTGCTTATCTGAATTCGAATATGTTCACTATGCCTGTGAACGCGTGTGGTCTCAATATCCCAAGAGAAATGAATAAAAGAGTTTTAAAATCCCCAGTCTCAATATCCTAAGATGAATGAACTTGTGTGAAATTAATTACCTCTAAGCTTACTACATGACCACATGCTTTAATCAAGATTGGTATAGTTTTTGATGAGTTTTTATGGTGATTACCAAATAATTTATGTATGTAACAATTAAAGGAGGAGTAAGCTCCCTGATTTTAACTCCTTCAGCAAAAACAGGACAAAGGGTTTGCAATAGCTAGTCAAGTGCTATAAGCATAAACACAACAATGAATTTGCAAACTGTCTCATACGCTCCATTTTATTTGCAATTTACTTTTCATGTTTCTCTGTATTTCATTATATGACAACTACATGTAACATAGCTTTAGGTAATGTAATATATCATTTTCAAATGGAACAATAATTTCAGTAAAGACCAGACAAAACAACTAATCAGAGAGTGTGTTTTGCAATACATTTTACATTATTGCCTTCCAAAATAAACCATATAAAATGACATTACTCACCACCAACCATGTAAGATTATAAAATTAATGAGCAGTAATCTATGTCAAAAGGATAACCATGTTCCATACTATGAGAATACAACACATTTAAGAGAGAATATACAATAATTATGGAAGTAAGGCTAATTCCATATCCAACAAAGAGTCTAATGGGAGTGCATCCTTCACCACAGTATAATACAATTTACTATATTCGTTTTCGAACTATATTTCCAAAGGGAAAAAAATAATCGTAATTTCAATCTTGTCCAGGTATCCTATTGATCCCCAACTAGAGGAGATCTATCCTCTTCTCCGATTAAAACTTCTAAGGTGGTAGCTTCCCATGTATGCTGAGTGTGAAAATAAGGATGGAACACTCGGCGTGGAGCTGGAATAATGTTGAGCGTGGAGGTTGGATCAATGATGAGCGTGGAGGTTGGAGACGGATAGAGAGGAGATGGGTCTGCCATGGGAGAGAGAGATGGAGCTGGGGAGGTAGGAGTGTTGGGAGTGAGCCGAGAGAGAGAGATGGAGCAGCATGGAGATGGGAGGCTGGAGCAGCGTGGATCATGGAGGATGGAGCTGGCTGGATAATAGAGGATGGAGCTGCCTGGATAATGGAGTCTAGCCGCATGGATGATAAATGGAGTTGGCTGGGAGATGGAGTGTAGCAGCGTGCGTAATGGAGGATGGAGCTGCGTGGGAGATGGAGTTAGCAGCTTGGGTAATGGAGGATGGAGCTGCATGGGAGATGGAGTTACCAGTGTGGGTAATGGAGGATGGAGGATGGAGCTGCAGGAAGCCAGCTATCAACATGAGAATGGGCAACGTTAAGGCATTGGTGAAGGAAGCCAACAGGCTGAGCGTGAAGGGAGAAGGTAGTTGGAAGAGTGGGCGCACAAGCAGCAAAATGAAGGAGTGAAGAGGTTCATGCAAATGGGAGCATGGAGTGAATATCTGAGTGATGGCAGGTAGTGGAGGTGGCGAACATAGTGCTGAGCGTGAAGGTGGAGCCAAGGGGTGTCCCAATTCCTCCCTGTTTAGATCTCGAAGCCTCCCCTGCTTCCATCCATCATTATCCCATGGTTGTTTTTCATCCATCATAAGCCCATGAGATATAGTTTGAGGTCCATCCTCACTCACAAGATTTTGTGCAAGTTTTGGAGAGGATGTGCCCAAAAGAGGAGAGGAAATTCCTGCAGTGCCAATAGTTAGAGTTTGTCCATTGGCAGTCTCCTGAATACCCTAAGCACTTTCAGTATTTGAGACAGAATAAAAAATAACACGAGAGGACTTCATATCAACATTCTCCATTAGGGTTGAAGGCATTGGAGGAATTGAAGGGGAATGCTGAGGAACTTTAGAAGATTCATGAAAATTATGTGGTGTAGAGGAAGCCAATGATGTTGTATCACTAAACTGTTGATGTTGCGTTTTTGTTCCTGATAAAATCATACTTGAGGAAGCTGGTGATGTTTGATATTTGAGAGATGCTCGTTTGAATGTGGTAGTCATTTTTTCCTTGACTTCATATTTGTAGACCCTTGTTTTATTGGTACCAAAGAATATTGTGAACTGAGTTGTTGTTGTTGAAAAACATTCTTGTTTGGTTTGAACCTGAGGTATTCGGGGATGGGGTGACTATTTCACGATCAAGCCAACTTGATGTTAATACAAATCTTCGTTCTCTTCGTCACGTCAGGGTTGGTTCTATTTACATCGATAGGCGTCCCTATCTCAACTTTTCCAACATTTAATCTCAGATTAGGGATCAATGGCTATCTTTTCTTCCCCTTTTTCATCTAAAAACTATCTATGGTAGAAGTTTACTGAGATAAATCTCAGCGTTTTATAATGATCTATTTTTTTTTTTTGTAAGTGAGACGGACAAAATTCTATTAAAAAGATAGAGTACAAAAATGATACAAAGAGCCCACCAAGGAGCTAAAAAGACCAGAGGCACACCCCAAAAGAGACAGGATGGCCAGCTCAAAATTTACAAATCCAAAATAAAAGATATATCAAATGTCCAAAGGGGCTCACACAAAAAGCTAGCCCTGGAATAAAAAAGAGCTTAAGAAACCATTGAAAGTAACAACGAGGCCAATATGCACCAAAACTTCAGAGCCCAAAAGAAGAAGGGTATCCATCCATATGTTCTCCAAAACCAGAAGCTTGTCTGCCACAAAAAGCGGCGAGCACTTACAGGGACACCATGCCGCGCCTAATCAGAATTCGACGTCTCATGCTCTTCACTTCTAGCAGCTGGCGGGAAATAAATGCTAAGGTCGTCCATAAGCACTTCCATGGTACAATTGTTTTCCATCTTGTTCTGCTGCATTGCTTTCAGTCCCTCAATTATCTCTTTCATCTACTTCACAGTGTTCTCCCGAGCTTGAATTTCTCGGGCTAGGAGGACTCTACACGTCCAATAACGATTAGCAGCAATCCGGTAGCCCAAATTGGTCTCAATATCCTCTTGTGGAGATATCTCCAGATGGGCAATCCGTCCTTCGGTGGTCACCGACGTTTCCTCAACATATAAATGCGCCCAATCAAAATGCACGCGAGTGGAATCCTCACGGGTACTAGCCTCGGTTCCAGAATTAGCCCGTGTGTGTCTTTCGTGACTCCCAGGATTTCTACCAAATCCCCGACGAATGGACAGACAGATCTGTGGAGCCATAATTTGCAAAAGGAAAGTACTAGAGGAGGAAGAAAATCCACCAGCAATGTTAAGCCAACTAAGGCGAAGGTGAACCCAAAACAGCATAACCGAAAACTGCAAAGTGCAAACAATTTTAATGGTACATATTGGGATTCCCTCGTCACCTTGCTTGAATTTATAATCCGTGACCCTGCATCTCGATATGGAATTCATACCAGACCATAAATTCCCATTAGTTCCAATAATTCCCTTTCTGTACCTACCAGAGAACTCGCATTCCCGAAACGCGATAATCCTGCTGAATTGGCTGCTAATAATACCATCCCATCTGCAGAGAACGAGGCTGCCATCATCTTTGAATTGCATCCTGTTAGGGTAATAAAAATGAAACTTAACATGCCTGTCCTCCAGGAGTGTATAATGCGGAAGGGTAATGCACATGTGACCGGGCATACGCGTTAATGAAGTCGTCTCTTAGCCGTATTAAATACAACCCCGGTGAATGACCGCCCCTTGGTACTTGGCTGCAGAAGGAACTCGGAAGAATTGAGTGCATTAGGGGCATCAAGTGCGTATTTTGGGTTAGATACATTTTCAGTAAATTTTTAGTATATAATGCATTGAATTTCAGTTGCAAGCTATAATATATATTTTTAGTAACATTTGTGTTTTTGTCTGGATCAGAGGTGCCCCGTGAGGGGGATCATGTGATGATGAGGTCGCACGGATCACTCTCACTGATATCATTGCCCAGCGAGAGTGGGTGAACTCATGTCTGTGTACCTCGAGGGAGGATTATCCCACATGGCGTTCTTTATCGATGATGTTATCAGCAGTTGATGAGATGTTGGCCCTCTACAAGAGGGTGGGACCTCTTAGTGACATTTGGCGTCATTCATGCCATAGGAGGAGAGAGGGTATCATTGGGATCCACAAATGGGAGGACGTCAATGTCGCAATAAGAGGGCATGATGTCAAGGGTACTTTGTTCGAAATCCCACCTGACCGCCCTTCTGGTGAATCGGTTAGACTCAGGAAGTTTAAGTTGGAGGCCGCTGCACCACATCTATATGAGAGATTTGCCGGAGTGTGGGGCATGTTCCCCCACCATGACCAGGTCCCGTTGTACTTTGAAAAACATGTTTATGCAGATTTTTTTTTGGACATGCACCAAGATTACACAATCACAGGGTCCACGTTCTATGGGATCGGTAGGGGATGCTCCTACCAACATCCTGGAGCTCGGAGAGACCCTGCCTTGGTGCCACCCGCTCCGAGGTTTGTACCGCTTCTAGATAAGGCGGTGATCAGGTCGAGGGATGTGGCACAATCATCCCAGCTTGCTGCAGAGGCTAGAGATGACCTTGCAGACTCGTTGTTCACTGCCATGGGCAGTGTTGTTGTTGTTGTGCATGGAGTGGCATCTAGACCACCCCCTCCACCTACAGAGCCAGAGATAGAGTATGTCCCTACTGGCATGCTCAGTATTCTCGATGTCAAGGCCCTACTGAGGTATGCTAAGTTAGCCTGATATGCATACTTTCGGTCATATCGTAGATCCGTCGCTACAGGACAGGTATACTTTTGTACAATTATGTATATATGTTCTTCATGTTACATCATATTATATGTCGTAAATTGAATGGTTAATAATACTTAAGGGAGTTGTATTCTATTGCTCCATGCAGGGAAGCACATTCATGGATCAGCTCTTTTCCAGTGAGCCAACGGTTGGTCCATGTACTTGTCCCAACCCGCAGGCGACAGTAGTCGAGGTAAGTTATAATTTATGTTATAATTTAATTTGAGTTTATTATTTCCTAGTTTAAATCATTTATGTTTTATTTTTTAATTTTTGAGATTTTATGTTTAGATCTTAAGCTCAAATGAATTTCAAATTGTAAAGGGAAAAGGAAAGGGGGGTAGATCCTGATGAAGTACATGAGGACAACGATGGTCCTCACGAGCAGGGTCGAGACTTAGATGTGAGTTTTAATTTATGTTCCAATTCATGTTATTTAGTCACATTTAGTAATTGATTTTTGTACTTTATGTTTCAATTTTTGAATTATAACTTAAATTATGTTAAGTAGTTTTAATTTTTAATAAATCTAACTTACTACATGCAATGGCATATTACACAGTCATCGCTACAGGTGGAGCTCGAGTACATGGTCGTGATGAAGGGCCATCTACCCATATTCCTACCCAGATCATTAAGAACAATCATCAAGCATGATTAAACCATATTCGACCATGGTCACCCTTAGTCAATAACTTGCTCAAACATGGTTATTGATTGTTAAACATAATCAACCATGGAAAAACTTCTTTAGCCATATTGAATCAAGGCAAACAAAATTCAAATGTAATCTAGCTCAACCAACCTCAATTGTAATCTAACGAGGTCAAACATGGCAAGACATGCCCCTCTTTTGGTCAACCATACTCAACTATAATCAATCAATATATGTGTGTCAACATGGTCAACCATTGTTAAACCATAATTAACAATAGTTATTATTTTTAATTATTGACATTTGAAGGCTAAAATTAATTTTTAATAATATTAAACTGTGTCACATTGGAACCTAACCTTTACAATGTTTGCAATTGTAACGTATTAATTAAACATTAAAATTATTAATTCATTACAAACTATATTCTCAAGTGTATATACATTTAATATTAAAATTTGATATTATTGTTATTGACTTTTAATATTATTGAAGTCAAACTTTAGTGTTATTTTCATTTAGACTTTAATTATATTTATCATTAATAACAACAACAATAATAATAATTCAATCCATAAATTAGATTTACAACACCAATAACTATAATTGTAGTAATAATAACATTCATTTTTATAATAATTTGAACAATATTATTGACAACATTATTAATATTAAAAATTTTAATATTAATATTAAAAATAGTTTTCACACTTTTTATATTAGAATATTTATAACTTTAATCTATCCTATTTATTAAATATTAAATTATGACATATTATCGATTCAATCTAAATTATTGTTTATTAAACATTACATGTTAAATAACATGTTTTTTAATTAAAACATTACTTTTTATAATATTAATCATTCTACAACAAGGGAAAAAGCTATGTGGCAGCTTAGTCCCTACCACAGGGAGTGGACCACGCGCCACCCGCAGCTACCCACCCGCCACCGGCAGCTACCCAGAAGAAAAAGCATAAGTGAGACGGCTAGAGCACATGGAAGAGAAGGGTGAACGTTTCAATGGTTGGAGCAGGTGTTAGGCTAGAGGGAAGTTTGAGCAAAACCATTGGCGCACTAAGCTGTAAGTCTCCATCAAAGTAGTAAGACAACATCGCGATGCTCGAGCACAAATGTTGCAACAATAAGTCAAGATGTCCGAGTTCAAGGTCTGTGAGGGAAGAGGCCGCGTCTTGGAAATAAATTCGCATTTAATTCCGAAAATTTGTGTTTGGAAGTTGCTGCTGCTACAACTTCTATACAACTCTCGTGTTCGTGCAGGAATAGTACCCCACGACGTGAAGGTGGAAAACATAATTCCTTGCTTGTCTATTCAGAACAATGAATTTCGCCTTCGAAACTCAAAACCAACAGAAAACCTGGAAGCCAGACTTTGGACAAAGTTTTGTGTATTCAGTGTCTAAAGGAAATGTCGCGCACGGAATCCGTATTTGATGTAGAAATTCAAAGGACCCTGTCTAAACTTGATGATGATAACTACGATGAAGAATAGGCTATTGCTTCTTCTTGTATTGCTCTTGCTTCTTCTTGTACTGCTGCGGATGTGACCCCTTCCTTATTTTTAGCTTCTTCGGATTTAGAAGAATATTCGACTAATCTGTTTCTTACCATGGTGAGCGAAGATTTACAAGCCAATTCTAGCGTTGTGCGGCCGTCAATCCGTAACAGTTGATGTTATCAATTATTAATTGCTGAATTTGAAGAGAAATTTTGGTCGTCGAGTGATTATGCTTCTGCCAATGGTTCCGATGGCCTGTCGGAGCTTCCGTTTAGTATAACTGATCTCGAAAGCCTAGAGTTTACAGAATCACGTCGTGGTAGTAAAGCGTTTTTGGACTATTTGCAGGTAACATTAGTTCAAGACATTTATGTTTCTGTTAATAAAATAAACATAAATTCATGGCATTTGTAAGTAAAATCACCATGGAAACCAAAAACCATTGAAAGTAAAACCACCATGGAAACCAAACCAAAAACCATTGAAACTAAAAAACACCATTGAAAACAAAACAAAAACATTTCAAAACATTTTTTTGTTTTAATTTATGTTCTATTTATTTTTTTAAATTATTAATATTTTTTTTATGTCAACCCGTAGCATTTCAGAGCATAAATGCTACCGATTTTATTTTAAAATGTGTTTTGAAAAACAGGAATGCTTCCCGTTTTTTTTCAATCATTTGAGAACGCCAAGAAGATTGAAAACAAATAATCATATTAGGTTGCCAGTTTAACAAAAACCATTAATATTGAATATTTTTAATATTTATATTATAAAACTTTATTAATTTAAAAATAAAAAAAATAACATTTTTTTAATATTTAATTAATAATAATATTGATTCAAAATCTAAACATAAACCATAATAATGAAAATAATAATATTAATAATTTATTATTAATAACATTATATAAATACATATTTTTATATTTATACATATAATATCATAAAATACTTATATATAAAAAATAATATTGTAATGTTATTCTCACTTTTTAATAATATATACACATTTTCATTTTTAAAAACATGCTTACGTGTATAAAAATAGAATACACACTAAGTTGCCTTCCATTTCACTACACTAAATAATATTCAAAATATATAATTTTTCTTTTAATTTTTTAATAATATATATTATATAACATTTTAAAAATAAATTCAAATATTATGTAATTAAATTTAAATATGTTTACTAAATTCAATATTTATTAATATAATTATCTTTCAATATAAACTAATAATTTTATAAAATATTTTGTAATAACCTATATAATTAATAGTTATTGAAGCTTATCTTATAAAAACAACAATTTATAAATGAAAGGATGAATATAAATTATATATCAAATATGTACAATCACTAGTGTTGAAATGTAAATATTTAATTTTAAATTTGTTTCATTATGTGAAATGAGATGTATAACAGGCCTTACATATGACGTTCACCTCTAGATTCAAAGGTCTTTGCATGCATTATTTAGATTATACATACAAATGCAATAGCCTAAAATTCTCCATTAATTATCAATCCAAGTTCTTATGCGGTTTCCTCTATGCTATGTGTTATAATTTTGGAACAAATAGTGATATTGTTTAATTGTTTTCATGTCATTATATCTAGTTTGAATTTGTAAAATGGGTAATAATCTTGTTGTCCAATTACAACCACATGAATAGGTAGTCATTGCCAAATGATAAAAATATCTCAAGTTTGGTTGAATTTCAATTATAGTATAGTGTTTAATTTATTTCTCCTTAAAATTTGATTGTGTTTGTATATTTGTTTAGTCCTTGAGAGGTTAGTATATTTGTTTAGTCCTTAATTTCTTTCCGAACCATGGTCCAAAACCCATCCCTAGTGCACAAAACTTAATGTTTCCATCCATATCCAACTTTAAATGCAAACCTATCACTAGTAATCAAAACCTTAAAATGACATTAATTCCTACACATAGAGACTATGAATATTTTCAACAAGACATGTGTGTCGACCATATCTATTGGTCCTAGATTCCTAAAATCTTATTTTAGGGCCCAATGTAGAGGTCCATAGGTCCATGACTGCTCGACTAGTACTAACTTATGAGATTTATAGGTCCATGGTTGTTCATTCAAATTTATTATCGATTACGAGAAGCATTTCTAGATAATAAAACAATTCCTTTTGGTGGTAGATACATCATTCATTTGGGATACTTTGGTCAATTACCACATGTGAGTGATAACCCTATATATGCATACAACACAACTGATTTTTTTTATCACATAGTCCAACCCTCTCCCAATGATAAACACATAGGCTTACGATGAACATGTTACTAACCATTCCATGCATAGACACATTAACACTTCATGCCTTTACATAAGAAGAACTTGCATCATTATCTATAATCAACTAGGATCATCCTTACAATAGCAAGCAATAGGTTAGTGTGCATCATACCTTTACATAGGTTAGTATGGGTAAATTTAAAAGGTAGATTATCTAGACTCAAACATGTAGCGAGCCCCATTTGACTTACGCTTTATTCTATTTCCTCTCCATCTCATGCCTGTATGTTGTCGCAACAAGTGTTGAACAACTAAATTTGATGCCTAGGCCCATATGATGCTAGCGTTGCTAATAAAAATGATATCGAAATTGATATTGGAAATTGAAACTGGAATTGAAATGTAAATTTCAAAATGAAAATGAAAATGATATTGCTATTGGAAATTGATATTTAAACTGACCATTGCCATTCGGTGGTTATTTTCTAATACAATTTTCACACAACTAATGCTGTTCCATTGATTTTATTCGAAGTGTCACCAACCAATTCAAAATTGACACAGATTGCAATCATAATGAACTCTGCTTTATTAACTAATCCGAAATCATTAAGAAATTAAGATTCCAATCAAATTTAGTTAAAACTACAGTTTTTGACATTTACACTGATCAAATGAAGATTTCTAAAAAAAAGTTGAAACTAATGACAGAGTTCCTCCAGTGCCATGTTTTCATCACCACCACAATTTTCTAGTACAGTTCTCACTAAATCCACAGGAAATCCCATATCTACCAACCTTTGAACATTCCGTTCCATTATTCCAAGATCTGCCAGCCATGGCAAAAGTTCGAGTCCAGTAACGGGCGGTGCTTACAAATGCTTCGTTGTCGCTAAGGTATTGCCCTGCCACGACAGCATCCAGACGATCATTAGGCTCTGGCGCGGAAAGCAAGGCTTGCAAAGAAAGTAAGGTTGTATTCAATGTTAGTGCCGCACTCCAGTTATCTTTGAGAGTATCCAAGCATATTACACCATTTGCACTGCTGATATTAGGATGCCACACTTTGGTAATAAATTGCATTTTGGGGGGCGCAAACGGGTAGTTCTCAGGCACACGAATGTCAATTTGAAATGTGCCCTCTTCGTAAGGAGTACCCGCAGGGCCTCCAATAGACGCGCACAGGTGTAACGAATCATTGTCTTCGCACAACTTGATGGTTATCCCTGTTAGATGCTTAGTTTTCTGTATCTGATTTATCTCCTTCTGTACACGTCCAACACCCAACACCATTGTTCCCTGTTGAATGCAAACAGCTTTTAAAATCCTCGCCTTTAAACTTCAAGTTCTCCGGATACAGAGATTACTCAAGGCAATCTGAACAAGCACACGTCCGCTTTCTTCGAAAATGCTATCGGTGAGTGTTTAATTTCATGAAATACTAAACAATAGTTAAACCATAATTAACAATAGTTATTATTTTTAATTATTGACATTTGAAGGTTAAAATTAATTTTTAATAATATTAAACTATGTCACATTGGAACCTAACCTTTACAATGTTTGCAAGTGTAACGTATTAATTAAACATTAAAATTATTAATTCATTACAAACTATATTCTCAAGTGTATATACATTTAATATTAAAATTTGATATTATTGTTATTGACTTTTAATATTATTGAAGTCAAACTTTAGTGTTATTTTGATTTAGACTTTAATTATATTTATCATTAATAACAACAACAATAATAATAATTAAATCCATAAATTAGATTTACAACACCAATAACTATAATCGTAGTAATAATACCATACATATTTATAATAATTTGAACAATATTATTGACAACATTATTAATATTAAAAATTTTAATATTAATATTAAAAATAGTTTTCACATTTTTTATATTAGACTATTTATAACTTTGATCCTATTTATTAAATATTAAATTATGACATATTATCGATTCAATCTAAATTATTGTTTATTAAACATTACATGTTAAATAACATGTTTTTTAATTAAAACATTACTTTTTATAATATTAATCATTCTACAACAAGGGAAAAAGCTATGTGGCAGCTTAGTCCCTGCCAAAGGGAGTGGGCCACGTGCCACGTGCAGCTACCCACCCGCCACCGTCACCTACCCAGAAGAAAAAGCATAAGTGAGAAGGCTAGAGCACATGGAAGTGAAGGGTGAATGTTTCAAAGGTTGGAGCAGGTGTTAGGCTAGAGGGAAGTTTGAGCAAAACCATTGGCGCACTAAGCTGTAAGTCTCCGTCAAAGTAGTAAGACAACATCGTGATGCTTGAGCACAAATGTTGCAACAATAAGTCAAGATGTTTGATTTCAAGGTCTGTGAGGGAAGAGGCCGCTTCTTGTAAATAAATTCGCATTTAATTCCGAAAATTTGTGTTTGGAAGTTGTTGCTGCTACAACTTCTATACAACTCTCGTGTTCGTGCAGGAATAGTACCCCGCGACGTGAAGGTGGAAAACATAATTCCTTGCTTGTCTATTCAGAACAATGAATTTCGCCTTCGAAACTCAAAACCAACAGAAAACCTAGAAGCCAGACTTTGGACAAATTTTTGTGTATTCAGAATCTAGAGGAATTGTCGCGCACGGAATCCGTATTTGATGTAGAAATTCAAAGGACCCTGTCTAAACTTGATGATGATAACTACGATGAAGAATAGGCTATTGCTTCTTCTTGTATTACTGTTGCTTCTTCTTGTACTGTTGCGGGTGTGACCCCTTCCTTATTTTTAGCTTCTTCGGATTTAGAAGAATATTCGACTGATCTGTTTCTTACCATGGTGAGCGAAGATTTACAAGCCAATTCTGGCGTTGCACGGCCGTCAGTCCGTACCAGTTCATGTTATCAATTATTAATTGTTGAATTTGAAGAGAAATTTTGGTCGTCGAGTGATTATGCTTCTGCCAATGGTTCCAATGGCCTGTCGGAGCTTCCGTTTAGTATAATTGATCTGGAAAGCCTAGAGTTTACAGAATCACGTCGTGGTAGTGAAGCGTTTTTGGACTATTTGCAGGTAACATTAGTTCAAGACATTTATGTTTTTGTTAATAAAATAAACATAAATTCATGGCATTTGTAAGTATTTTCCATTCGCTTGGACAAAGGAAATCAAGAAATAGCAAAACTTTATAAAATTACGACGAAAACAAAGCTTTATTTAAAGGAACATATAATTGTTGATATGCGCCTTACAATTGAAAAGTTTAACAGAGGTTATCCTACTGTATGTTACATTCAGGGCCACTTCCGTAGGTAAAAGTTAAGATAACCTCATAACCATATTTAATTCATTCCGTTGAATTTTCTTGAAAGGTTAAAGTTGAACCAAGCTTTGACTAAACCCTATGTATTTTCATGTGAGTGCCCTGTGAAAGGAGCTCATGAGGTACTTAAAGAGCTTCTATTTCAGCATACTTCATCTTATTCAACTCCACCTATTTTAATTCAAATTAATTTAAAGTAACTTCCTATGCGAGTGACCCCAACCATAGTCCATACTGCAGTGCCTTGGAAAGGTTGTAATTAACTTATCATTGCACTGTTTTGCAGGTCGAATTGACCATTACTTGAAAGAGTAGAAAAGCTTACCTTTTATATGCTTAAAAGCCCATTAAAAGATGCTTTTTTGAGCATGCCAGCAAAACCAATCCATTGGACTGATCCTGAATGGAATTCTAGCATCGTTGGTAAGGTAGACATAATTGAGAATACGATCTTACATATATTGGTAACCCGGTGCTTCTCAGCATGTTGTGTTATTGTAATCCGTTCTTGCTACCATGTTTTCGTTAGCAGCAGCCTGACCACGAGCTATATTTTTTATAGAAGTAAATCTAGATGTTATTGGTTGGCTAGAGTGGGGTGCAAATTGCAATCCTGTTGATTGATTCATCGAAAGGGTTTTCTTAGTCCTAGAATTCTGAGGCTCACAAATATTCTGGGAAATATGTTTTTATCCTTAAGCTAAGGAATCAGTAGTTCCCAGGTCTTCAGACTTGATACAAAAGAAAACATCTTTTTTCTTTTAATCTTTGTAAAGAATGGAAGTAGGTAGAACTCATGTCATATATTAAGGTTTAACATAGTATCATCTGTGTGACTGATCTACTCTACTACAAATTGTCAATTGTAATCCTTTTGTATTCTCTTTATGCATTAATTTTTTACTATGAATCAAGTATTGATGTTTTGACTTGATCTACTTTTTTGGTATGCTTTTGCAATGGTGCATGTAAGAAAAGATTGGTCTGCTTTTTTATGTGCGAGTTCCTTTTTCCAAGAATCATCTTCAGAAGAGATGTTACCTCGACTTTGGTTTGGCTACTTATTGATATTATCATGGGTTGTCATCTCAAATGCAATTGACTGTTCCAACAGTTCTGCATTTCTTTCGTATTGCAAGCTTGTTGGAAGTTCAATTTTGCCGATAATTGCACCAATAAGAGGACATGGGCATGAACATGTTCCTACTACAACTTGTTCACCTAGTACTCTTCTCACGGCCGCTCCAACTGGGTCTCCTCTTCCATTTCCTATGAAGACTCATTCACATGCTTCATGCAGTTTAACCACAGCTTCTGAACATAAGAGAAAATGGTCAACACCTGCTTCTGATGTCTTACCACCCCTGCAGTGATATCTACTCATGTTCCTATTCTTGCATCTACAACATTAGAACCTCTTTAATCATGAGGAAAACAATGTTCATTGTGTGGAGAAATTTGAGTGTGGGGATTCCACACCTTCAAGTGCTACTAATATGATATTTGTATACGACGAAGCTCGATGAGTTCAAACCCTTTGTATTTTGAGAGGCCCAATGAAATATTGGTTGAATCTAGCAACCAAGTGTTCGCATGTTCCTGCATTCCATCAGTGAACCAAATGTGTGTAAAGTCTTCTCCGAAGCTTGTAGATTCTCACAACGTGCTAGAAATGTATTATTATCATTGCATGAGAAAAATAGACTACATGAAAAGGGTTTATGGGAAAAGAATGTTGCGGCTACATTTAGAGCTCCACTATTGTCGATAATGGAACAATGGAAGAAGAACAAGGCGTTCCTCATGTGAGCAAAGATTTCTGGTTGGACTAATAGTACACAATGACAATTGCAAATTGAAAACAAGTGAAGTGTAAAAATGTGCCCTGCCAAACAGGGCAGGTGTAATTTTCTGCAATTTTCTAAATTGTTTTTAAACTACTAAAAATTCCAATCCTTGCGCATGCATTTACCTCAAATCCGGGTTGTCCTTAACCCTTGAGAAAATCAATTTTTTGTTTTCAAAAAATAACAAATGTATTTTCAATTTTAAAAAAAAAAGGTTAAATAGACTATCTTCTAAAACATTGTAAAAACATTAACGAGCATAACCAAAAAATTGACGATTAATACAGGTCAAAGAGCTCTGAGTGTATATCCCTGCCTTGGCAGGGACTAATAATATTTATTATTATATATTTTAATAATATTAATCATTAATATAAATCCTTTTATTTTATATATATTATTAATCATCTTAAACTAATAATCATCATTAATAGATTTTCTTTTGTAAACTAATAATCACACTTAAACTAATAATCATCATTAATAGATTTTCTTTTGTAAGCTAATAATCACACTAATTCATAAAGATAAAAGTACAAAATATACTAAGTTTACGGGCATAACGTGGCAAGAAAACATCCCATTATGGTCATGCGCATACCTCACCCATAAGAGAAAACAACATGTTAATATAAGGAGTTATACATGTATGAATATGAGGATCAGTTTTTATCAAATATGTGAAGCATAAAACTAATAAAGAGACAAGATGCTTAGTGGCCTCGGCTCGCTTACAAGAAAGCTTAAAAAGAGGTGAAAACATAGCATAGGTGGAGCTGAGCATGACTGCGACGTGGAGGCTTTGAACGCGTCCTTGCTCTTAACAACTTCATAGTTGTTTGGGTTGTCGTTAGTGGTGTCGGTGGTTGATTCTCTAGTTCGACCTTGACTGCTGGTTCCTTTCCCTCATTATGAGCGTGAGAGTCGTCGAATCCTTCAAAGAGCTCATGTATGCCGTGGTTCGCAACGATGGTCTGGAGGAGAGGTGAAGGTATGCGATAATGAGGGTCACATCCGCACACCAGTTCACAAGTGCTTGGCCTCTATCCCTCAGCTCGAAGATACGCGCTTGACGATCTTCCTCTGCTTCGTTGAGATCATTTCGAAGAAGAAGCACAGCATCAATCATTCTGTCAAGATACCCAAGGAGACCGGAGTTGGATTTGTCCTGGTCCGGTTGATTGGTGCTGCCACCCCTCGTGCATTTGTGCCCATGCCGCGCCATGAAGAAGGTCGTTCCAGCAGTTTAATTATCTTAAATATGTGCGCCGGGCCATTGCCATTCCGTGGCTATTTTCTATCTCAATTTTCACACAACTAATGCTGTTCCATTGATTTTATTCGAAGTGTCACCAACCAATTCAAAATTGACACAGATTGCAATCATAGTGAACTCAGCTTTATTAACTAATCCGAAATCATTAAGAAATTAAGATTCCAATCAAATTTAGTTAAAACTACAGTTTTTTACATTTACACTGATCAAATGAAGATTTCTAAAAAAAATTGAAACTAATGACAGAGTTCCTCCAGTGCCATGTTTTCATCGCCACCACAATTTTCTAATACAGTTCTCACTAAATCCACAGGAAATCCCATGTCTACCAACCTTTGAACCTTCTGTTCCATTATTCCAACATCTTCCCCCATGGCAAAAGTTCGAGTCCAGTAACGAGCGGTGCTTACAAATGCTTCGTTGTCGCTAAGGTATTGCCCAGCCACGACAGCATCCAGAGGATCATTAGGCTCTGGCGCGGAAAGCAAGGCTTGCAAAGAAAGTAAGGTTGTATTCAATGTTAGTGCTGCACTCCAGTTATCTTTGAGAGTATCCAAGCATATTGCACCATTTGCACTGCTGATATTAGGATGCCACACTTTGGTAATAAATTGCATTTTGGGCGGCGCAAACGGATAGTTCTCAGGCACACGAATGTTAATTTGAAATGTGCCCCCTTCGTAAGGAGTACCCGCAGGGCCTCCAATAGACGCGCACAGGTGTAACGAATTATTGTCTTCGCACAACTTGATGGTTATCCCTGTTAGATGCTTAGTTTTCTGTATCTGATTTATCTCCTTCTGTACACGTCCAACACCCAACACCATTGTTCCCTGTTGAATGCAAACAGCTTTTAAAATCCTCGCCTTTAAACTTCGAGTTCTCCGGATACAGAGATTACTCAAGGCAATCTGAACAAGCACACGTCCGCTTTCTTCGAAAATGCTATCGGTGAGTGTTTAATTTCATGAAATACTAAACAAATGTAGCGTACTTATATGGATCCTATTTAGGAACTTATTTCATACATGTCGGCTGGCTGAGATGAATTTGTTATTACATTTGTTATATGAATGTGTTATTATATTATATTATTTTATATTTAGTAAAAAAATTTATAACAAGATCAACAATTTTAATTTCCCTTGAACAGTTGTAGGAGAATATGTCAAGAAATATTATTGGTACAAGTTGTCATTGTTTAGATGTATTCAGCAATTAACCAAAGAGTAATTTGATCCGTAAATCAAATTAAATGAAATGTTGATAATGGCTAAGATAATTTTGATAAATCATTAGTCACACAGTTTTAAAACTATATTTTTAAAAAGCATTCTACTCAGAATAACAATAATTGAATGTGCTTATCTGAATTCGAATATGTTCACTATGCCTGTGAACGCGTGTGGTCTCAATATCCCAAGAGAAATGAATAAAAGAGTTTTAAAATCCCCAGTCTCAATATCCTAAGATGAATGAACTTGTGTGAAATTAATTACCTCTAAGCTTACTACATGACCACATGCTTTAATCAAGATTGGTATAGTTTTTGATGAGTTTTTATGGTGATTACCAAATAATTTATGTATGTAACAATTAAAGGAGGAGTAAGCTCCCTGATTTTAACTCCTTCAGCAAAAACAGGACAAAGGGTTTGCAATAGCTAGTCAAGTGCTATAAGCATAAACACAACAATGAATTTGCAAACTGTCTCATACGCTCTATTTTATTTGCAATTTACTTTTCATGTTTCTCTGTATTTCATTATATGACAACTACATGTAACATAGCTTTAGGTAATGTAATATATCATTTTCAAATGGAACAATAATTTCAGTAAAGACCAGACAAAACAACTAATCAGAGAGTGTGTTTTGCAATACATTTTACATTATTGCCTTCCAAAATAAACCATATAAAATGACATTACTCACCACCAACCATGTAAGATTATAAAATTAATGAGCAGTAATCTATGTCAAAAGGATAACCATGTTCCATACTATGAGAATACAACACATTTAAGAGAGAATATACAATAATTATGGAAGTAAGGCTAATTCCATATCCAACAAAGAGTCTAATGGGAGTGCATCCTTCACCACAGTATAATACAATTTACTATATTCGTTTTCGAACTATATTTCCAAAGGGAAAAAAATAATCGTAATTTCAATCTTGTCCAGGTATCCTATTGATCCCCAACTAGAGGAGATCTATCCTCTTCTCCGATTAAAACTTCTAAGGTGGTAGCTTCCCATGTATGCTGAGTGTGAAAATAAGGATGGAACACTCGGCGTGGAGCTGGAATAATGTTGAGCGTGGAGGTTGGATCAATGATGAGCGTGGAGGTTGGAGACGGATAGAGAGGAGATGGGTCTGCCATGGGAGAGAGAGATGGAGCTGGGGAGGTAGGAGTGTTGGGAGTGAGCCGAGAGAGAGAGATGGAGCAGCATGGAGATGGGAGGCTGGAGCAGCGTGGATCATGGAGGATGGAGCTGGCTGGATAATAGAGGATGGAGCTGCCTGGATAATGGAGTCTAGCCGCATGGATGATAAATGGAGTTGGCTGGGAGATGGAGTGTAGCAGCGTGCGTAATGGAGGATGGAGCTGCGTGGGAGATGGAGTTAGCAGCTTGGGTAATGGAGGATGGAGCTGCATGGGAGATGGAGTTACCAGTGTGGGTAATGGAGGATGGAGGATGGAGCTGCAGGAAGCCAGCTATCAACATGAGAATGGGCAACGTTAAGGCATTGGTGAAGGAAGCCAACAGGCTGAGCGTGAAGGGAGAAGGTAGTTGGAAGAGTGGGCGCACAAGCAGCAAAATGAAGGAGTGAAGAGGTTCATGCAAATGGGAGCATGGAGTGAATATCTGAGTGATGGCAGGTAGTGGAGGTGGCGAACATAGTGCTGAGCGTGAAGGTGGAGCCAAGGGGTGTCCCAATTCCTCCCTGTTTAGATCTCGAAGCCTCCCCTGCTTCCATCCATCATTATCCCATGGTTGTTTTTCATCCATCATAAGCCCATGAGATATAGTTTGAGGTCCATCCTCACTCACAAGATTTTGTGCAAGTTTTGGAGAGGATGTGCCCAAAAGAGGAGAGGAAATTCCTGCAGTGCCAATAGTTAGAGTTTGTCCATTGGCAGTCTCCTGAATACCCTAAGCACTTTCAGTATTTGAGACAGAATAAAAAATAACACGAGAGGACTTCATATCAACATTCTCCATTAGGGTTGAAGGCATTGGAGGAATTGAAGGGGAATGCTGAGGAACTTTAGAAGATTCATGAAAATTATGTGGTGTAGAGGAAGCCAATGATGTTGTATCACTAAACTGTTGATGTTGCGTTTTTGTTCCTGATAAAATCATACTTGAGGAAGCTGGTGATGTTTGATATTTGAGAGATGCTCGTTTGAATGTGGTAGTCATTTTTTCCTTGACTTCATATTTGTAGACCCTTGTTTTATTGGTACCAAAGAATATTGTGAACTGAGTTGTTGTTGTTGAAAAACATTCTTGTTTGGTTTGAACCTGAGGTATTCGGGGATGGGGTGACTATTTCACGATCAAGCCAACTTGATGTTAATACAAATCTTCGTTCTCTTCGTCACGTCAGGGTTGGTTCTATTTACATCGATAGGCGTCCCTATCTCAACTTTTCCAACATTTAATCTCAGATTAGGGATCAATGGCTATCTTTTCTTCCCCTTTTTCATCTAAAAACTATCTATGGTAGAAGTTTACTGAGATAAATCTCAGCGTTTTATAATGATCTATTTTTTTTTTTTGTAAGTGAGACGGACAAAATTCTATTAAAAAGATAGAGTACAAAAATGATACAAAGAGCCCACCAAGGAGCTAAAAAGACCAGAGGCACACCCCAAAAGAGACAGGATGGCCAGCTCAAAATTTACAAATCCAAAATAAAAGATATATCAAATGTCCAAAGGGGCTCACACAAAAAGCTAGCCCTGGAATAAAAAAGAGCTTAAGAAACCATTGAAAGTAACAACGAGGCCAATATGCACCAAAACTTCAGAGCCCAAAAGAAGAAGGGTATCCATCCATATGTTCTCCAAAACCAGAAGCTTGTCTGCCACAAAAAGCGGCGAGCACTTACAGGGACACCATGCCGCGCCTAATCAGAATTCGACGTCTCATGCTCTTCACTTCTAGCAGCTGGCGGGAAATAAATGCTAAGGTCGTCCATAAGCACTTCCATGGTACAATTGTTTTCCATCTTGTTCTGCTGCATTGCTTTCAGTCCCTCAATTATCTCTTTCATCTACTTCACAGTGTTCTCCCGAGCTTGAATTTCTCGGGCTAGGAGGACTCTACACGTCCAATAACGATTAGCAGCAATCCGGTAGCCCAAATTGGTCTCAATATCCTCTTGTGGAGATATCTCCAGATGGGCAATCCGTCCTTCGGTGGTCACCGACGTTTCCTCAACATATAAATGCGCCCAATCAAAATGCACGCGAGTGGAATCCTCACGGGTACTAGCCTCGGTTCCAGAATTAGCCCGTGTGTGTCTTTCGTGACTCCCAGGATTTCTACCAAATCCCCGACGAATGGACAGACAGATCTGTGGAGCCATAATTTGCAAAAGGAAAGTACTAGAGGAGGAAGAAAATCCACCAGCAATGTTAAGCCAACTAAGGCGAAGGTGAACCCAAAACAGCATAACCGAAAACTGCAAAGTGCAAACAATTTTAATGGTACATATTGGGATTCCCTCGTCACCTTGCTTGAATTTATAATCCGTGACCCTGCATCTCGATATGGAATTCATACCAGACCATAAATTCCCATTAGTTCCAATAATTCCCTTTCTGTACCTACCAGAGAACTCGCATTCCCGAAACGCGATAATCCTGCTGAATTGGCTGCTAATAATACCATCCCATCTGCAGAGAACGAGGCTGCCATCATCTTTGAATTGCATCCTGTTAGGGTAATAAAAATGAAACTTAACATGCCTGTCCTCCAGGAGTGTATAATGCGGAAGGGTAATGCACATGTGACCGGGCATACGCGTTAATGAAGTCGTCTCTTAGCCGTATTAAATACAACCCCGGTGAATGACCGCCCCTTGGTACTTGGCTGCAGAAGGAACTCGGAAGAATTGAGTGCATTAGGGGCATCAAGTGCGTATTTTGGGTTAGATACATTTTCAGTAAATTTTTAGTATATAATGCATTGAATTTCAGTTGCAAGCTATAATATATATTTTTAGTAACATTTGTGTTTTTGTCTGGATCAGAGGTGCCCCGTGAGGGGGATCATGTGATGATGAGGTCGCACGGATCACTCTCACTGATATCATTGCCCAGCGAGAGTGGGTGAACTCATGTCTGTGTACCTCGAGGGAGGATTATCCCACATGGCGTTCTTTATCGATGATGTTATCAGCAGTTGATGAGATGTTGGCCCTCTACAAGAGGGTGGGACCTCTTAGTGACATTTGGCGTCATTCATGCCATAGGAGGAGAGAGGGTATCATTGGGATCCACAAATGGGAGGACGTCAATGTCGCAATAAGAGGGCATGATGTCAAGGGTACTTTGTTCGAAATCCCACCTGACCGCCCTTCTGGTGAATCGGTTAGACTCAGGAAGTTTAAGTTGGAGGCCGCTGCACCACATCTATATGAGAGATTTGCCGGAGTGTGGGGCATGTTCCCCCACCATGACCAGGTCCCGTTGTACTTTGAAAAACATGTTTATGCAGATTTTTTTTTGGACATGCACCAAGATTACACAATCACAGGGTCCACGTTCTATGGGATCGGTAGGGGATGCTCCTACCAACATCCTGGAGCTCGGAGAGACCCTGCCTTGGTGCCACCCGCTCCGAGGTTTGTACCGCTTCTAGATAAGGCGGTGATCAGGTCGAGGGATGTGGCACAATCATCCCAGCTTGCTGCAGAGGCTAGAGATGACCTTGCAGACTCGTTGTTCACTGCCATGGGCAGTGTTGTTGTTGTTGTGCATGGAGTGGCATCTAGACCACCCCCTCCACCTACAGAGCCAGAGATAGAGTATGTCCCTACTGGCATGCTCAGTATTCTCGATGTCAAGGCCCTACTGAGGTATGCTAAGTTAGCCTGATATGCATACTTTCGGTCATATCGTAGATCCGTCGCTACAGGACAGGTATACTTTTGTACAATTATGTATATATGTTCTTCATGTTACATCATATTATATGTCGTAAATTGAATGGTTAATAATACTTAAGGGAGTTGTATTCTATTGCTCCATGCAGGGAAGCACATTCATGGATCAGCTCTTTTCCAGTGAGCCAACGGTTGGTCCATGTACTTGTCCCAACCCGCAGGCGACAGTAGTCGAGGTAAGTTATAATTTATGTTATAATTTAATTTGAGTTTATTATTTCCTAGTTTAAATCATTTATGTTTTATTTTTTAATTTTTGAGATTTTATGTTTAGATCTTAAGCTCAAATGAATTTCAAATTGTAAAGGGAAAAGGAAAGGGGGTAGATCCTGATGAAGGACATGAGGACAACGATGGTCCTCACGAGCAGGGTCGAGACTTAGATGTGAGTTTTAATTTATGTTCCAATTCATGTTATTTAGTCACATTTAGTAATTGATTTTTGTACTTTATGTTTCAATTTTTGAATTATAACTTAAATTATGTTAAGTAGTTTTAATTTTTAATAAATCTAACTTACTACATGCAATGGCATATTACACAGTCATCGCTACAGGTGGAGCTCGAGTACATGGTCGTGATGAAGGGCCATCTACCCATATTCCTACCCAGATCATTAAGAACAATCATCAAGCATGATTAAACCATATTCGACCATGGTCACCCTTAGTCAATAACTTGCTCAAACATGGTTATTGATTGTTAAACATAATCAACCATGGAAAAACTTCTTTAGCCATATTGAATCAAGGCAAACAAAATTCAAATGTAATCTAGCTCAACCAACCTCAATTGTAATCTAACGAGGTCAAACATGGCAAGACATGCCCCTCTTTTGGTCAACCATACTCAACTATAATCAATCAATATATGTGTGTCAACATGGTCAACCATTGTTAAACCATAATTAACAATAGTTATTATTTTTAATTATTGACATTTGAAGGCTAAAATTAATTTTTAATAATATTAAACTGTGTCACATTGGAACCTAACCTTTACAATGTTTGCAATTGTAACGTATTAATTAAACATTAAAATTATTAATTCATTACAAACTATATTCTCAAGTGTATATACATTTAATATTAAAATTTGATATTATTGTTATTGACTTTTAATATTATTGAAGTCAAACTTTAGTGTTATTTTCATTTAGACTTTAATTATATTTATCATTAATAACAACAACAATAATAATAATTCAATCCATAAATTAGATTTACAACACCAATAACTATAATTGTAGTAATAATAACATTCATTTTTATAATAATTTGAACAATATTATTGACAACATTATTAATATTAAAAATTTTAATATTAATATTAAAAATAGTTTTCACACTTTTTATATTAGAATATTTATAACTTTAATCTATCCTATTTATTAAATATTAAATTATGACATATTATCGATTCAATCTAAATTATTGTTTATTAAACATTACATGTTAAATAACATGTTTTTTAATTAAAACATTACTTTTTATAATATTAATCATTCTACAACAAGGGAAAAAGCTATGTGGCAGCTTAGTCCCTACCACAGGGAGTGGACCACGCGCCACCCGCAGCTACCCCACCCGCCACCGGCAGCTACCCAGAAGAAAAAGCATAAGTGAGACGGCTAGAGCACATGGAAGAGAAGGGTGAACGTTTCAATGGTTGGAGCAGGTGTTAGGCTAGAGGGAAGTTTGAGCAAAACCATTGGCGCACTAAGCTGTAAGTCTCCATCAAAGTAGTAAGACAACATCGCGATGCTTGAGCACAAATGTTGCAACAATAAGTCAAGATGTCCGAGTTCAAGGTCTGTGAGGGAAGAGGCCGCGTCTTGGAAATAAATTCGCATTTAATTCCGAAAATTTGTGTTTGGAAGTTGCTGCTGCTACAACTTCTATACAACTCTCGTGTTCGTGCAGGAATAGTACCCCACGACGTGAAGGTGGAAAACATAATTCCTTGCTTGTCTATTCAGAACAATGAATTTCGCCTTCGAAACTCAAAACCAACAGAAAACCTGGAAGCCAGACTTTGGACAAAGTTTTGTGTATTCAGTGTCTAAAGGAAATGTCGCGCACGGAATCCGTATTTGATGTAGAAATTCAAAGGACCCTGTCTGAACTTGATGATGATAACTACGATGAAGAATAGGCTATTGCTTCTTCTTGTATTGCTCTTGCTTCTTCTTGTACTGCTGCGGATGTGACCCCTTCCTTATTTTTAGCTTCTTCGGATTTAGAAGAATATTCGACTAATCTGTTTCTTACCATGGTGAGCGAAGATTTACAAGCCAATTCTAGCGTTGTGCGGCCGTCAATCCGTAACAGTTGATGTTATCAATTATTAATTGCTGAATTTGAAGAGAAATTTTGGTCGTCGAGTGATTATGCTTCTGCCAATGGTTCCAATGGCCTGTCGGAGCTTCCGTTTAGTATAACTGATCTCGAAAGCCTAGAGTTTACAGAATCACGTCGTGGTAGTAAAGCGTTTTTGGACTATTTGCAGGTAACATTAGTTCAAGACATTTATGTTTCTGTTAATAAAATAAACATAAATTCATGGCATTTGTAAGTAAAATCACCATGGAAACCAAAAACCATTGAAAGTAAAACCACCATGGAAACCAAACCAAAAACCATTGAAACTAAAAAACACCATTGAAAACAAAACAAAAACATTTCAAAACATTTTTTTGTTTTAATTTATGTTCTATTTATTTTTTTAAATTATTAATATTTTTTTTATGTCAACCCGTAGCATTTCAGAGCATAAATGCTACCGATTTTATTTTAAAATGTGTTTTGAAAAACAGGAATGCTTCCCTTTTTTTTCAATCATTTGAGAACGCCAAGAAGATTGAAAACAAATAATCATATTAGGTTGCCAGTTTAACAAAAACCATTAATATTGAATATTTTTAATATTTATATTATAAAACTTTATTAATTTAAAAATAAAAAGAATAACATTTTTTTAATATTTAATTAATAATAATATTGATTCAAAATCTAAACATAAACCATAATAATGAAAATAATAATATTAATAATTTATTATTAATAACATTATATAAATACATATTTTTATATTTATACATATAATATCATAAAATACTTATATATAAAAAATAATATTGTAATGTTATTCTCACTTTTTAATAATATATACACATTTTCATTTTTAAAAACATGCTTACGTGTATAAAAATAGAATACACACTAAGTTGCCTTCCATTTCACTACACTAAATAATATTCAAAATATATAATTTTTCTTTTAATTTTTTAATAATATATATTATATAACATTTTAAAAATAAATTCAAATATTATGTAATTAAATTTAAATATGTTTACTAAATTCAATATTTATTAATATAATTATCTTTCAATATAAACTAATAATTTTATAAAATATTTTGTAATAACCTATATAATTAATAGTTATTGAAGCTTATCTTATAAAAACAACAATTTATAAATGAAAGGATGAATATAAATTATATATCAAATATGTACAATCACTAGTGTTGAAATGTAAATATTTAATTTTAAATTTGTTTCATTATGTGAAATGAGATGTATAACAGGCCTTACATATGACGTTCACCTCTAGATTCAAAGGTCTTTGCATGCATTATTTAGATTATACATACAAATGCAATAGCCTAAAATTCTCCATTAATTATCAATCCAAGTTCTTATGCGGTTTCCTCTATGCTATGTGTTATAATTTTGGAACAAATAGTGATATTGTTTAATTGTTTTCATGTCATTATATCTAGTTTGAATTTGTAAAATGGGTAATAATCTTGTTGTCCAATTACAACCACATGAATAGGTAGTCATTGCCAAATGATAAAAATATCTCAAGTTTGGTTGAATTTCAATTATAGTATAGTGTTTAATTTATTTCTCCTTAAAATTTGATTGTGTTTGTATATTTGTTTAGTCCTTGAGAGGTTAGTATATTTGTTTAGTCCTTAATTTCTTCCCGAACCATGGTCCAAAACCCATCCCTAGTGCACAAAACTTAATGTTTCCATCCATATCCAACTTTAAATGCAAACCTATCACTAGTAATCAAAACCTTAAAATGACATTAATTCCTACACATAGAGACTATGAATATTTTCAACAAGACATGTGTGTCGACCATATCTATTGGTCCTAGATTCCTAAAATCTTATTTTAGGGCCCAATGTAGAGGTCCATAGGTCCATGACTGCTCGACTAGTACTAACTTATGAGATTTATAGGTCCATGGTTGTTCATTCAAATTTATTATCGATTACGAGAAGCATTTCTAGATAATAAAACAATTCCTTTTGGTGGTAGATACATCATTCATTTGGGATACTTTGGTCAATTACCACATGTGAGTGATAACCCTATATATGCATACAACACAACTGATTTTTTTTATCACATAGTCCAACCCTCTCCCAATGATAAACACATAGGCTTACGATGAACATGTTACTAACCATTCCATGCATAGACACATTAACACTTCATGCCTTTACATAAGAAGAACTTGCATCATTATCTATAATCAACTAGGATCATCCTTACAATATCAAGCAATAGGTTAGTATGCATCATACCTTTACATAGGTTAGTATGGGTAAATTTAAAAGGTAGATTATCTAGACTCAAACATGTAGCGAGCCCCATTTGACTTACGCTTTATTCTATTTCCTCTCCATCTCATGCCTGTATGTTGTCGCAACAAGTGTTGAACAACTAAATTTGATGCCTAGGCCCATATGATGCTAGCGTTGCTAATAAAAATGATATCGAAATTGATATTGGAAATTGAAACTGGAATTGAAATGTAAATTTCAAAATGAAAATGAAAATGATATTGCTATTGGAAATTGATATTTAAACTGACCATTGCCATTCGGTGGTTATTTTCTAACACAATTTTCACACAACTAATGCTGTTCCATTGATTTTATTCGAAGTGTCACCAACCAATTCAAAATTGACACAGATTGCAATCATAATGAACTCTGCTTTATTAACTAATCCGAAATCATTAAGAAATTAAGATTCCAATCAAATTTAGTTAAAACTACAGTTTTTGACATTTACAGTGATCAAATGAAGATTTCTAAAAAAAAGTTGAAACTAATGACAGAGTTCCTCCAGTGCCATGTTTTCATCACCACCACAATTTTCTAGTACAGTTCTCACTAAATCCACAGGAAATCCCATATCTACCAACCTTTGAACATTCCGTTCCATTATTCCAAGATCTGCCAGCCATGGCAAAAGTTCGAGTCCAGTAACGGGCGGTGCTTACAAATGCTTCGTTGTCGCTAAGGTATTGCCCTGCCACGACAGCATCCAGACGATCATTAGGCTCTGGCGCGGAAAGCAAGGCTTGCAAAGAAAGTAAGGTTGTATTCAATGTTAGTGCCGCACTCCAGTTATCTTTGAGAGTATCCAAGCATATTACACCATTTGCACTGCTGATATTAGGATGCCACACTTTGGTAATAAATTGCATTTTGGGGGGCGCAAACGGGTAGTTCTCAGGCACACGAATGTCAATTTGAAATGTGCCCTCTTCGTAAGGAGTACCCGCAGGGCCTCCAATAGACGCGCACAGGTGTAACGAATCATTGTCTTCGCACAACTTGATGGTTATCCCTGTTAGATGCTTAGTTTTCTGTATCTGATTTATCTCCTTCTGTACACGTCCAACACCCAACACCATTGTTCCCTGTTGAATGCAAACAGCTTTTAAAATCCTCGCCTTTAAACTTCAAGTTCTCCGGATACAGAGATTACTCAAGGCAATCTGAACAAGCACACGTCCGCTTTCTTCGAAAATGCTATCGGTGAGTGTTTAATTTCATGAAATACTAAACAATAGTTAAACCATAATTAACAATAGTTATTATTTTTAATTATTGACATTTGAAGGTTAAAATTAATTTTTAATAATATTAAACTATGTCACATTGGAACCTAACCTTTACAATGTTTGCAAGTGTAACGTATTAATTAAACATTAAAATTATTAATTCATTACAAACTATATTCTCAAGTGTATATACATTTAATATTAAAATTTGATATTATTGTTATTGACTTTTAATATTATTGAAGTCAAACTTTAGTGTTATTTTCATTTAGACTTTAATTATATTTATCATTAATAACAACAACAATAATAATAATTAAATCCATAAATTAGATTTACAACACCAATAACTATAATCGTAGTAATAATACCATACATATTTATAATAATTTGAACAATATTATTGACAACATTATTAATATTAAAAATTTTAATATTAATATTAAAAATAGTTTTCACATTTTTTATATTAGACTATTTATAACTTTGATCCTATTTATTAAATATTAAATTATGACATATTATCGATTCAATCTAAATTATTGTTTATTAAACATTACATGTTAAATAACATGTTTTTTAATTAAAACATTACTTTTTATAATATTAATCATTCTACAACAAGGGAAAAAGCTATGTGGCAGCTTAGTCCCTGCCAAAGGGAGTGGGCCACGTGCCACGTGCAGCTACCCACCCGCCACCGTCACCTACCCAGAAGAAAAAGCATAAGTGAGAAGGCTAGAGCACATGGAAGTGAAGGGTGAATGTTTCAAAGGTTGGAGCAGGTGTTAGGCTAGAGGGAAGTTTGAGCAAAACCATTGGCGCACTAAGCTGTAAGTCTCCGTCAAAGTAGTAAGACAACATCGCGATGCTTGAGCACAAATGTTGCAACAATAAGTCAAGATGTTTGATTTCAAGGTCTGTAAGGGAAGAGGCCGCTTCTTGTAAATAAATTCGCATTTAATTCCGAAAATTTGTGTTTGGAAGTTGTTGCTGCTACAACTTCTATACAACTCTCGTGTTCGTGCAAGAATAGTACCCCGCGACGTGAAGGTGGAAAACATAATTCCTTGCTTGTCTATTCAGAACAATGAATTTCGCCTTCGAAACTCAAAACCAACAGAAAACCTAGAAGCCAGACTTTGGACAAATTTTTGTGTATTCAGAATCTAGAGGAATTGTCGCGCACGGAATCCGTATTTGATGTAGAAATTCAAAGGACCCTGTCTAAACTTGATGATGATAACTACGATGAAGAATAGGCTATTGCTTCTTCTTGTATTACTGTTGCTTCTTCTTGTACTGTTGCGGGTGTGACCCCTTCCTTATTTTTAGCTTCTTCGGATTTAGAAGAATATTCGACTGATCTGTTTCTTACCATGGTGAGCGAAGATTTACAAGCCAATTCTGGCGTTGCACGGCCGTCAGTCCGTACCAGTTCATGTTATCAATTATTAATTGTTGAATTTGAAGAGAAATTTTGGTCGTCGAGTGATTATGCTTCTGCCAATGGTTCCAATGGCCTGTCGGAGCTTCCGTTTAGTATAATTGATCTGGAAAGCCTAGAGTTTACAGAATCACGTCGTGGTAGTGAAGCGTTTTTGGACTATTTGCAGGTAACATTAGTTCAAGACATTTATGTTTTTGTTAATAAAATAAACATAAATTCATGGCATTTGTAAGTATTTTCCATTCGCTTGGACAAAGGAAATCAAGAAATAGCAAAACTTTATAAAATTACGACGAAAACAAAGCTTTATTTAAAGGAACATATAATTGTTGATATGCGCCTTACAATTGAAAAGTTTAACAGAGGTTATCCTACTGTATGTTACATTCAGGGCCACTTCCGTAGGTAAAAGTTAAGATAACCTCATAACCATATTTAATTCATTCCGTTGAATTTTCTTGAAAGGTTAAAGTTGAACCAAGCTTTGACTAAACCCTATGTATTTTCATGTGAGTGCCCTGTGAAAGGAGCTCATGAGGTACTTAAAGAGCTTCTATTTCAGCATACTTCATCTTATTCAACTCCACCTATTTTAATTCAAATTAATTTAAAGTAACTTCCTATGCGAGTGACCCCAACCATAGTCCATACTGCAGTGCCTTGGAAAGGTTGTAATTAACTTATCATTGCACTGTTTTGCAGGTCGAATTGACCATTACTTGAAAGAGTAGAAAAGCTTACCTTTTATATGCTTAAAAGCCCATTAAAAGATGCTTTTTTGAGCATGCCAGCAAAACCAATCCATTGGACTGATCCTGAATGGAATTCTAGCATCGTTGGTAAGGTAGACATAATTGAGAATACGATCTTACATATATTGGTAACCCGGTGCTTCTCAGCATGTTGTGTTATTGTAATCCGTTCTTGCTACCATGTTTTCGTTAGCAGCAGCCTGACCACGAGCTATATTTTTTATAGAAGTAAATCTAGATGTTATTGGTTGGCTAGAGTGGGGTGCAAATTGCAATCCTGTTGATTGATTCATCGAAAGGGTTTTCTTAGTCCTAGAATTCTGAGGCTCACAAATATTCTGGGAAATATGTTTTTATCCTTAAGCTAAGGAATCAGTAGTTCCCAGGTCTTCAGACTTGATACAAAAGAAAACATCTTTTTTCTTTTAATCTTTGTAAAGAATGGAAGTAGGTAGAACTCATGTCATATATTAAGGTTTAACATAGTATCATCTGTGTGACTGATCTACTCTACTACAAATTGTCAATTGTAATCCTTTTGTATTCTCTTTATGCATTAATTTTTTACTATGAATCAAGTATTGATGTTTTGACTTGATCTACTTTTTTGGTATGCTTTTGCAATGGTGCATGTAAGAAAAGATTGGTCTGCTTTTTTATGTGCGAGTTCCTTTTTCCAAGAATCATCTTCAGAAGAGATGTTACCTCGACTTTGGTTTGGCTACTTATTGATATTATCATGGGTTGTCATCTCAAATGCAATTGACTGTTCCAACAGTTCTGCATTTCTTTCGTATTGCAAGCTTGTTGGAAGTTCAATTTTGCCGATAATTGCACCAATAAGAGGACATGGGCATGAACATGTTCCTACTACAACTTGTTCACCTAGTACTCTTCTCACGGCCGCTCCAACTGGGTCTCCTCTTCCATTTCCTATGAAGACTCATTCACATGCTTCATGCAGTTTAACCACAGCTTCTGAACATAAGAGAAAATGGTCAACACCTGCTTCTGATGTCTTACCACCCCTGCAGTGATATCTACTCATGTTCCTATTCTTGCATCTACAACATTAGAACCTCTTTAATCATGAGGAAAACAATGTTCATTGTGTGGAGAAATTTGAGTGTGGGGATTCCACACCTTCAAGTGCTACTAATATGATATTTGTATACGACGAAGCTCGATGAGTTCAAACCCTTTGTATTTTGAGAGGCCCAATGAAATATTGGTTGAATCTAGCAACCAAGTGTTCGCATGTTCCTGCATTCCATCAGTGAACCAAATGTGTGTAAAGTCTTCTCCGAAGCTTGTAGATTCTCACAACGTGCTAGAAATGTATTATTATCATTGCATGAGAAAAATAGACTACATGAAAAGGGTTTATGGGAAAAGAATGTTGCGGCTACATTTAGAGCTCCACTATTGTCGATAATGGAACAATGGAAGAAGAACAAGGCGTTCCTCATGTGAGCAAAGATTTCTGGTTGGACTAATAGTACACAATGACAATTGCAAATTGAAAACAAGTGAAGTGTAAAAATGTGCCCTGCCAAACAGGGCAGGTGTAATTTTCTGCAATTTTCTAAATTGTTTTTAAACTACTAAAAATTTCAATCCTTGCGCATGCATTTACCTCAAATCCGGGTTGTCCTTAACCCTTGAGAAAATCAATTTTTTGTTTTCAAAAAATAACAAATGTATTTTCAATTTAAAAAAAAAAAGGTTAAATAGACTATCTTCTAAAACATTGTAAAAACATTAACGAGCATAACCAAAAAATTGACGATTAATACAGGTCAAAGAGCTCTGAGTGTATATCCCTGCCTTGGCAGGGACTAATAATATTTATTATTATATATTTTAATAATATTAATCATTAATATAAATCATAAATTTTATATATATTATTAATCATCTTAAACTAATAATCATCATTAATAAATTTTCTTTTGTAAGCTAATAATCACACTAATTCATAAAGATAAAAGTACAAAATATACTAAGTTTACGGGCATCCCGTGGCAAGAAAACATCCCATTATGGTCATGCGCATACCTCACCCATAAGAGAAAACAACATGTTAATATAAGGAGTTATACATGTATGAATATGAGGATCAGTTTTTATCAAATATGTGAAGCATAAAACTAATAAAGAGACAAGATGCTTAGTGGCCTCGGCTCGCTTACAAGAAAGCTTAAAAAGAGGTGAAAACATAGCATAGGTGGAGCTGAGCATGACTGCGACGTGGAGGCTTTGAACGCGTCCTTGCTCTTAACAACTTCATAGTTGTTTGGTTTGTCGTTAGTGGTGTCGGTGGTTGATTCTCTAGTTCGACCTTGACTGCTGGTTCCTTTCCCTCATTATGAGCGTGAGAGTCGTCGAATCCTTCAAAGAGCTCATGTATGCCGTGGTTCGCAACGATGGTCTGGAGGAGAGGCGAAGGTATGCGATAATGAGGGTCACATCCGCACACCAGTTCACAAGTGCTTGGCCTCTATCCCTCAGCTCGAAGATACGCGCTTGACGATCTTCCTCTGCTTCGTTGAGATCATTTCGAAGAAGAAGCACAGCATCAATCATTCTGTCAAGATACCCAAGGAGACCGGAGTTGGATTTGTCCTGGTCCGGTTGATTGGTGCTGCCACCCCTCGTGCATTTGTGCCCATGCCGCGCCATGAAGAAGGTCGTTCCAGCAGTTTAATTATCTTAAATATGTGCGCCGGGCCATTGCCATTCCGTGGCTATTTTCTATCTCAATTTTCACACAACTAATGCTGTTCCATTGATTTTATTCGAAGTGTCACCAACCAATTCAAAATTGACACAGATTGCAATCATAGTGAACTCAGCTTTATTAACTAATCCGAAATCATTAAGAAATTAAGATTCCAATCAAATTTAGTTAAAACTACAGTTTTTTACATTTACACTGATCAAATGAAGATTTCTAAAAAAAATTGAAACTAATGACAGAGTTCCTCCAGTGCCATGTTTTCATCACCACCACAATTTTCTAATACAGTTCTCACTAAATCCACAGGAAATCCCATGTCTACCAACCTTTGAACCTTCTGTTCCATTATTCCAACATCTTCCCCCATGGCAAAAGTTCGAGTCCAGTAACGAGCGGTGCTTACAAATGCTTCGTTGTCGCTAAGGTATTGCCCAGCCACGACAGCATCCAGAGGATCATTAGGCTCTGGCGCGGAAAGCAAGGCTTGCAAAGAAAGTAAGGTTGTATTCAATGTTAGTGCTGCACTCCAGTTATATTTGAGAGTATCCAAGCATATTGCACCATTTGCACTGCTGATATTAGGATGCCACACTTTGGTAATAAATTGCATTTTGGGCGGCGCAAACGGATAGTTCTCAGGCACACGAATGTTAATTTGAAATGTGCCCCCTTCGTAAGGAGTACCCGCAGGGCCTCCAATAGACGCGCACAGGTGTAACGAATTATTGTCTTCGCACAACTTGATGGTTATCCCTGTTAGATGCTTAGTTTTCTGTATCTGATTTATCTCCTTCTGTACACGTCCAACACCCAACACCATTGTTCCCTGTTGAATGCAAACAGCTTTTAAAATCCTCGCCTTTAAACTTCGAGTTCTCCGGATACAGAGATTACTCAAGGCAATCTGAACAAGCACACGTCCGCTTTCTTCGAAAATGCTATCGGTGAGTGTTTAATTTCATGAAATACTAAACAAATGTAGCGTACTTATATGGATCCTATTTAGGAACTTATTTCATACATGTCGGCTGGCTGAGATGAATTTGTTATTACATTTGTTATATGAATGTGTTATTATATTATATTATTTTATATTTAGTAAAAAAATTTATAACAAGATCAACAATTTTAATTTCCCTTGAACAGTTGTAGGAGAATATGTCAAGAAATATTATTGGTACAAGTTGTCATTGTTTAGATGTATTCAGCAATTAACCAAAGAGTAATTTGATCCATAAATCAAATTAAATGAAATGTTGATAATGGCTAAGATAATTTTGATAAATCATTAGTTACACAGTTTTAAAACTATATTTTTAAAAAGCATTCTACTCAGAATAACAATAATTGAATGTGCTTATCTGAATTCGAATATGTTCACTATGCCTGTGAACGCGTGTGGTCTCAATATCCCAAGAGAAATGAATAAAAGAGTTTTAAAATCCCCAGTCTCAATATCCTAAGATGAATGAACTTGTGTGAAATTAATTACCTCTAAGCTTACTACATGACCACATGCTTTAATCAAGATTGGTATAGTTTTTGATGAGTTTTTATGGTGATTACCAAATAATTTATGTATGTAACAATTAAAGGAGGAGTAAGCTCCCTGATTTTAACTCCTTCAGCAAAAACAGGACAAAGGGTTTGCAATAGCTAGTCAAGTGCTATAAGCATAAACACAACAATGAATTTGCAAACTGTCTCATACGCTCCATTTTATTTGCAATTTACTTTTCATGTTTCTCTGTATTTCATTATATGACAACTACATGTAACATAGCTTTAGGTAATGTAATATATCATTTTCAAATGGAACAATAATTTCAGTAAAGACCAGACAAAACAACTAATCAGAGAGTGTGTTTTGCAATACATTTTACATTATTGCCTTCCAAAATAAACCATATAAAATGACATTACTCACCACCAACCATGTAAGATTATAAAATTAATGAGCAGTAATCTATGTCAAAAGGATAACCATGTTCCATACTATGAGAATACAACACATTTAAGAGAGAATATACAATAATTATGGAAGTAAGGCTAATTCCATATCCAACAAAGAGTCTAATGGGAGTGCATCCTTCACCACAGTATAATACAATTTACTATATTCGTTTTCGAACTATATTTCCAAAGGGAAAAAAATAATCGTAATTTCAATCTTGTCCAGGTATCCTATTGATCCCCAACTAGAGGAGATCTATCCTCTTCTCCGATTAAAACTTCTAAGGTGGTAGCTTCCCATGTATGCTGAGTGTGAAAATAAGGATGGAACACTCGGCGTGGAGCTGGAATAATGTTGAGCGTGGAGGTTGGATCAATGATGAGCGTGGAGATTGGAGACGGATAGAGAGGAGATGGGTCTGCCATGGGAGAGAGAGATGGAGCTGGGGAGGTAGGAGTGTTGGGAGTGAGCCGAGAGAGAGAGATGGAGCAGCATGGAGATGGGAGGCTGGAGCAGCGTGGATCATGGAGGATGGAGCTGGCTGGATAATAGAGGATGGAGCTGCCTGGATAATGGAGTCTAGCCGCATGGATGATAAATGGAGTTGGCTGGGAGATGGAGTGTAGCAGCGTGCGTAATGGAGGATGGAGCTGCGTGGGAGATGGAGTTAGCAGCTTGGGTAATGGAGGATGGAGCTGCATGGGAGATGGAGTTACCAGTGTGGGTAATGGAGGATGGAGGATGGAGCTGCAGGAAGCCAGCTATCAACATGAGAATGGGCAACGTTAAGGCATTGGTGAAGGAAGCCAACAGGCTGAGCGTGAAGGGAGAAGGTAGTTGGAAGAGTGGGCGCACAAGCAGCAAAATGAAGGAGTGAAGAGGTTCATGCAAATGGGAGCATGGAGTGAATATCTGAGTGATGGCAGGTAGTGGAGGTGGCGAACATAGTGCTGAGCGTGAAGGTGGAGCCAAGGGGTGTCCCAATTCCTCCCTGTTTAGATCTCGAAGCCTCCCCTGCTTCCATCCATCATTATCCCATGGTTGTTTTTCATCCATCATAAGCCCATGAGATATAGTTTGAGGTCCATCCTCACTCACAAGATTTTGTGCAAGTTTTGGAGAGGATGTGCCCAAAAGAGGAGAGGAAATTCCTGCAGTGCCAATAGTTAGAGTTTGTCCATTGGCAGTCTCCTGAATACCCTAAGCACTTTCAGTATTTGAGACAGAATAAAAAATAACACGAGAGGACTTCATATCAACATTCTCCATTAGGGTTGAAGGCATTGGAGGAATTGAAGGGGAATGCTGAGGAACTTTAGAAGATTCATGAAAATTATGTGGTGTAGAGGAAGCCAATGATGTTGTATCACTAAACTGTTGATGTTGCGTTTTTGTTCCTGATAAAATCATACTTGAGGAAGCTGGTGATGTTTGATATTTGAGAGATGCTCGTTTGAATGTGGTAGTCATTTTTTCCTTGACTTCATATTTGTAGACCCTTGTTTTATTGGTACCAAAGAATATTGTGAACTGAGTTGTTGTTGTTGAAAAACATTCTTGTTTGGTTTGAACCTGAGGTATTCGGGGATGGGGTGACTATTTCACGATCAAGCCAACTTGATGTTAATACAAATCTTCGTTCTCTTCGTCATGTCAGGGTTGGTTCTATTTACATCGATAGGCGTCCCTATCTCAACTTTTCCAACATTTAATCTCAGATTAGGGATCAATGGCTATCTTTTCTTCCCCTTTTTCATCTAAAAACTATCTATGGTAGAAGTTTACTGAGATAAATCTCAGCGTTTTATAATGATCTATTTTTTTTTTTTGTAAGTGAGACGGACAAAATTCTATTAAAAAGATAGAGTACAAAAATGATACAAAGAGCCCACCAAGGAGCTAAAAAGACCAGAGGCACACCCCAAAAGAGACAGGATGGCCAGCTCAAAATTTACAAATCCAAAATAAAAGATATATCAAATGTCCAAAGGGGCTCACACAAAAAGCTAGCCCTGGAATAAAAAAGAGCTTAAGAAACCATTGAAAGTAACAACGAGGCCAATATGCACCAAAACTTCAGAGCCCAAAAGAAGAAGGGTATCCATCCATATGTTCTCCAAAACCAGAAGCTTGTCTGCCAGAAAAAGTGGCGAGCACTTACAGGGACACCATGCCGCGCCTAATCAGAATTCGACGTCTCATGCTCTTCACTTCTAGCAGCTGGCGGGAAATAAATGCTAAGGTCGTCCATAAGCACTTCCATGGTACAAGTGTTTTCCATCTTGTTCTGCTGCATTGCTTTCATTCCCTCAATTATCTCTTTCATCTACTTCACAGTGTTCTCCCGAGCTTGAATTTCTCGGGCTAGGAGGACTCTACACATCCAATAACGATTAGCAGCAATCCGGTAGCCCAAATTGGTCTCAATATCCTCTTGTGGAGATATCTCCAGATGGGCAATCCGTCCTTCGGTGGTCACCGACGTTTCCTCAACATATAAATGCGCCCAATCAAAATGCACGCGAGTGGAATCCTCACGGGTACTAGCCTCGGTTCCAGAATTAGCCCGTGTGTGTCTTTCATGACTCCCAGGATTTCTACCAAATCCCCGACGAATGGACAGACAGATCTGTGGATCCATAATTTGCAAAAGGAAAGTACTAGAGGAGGAAGAAAATCCACCAGCAATGTTAAGCCAACTAAGGCGAAGGTGAACCCAAAACAGCATAACCGAAAACTGCAAAGTGCAAACAATTTTAATGGTACATATTGGGATTCCCTCGTCACCTTGCTTGAATTTATAATCCGTGACCCTGCATCTCGATATGGAATTCATACCAGACCATAAATTCCCATTAGTTCCAATAATTCCCTTTCTGTACCTACCAGAGAACTCGCACTCCCGAAACGCGATAATCCTGCTGAATTGGCTGCTAATAATACCATCCCATCTGCAGAGAACGAGGCTGCCATCATCTTTGAATTGCATCCTGTTAGGGTAATAAAAATGAAACTTAACATGCCTGTCCTCCAGGAGTGTATAATGCGGAAGGGTAATGCACATGTGACCGGGCATACGCGTTAATGAAGCCGTCTCTTAGCCGTATTAAATACAACCCCGGTGAATGACCGCCCCTTGGTACTTGGCTGCAGAAGGAACTCGGAAGAATTGAGTGCATTAGGGGCATCAAGTGCGTATTTTGGGTTAGATACATTTTCAGTAAATTTTTAGTATATAATGCATTGAATTTCAGTTGCAAGCTATAATATATATTTTTAGTAACATTTGTGTTTTTGTCTGGATCAGAGGTGCCCCGTGAGGGGGATCATGTGATGATGAGGTCGCACGGATCACTCTCACTGATATCATTGCCCAGCGAGAGTGGGTGAACTCATGTCTGTGTACCTCGAGGGAGGATTATCCCACATGGCGTTCTTTATCGATGATGTTATCAGCAGTTGATGAGATGTTGGCCCTCTACAAGAGGGTGGGACCTCTTAGTGACATTTGGCGTCATTCATGCCATAGGAGGAGAGAGGGTATCATTGGGATCCACAAATGGGAGGACGTCAATGTCGCAATAAGAGGGCATGATGTCAAGGGTACTTTGTTCGAAATCCCACCTGACCGCCCTTCTGGTGAATCGGTTAGACTCAGGAAGTTTAAGTTGGAGGCCGCTGCACCACATCTATATGAGAGATTTGCCGGAGTGTGGGGCATGTTCCCCCACCATGACCAGGTCCCGTTGTACTTTGAAAAACATGTTTATGCAGATTTTTTTTTGGACATGCACCAAGATTACACAATCACAGGGTCCACGTTCTATGGGATCGGTAGGGGATGCTCCTACCAACATCCTCGAGCTCGGAGAGACCCTGCCTTGGTGCCACCCGCTCCGAGGTTTGTACCGCTTCTAGATAAGGCGGTGATCAGGTCGAGGGATGTGGCACAATCATCCCAGCTTGCTGCAGAGGCTAGAGATGACCTTGCAGACTCGTTGTTCACTGCCATGGGCAGTGTTGTTGTTGTTGTGCATGGAGTGGCATCTAGACCACCCCCTCCACCTACAGAGCCAGAGATAGAGTATGTCCCTACTGGCATGCTCAGTATTCTCGATGTCAAGGCCCTACTGAGGTATGCTAAGTTAGCCTGATATGCATACTTTCGGTCATATCGTAGATCCGTCGCTACAGGACAGGTATACTTTTGTACAATTATGTATATATGTTCTTCATGTTACATCATATTATATGTCGTAAATTGAATGGTTAATAATACTTAAGGGAGTTGTATTCTATTGCTCCATGCAGGGAAGCACATTCATGGATCAGCTCTTTTCCAGTGAGCCAACGGTTGGTCCATGTACTTGTCCCAACCCGCAGGCGACAGTAGTCGAGGTAAGTTATAATTTATGTTATAATTTAATTTGAGTTTATTATTTCCTAGTTTAAATCATTTATGTTTTATTTTTTAATTTTTGAGATTTTATGTTTAGATCTTAAGCTCAAATGAATTTCAAATTGTAAAGGGAAAAGGAAAGGGGGTAGATCCTGATGAAGGACATGAGGACAACGATGGTCCTCACGAGCAGGGTCGAGACTTAGATGTGAGTTTTAATTTATGTTCCAATTCATGTTATTTAGTCACATTTAGTAATTGATTTTTGTACTTTATGTTTCAATTTTTGAATTATAACTTAAATTATGTTAAGTAGTTTTAATTTTTAATAAATCTAACTTACTACATGCAATGGCATATTACACAGTCATCGCTACAGGTGGAGCTCGAGTACATGGTCGTGATGAAGGGCCATCTACCCATATTCCTACCCAGATCATTAAGAACAATCATCAAGCATGATTAAACCATATTCGACCATGGTCACCCTTAGTCAATAACTTGCTCAAACATGGTTATTGATTGTTAAACATAATCAACCATGGAAAAACTTCTTTAGCCATATTGAATCAAGGCAAACAAAATTCAAATGTAATCTAGCTCAACCAACCTCAATTGTAATCTAACGAGGTCAAACATGGCAAGACATGCCCCTCTTTTGGTCAACCATACTCAACTATAATCAATCAATATATGTGTGTCAACATGGTCAACCATTGTTAAACCATAATTAACAATAGTTATTATTTTTAATTATTGACATTTGAAGGCTAAAATTAATTTTTAATAATATTAAATTGTGTCACATTGGAACCTAACCTTTACAATGTTTGCAATTGTAACGTATTAATTAAACATTAAAATTATTAATTCATTACAAACTATATTCTCAAGTGTATATACATTTAATATTAAAATTTGATATTATTGTTATTGACTATTAATATTATTGAAGTCAAACTTTAGTGTTATTTTCATTTAGACTTTAATTATATTTATCATTAATAACAACAACAATAATAATAATTCAATCCATAAATTAGATTTACAACACCAATAACTATAATTGTAGTAATAATAACATTCATTTTTATAATAATTTGAACAATATTATTGACAACATTATTAATATTAAAAATTTTAATATTAATATTAAAAATAGTTTTCACACTTTTTATATTAGAATATTTATAACTTTAATCTATCCTATTTATTAAATATTAAATTATGACATATTATCGATTCAATCTAAATTATTGTTTATTAAACATTACATGTTAAATAACATGTTTTTTAATTAAAACATTACTTTTTATAATATTAATCATTCTACAACAAGGGAAAAAGCTATGTGGCAGCTTAGTCCCTACCACAGGGAGTGGACCACGCGCCACCCGCAGCTACCCACCCGCCACCGGCAGCTACCCAGAAGAAAAAGCATAAGTGAGACGGCTAGAGCACATGGAAGAGAAGGGTGAACGTTTCAATGGTTGGAGCAGGTGTTAGGCTAGAGGGAAGTTTGAGCAAAACCATTGGCGCACTAAGCTGTAAGTCTCCATCAAAGTAGTAAGACAACATCGCGATGCTTGAGCACAAATGTTGCAACAATAAGTCAAGATGTCCGAGTTCAAGGTCTGTGAGGGAAGAGGCCGCGTCTTGGAAATAAATTCGCATTTAATTCCGAAAATTTGTGTTTGGAAGTTGCTGCTGCTACAACTTCTATACAACTCTCGTGTTCGTGCAGGAATAGTACCCCACGACGTGAAGGTGGAAAACATAATTCCTTGCTTGTCTATTCAGAACAATGAATTTCGCCTTCGAAACTCAAAACCAACAGAAAACCTGGAAGCCAGACTTTGGACAAAGTTTTGTGTATTCAGTGTCTAAAGGAAATGTCGCGCACGGAATCCGTATTTGATGTAGAAATTCAAAGGACCCTGTCTAAACTTGATGATGATAACTACGATGAAGAATAGGCTATTGCTTCTTCTTGTATTGCTCTTGCTTCTTCTTGTACTGCTGCGGATGTGACCCCTTCCTTATTTTTAGCTTCTTCGGATTTAGAAGAATATTCGACTAATCTGTTTCTTACCATGGTGAGCGAAGATTTACAAGCCAATTCTAACGTTGTGCGGCCGTCAATCCGTAACAGTTGATGTTATCAATTATTAATTGCTGAATTTGAAGAGAAATTTTGGTCGTCGAGTGATTATGCTTCTGCCAATGGTTCCGATGGCCTGTCGGAGCTTCCGTTTAGTATAACTGATCTCGAAAGCCTAGAGTTTACAGAATCACGTCGTGGTAGTAAAGCGTTTTTGGACTATTTGCAGGTAACATTAGTTCAAGACATTTATGTTTCTGTTAATAAAATAAACATAAATTCATGGCATTTGTAAGTAAAATCACCATGGAAACCAAAAACCATTGAAAGTAAAACCACCATGGAAACCAAACCAAAAACCATTGAAACTAAAAAACACCATTGAAAACAAAACAAAAACATTTCAAAACATTTTTTTGTTTTAATTTATGTTCTATTTATTTTTTTAAATTATTAATATTTTTTTTATGTCAACCCGTAGCATTTCAGAGCATAAATGCTACCGATTTTATTTTAAAATGTGTTTTGAAAAACAGGAATGCTTCCCGTTTTTTTTCAATCATTTGAGAACGCCAAGAAGATTGAAAACAAATAATCATATTAGGTTGCCAGTTTAACAAAAACCATTAATATTGAATATTTTTAATATTTATATTATAAAACTTTATTAATTTAAAAATAAAAAAAATAACTTTTTTTAATATTTAATTAATAATAATATTGATTCAAAATCTAAACATAAACCATAATAATGAAAATAATAATATTAATAATTTATTATTAATAACATTATATAAATACATATTTTTATATTTATACATATAATATCATAAAATACTTATATATAAAAAATAATATTGTAATGTTATTCTCACTTTTTAATAATATATACACATTTTCATTTTTAAAAACATGCTTACGTGTATAAAAATAGAATACACACTAAGTTGCCTTCCATTTCACTACACTAAATAATATTCAAAATATATAATTTTTCTTTTAATTTTTTAATAATATATATTATATAACATTTTAAAAATAAATTCAAATATTATGTAATTAAATTTAAATATGTTTACTAAATTCAATATTTATTAATATAATTATCTTTCAATATAAACTAATAATTTTATAAAATATTTTGTAATAACCTATATAATTAATAGTTATTGAAGCTTATCTTATAAAAACAACAATTTATAAATGAAAGGATGAATATAAATTATATATCAAATATGTACAATCACTAGTGTTGGAATGTAAATATTTAATTTTAAATTTGTTTCATTATGTGAAATGAGATGTATAACAGGCCTTACATATGACGTTCACCTCTAGATTCAAAGGTCTTTGCATGCATTATTTAGATTATACATACAAATGCAATAGCCTAAAATTCTCCATTAATTATCAATCCAAGTTCTTATGCGGTTTCCTCTATGCTATGTGTTATAATTTTGGAACAAATAGTGATATTGTTTAATTGTTTTCATGTCATTATATCTAGTTTGAATTTGTAAAATGGGTAATAATCTTGTTGTCCAATTACAACCACATGAATAGGTAGTCATTGCCAAATGATAAAAATATCTCAAGTTTGGTTGAATTTCAATTATAGTATAGTGTTTAATTTATTTCTCCTTAAAATTTGATTGTGTTTGTATATTTGTTTAGTCCTTGAGAGGTTAGTATATTTGTTTAGTCCTTAATTTCTTCCCGAACCATGGTCCAAAACCCATCCCTAGTGCACAAAACTTAATGTTTCCATCCATATCCAACTTTAAATGCAAACCTATCACTAGTAATCAAAACCTTAAAATGACATTAATTCCTACACATAGAGACTATGAATATTTTCAACAAGACATGTGTGTCGACCATATCTATTGGTCCTAGATTCCTAAAATCTTATTTTAGGGCCCAATGTAGAGGTCCATAGGTCCATGACTGCTCGACTAGTACTAACTTATGAGATTTATAGGTCCATGGTTGTTCATTCAAATTTATTATCGATTACGAGAAGCATTTCTAGATAATAAAACAATTCCTTTTGGTGGTAGATACATCATTCATTTGGGATACTTTGGTCAATTACCACATGTGAGTGATAACCCTATATATGCATACAACACAACTGATTTTTTTTATCACATAGTCCAACCCTCTCCCAATGATAAACACATAGGCTTACGATGAACATGTTACTAACCATTCCATGCATAGACACATTAACACTTCATGCCTTTACATAAGAAGAACTTGCATCATTATCTATAATCAACTAGGATCATCCTTACAATAGCAAGCAATAGGTTAGTGTGCATCATACCTTTACATAGGTTAGTATGGGTAAATTTAAAAGGTAGATTATCTAGACTCAAACATGTAGCGAGCCCCATTTGACTTACGCTTTATTCTATTTCCTCTCCATCTCATGCCTGTATGTTGTCGCAACAAGTGTTGAACAACTAAATTTGATGCCTAGGCCCATATGATGCTAGCGTTGCTAATAAAAATGATATCGAAATTGATATTGGAAATTGAAACTGGAATTGAAATGTAAATTTCAAAATGAAAATGAAAATGATATTGCTATTGGAAATTGATATTTAAACTGACCATTGCCATTCGGTGGTTATTTTCTAACACAATTTTCACACAACTAATGCTGTTCCATTGATTTTATTCGAAGTGTCACCAACCAATTCAAAATTGACACAGATTGCAATCATAATGAACTCTGCTTTATTAACTAATCCGAAATCATTAAGAAATTAAGATTCCAATCAAATTTAGTTAAAACTACAGTTTTTGACATTTACACTGATCAAATGAAGATTTCTAAAAAAAAGTTGAAACTAATGACAGAGTTCCTCCAGTGCCATGTTTTCATCACCACCACAATTTTCTAGTACAGTTCTCACTAAATCCACAGGAAATCCCATATCTACCAACCTTTGAACATTCCGTTCCATTATTCCAAGATCTGCCAGCCATGGCAAAAGTTCGAGTCCAGTAACGGGCGGTGCTTACAAATGCTTCGTTGTCGCTAAGGTATTGCCCTGCCACGACAGCATCCAGACGATCATTAGGCTCTGGCGCGGAAAGCAAGGCTTGCAAAGAAAGTAAGGTTGTATTCAATGTTAGTGCCGCACTCCAGTTATCTTTGAGAGTATCCAAGCATATTACACCATTTGCACTGCTGATATTAGGATGCCACACTTTGGTAATAAATTGCATTTTGGGGGGCGCAAACGGGTAGTTCTCAGGCACACGAATGTCAATTTGAAATGTGCCCTCTTCGTAAGGAGTACCCGCAGGGCCTCCAATAGACGCGCACAGGTGTAACGAATCATTGTCTTCGCACAACTTGATGGTTATCCCTGTTAGATGCTTAGTTTTCTGTATCTGATTTATCTCCTTCTGTACACGTCCAACACCCAACACCATTGTTCCCTGTTGAATGCAAACAGCTTTTAAAATCCTCGCCTTTAAACTTCAAGTTCTCCGGATACAGAGATTACTCAAGGCAATCTGAACAAGCACACGTCCGCTTTCTTCGAAAATGCTATCGGTGAGTGTTTAATTTCATGAAATACTAAACAATAGTTAAACCATAATTAACAATAGTTATTATTTTTAATTATTGACATTTGAAGGTTAAAATTAATTTTTAATAATATTAAACTATGTCACATTGGAACCTAACCTTTACAATGTTTGCAAGTGTAACGTATTAATTAAACATTAAAATTATTAATTCATTACAAACTATATTCTCAAGTGTATATACATTTAATATTAAAATTTGATATTATTGTTATTGACTTTTAATATTATTGAAGTCAAACTTTAGTGTTATTTTGATTTAGACTTTAATTATATTTATCATTAATAACAACAACAATAATAATAATTAAATCCATAAATTAGATTTACAACACCAATAACTATAATCGTAGTAATAATACCATACATATTTATAATAATTTGAACAATATTATTGACAACATTATTAATATTAAAAATTTTAATATTAATATTAAAAATAGTTTTCACATTTTTTATATTAGACTATTTATAACTTTGATCCTATTTATTAAATATTAAATTATGACATATTATCGATTCAATCTAAATTATTGTTTATTAAACATTACATGTTAAATAACATGTTTTTTAATTAAAACATTACTTTTTATAATATTAATCATTCTACAACAAGGGAAAAAGCTATGTGGCAGCTTAGTCCCTGCCAAAGGGAGTGGGCCACGTGCCACGTGCAGCTACCCACCCGCCACCGTCACCTACCCAGAAGAAAAAGCATAAGTGAGAAGGCTAGAGCACATGGAAGTGAAGGGTGAATGTTTCAAAGGTTGGAGCAGGTGTTAGGCTAGAGGGAAGTTTGAGCAAAACCATTGGCGCACTAAGTTGTAAGTCTCCGTCAAAGTAGTAAGACAACATCGCGATGCTTGAGCACAAATGTTGCAACAATAAGTCAAGATGTTTGATTTCAAGGTCTGTGAGGGAAGAGGCCGCTTCTTGTAAATAAATTCGCATTTAATTCAGAAAATTTGTGTTTGGAAGTTGTTGCTGCTACAACTTCTATACAACTCTCGTGTTCGTGCAGGAATAGTACCCCGCGACATGAAGGTGGAAAACATAATTCCTTGCTTGTCTATTCAGAACAATGAATTTCGCCTTCGAAACTCAAAACCAACAGAAAACCTAGAAGCCAGACTTTGGACAAATTTTTGTGTATTCAGAATCTAGAGGAATTGTCGCGCACGGAATCCGTATTTGATGTAGAAATTCAAAGGACCCTGTCTAAACTTGATGATGATAACTACGATGAAGAATAGGCTATTGCTTCTTCTTGTATTACTGTTGCTTCTTCTTGTACTGTTGCGGGTGTGACCCCTTCCTTATTTTTAGCTTCTTCGGATTTAGAAGAATATTCGACTGATCTGTTTCTTACCATGGTGAGCGAAGATTTACAAGCCAATTCTGGCGTTGCACGGCCGTCAGTCCGTACCAGTTCATGTTATCAATTATTAATTGTTGAATTTGAAGAGAAATTTTGGTCGTCGAGTGATTATGCTTCTGCCAATGGTTCCAATGGCCTGTCGGAGCTTCCGTTTAGTATAATTGATCTGGAAAGCCTAGAGTTTACAGAATCACGTCGTGGTAGTGAAGCGTTTTTGGACTATTTGCAGGTAACATTAGTTCAAGACATTTATGTTTTTGTTAATAAAATAAACATAAATTCATGGCATTTGTAAGTATTTTCCATTCGCTTGGACAAAGGAAATCAAGAAATAGCAAAACTTTATAAAATTACGACGAAAACAAAGCTTTATTTAAAGGAACATATAATTGTTGATATGCGCCTTACAATTGAAAAGTTTAACAGAGGTTATCCTACTGTATGTTACATTCAGGGCCACTTCCGTAGGTAAAAGTTAAGATAACCTCATAACCATATTTAATTCATTCCGTTGAATTTTCTTGAAAGGTTAAAGTTGAACCAAGCTTTGACTAAACCCTATGTATTTTCATGTGAGTGCCCTGTGAAAGGAGCTCATGAGGTACTTAAAGAGCTTCTATTTCAGCATACTTCATCTTATTCAACTCCACCTATTTTAATTCAAATTAATTTAAAGTAACTTCCTATGCGAGTGACCCCAACCATAGTCCATACTGCAGTGCCTTGGAAAGGTTGTAATTAACTTATCATTGCACTGTTTTGCAGGTCGAATTGACCATTACTTGAAAGAGTAGAAAAGCTTACCTTTTATATGCTTAAAAGCCCATTAAAAGATGCTTTTTTGAGCATGCCAGCAAAACCAATCCATTGGACTGATCCTGAATGGAATTCTAGCATCGTTGGTAAGGTAGACATAATTGAGAATACGATCTTACATATATTGGTAACCCGGTGCTTCTCAGCATGTTGTGTTATTGTAATCCGTTCTTGCTACCATGTTTTCGTTAGCAGCAGCCTGACCACGAGCTATATTTTTTATAGAAGTAAATCTAGATGTTATTGGTTGGCTAGAGTGGGGTGCAAATTGCAATCCTGTTGATTGATTCATCGAAAGGGTTTTCTTAGTCCTAGAATTCTGAGGCTCACAAATATTCTGGGAAATATGTTTTTATCCTTAAGCTAAGGAATCAGTAGTTCCCAGGTCTTCAGACTTGATACAAAAGAAAACATCTTTTTTTCTTTTAATCTTTGTAAAGAATGGAAGTAGGTAGAACTCATGTCATATATTAAGGTTTAACATAGTATCATCTGTGTGACTGATCTACTCTACTACAAATTGTCAATTGTAATCCTTTTGTATTCTCTTTATGCATTAATTTTTTACTATGAATCAAGTATTGATGTTTTGACTTGATCTACTTTTTTGGTATGCTTTTGCAATGGTGCATGTAAGAAAAGATTGGTCTGCTTTTTTATGTGCGAGTTCCTTTTTCCAAGAATCATCTTCAGAAGAGATGTTACCTCGACTTTGGTTTGGCTACTTATTGATATTATCATGGGTTGTCATCTCAAATGCAATTGACTGTTCCAACAGTTCTGCATTTCTTTCGTATTGCAAGCTTGTTGGAAGTTCAATTTTGCCGATAATTGCACCAATAAGAGGACATGGGCATGAACATGTTCCTACTACAACTTGTTCACCTAGTACTCTTCTCACGGCCGCTCCAACTGGGTCTCCTCTTCCATTTCCTATGAAGACTCATTCACATGCTTCATGCAGTTTAACCACAGCTTCTGAACATAAGAGAAAATGGTCAACACCTGCTTCTGATGTCTTACCACCCCTGCAGTGATATCTACTCATGTTCCTATTCTTGCATCTACAACATTAGAACCTATTTAATCATGAGGAAAACAATGTTCATTGTGTGGAGAAATTTGAGTGTGGGGATTCCACACCTTCAAGTGCTACTAATATGATATTTGTATACGACGAAGCTCGATGAGTTCAAACCCTTTGTATTTTGAGAGGCCCAATGAAATATTGGTTGAATCTAGCAACCAAGTGTTCGCATGTTCCTGCATTCCATCAGTGAACCAAATGTGTGTAAAGTCTTCTCCGAAGCTTGTAGATTCTCACAACGTGCTAGAAATGTATTATTATCATTGCATGAGAAAAATAGACTACATGAAAAGGGTTTATGGGAAAAGAATGTTGCGGCTACATTTAGAGCTCCACTATTGTCGATAATGGAACAATGGAAGAAGAACAAGGCGTTCCTCATGTGAGCAAAGATTTCTGGTTGGACTAATAGTACACAATGACAATTGCAAATTGAAAACAAGTGAAGTGTAAAAATGTGCCCTGCCAAACAGGGCAGGTGTAATTTTCTGCAATTTTCTAAATTGTTTTTAAACTACTAAAAATTTCAATCCTTGCGCATGCATTTACCTCAAATCCGGGTTGTCCTTAACCCTTGAGAAAATCAATTTTTTGTTTTCAAAAAATAACAAATGTATTTTCAATTTAAAAAAAAAAAGGTTAAATAGACTATCTTCTAAAACATTGTAAAAACATTAACGAGCATAACCAAAAAATTGACGATTAATACAGGTCAAAGAGCTATGAGTGTATATCCCTGCCTTGGCAGGGACTAATAATATTTATTATTATATATTTTAATAATATTAATCATTAATATAAATCATAAATTTTATATATATTATTAATCATCTTAAACTAATAATCATCATTAATAAATTTTCTTTTGTAAGCTAATAATCACACTAATTCATAAAGATAAAAGTACAAAATATACTAAGTTTACGGGCATCCCGTGGCAAGAAAACATCCCATTATGGTCATGCGCATACCTCACCCATAAGAGAAAACAACATGTTAATATAAGGAGTTATACATGTATGAATATGAGGATCAGTTTTTATCAAATATGTGAAGCATAAAACTAATAAAGAGACAAGATGCTTAGTGGCCTCGGCTCGCTTACAAGAAAGCTTAAAAAGAGGTGAAAACATAGCATAGGTGGAGCTGAGCATGACTGCGACGTGGAGGCTTTGAACGCGTCCTTGCTCTTAACAACTTCATAGTTGTTTGGTTTGTCGTTAGTGGTGTCGGTGGTTGATTCTCTAGTTCGACCTTGACTGCTGGTTCCTTTCCCTCATTATGAGCGTGAGAGTCGTCGAATCCTTCAAAGAGCTCATGTATGCCGTGGTTCGCAACGATGGTCTGGAGGAGAGGCGAAGGTATGCGATAATGAGGGTCACATCCGCACACCAGTTCACAAGTGCTTGGCCTCTATCCCTCAGCTCGAAGATACGCGCTTGACGATCTTCCTCTGCTTCGTTGAGATCATTTCGAAGAAGAAGCACAGCATCAATCATTCTGTCAAGATACCCAAGGAGACCGGAGTTGGATTTGTCCTGGTCCGGTTGATTGGTGCTGCCACCCCTCGTGCATTTGTGCCCATGCCGCGCCATGAAGAAGGTCGTTCCAGCAGTTTAATTATCTTAAATATGTGCGCCGGGCCATTGCCATTCCGTGGCTATTTTCTATCCCAATTTTCACACAACTAATGCTGTTCCATTGATTTTATTCGAAGTGTCACCAACCAATTCAAAATTGACACAGATTGCAATCATAGTGAACTCAGCTTTATTAACTAATCCGAAATCATTAAGAAATTAAGATTCCAATCAAATTTAGTTAAAACTACAGTTTTTTACATTTACACTGATCAAATGAAGATTTCTAAAAAAAATTGAAACTAATGACAGAGTTCCTCCAGTGCCATGTTTTCATCACCACCACAATTTTCTAATACAGTTCTCACTAAATCCACAGGAAATCCCATGTCTACCAACCTTTGAACCTTCTGTTCCATTATTCCAACATCTTCCCCCATGGCAAAAGTTCGAGTCCAGTAACGAGCGGTGCTTACAAATGCTTCGTTGTCGCTAAGGTATTGCCCAGCCACGACAGCATCCAGAGGATCATTAGGCTCTGGCGCGGAAAGCAAGGCTTGCAAAGAAAGTAAGGTTGTATTCAATGTTAGTGCTGCACTCCAGTTATCTTTGAGAGTATCCAAGCATATTGCACCATTTGCACTGCTGATATTAGGATGCCACACTTTGGTAATAAATTGCATTTTGGGCGGCGCAAACGGATAGTTCTCAGGCACACGAATGTTAATTTGAAATGTGCCCCCTTCGTAAGGAGTACCCGCAGGGCCTCCAATAGACGCGCACAGGTGTAACGAATTATTGTCTTCGCACAACTTGATGGTTATCCCTGTTAGATGCTTAGTTTTCTGTATCTGATTTATCTCCTTCTGTACACGTCCAACACCCAACACCATTGTTCCCTGTTGAATGCAAACAGCTTTTAAAATCCTCGCCTTTAAACTTCGAGTTCTCCGGATACAGAGATTACTCAAGGCAATCTGAACAAGCACACGTCCGCTTTCTTCGAAAATGCTATCGGTGAGTGTTTAATTTCATGAAATACTAAACAAATGTAGCGTACTTATATGGATCCTATTTAGGAACTTATTTCATACATGTCGGCTGGCTGAGATGAATTTGTTATTACATTTGTTATATGAATGTGTTATTATATTATATTATTTTATATTTAGTAAAAAAATTTATAACAAGATCAACAATTTTAATTTCCCTTGAACAGTTGTAGGAGAATATGTCAAGAAATATTATTGGTACAAGTTGTCATTGTTTAGATGTATTCAGCAATTAACCAAAGAGTAATTTGATCCATAAATCAAATTAAATGAAATGTTGATAATGGCTAAGATAATTTTGATAAATCATTAGTTACACAGTTTTAAAACTATATTTTTAAAAAGCATTCTACTCAGAATAACAATAATTGAATGTGCTTATCTGAATTCGAATATGTTCACTATTCCTGTGAACGCGTGTGGTCTCAATATCCCAAGAGAAATGAATAAAAGAGTTTTAAAATCCCCAGTCTCAATATCCCAAGATGAATGAACTTGTATGATATTAATTACCTCTAAGCTTACTACATGACAACATGCTTTAATCAAGATTGGTATATTTTTTGATGAGTTTTTATGGCGATTACCAAATAATTTATATATGTAACAATTAAAGGAGGAGTAAGCTCCCTGATTTTAACTCCTTCAGCAAAAACAGGACAAAGGGTTTGCAATAGCTAGTCAAGTGCAATAAGCATAAACACAACAATGAATTTGCAAACTGTCTCATACGCTCCATTTTATTTGCAATTTACTTTTCATGTTTCTCTGTATTTCATTATATGACAACTACATGTAATATAGCTTTAAGTAATGTAATATATCGTTTTCAAATTGAACAATAATTTCAGTAAGACCAGACAAAACAACTAATCAGAGAGTGTGTTTTGCAATACATTTTACATTATTGCCTTCCAAATTAAACCATATAAAATGACATTACTCACCACCAACCATGTAAGATTATAAAATTAATGAACAGTAATCTATGTCAAAAAGGTAACCATGTTCCATACTATGAGAATACAACACATTTAAGAGAGAATATACAATAATTATGGAAGTAAGGCTAATTCCATATCCAGCAAAGAGTCTAATGGGAGTGCATCCTTCACCACAGTATAATACAATTTACTATATTCGTTTTAGAACTATATTTCCAAAGAGAAAAAAATAATCGTAATTTCAATCTTGTCCAGTATCCTATTGATCCCCAACTAGAGGAGATCTATCCTCTTCTCCGACTAAAACTTCTAGGGTGGTAGCTTCCCATGTATGCTGACTGTGAAAATAGGGATGGAACACTCGGCGTGGAGCTGGAAGAATGTTGAGCGTGGAGGTTGGATGAGTGCTGAGCGTGGAGGTTGGATCAATGATGAGCATGGAGGTTGGAGAGGGATAGAGAGGAGATGGGTCTGCCATGAGAGAGAGAGATGGAGCTGGGGAGGTAGGAGTGTTGGGAGTGAGACGAGAGAGAGAGATATGGAGCTGCGTGGAGATGGGAGGCTGGAGCAGCATGGAGATGGGAGGCTGGAGCAGCGTGGATCATGGAGGATGGAGATGGCTGGATAATAGAGGATGGAGCTGCCTGGATAATGGAGTCTAGCAGCATGGATGATAAATGGAGTTGGCTGGGAGATGGAGTGTAGCAGCGTGCGTAATGGAGGATGGAGCTGCGTTGGAGATGGAGTTAGCAGCATGGGTAATGGAGGATGGAGCTGCATGGGAGATGGAGTTAACAGCGTGGGTAATGGAGGATGGAGGATGGAGCTGCAGGAAGCCAGCTATCAACATGAGAATGGGCAACGTTAAGGCATTGGCGAAGGAAGCCAACAGGCTGAGCGTGAAGGGAGAAGGTAGTTGGAAGAGTGGGCGCACAAGCAGCAAAATGAAGGAGTGAAGAGGTGCATGCAAATGGGAGCATGGAGTGAAGATCTGAGTGATGGCAGGTAGTGGAGGTGGCGAACATAGTGTTGAGCGTGAAGGTGGAGCCAAGGGGTGTCCCAATTTTTCCCTGTTTAGATCTCGAAGCCTCCCCTGCTTCCATCCATCATTATCCCATGGTTGTTTTTCATCCATCATAAGCCCATGAGATATAGTTTGAGGTCCATCCTCACTCACAAGATTTTGTGCAAGTTTTGGAGAGGATGTGCCCAAAAGAGGAGAGGAAATTCCTGCGGTGCCAATAGTTAGAGTTTGTCCATTGGGAGTCTCCTGAATACCCTGAGCACTTTAAGTATTTGAGACAGAATAATAGGAGAGGACTTCATATCAACATTCTCCATTAGGGTTGAAGGCATTGGAGGAGTTGAAGGGGAATGCTGAGGAACTTGAGAAGATTCATGAAAACTATGTGGTGTAGAGGAAGCCAATGATGTTGTATCATTAAACTGTTGATGTTGCTTTGTTGTTCATGATAAACTCCTACTTGAGCAAGCTGGTGATGTTTGATATTTGAGAGATGCTGGTTTGAATGTGGTAGTCATTTTTGCCTTGACTTCATATTTGCAGACCCTTGTTTTATTGGTACCAAAGAATACTGTGAGCTGAGCTGTTGTTGTTGAAAAACATTCTTGTTTGGTTGCTGAACCTAAGGTATTCGGGGATGGGGTGACTATTTCACGATCAAGCCAACTTGATGTTTACAAATCTTCGTTCTCTTCGTCATGTCAGGGTTGGTTCTATTTACATCGTTAGGCGTCCCTATCTCAACTTTTCCAACATTTAATCTTAGATTACGGATCAATGGCTATCTTTTCTTCCCCTTTTTCATCTAAAAACTATCTATGGTAGAAGTTTACTGAGATAAATCTCAGCGTTTTATAATGATCTATTTTTTTTTGTAAGTAAGACAGACAAAATTCTATTAAAAAGATAGAGTACAAAAATGATACAAAGAGCCCACCAAGGAGCTAAAAATACCAGAGGCACACCACGAAAGAGACTGGATGGCCAGCTCAAAATTTACAAATCCAGAATAAAAGATATATCAAATGTCCAAAGGGGCTCACAGAAAAAGCCAGCCCTGGAATAAAAAAGAGCTTAAGAAACCATTGAAAGTAACAATGAGGCCAATATGCACCGAAACTTGAGAGCCCAAAAGAAGAAGGGTATCCGTCCATATGTTCTCCAAAACCAGAAGCTTGTCTGCCACAAAAAGTGGCGAGCACTTACAGGGAGACCATGCCGCGCCTAGTCAGACCTCGACGTCTCATGCTCCTCACTTCTAGCAGCTGGCTGGAAATGAATGTTGAGGTCGTCCATAAGCACTTCCATGGTACAAGTGTTTTCCATCTTGTTCTGTTGCATTGCTTTCAGTCCCTCAATTATCTCTTTCATTTGCTTCACAGTGTTCTCCCAAGCTTGAATTTCTCAGGCTAGGAGGACTCTACACGTCCAATAAGGATTAGCAGCAATCTGGTAACCCAAATTGGTCTCAATATCCTCTTGCAGAGATATCTCCAGATGGTTAATCTGGCCTTCGGTGGTCACCGACGTTTCCTCAACATACAAATGCACCCAATCAAAATGCACGCGAGTGGAATCCTCCAGAGTACTAGCCTGGGTTCCAGAATTAGCCCGTGTGTGTCTTTCATGACTCCTAGGATTTATACCAAATCCCCGACGAATGGACAGATAGATGTGTGGAGCCATAATTTGCAAAAAGAAAGTACTAGAGGAAGAAGAAAATCCACCAGCAATGTTAAGCCAACTAAGGCGAAGGTGAACCCGAAACAACATAACCAAAAACTTCAAACTACAAACGATTTTAATGGTACATATTGGGCTTCCCTCGTCACCTTGCTTGAATTTATAATCCGTGACCCTGCATCTGGATATGGAATTCATACCAGACCATAAATTCCCATTAGTTCCAATAATTCCCTTTCTGTACCTACCAGAGAACTCGCATGCCCGAAACGCAATAATCCTACTGAACTGGCTGCTAATAATACCATCCCATCCGCAGAGAATGAGGCTGCCATCATCTCTGAATTGCATCCTGTTAGGGTAATAAAAATGAAACTTAACATGCGTGTCCTCGAGGAGTGTATAATGCAGAAGGGTAATGCACATGTGACAGGGCATACGCGTTAATGAAAGCCGTCTCTTAGCCGTATTAAATACCACCCCGGTGAATGACCGCCCCTTGGTACTTGGCTGCAGACGGAACTCGAAAGAATTGAGTGCATTAGGAGCATCAAGTGCGTATTTTGGGTTAGATACATTTTCAGTAAATTCTTAGTTTCTAATGCATTGAATTTCACTTGCAAGCTATAATATATACTTTTATTAACATTTGTGTTTTTGTGTGGATCGAAGGTGCCCCATCAGGGGGATAATATGATGATGAGGTCGCACGGATCACTCTCACTGATATCATTGCCTAGCGAGAGTGGGTGAACTAGTTTGTGTGTACATCGAGGGAAGATTCTCCCACACGCCGTTCTTTATCGATGATGTTATCAACAGTTGATGAGATGTTGGCCCTCTACAAGAGGGTGGGACCTCTCAGTGACATTTGGCGTCATTCATGCCATAGGAGGAGAGAGGGTATCATTGGGATCCACAAATGGGAGGATGTCAAAGTCGCAATAAGAGTGCATGACGTCGAGGGTACTTTCTTCGACATCCCACCTGACTGCGCTTCTGGTCAACCGCTTAGACTCAGGGAGTTTAATTTGGAGGCCGCTGCACCACATCTATATGATAGATTCGTGCGAGCGTGGGGCATCTTCCCCCACCATGACCAGGTCCCGTTGTACTTTGCAAAACATGTTTATGCAGAGTTTGTATTGGACATGCACCCAGATTACACCAGCACAAGGTCCACGTTCTCTGGAGCTGGTAGGGGACACTCCTACCAACATCCTGGAGCTCGGAGAGACCCTTCCTTCGCGCCACCCGCTCCGAGGTTCGTACCGCTTCTAGATAAGGCGGTGATCAGGTCAGGGGATGTGGCACAAGTATCCCAGCTTGCTGTAGAGGCTAGAGCTGACCTTGCAGACTCGTTGTTCACTGCCATGGGCAGTGTTGTTGTTGCTGTGCATGGAGTGGCATCTAGACAACCCCCTCCACCTACAGAGCCAGAGATAGAGTATGTCCCTACTGACATGCTCATGATTCTCGATGGCAAGGCCCTACTGAGTTATGCTGAGTTAGCCTGAGATGCATACTTTCGGTCATATCATAGATCCGTCGCTATAGGATAGGTATACTTTTGTACAATTATGTATATATGATCTTCATGTTACATCATATTATATGTCATAAATTGAATGGTTAATAATACTTAAGGGAGTTTTATTCTATTGCTCCATGCGGGGAAGCACATTCATGGATCAGCTCTTTGCAAGTGAGCCATAGGTTGGTCCATCCACTTGTCCCAACCCGTGGGCGGCAGTAGTCGAGGTAAGTTATAACTTATGTTATAATTTAATTTGAGTTTATTATTTCCCAGTTTAAATCATTTATGTTTTATTTTTTAATTTTCGAGATTTTATGTTTATATCTTAAGCTCAAATGAATTTCAAATTGTAAAGGGAAAAGGAAAGGGGGTAGATCGTGATGATGGACATTAGGATAGCGATGGTCCTCACTAGCAGGGTCGAGACATAGATTTGAGTTTTAATTTATGTTCCAATTCATGTTATTTAATCACATTTAGTAATTGATTTTTGTACTTTATGTTTCCATTTTTGAATTATAACTTAAATTATGTTAAGTAGTTTTAATTTTTAATAAATCTAACTTATTACATGCAATGGCATATCACACAGTCATCACTACAGGTGGGTGTCAATGCTGTAATGGATTTCACATATGATTGGGATGGAGTTCGAGTACATGGTCCTCATGAAGGGCCATCTAACCATATTCCTACCCAGATCATTGTGAACAATCATCAAGCATGATTAAACCATATTGAACCATGGTAACCCTTAGTTAATAACTTGCTCAAACATGGTCATCGATTGTTAAACATAATCAACCATGGAAAAACTTCTTTAGCCATATTGAATCAAGGCGAACAAAATTCAAATGTAATCTAGCTCAACCAACCTCAACTGTAATCTAACATGGTCAAACATGGCAAGACATGCCCCTCTTTTGGTCAACCATACTCAAATATAATCAACCAATATACATGTGTCAACAAGGTCAACCATTGTTAAACCATAATTAACAATAGTTATTATTTTTAATTATTGACATTTGAAGGCTAAAATTAATTTTTAATAATATTAAACTATGTCACATTGGAACCTAACCTTTACAATGTTTGCAATTGTAAAGTATTAATTAAACATTAAAATTATTAATTCATTACAAACTATATTCTCAAGTGTATATACATTTAATATTAAAATTTGATATTATTGTTATTGACTTTTAATATTATTGAAGTCAAACTTTAGTGTTATTTTCATTTAGACTTTAATTATATTTAATTATATTTATCATTAATAACAACAACAATAATAATAATTAAATCCATAAATTAGATTTACAACACCAATAACTATAATTGTAGTAATAATAACATTCATATTTATAATAATTTGAACAATATTATTGATAACATTATTAATACTAAAATTTTTAATATTAATATTAAAAATAGTTTTCACATTTTTTATATTAGAATATTTATAACTTTAATTTATCGTATTTATTAAATATTAAATTATGACATATTATCGATTCAGTCTAAATTATTGTTTATTAAACATTACATATTAAATAACATGTTTTTTAATTAAAACATTACTTTTTATAATATTAATCATTCTATAACAAGGGAAAACGTTGTGTGGTAGCTTAGTCACTGCCAAAGGGAGTGGGCCACGCGCCACCCGCAGCTACCCACCTGCCACCGGCAGCTACCCAGAAGAAAAAGCATAAGTGAGAAGGCTAGAGCACGTGGAAGAGAAGGGTGAATGTTTCAAAGGTTGGAACAGGTGTTAGGCTAGAGGGATGTTTGAGAAAAACCATCGGCGCACTAAGCTGTAAGTCTCCGTCAAAGTAGTAATACAATGTTGGGATGCTTGAGCACAAATGTTGCAACAATAAGTCAAGATGTTTGAGTTCAAGGTCTGTGAGGGAAGATGCCGCTTCTTGGAAATAAATTCGCGTTTAATTCCGAAAATTTGTGTTTGGATGTTGCTACTGCTATAACTTCTATACAACTCTCGTGTTCGTGCAGGAATAGTACCCCGCGACGTGAAGGTGGAAAACATAATTCCTTACTTGTCTATTCAGAACAACGAATTTCTCCTTCGAATCTCCAAACCAACAGAAAAACTTTAAGCCAGACTTTGGACAAAGTTTTGTGTATTCAGACTCTAGAGGAATTTTACGTGCACGGACTACGTATTTGATGTAGAAATTCAAAGGACTTTGTCTAAACTTGATGATGATAAATACAATGAAGAACACACTGTTGCTTCTTCTTGCATTGTTGTTGCTTCTTCTTGTATTTCCGTTGATGTGACCCCTTCCTTATTTTTAGCTTCTTCGGATTTAGAAGAATATGCGACTCATTTGTTTCTTACCGTGGTGAGAGAAGATTTACAAGCCAATTCTGGCGTTGTGCGGCCCTCAGTCCTTTCCAGTTCATGTTATCAATTATTAATTGCTGAATTTGAAGAGAAATTTTGGTCGTCGAGTGATTATGCTTCTGCCAATGGTTCCAATGGCTTGTCGGAGCTTCCGTTTAGTATAACTGATCTGGAAATCCTAGAGTTTACAGAATCGCGTCGGGTTAGTGAAGCGTTTATGGACTATTTGCAGGTAACATTAGTTCAAGACATTTATGTTTCTGTTAATAAAATAAACATAAATTCATGGCATTTGTAAGTATTTTCCATTCGCTTGGACAAAGGAAATCAAGAAATAGCAAAACTTTATAAAATTATGACAAAAACAAAGCTTTATTTAAAGGAACATATAATTGTTGATATGCGCCTTACAATTGAAAAGTTTAACAGAGGTTATCCTACTGTATCTAAGATTCAGGGCCACTTCCGTAGGTAAAAGTTAAGATAAGCTCGTAACCATATTTAATTCATTCCGTTGAATTTTCTTGAAAGGTTAAAGTTCAACCAAGCTTTGACCAAACCCTATGTATTTTCATTTTAATTCAAATTAATTTAAAGTAACTTCCTATGCGAATGACCCCAAGCCATAGTCCATACTGCAGTGCCTTGGAAAGGTTGTAATTAACTTATCGTTGCACTATTTTGCAGGTCGAATTGACCATTACTTGAAAGAGCAGAAAAGCTTACCTTTTATATGCTTAAAAGCCCATTAAAAGATGATTTTTTGAGCATGCCAACAAAACCAATCCATTGGAATGATCTTGAATTGAATTCTAGCATCGTTGGTAAGGTAGACATAATTGAGAATACGAGCTTACATATATTGGTAACCCGGTGCTTCTCAACATGTTGTGTTATTGTAATCCGTTCTTGCTACCATGTTTTCGTTAGCAGCAGCCTGACCACGAGCTATATTTTTTATAGAAGTAAAACTAGATGTTATTGGTTGGCCAGAGTGGGGTGCAAATTGCAATCATGGTGATTGATTCATCGAAAGGGTTTTCTTATTTCTAGAATTCTGAGGCTCACAAATATTTTGTGAAATATGTTTTTATCCTTAAGCTAAGGAATCATTAGTTCCTAGGTCTTCAGACTTGATACAAAAGAAAACATATTTTTTCTTTTAATCTTTGTAAAGAATGGAAATAGGTAGAACTCATGTCATATATTAAGGTTTAACATAGTACCATCTGTGTGACTGATCTACTCTACTACAAATCATCAATTGTAATCCTTTTGTGTTCTCTTTATGCATTAATTTTTTACTATGAATCAAGTATTGATGTTTTGACTTGATCTACTTTTTTGGTATGCTTTTGCAATGGTGCATGTAAGAAAAGATTGGTCTGATTTTTTATGTGCAAACTCCTTTTTCCAAGAATCATCTTCAGAAGAGATGTTACCTCGACTTTGGTTTGGCTACTTATTGATATTATCATGGGTTGCCATCTCAACTGCAATTGACTGTTCCAACAGTTCTTCATTTCTTTCGTATTCCAAGCCTGTTGGAAGTTCAATTTTGCAGATAATTGCACCAATAAGAGGACATGGGCATGAACATGTTCCTACTACAACTTGTTCACCTAGTACTCTTCTCACGGCTGCTCTAGCTGGGTCTCCTCTTCCATTTCCTATGAAGACTCATTCACATGCTTCATGTAGTTTAACCACAGCGTCTGAACATAAGAGAAAATGGTCAGCACCTGCTTCTGATGTCTTACCACCCGTGCACTGATATCTACTCCTATTCCTATTCTTACATCTACGACATTAGAACCTCTTTCTCCGTCCTTGTCTCCCCATATCCATGGTAAGAAGAATCTCTTGTTTCTGACTGGAAAAATATTTGAGGTATTTAATTGTTTTAACAATAATAGATAGTTTTATAATCAGATTGTCTTTTGATTAGCGATCCTCGTCAAAGTGTTTGATTGCAATCTGTTGGCAATACGTGCACTCAAGATAACTCCTGCTAGAATTTTAATTATGAGGAAAACAATGTTCATTCTGTGGATAAATTTGAGTGTGGGGATTCCACACCTTCCAGTGCTACTAATATGATATTTGTATATGATGAAGCTAGATGAGTTCAAACCCTTTGTATTTTGAGAGGCCCAATGAAATATTGGTTGAATCTAGCAACCAAGTATTCACATGTTCCTGCATTCCATCAGTCAACTAAACACGTGTAAAGTCTTCTCTGAAGCTTGTAGATTCTCACAGCGTGCTGGAGATGTATTATTATCGTTGCATGAGAAAAATAGACTACATGAAAAGGGTTTATGGGAAAAAAAGGTCACGGCTACATTGAGAGCTCCACTATTGTCAATCATGGAAGAATGGAAGAAGAACAAGGCGTTCCTTGTGTGAGCAGAGATTTCTGGTTGGACTAATAGTACATTGACAATTGCAAATTGAAAATAGGTGACGTGTGAAAATGTGCCCTGCCAAACAGGGCAGGTGTAATTTTCCGCAATTTTCTAAATTATTTTTAAACTACTAAAAATTTAAATCCTTGTGCAGGCATTTACCTCAAATCCGGGTTGTCCTTAACCCATGAGAAAATTAGATTTTTGTCTTAAAAAAAAAACAAATGTATTTTCAATTTTCAAAAAAATAAGTTAAATACACTATTTTCTAAAACATTGTAAAAACATTAACGAGCACAACCAAAAAATTGACGATTAATACAGGTCAAAGAGATTTGAGTGTATATCCCTACCTTGGCAGGGACTAATAATATTTATTATTATATGTTTTAATAATATTAATCATTAATATAAATCATAAATTTCATATATATTATTAATCATCTTAAGCTCATTATAATTATTACATTAATTATTAAACATTATATATTAAATAATATTAATTTTTCTATTACTTTTTATCAAAATATTAATTTTTATATTATTAATTATATTGTAATAATACTTATTATTATGTTTTAGTCATATTAATCATTAATACTTATTATCAAAAATTTCAAATTATTATATAAATAATAATAATTCTTGAAAATAATTATAATTAGCTTCAATATTTAATATGATTTTTTTTGTAAGCTAGTAATCATATTAATTCAAAAGGATAAAAGTGCAAAATATACAGAGTTTACGAGCCTCCCATAGCGAGAAAACATCCCATTATGCTCATGCGCATGCCTCACCCATAAGAGAAAACCACATGTTAATATAACGAGTTATACATGTATGAATATGAGGATCAGTTTTTATCAAAATTGTCAACCATAAAACTAAAAAAGAGACAAGATGCTTAGTGGCCTCGGCTCGCTTACAAGAAAGCTTAAAAAGAGGTGAAAACATAGCATAGGTGGACCTATGCATGACTGCGACGTCGAGGCTTTGAACACATGTAATGAAAGTTCTCCCCGGGTGAGTAGATCAACAGCTGCAATCTCCTCGCAGTGACGTCAAGCCACGTGATCCCAAACCTCGGCTAAGGAGCCAGCTTTTAAGGGAGAATGATCCATTACCCCCATGTTGGCCAACACGTCTTCCATTTTATTTCCATTACGTCGAACATGTAAAAACACAATGTCAGGAGAGGTTCACAGTATTTGGTGGAGCTGGTTTAACATGCACTCCCATCTCTAGTTGAGCGAGACCTTAGAGACTGCCACCCCTCTCTAGATGCGTCCCGCCATTGTTATCAAGATGTTGGAGTCCCCTTCAACTACCAGAGGTAACCATTGATTCAATAGAGCCCATCTGAGACCATTGACCATGCCTTCGAGTTGTGGAACATTATTTGTGGTTTCTCCCAAGTTACCCGAGAAAATGCCCATAATAGAGCCAGAGTTGTTCCTTACCGCTCCCCCGAAACCACCCGGGCTCGGATTACCTTTAGCAGCTCCATCAAAGTTCAGTTTCAGAGTTTTCGCTAGAGGAGTTCTCCAAGCATCAGGGCTCAAAGTTTTGGCTCTAGTTCCATTCCGCTCCGAAGGTGCTCGAGGTAAGATGAAAATACCCCAAGCATTCAAAATAATTATTTCAGTAGGATCAACAAATCCCTTATCAGGGTGTAAATTTCTAATGCAGATGGTTTCCTTAAGGTGCTTATAATGACCTATTAACCATCTGATTAACAATTTGATTAAATAATTAATATACAACATACTAACAGTTGACACATATGTGAAATTACAAACCACAAGTATAGTGCATAAGCTAAATGTAGTAAAAATATGCCAATATCCAGCACGTATTCGAGGATTTTGTAATTGCAATTGTCACCTATAATGATCCATGACCCACCATTACATTTTATATGTAACAGATGTCTAGAACGATTATGGGTGATTCCACGAAGGTGGTTCACCATTTTTGGCGCGTGAGAGCAAAAAAAAATGTTTTTCGGACCCTCAATCGCGGTATTTTCAAGCCCTCGATCGAGCATTTGCTCGATCGAGGGCTTGGTTAAACCCTCGATCAAGTTATTGCTCGATCGAGGGTTTGGGACAGAAAAAAAAAAAAAAAAGGTATGGCCTGGCCTGTCGGCCGGCCCTCTTCGACAGTGAAAGCGCAGGTGTGCCGACTACGATGTCTCCAAGCACCTCGACCGAGCGTTCGCTACCAGCACAGCACGTCCATGCGTCCACCTTCATCCGCCATGGCTTCAAATCCACAACGTAGGTGGATTTCAACCACATTTTGTTTGTTTTTCAAAAAAACTTAAATTTGTTATTTGTTTTCAAAAAAATCCCAATTTTGTTTTTTTTTGTTTTGTTCTTTCCTTTGAAAAAAAACATAAATTTGATTTGTTTTGTACGTAAAAATGGGTGTTTAAAACATAGATTTAATTTAGTTTTTATGAATTTGTGAATGTAACCATTGAAAAACGAAAACCAACATCGAAACCAAAAACCATTGAAAGTAAAACCACCATCGAAACCAAACCAAAAACCATTGAAACCAAAAAAAAAACCATTTGAAAACATTCTTTTGTTTTAAATTTATGTTCTATTTATTTTTTTAAATTATTAATATTTTTTTTTTGTCAACCGGTAGCATTTCACCGCTTAAATGCTACCAGTTTTATTTTAAAATGTGTTTTGACAAGTTGCCCGTTATTTTAAAATGTGTTTTGAGTATTTATAATATTTTTTAATATTTTTTAAATTGAATATTTTAAATATTTATATTATAAAACTTTATTAATTTAAAAATTAAAAGAATAATATTTTTTAACATTTAATTAATAATAATATTGATTCAAAAATCTAAACATAAACCATTATAAAATATTAATCAATATAACTACAATAAATTAAGGAGATTAATAATATTAATGAAATTAATAATTTATTATATTTTTAATATTTATTTATTTTTTGAAATTAAATATTTTTAATATTTATAATATAAGAGTTTATTAATTTAAAAATTAAAAGAATAATATTTTTTTAATATTTAATTTATAATAGTATTGATTCAAAATATAAACATAAATTATAATAAAATATTAATCAATATAACTACAATAAATTAATGACATTAATAATATTAATAATTTATTATTAATAACATTATATAAACACATATTTTTATATTTATGCACATAATATCATAAAATATTTATATATAAAAAATATTATTGTAATGTTACTCTCACTTTTTAATTAAAATACTTATATATAAAAACTAATTAATATTTAATCAGGCATTAAAAGGAATGTGTGTATTGAAAATACACACGTTTTGGAAAAAATAAAATGTAAAAAGTAATAAAATGTAAAAATTAATAGTATGAGGGAGATCTTGTAACGGATGTAACATGTAAGGTTTGTCCTTTTTCGGGCATTAATAAAATTTAATATAAAGTAAAAAATTATAATATGAGTGAGATCTTTTAATGATACATGTAACCTTTGTGATATTATTATCTGCCATAAACAAAAATGAATAATACAAACTAAAAAGTAATAAATATTATGTTGGCCGTACACAAAAAAGAAGTTAAAAAAATATTATAGCCGATATTATAGCGGATATGAAAAGTAGAAACATAATATTATACGCAATATAAAATAAAGAAGTAAACAAAAATGTAAAAAAAATATATTATAGCCGACATTAAAACTAGAAACATAAGAAGTAAAAACAATATTATAGCAAAACTAAAAACTAAAAACATAAAATGGCCGACACAATAATAGAAAAGAAAAGCAGCCATAATAATAGTTAGATTTGCTAACTAATAATTACATTTGATAACTAAATATAACTCCAAGCAAAAAGAGATTTGAATCTTGGTCTCTAGGTTAAGCCAAGCCCAATCACCTTACTACTTAGCAATAAATCACATAGAAATGGTGTTAAAAAAATGCCATATGAATAGTTAGATTTGATAACTAACTATAACTCCAAGAAAAATGGGTTTTGAACCTTGGTCTCCATGTTAACACAAGCCCAATCATCTTAATTCCTACCAATAGACCACACACAAATGTTGTTAAACAACAAAAGATGCATATATATTTCATTTGTTGCTTTGATTTTTGCAAAGCATTTTTTTTATTTTTTACATGTATGCATTGAATTTATCAATTTAATAAATAAAAAATTCTTTCATTAATTTCAGCAATGCATTGTTTTTTGTTATTTACATCTATACATTGAATTTATCAATTTAATAGAAAAACTATTCTGCAATGATTTCAACAAATTCGATTTTGGTGTTCTCTATTTCAAGGTATATCGTGGATCTTCATGATAGTATTGTAAATAATGAAGATATTGATTATCAAAGAAGAAAAATACGACAAATGTATAGAATAGAAAGATAAAAATAATCTTTGTAGCAAGATTTATGTGGTTGTTGACTTCAGGAGGTTTTGGAGAATCCATAGTATCCATGTTCTTTAGTCAACGTTTCAAATCCATAACAGAAAAATAAGCATCAAAACATACATAAGAACAAAGAAAACACGAGCGTGAACTAAAGAGATCGTGAAGAAGTGTTATTTGTGCGAAAGGATTCTCAAAAGCATGAATGTGAGATAATTTCAGGGTTATATAGGAATCAATATAACTACCAATGAATACGACATACTTGGATACATGGAATGTCATAACACTTTACTCATACTTATTACTTACATTATTATAATCCTCATAATTCTTTCTGTGTTTTCAAATTAAAGTGTTCCTTACAATGTTGAAAATTTTTATTGCATATTTTTCAGTGTAGATGTTATTCCGCGGAAGCATTGATTTCATTGTATGGACGCATAGATTTGAGTGTATGGATGCATTGATTTCAGTGAATGGGGCCATTGATTTAAGTGAATGGATGCATAGATTTCAATGTATGGACGCATTGATTTCAGTGAATGGACGCATAGATTTCAGTGTATGGGGTTTTTTATTCCATATTTTTCAGTGTAGATGTTATTTTGTAGACGCATTGATTTCAGTGTAAGGACACATAGATTTCAGTTTATGGATGGATTGATTTCAGTGTATGGACGCATTGATTTCAGTGATAACAAAAGAACGAGAAAAAGACTTGAAACAAAAAGCAGAAGAACACAAAGAATTTCGAAAAAGGAAGTTGGAGGAAATGATAGTACAAGAACTAGAAGAACGAAGAAAATGAAACACAAATCAACAAAAAGAATATCGAAAAAGAAAGTTAGACGAATTGACAGTAGAACAATGAGAGGAACGAAGAAAACGAAACGATGATTGACAAAGAGTGTATCGAGAGAGAAGTTGAAGCAGTTGGAAGAACAAAGAAATCAAGTTGCAGAACAACAAATAAATCAAAATGTATGAAATTGCGAAATGTCGGCAGAAGAAGGAGAAGAACGAACAAAACAAAATGCAGATCAACAAAAAGAAAATCGAAAAAAGAAGTTAGGTGAATTGACAGCAGAAGAACAAGAAGAACAAAGAAAACGAAACATTGATCGACAAAGAGCGTATTGAGAGAGAAAGTTGAAGCAATTGGAAGAACAAAAAAATTAGTTTGCAAAATAACAAATAAATCAAAATGTATGAAATGGCGGTAGAAGAACAAACAAAACAAAACGCATATCAACAAAAAGAGAATCGAAAAAAAAAGTTAGGCGAATTGTCTCTATTTTCCAGTTTAACAATTTACTCAATCCTTAATAGTTATTACTTACATTATGATAATCCTCATAAATGTATCTGTGTTTTCAACTTTACCTGTTCCTTACAATGCTGATCAAACTCCAGTTTTGTGTCACTCCCACAATTGAAACTAGCCTAGATCCAAATCCTAAGCTCTATCAAGTGCCCAGAGGGATCAAATCTCCCGAGGTGCAAACCTCTCCTTGAAAAGCTCTTTCAGTGCAATACCTAAGAAGAGGTTTTCACCTCGGGAGATTTGATCCCTCTAGGCACTTGATAGAGCCTACGATTTGGATCTAGGCTGGTAATATATACAAGTTTTCATTTTAAAAAACAAGCTTAAGTGTATAAAAATAGAAAACACAGTAAGTTTCCTTCCATTTCACTACACTAAATAATATTCAACATATATATATATATATATATATATATATATATATATATATATATATAATTTTTAATAATATATATTATATAACATTTTAAAAATAAATTTAAATATTATGTAATTAAATTTAATAATGTTTATTAAATTCAATATTTATTAATATAATTATATTTTAATATAAACTAATAATTTTATAAAATATTTTGCAATAACCTATATAATTAATAGTTATTGAAGCTTATCTTATAAAAACAACAATTTATAGATGAAAGAATGAATATAAATTATATATCAAATATGTACAATCACTAGTGTTGAAATGTAAATATTTAATTTTAAATTTGTTTCATTATGTGAAATGACATGTATAATAGGCCTTACATATGACATTCACCTCTGGATTATACATACAAATTTAATAGCTTAAAATTCTCTATTAATTATCAATCCAAGTTCTTATGTGGTTTCCTCTATGCTATGTGTTATAATTTTGGAACTAAGAGTGATATTGTTTAATTGTTTTCATGTCTTTATATCTAGTTTGAATTCGTAAAATGGGTAATAATCTTGTTGTGCAATTACAACCACATGAATAGGTAGTGATTGCCAAATGATAAAAATATCTCAAGTTTCGTTGAATTTCTATTATAGTATAATGTTAAATTTATTTCTCCTTAAAATTTGATTGTGTTTGTATATTTGTTTAGTCATAGAGAGGTTAGTATATTTGTTTAGTCCTTAATTTCTTCCTGAACCATGGTCCAAAACCCATCCCTAGTGCACAAAATTGAATGTTTCCATCCATATCCAACTTTAAATGTAAACCTATCACTAGTAATCAAAACCTTAAAATGACATTAATTCCTACACATAGAGACTATAAATATTTTCAACAAGACATGTTTGTCGACCATATCTATTGGTCCAAAATTCCTAAAATCTTATTTTAGGGCCCAATGTAGAGGTCCATAGGTCCATGATTGCTCGACTAGTACTAACTTATGAGAATTATAGGTCCATGGTTGTTCATTAAAATTGATTATCGATTACGAGAAGCATTTCCAAATAATCAAACAATTCCTTTTGGTGGTAGATACATCATTCATTTGGGATACGTTGGTCAATTACCTCATTTGAGTGATAACCCTATATATGCATGCAACACAACTGATTTTTTATATCACATAGTCCAACCCTCTCCCAATGATACACACATAGGATTATGATGAACATGTTACCAACCATTCCATGCATAGACACATTAACACTTCATGCATTTACATAAGAAGAACTTGCATCATTATCTATAATCAACTAGGATCATCATTAGAATATGAGGCAATAGGTTAGTATGCATCATACCTTTACATAGGTTATTATGGTTCAATCTAAAAGGTAGATTATCGAGACTCAAACATGTAGCGAGCCCTAGTTGACTTACGCTTGATTCCATTTCCCCTCCATCCTATAACTGTATGTTGTAGCAACAAGTGTTGAACAATTAAATTTGATGCCTAGACCCATATGATGCTAGCATTGCTAATAAAAATGATATCAAAATTGAAATTGGAAATTGAAATTGGAATTGAAATGTAAATTTGAAATTGAAAATGAAAATGATATTGATATTGATATTGGAAATTGATATTTAAACTGAATTTAAATTTTGAAATGAAATTCAAATTGAAAATCGAAAATTGAAATTGAAATGAGAAATGAAAATTGAGAATTGGAAATGTAATTAAAATTGAAATCGAAATTGAAACTTGGAATTTAGAATTGAAACTTCGAATTTGAAATTGAAATTTGAATTTGAATTGTGAAATTTGAAATAGAGTTTGAAATTTCAATTGAATTTGGATTTGAAATGCGAAATTTGAAATAGAATTTGAAATTTGAATTTGAATTTTAAGTGTGAAATTTGAAAGCGAATTAGAATTAGAACCTGAAATGTGATGCAAAGAGCTCCGAAGAGAGATCTTCATTGCTTCGTGCTCTATGACGCAAGAGAGGATCTAACATCGCCCAAGAGGGCGGTCATCGACAACGCTCCCATTCACTGAGTGCGGCCACACCGGGTTCTGCTGTCGCTGGTGGCAGCAACAGGAGAGCTAGTGTGTCAGTTCATCTCAACAACATACATGGTGATCCCTAGGTGGGGGATGGGCGACCAGAATCGAGTGCATCACGGGCATCAAGTGCATATTTTGGGTTAGATACATTTTCAGTAAATTTTTAGTATATAATGCATTGAATTTCAGTTGCAAGTTATAATATATCTTTTTAGTAACATTTGTGTTTTGGTTTGGATCACAGGTGCCCCATCAGGGGGATCATATGATGATGAGGTCGCACGGATCACTCTCGTTGATATCATTTCCCAGTGAGAGTGGGTGAACTCGTGTGTGTGTACATTGAGGGAGGATTCTCCCACACAACGTTCTTTATCCATGATGTTATCAGCAGTTGATGAGATGTTGGCCCTCTACAAGTGGGTGCGACCTCTCAGTGACATTTGGTGTCATTCATGCCATAGGAGGAGACAGGGTGCCATTGGGATCCACAAATGGGAGGACGTCAAAGTCGCAATAAGAGGGCATGACGTCAAGGGTACTTTGTTCGACATCCCACCTGACCGCCCTTCCTATCAACCGCTTAGACTCAGGGATTTTAAGTTGGAGGTTGCTGCACCACATCTATATGATAGATTCGCGTGAGCATGGGGCATGTTCCCCCACCATGACTAGGTCCCATTGTACTTTGCAAAACATGTTTATGGAGAGTTTGTTTTGGACATGCACCCAGATTACACCAGCACATTGTCCACATTCTATGGGATGGGTAGGGGACGCTCCTACCAATGTCCTGGAGCTCGGAGAGACCCTGCCTTCGTGCCACCCGCTACGAGGTTGGTACCGCTTCCAGATAGGGTGGTGATCAGGTCGGGGGATGTGGCGCAATCATCCTAGCTTGCTGCAGAGGCTAGAGCTGACCTTGCAGACTCGTTGTTCACTGCCATGGACAGTGTTGTTGTTGCTGCGCATGGAGAGGCATCTAGACCACCCCCTCCACCTACAGAGCCAGTGATAGAGTATGTCCCTAGTGACATGCTCATGATTCTCGATGGCGAGGCCGTGCTGATGTATGCTGAGTTAGCCTGAGATGCATACTTTCGGTCATATCGTAGATCCATCGCTACAAGACATGTGTACTTTTGTATAATTATGTATATATGTTCTTCATGTTACATCATATTATATGTCGTAACTTGAATGGTTAATAATACTTAAGGGAGTTGTATTCTATTGCTCCATGCAGGGAAGCACATTCATGGATACGCTCTTTACCAGTGAGCCATCGGTTTGTCCATCCGCTTGTCCTACCCAGATCATTGTGAACCATCATCAAGCATGATTAAACCATATTGAACCATGGTCACCCTTAGTCAATAACTTGATCAAACATGGTTATCGATTGTTAAACATAATCAACCATGGAAAAACTTCTTTATCCATATTGAATCAAGGCAAACAAAATTCAAATGTATTCTGGCTCAACCAACCTCAATTGTACTCTAACATGGTCAAACATGGAAAGACATGACCCTCTTTTGGTCAACCACACTCAACTATAATCAACCAATATATGTGTGTCAACATGGTCAACCATTGTTAAACCATAATTAACAATAGTTATTATTTTTAATTATTGACATTTGAAGGTTAAAATTAATTTTTAATAATATTAAATTATGTCCCATTGGAACCTAACCTTTACAATGTTTGCAATTGTAACGTATTAATTAAACATTAAAATTATTAATTCATTACAAACTATATTCTCAAGTGTATATACATTTAATATTAAAATTTGATGTTATTGTTATTGAATTTTAATATTATTGATGTCAAACTTTAGTGTTATTTTCACTTAGACTTTAATTATATTTAATTATATTTATCATTAATAACAACAATAATAATAATAATTAAATCCATAAATTAGATTTACAACACCAATAACTATAATTGTACGAAGAATAACATTCATATTTATAATAATTTGAACAATATTATTGACAACATTATTAATATTAAAATTTTTAATATTAATATTAAAAATAGTTTTCACATTTTTTATATTAAAATATTTATAACTTTAATTTATCCTATTTATTAAATATTACATTATGACATATTATCGATTCAATCTAAATTATTGTTTATTAAACATTATATATTTAATAACATGTTTTTTAATTAAAACATTACTTTCTAGAATATTAATCATTCTACAACAAGGGAAAAAGCTGCGTGGTAGCTTAGTCCCTGCCAAAGGGAGTGGGCCATGCGCCACCCACAGCTATCCATCAACCACCGACAGCTACCGAGAAGAAAAATCATAAGGGAGAAGGCTAGAGCACATGGAAGAGAAGGGTGAACGTTTCAAAGGTTGGTGCAGGTGTTAGGCTAGAGGAACGTTTGAGCAAAACCATCGGCGCACTAAGCTGTAAGTCTCTGTCAAAGTAGTAAGGAAATGTCGGGACGCTTGAGCACAAATGTTGCAACAATAAGTCAAGATGTCTGAGTTCAAGGTCTGCGAGGGAAGAGGTCGCTTCTTGGAAATAAATTCGTGTCTAATTCCGAAAATTTTTGTTTCGAAGTTTCTGCTGCTACAACTTCTATAAAACTCTCTTGTTCGTGCTAGAATAGTACCATGCGATGTGAAGGTGGAAAAGATAATTCCTTACTTGTCTATTCAGAAAAACGAATTTCGCCTTCGAGTCTCCAAACGAACAGAAAACCTCGAAGCCAGACTTTGGACAAAGTTTTGTGTATTCAGACACTAGAGGAATTGTCGCGCGCGGACTCCGTATTTGATGTAGAAATTCAAACAACCCTGTCTAAACTTGATGATCATAACTATGATTACCTTTTATATGCTTAAAATCCCATTAAAAGATGTTTTTTTGAGCATGCCAGCAAAACCAATCCATTGGACAAATCTTGAATTGAATTCTGGCATCGTTGGTAAGGTAGACATAATTGAGAATACGAGCTTACGTATATTGGTAACCTCGTGCTTCTCAGCATGTTGTGTTCTTGGAATCCGTTCTTGCTACCATGTTTTCGTTAGTAGCAGCCTCGCAACGAGCTATATTTTTTATAGAAGTAAATCTAGATGTTATTGGTTGGCTAGAGCGGGGTGCAAATTGCAATCATGGTGATTGATTCATAGGGTTTTCTTAGTCCTAGAATTCAGAGGCTCACAAAGATTTTGGGAAATATGTTTTTATCCTTAAGCTAAGGAATCATTAGTTCCTAGGTATTCGGGCTTGATACAAAAGAAAACATGTTTTTTCCTTTAATCTTTGTAGAGAATGGAAGTAGGCATAACTCATGTCATATATTAAGGTTTAACATAGTACCATCTGTGTGACTGATCTACTCTACTACAAATCGTCAATTGTAATCCTTTTGTGTTCTCTTTATGCATTAATTTTCTACTATGAATCAAGTATTGATGTTTTGACTTGATCTACTTTTTTGGTATGCTTTTGCAATGGTGCATGTAAGAAAAGATTGGTCTGCTTTTTTATGTGCAAGCTCCTTTTTCCAAGAATCATCTTCAGAAGAGATGTTACCTCGACTTTGGTTTGGCTACTTATTGATATTATCATGGGCTGCCATCTCAAATGCAATTCACTATTCCAACTGTTCTGCATTTCTTTCGTATTGCAAGCCTGTTGGAAGTTCAATTTTGCCGATAATTGCACCAATAAGAGGACATGGGCATGAACATGTTTCTACTACAACTTGTTCACCTAGTACTCTTCTCACGGCTGCTCTAGCTCGGTCTCCTCTTCCATTTCCTATGAAGAATCATTCACATGCTTCACGTAGTTTAAACACAGCCTCTGAACATAAGATGATTAAGTCAAAACATCTCCAAACCAACAGAAAACCTAGAAGCCAGACTAGAGGGAAGTTTGAGCAAAAACATCGGCGCACTAAGCTGTAAGTCTCCGTCAAAGTAGTAAGAAAATGTCGAGATGCTTGAGCACAAATGTTGCAACAATAAGTAAAGATGTCAAATTTCAAGGTCTGTGAGGGAAGATGCCGCTTCCTGGAAATAAATTCGCGTTTAATTCCGAAAATATGTGTTTGGAAGCTGCTGCTGCTACAACTTCTATACAACTCTCGTGTTCGTGCAGGAATAGTACCCCGCGACATGAAGGTGGAAAACATAATTCCTTACTTGTCTATTCAGAACAACCAATTTATCCTTCGAATATCCAAATTAACAGAAAACCTGGAAGCCAAACTTTGGACAAAGTTTTGTGTATTCAGACTCTAGAGGAATTGTCGCGCACGGACTCTGTATTTGATGTAGAAATTCAAACAACCCTGTCTAAACTTGATGATGATAACTATGATGAAGAATAGGCTGTTGCTTCTTCTTGTATTGCTGTTGCTTCTTCTTGTATTGCCGCAGATGTGACCCCTTCCTTATTTTTAGCTTCTTCCGATTTAGAAGAATATTCAACTGATTTGTTTCTTACCATGGTGAGGGAAGATTTACAAGCTGATTTTGGTGTTGTGTAGCCCTCAGTCCTTTCGAGTTCCTATTATCAATTATTAATTGCTGAATTTGAAGAGAAATTTTGGTGGTCGAGTGACTATGCTTCTACCAATGGTTCCAATGGCCTGTCTAAGCTTCTGGTTAGTATAACTGATCTGGAAAGCCTAGAATTTACAGAATCACTTTGTGGTAATGAAGCATTTTTGGACTATTTGCAGGTAACATTAGTTCAATACATTTATGTTTCTGTTAATAAAATAAACATAAATTCATGGCATTTGTAAATATTTTCCATTCGCTTGGACAAAGGAAATCAAGAAATAGAAAAGCTTTATAAAATTACGACGAAAACAAAGCTTTATTTAAAGGAACATATAATTGTTGATATGCGCCTTACAATTGAAAAGTTTAACATAGGTTATCCTATTGTATGTTAGATTCAGGGCCACTTCCGTAGGTAAAAGTTAAGATAAGCTCGTAACCATATTTAATTCATTCCGTTGAATTTTCTTGAAAGGTTAAAGCTCAACCAAGCTTTGACTAAACCCTATGTATTTTCATTTCAGTGCCCTCTCAAAGGAGCTCATGAGGTACTTAAAGAACTTCTATTTCAGCATACTTCAACTTATTCAGCTCCACCTATTTTAATTCAAATTAATTTAAAGTAACTGCCTATGCAAATGACCCCAAGCCATAGTCCATACGACAGTGCCTTGGAAAGTTTGTAATTAACTTATCGTTGCACTGTTTTGCAGGTTGAATTGACCATTACTTTAAAGAGGAGAAAAGCTTACCTTTTATATGCTTAAAATCCCATTAAAAGATGATTTTTTGAGCATGCCAACAAAACCAATCCATTGGACTGATCTTGAATGGAATTCTGGCATCGTTGGTAAGGTAGACATAATTGAGAATACGAGCTTACGTATATTGGTAAGCCGGTGCTTCTCAGCATGTTGTGTTATTGGAATCCGTTCTTGCTACCATGTTTTCGTTAGTAGCACCCTCACCACGAGCTATATTTTTTATAGAAGTAAATCTAGATGTTATTGGTTGGCCAGAGCGGGGTACAAATTGCAATCCTGGTGATTGATTCATCAAAAGGGTTTTCTTAGTCCTAGAATTCTGAGGCTCACAAAGATTTTGGGAAATATGCTTTTATCCTTAAGCTAAGGAATCATTAGTTACTAGGTCTTCAGGCTTGATACAAAAGAAAACATGTTTTTTTCTTTAATCTTTGTAAAGAATGGAAGTAGGCAGAACTCATTTCATATATTAAGGTTTAACATAGTACCATCTGTGTGACTGATCTACTCTACTACAAATTGTCAATTGTAATCCTTTTGTGTTATCTTTATGCATTAATTTTTTACTATGAATCAAGTATTGATGTTTTGACTTGATCTACTTTTTTGGTATGCTTTTGCAATGGTGCATCTAAGAAAAGATTGGTCTGCTTTTTTATGCGCAAGCTCCTTTTTCCAAGAATCATCTTCAGAAGAGATGTTACATCGACTTTGGTTTAGCTACTTATTGATATTATCATGGGTTTCCATCTCAAATGCAATTGACTGTTCCAACAGTTCTGCATTTCTTTCATATTCCAAGCCTGTTGGAACTTCAATTTTCCCGATGGTTGCACCAATTAAAGGACGTGGGAATGAACATGTTCCTACTACAACTTGTTCACCTAGTACTCTTTTCACGGCCGCTCCAGCTAGGTCTCCTCTTCCATTGCCTATGAAGACTCATTCACATGCTTCACGCAGTTTAACCATAGCCTCTGAACATAAGAGAAAATTGTCAGCACCTGCTTCTGATGTCCTACCGCCCCTGCACTGATATATACTCCTATTCCTATTCTTACGTCTACAACATTAGAACCTCTTTCTCCATCCTTGTCTCCCCATATCCATGGTAAGAAGAATCTCTTGTTTATGACTGGAAAAATATTTGAGATATTTAATTATTTTAACAATAATGGATAGTTTTATAATCAGATTGTCTTCTGATTAATGATCCTGGTCAAACTGTTTGATTGCAATCTGTTGGCAATACATGCACTCAAGATAACTCCTGCTAGCATTTTAATTATGAGGAAAACAATGTTCATTCTATGGAGAAATTTGAGTGTGGGGATTCCACACCTTCAAGTGCTACTAATATGATATTTGTATATGACGAAGCTCGATGAGTTCAAACCCTTTGTATTTTTAGAGGCCCAATGAAATATTGGTTGAATCTAACAGCCAAGTGTTCACATGTTCTTGCATTACATCAGTCAACCAAACATGTGTAAAGTATTCTCCGAAGCTTGCAGATTCTCACAGTGTGCTGGAAATGTATTATTATTGTTGCATGAGAAAAATAGACTACGTGGAAGGGTTTATGGGAAAAGAAGGTCGCGGTTGCATTGAGAGCTCCACTATTGTTGATCATGGAAAAATGGAAGAAGAACAAGGCGTTCCTCATGTGAGCAGAGATTTCTAGTTGGACTAACAATACACATTGACAATTGCAAATTGAAAACATATGACGTGTAAAAATGTGCCCTGCAAAACAAGGCAGGTGTAATTTTCTGCAATTTTCTAAATTATTTTTAAATTACTAAAAATTTCAATACTCCTGCATGCATTTACCTCAAATCCAGGCTGTCCTTAACCCATGAGAAAATCATGTTATTTAGTCACATTTAGTAATTGATTTTTGTACTTTATGTTTCAATTTTTGAATTATAACTTAAATTATGTTAAGTAGTTTTAATTTTTAATAAATCTAACTTATTACATGCAATGGCATATTACACAGTCATCGCTACAGGTTGGTGTCAATGCTGCAATGGATTTCACATATGATTGGGATGGAGCTCGAGTACATGGTCCTGATGAAGGGCCATCTACCCATATTCCTACCCAGATCATTGTGAACAATCATCAAGCATGATTAAACCATATTGAACCATGGTCACCCTTAGTCAATAACTTGCTCAAACATGGTTATTGATTGTTAAACATAATCAACCATGGAAAAACTTCTTTAGCCATATTGAATCAAGGCAAACAAAATTCAAATGTAATCTAGCTCAACCAACCTCAATTGTAATCTAACGAGGTCAAACATGGCAAGACATGCCCCTCTTTTGGTCAACCATACTCAACTATAATCAATCAATATATGTGTGTCAACATGGTCAACCATTGTTAAACCATAATTAACAATAGTTATTATTTTTAATTATTGACATTTGAAGGCTAAAATTAATTTTTAATAATATTAAATTATGTCACATTGGAACCTAACCTTTACAATGTTTGCAATTGTAACGTATTAATTAAACATTAAAATTATTAATTCATTACAAACTATATTCTCAAGTGTATATACATTTAATATTAAAATGTGATATTATTGTTATTGACTTTTAATATTATTGAAGTCAAACTTTAGTGTTATTTTCATTTAGACTTTAATTATATTTATCATTAATAACAACAACAATAATAATAATTAAATCCATAAATTAGATTTACAACACCAATAACTATAATTGTAGTAATAATAACATTCATTTTTATAATAATTTGAACAATATTATTGACAACATTATTAATATTAAAAATTTTAATATTAATATTAAAAATAGTTTTCACATTTTTTACATTAGAATATTTATAACTTTAATCTATCCTATTTATTAAATATTAAATTATGACATATTATCGATTCAATCTAAATTATTGTTTATTAAACATTACATGTTAAATAACATGTTTTTTAATTAAAACATTACTTTTTATAATATTAATCATTCTACAACAAGGGAAAAAGCTATGTGGCAGCTTAGTCCCTACCAAAGGAAGTGGGCCACGCGCCACCCGCAGCTACCCACCCGCCACCGGCAGCTACCCACCCGCCACCGGCAGCTACCCACCCGCCACCGGAAGCTACCCAGAAGAAAAAGCATATGTGAGATGGCTAGAGCACATGGAAGAGAAGGGTGAACGTTTCAAAGGTTGGAGCAGGTGTTAGGCTAGAGGGAAGTTTGAGCAAAACTATTGGCGTACTAAGTTGTAAGTCTCCGTCAAAGTAGTAAGACAACATCGCGATGCTTGAGCACAAAGGTTGCAACAATAAGTCAAGATGTCCGAGTTTAAGGTCTGTGAGGGAAGAGGCCGCATCTTGGAAATAAATTCGCATTTAATTCCGAAAATTTGTGTTTGGAAGTTGCTGCTGCTACAACTTCTATACAACTCTCGTGTTCGTGTAGGAATAGTACCCCGCGACGTGAAGGTGGAAAACATAATTCCTTGCTTGTCTATTCAGAACAATAAATTTCGCCTTTGAAACTCAAAACCAACAGAAAACCTGGAAGCCAGACTTTGGAAAAAGTTTTGTGTATTCAGAGTCTAGAGGAATTGTCGCGCATGGAATCCGTATTTGATGTAGAAATTCAAAGGACCCTGTCTAAACTTGATGATGATAACTACGATGAAGAATAGGCTATTGCTTCTTCTTGTATTGCTCTTGCTTCTTCCTCTACTGCTGCGGATGTGACCCCTTCCTTATTTTTAGCTTCTTCGGATTTAGAAGAATATTTGACTAATCTATTTCTTACCATGGTGAGCGAAGATTTACAAGCCAATTCTGGCGTTGTGCGGCCGTCAGTCTGTACCAGTTCATGTTATCAATTATTAATTGTTGAATTTGAAGAGAAATTTTGGTCGTCGAGTGATTATGCTTCTGCCAATGGTTCCAATGGCCTGTCGGAGCTTCCGTTTAGTATAACTGATCTGGAAAGCCTAGAGTTTACAGAATCATGTCGTGGTAGTAAAGCGTTTTTGGACTATTTGCAGGTAACATTAGTTCAAGACATTTATGTTTCTGTTAATAAAATAAACATAAATTCATGGCATTTGTAATTATTTCCATTCGCTTGGACAAAGGAAATAAGGAAATGGAAAAACTTTATAAAATTACGACGAAAACAAAGCTTTATTTAAAGGAACATATAATTGTTGATATGTGCCTTACAATTGAAAAGTTTAATAGAGGTTATCCTATTGTATGTTAGATTCAGGGCCACTTCCGTAGGTAAAAGTTAAGATAAGCTCGTAACCATATTTAATTCATTCCGTTGAATTTTCTTGAAAGGCTAAAGTTCAACCAAGCTTTGACTAAACCCTATGTATTTTCATTTAAGTGCCCTGTGAAAGGAGCTCATGAGGTACTTAAAGAGCTTCTATTTCAGCATACTTCAACTTATTCAACTCCACCTATTTTAATTCAAATTAATTTAAAGTAACTTCCTATGCGAATGACCCCAACCATAGTCCATACTGCAGTGCCTTGGAAAGGTTGTAATTAACTTATCGTTGCACTGTTTTGTAGGTCAAATTGACCATTACTTGAAAGAGCAGAAAAACTTACCTTTTATATGCTTAAAAGCACATTAAAAGCTGCTTTTTTGAGCATGCCAGTAAAACCAATCCATTGGATTGATCTTGAATGGAATTCTAGCATCGTTGGTAAGGTTGACATAATTGAGAATACGAGCTTACATATATTGGTAACCCGGTGCTTCTCAACATGTTGTGTTATTGTAATCCGTTCTTGCTACCATGTTTTCGTTAGCAGCAGCCTGACCATGAGCTAAATTTTTATAGAAGTAAATCTAGATGTTATTCGTTGGCTAGAGTGGGGTGCAAATTGCAATCCTCATGATTGATTCATCGAAAGGGTTTTCTTAGTCCTAGAATTCTGAGGCTCACAAATATTTTGGGAAATATGTTTTTATCCTTAAGCTAAGGAATCAGTAGTTCCTAGGTCTTCAGACTTGATACAAAAGAAATAATCTTTTTTCTTTTAATCTTTGTAAAGAATGGAAGTAGGTAGAACTCATGTCATATATTAAGGTTTAACATAGTATCATCTGTGTGACTGATCTACTCTACTACAAATTGTCAATTGTAATCCTTTTGTATTCTCTTTATGCATTAATTTTTTACTATGAATCAAGTATTGATGTTTTGACTTGATCTACTTTTTTGGTATGCTTTTTCAATGGTGCATGTAAGAAAAGATTGGTCTGCTTTTTTATGTGCGAGTTCCTTTTTCCAAGAATCATCTTCAGAAGAGATGTTACCTCGACTTTGGTTTTGCTACTTATTGATATTATCATGGGTTTCCATCTCAAATGCAATTCACTGTTCCAACAGTTCTGCATTTCTTTCGTATTGCAATCCTGTTGGAAGTTCAATTTTGCCGATAATTGCACGAATAAGAGGACATGGGCATGAACATGTTCCTACTACAACTTGTTCACCTAGTACTCTTCTCACGGCCGCTCTAGCTGGGTCTCCTCTTCCATTTCCTATGAAGACTCATTCACATGCTTCATGCAGTTTAACCACAGCTTCTGAACATAAGAGAAAATGGTCAACACCTGCTTCTGATGTATTACCACCCCTGCAGTGATATCTACTCATGTTCCTATTCTTGCATCTACAACATCAGAACCTCTTTAATCATGAGGAAAACAATGTTCATTGTGTGGAGAAATTTGAGTGTGGGGATTCCACACCTTCAAGTGCTACTAATATGATATTTGTATACGACGAAGCTCGATGAGTTCAAACCCTTTGTATTTTGAGAGGCCCAATGAAATATTGTTTGAATCTAGCAACCAAGTGTTCACATGTTCCTGCATTCCATCAGTGAACCAAACATGTGTAAAGTCTTCTCCGAAGCTTGTAGATTCTCACAATGTGCTAGAAATGTATTATTATCATTGCATGAGAAAAATAGACTACATGAAAAGGGTTTATGGGAAAAGAATGTCGTGGCTACATTTAGAGCTCCACTATTGTCGATAATGGAACAATGGTAATTTTCTGCAATTTTCTAAATTGTTTTTAAACTACTAAAAATTTCAATCGTTGCGCAAGCATTTACCTCAAATCCGGGTTGTCCTTAACCCATGAGAAAATCAATTTTTTGTTTTCAAAAAATAACAAATGTATTTTCAATTTTAAAAAAAAATAGGTTAAATACACTATTTTCTAAAACATTGTAAAAACATTAACGAGCATAACCAAAAAATTGACGATTAATACAGGTCAAAGAGCTTTGAGTGTATATCCCTGCCTTGGCAGGGACTAATAATATTTATTATTATATGTTTTAATAATATTAATCATTAATATAAATCATAAATTCCATATATATTATTAATCATCTTAAGCTAATAATCATCATTAATATATATATTTTTTTTTTAAGCTAATAATCACATTAATTCATAAAGATAAAAGTACAAAATATACTAAGTTTACGGGCATTTAAAGATAAAAGTACAAAATATACTAAGTTTACGGGCATCCCGTGGCGAGAAAACATCCCATTATGGTCATGCGCATACCTCACCCATAAGAGAAAACAACATGTTAATATAACGAGTTATACATGTATGAATATGAGCATCAGTTTTTATCAAATATGTGAAGCATAAAACTAAAAAAGAGACCAGATGCTTAGTGGCCTCGGCTCGCTTACAAGAAAGCTTAAAAAGAGGTGAAAACATAGCATAGGTGGAGCTGAGCATGACTGCGACGTGGAGGCTTTGAACGCGTCCTTGCTCTTAACAACTTCATAGTTGTTTGGTTTGTCGTTAGTGGTGTCGGTGGTTGATTATGAGCGTGACAGTGGTTCGCAACGATGGTCTGGAGGAGAGGCGAAGGTATGCGATAATGAGGGCCACATCCGCACACCAGTTCACAAGTGCTTGGCCTCTATCCCTCAGCTCGAAGATACGCGCTTGACGATCTTCCTCTGCTTCGTTGAGATCATTTCGAAGAAGAAGCACAGCATCAATCATTCTGTCAAGATACCCAAGGAGACCGGAGTTGGATTTGTCCTGGTCCGGTTGATTGGTGCTGCCACCCCTCGTGCATTTGTGCCCATGCCGCGCCATGAAGAAGGTCGTTCCAGCAATTTAATTATCTTAAATATGTGCGCCGGACCATTGCCATTCCGTGGCTATTTTCTAACTCAATTTTCACACAACTAATGCTGTTCCATTGATTTTATTCGAAGTGTGACCAACCAATTCAAAATTGACACAGATTGCAATCATAGTGAACTCAGCTTTATTAACTAATCCGAAATCATTAAGAAATTAAGATTCCAATCAAATTTAGTTAAAACTACAGCTTTTGACATTTACACTGATCAAATGAAGATTTCTAAAAAAAAAATTGAAACTAATGACAGAGTTCCTCCAGTGCCATGTTTTCATCACCACCACAATTTTCTAATACAGTTCTCACTAAATCCACAGGAAATCCCATGTCTACCAGCCTTTGAACCTTCTGTTCCATTATTCCAACATCTTCCCCCATGGCAAAAGTTCGAGTCCAGTAACGAGCGGTGCTTACAAATGCTTCGTTGTCGCTAAGGTATTGCCCAGCCACGACAGCATCCAGAGGATCATTAGGCTCTGGCGCGGAAAGCAAGGCTTGCAAAGAAAGTAAGGTTGTATTCAATGTTAGTGCTGCACTCCAGTTATCTTTGAGAGTATCCAAGCATATTGCACCATTTGCACTGCTTATATTAGGATGCCACACTTTGGTAATAAATTGCATTTTGGGGGGCGCAAACGGATAGTTCTCAGGCACACGAATGTTAATTTGAAATGTGCCCCCTTCGTAAGGAGTACCCGCAGGGCCTCCAATAGACGCGCACAGGTGTAACGAATTATTGTCTTCGCACAACTTGATGGTTATCCCTGTTAGATGCTTAGTTTTCTGTATCTGATTTATCTCCTTCTGTACACGTCCAACACCCAACACCATTGTTCCCTGTTGAATGCAAACAGCTTTTAAAATCCTCGCCTTTAAACTTCGAGTTCTCCGGATACAGAGATTACTCAAGGCAATCTGAACAAGCACACGTCCGCTTTCTTCGAAAATGCTATCGGTGAGTGTGTAATTTCATGAAATACTAAACAAATGTAGCGTACTTATATGGATCCTATTTAGGAACTTATTTCATACATGTCGGCTGGCTGAGATGAATTTGTTATTACATTTGTTATATGAATGTGTTATTATATTATATTATTTTATATTTAGTAAAAAAATTTATAACAAGATCAACAATTTTAATTTCCCTTGAACAGTTGTAGGAGAATATGTCAAGAAATATTATTGGTACAAGTTGTCATTGTTTAGATGTATTCAGCAATTAACCAAAGAGTAATTTGATCCATAAATCAAATTAAATGAAATGTTGATAATGGCTAAGATAATTTTGATAAATCATTAGTCACACAGTTTGAAAACTATATTTTTAAAAAGCATTCTACTCAGAATAACAATAATTGAATGTGCTTATCTGAATTTGAATATGTTCACTATCCTGTGAACGCGTGTGGTCTCAATATCCCAAGAGAAATGAATAAAAGAGTTTTAAAATCCCCAGTCTCAATATCCTAAGATGAATGAACTTGTGTGAAATTAATTACCTCTAAGCTTACTACATGACCACATGCTTTAATCAAGATTGGTATATTTTTTGATGAGTTTTTATGGTGATTACCAAATAATTTATGTATGTAACAATTAAAGGAGGAGTAAGCTCCCTGATTTTAACTCCTTCAGCAAAAACAGGACAAAGGGTTTGCAATAGCTAGTCAAGTGCTATAAGCATAAACACAACAATGAATTTGCAAACTGTCTCATACGCTCCATTTTATTTGCAATTTACTTTTCATGTTTCTCTGTATTTCATTATATGACAACTACATTTAACATAGCTTTAGGTAATGTAATATATCATTTTCAAATGGAACAATAATTTCAATAAAGACCAGACAAAACAACTAATCAGAGAGTGTGTTTTGCAATACATTTTACATTATTGCCTTCCAAAATAAACCATATAAAATGACATTACTCACCACCAACCATGTAAGATTATAAAATTCATGAGCAGTATAAATCTATGTCGAAAGGATAACCATATCCAACAAAGAGTCTAATGGGAGTGCATCCTTCACCACAGTATAATACAATTTACTATATTCGTTTTAGAACTATATTTCCAAAGGGAAAATAATAATCGTAATTTCAATCTTGTCCAGGTATCCTATTGATCCCCAACTAGAGGAGATCTATCCTCTTCTCCGATTAAAACTTCTAAGGCGGTAGCTTCCCATGTATGCTGAGTGTGAAAATAAGGATGGAACACTCGGCGTGGAGCTGGAAGAATGTTGAGCGTGGAGGTTGGATGAGTGCTGAGCGTGGAGGTTGGATCAATGATGAGCGTGGAGGTTGGAGACGGATAGAGAGGAGATGGGTCTGCCATGAGAGAGAGAGATGGAGCTGGGGAGGTAGGAGTGTTGGGAGTGAGCCGAGAGAGAGAGATGGAGCAGCATGGAGATGGGAGGCTGGAGCAGCGTGGATCATGGAGGATGGAGCTGGCTGGATAATAGAGGATGGAGCTGCCTGGATAATAGAGGATGGAGCTGCCTGGATAATGGAGTCTAGCCGCATGGATGATAAATGGAGTTGGCTGGGAGATGAGTGTAGCAGCGTGCGTAATGGAGGATGGAGCTGCGTGGGAGATGGAGTTAGAAGCTTGGGTAATGGAGGATGGAGCTGCATGGGAGATGGAGTTAACAGTGTGGGTAATGGAGGATGGAGGATGGAGCTGCAGGAAGCCAGCTATCAACACGAGAATGGGCAACGTTAAGGCATTGGTGAAGGAAGCCATCAGGCTGAGCGTGAAGGGAGAAGGTAGTTGGAAGAGTTGGCGCACAAGCAGCAAAATGAAGGAGTGAAGAGGTGCATGCAAATGGGAGCATGGAGTGAATATCTGAGTGATGGCAGGTAGTGGAGGTGGCGAACATAGTGCTGAGCTTGAAGGTGGAGCCAAGGGGTGTCCCAATTCCTCCCTGTTTAGATCTCGAAGCCTCCCGTGCTTCCATCCATCATTATCCCATGGTTGTTTTTCATCCATCATAATCCCATGAGATATAGTTTGAGGTCCATCCTCACTCACAAGATTTTGTGCAAGTTTTGGAGAGGATTTGCCCAAAAGAGGAGAGGAAATTCCTGCAGTGCCAATAGTTAGAGTTTGTCCATTGGCAGTCTCCTGAATACCCTAAGCACTTTCAGTATTTGAGACAGAATAATAGGAGAGGACTTCATATCAACATTCTCCATTAGGGTTGAAGGCATTGGAGGAGTTGAAGGGGAATGCTGAGGAACTTGAGAAGATTCATGAAAATTATGTGGTGTAGAGGAAGCCAATGATGTTGTATCATTAAACAGTTGATGTTGCTTTTTTGTTCCTGATAAAATCATACTTGAGGAAGCTGGTGATGTTTGATATTTGAGAGATGCTCGTTTGAATGTGGTAGTCATTTTTTCCTTGACTTCATATTTGCAGACCCTTGTTTTATTGGTACCAAAGAATACTGTGAACTGAGCTGCTGTTGTTGAAAAACATTCTTGTTTGGTTTGAACCTGAGGTATTCGGGGATGGGGTGACTATTTCACGATCAAGCCAACTTGATGTTCACAAATCTTCGTTCTCTTCGTCATGTCAGGGTTGGTTCTATTTACATCAATAGGCGTCCCTATCTCAACTTTTCCAACATTTAATCTCAGATTAGGGATCAATGGCTATCTTTTCTTCCCCTTTTTCATCTAAAAACTATCTATGGTAGAAGTTTACTGAGATAAATCTCAGCGTTTTATAATGATCTATTTTTTTTTTTTGTAAGTGAGATGGACAAAATTCTATTAAAAAGATAGAGTACAAAAATGATACAAAGAGCCCACCAAAGAGCTAAAAAGACCAGAGGCACACCCCAAAAGAGACAGGATGGCAAGCTCAAAATTTACAAATCCAAAATAAAAGATATATCAAATGTCCAAAGGGGTTCACACAAAAAGCTAGCCCTCGAATAAAAAAGAGCTTAAGAAACCATTGAAAGTAACAACGAGGCCAATATGCACCGAAACTTCAGAGCTCAAAAGAAGAAGGGTATCCATCCATATGTTCTCCAAAACCAGAAGCTTGTCTGCCACAAAAAGTGGCGAGCACTTACAGGGACACCATTCCGCGCCTAATCAGAATTCGACGTCTCATGCTCCTCACTTCTAGCAGCTGGCGGGAAATGAATGCTAAGGTCGTCCATAAGCACTTTCATGGTACAAGTGTTTTCCATCTTGTTTTGCTGCATTGCTTTCAGTCCCTCAATTATCTCTTTCATCTACTTCACAGTGTTCTCCCGAGCTTGAATTTCTCGGGCTAGGAGGACTCTACATGTGCAATAAGGATTAGCAGCAATCTGGTAGCCCAAATTGGTCTCAATATCCTCTTGTAGAGATATCTCCAGATGGGCAATCTGGCCTTCGGTGGTCACCAACATTTCCTCAACATATAAATGCGCCCAATCAAAATGCACACGAGTGGAATCCTCACGGGTACTAGCCTGGGTTCCAAAATTAGCCCGTGTGTGTCTTTCATGACTCTTAGAATTTCTACCAAATACCCGACGAATGGACACACAGATGTGTGGAGCCATAATTTGCAAAAAGAAAGTACTAGAGGAGGAAGAAAATACACCAGCAATGTTAAGCCAACTAAGGCGAAGGTGAACCCAAAACAACATAACCGAAAACTGCAAAGTGCAAACAATTTTAATGGTACATATTGGGATTCCCTCGTCACCTTGCTTGAATTTATAATCCGTGACCCTGCATCTTGATATGGAATTCATACCAGACCATAAATTCCCATTAGTTCCAATAATTCCCTTTCTGTACCTACCAGAGAACTCGCATGCCCGAAACGCGATAATCCTGCTGAACTAGCTGCTAATAATACTATCCCATCTGCAGAGAACGAGGCTGCCATCATCTTTGAATTGCATCCTGTTAGGGTAATAAAAATGAAACTTAACATGCCTGTCCTCCAGGAGTGTATAATGCAGAAGGGTAATGCACATGTGACCGGGCATACGCGTTAATGAAGCCATCTCTTCGCCATATCAAATACAACCCCGGTGAATGACCGCCCCTTGGTACTTGGCTGCAGAAGGAACTCGAAAGAATTGAGTGCATTAGGGGCATCAAGTGCGTATTTTGGGTTAGATACATTTTCAGTAAATTTTTAGAATATAATGCATTGAATTTCAGTTGCAGGCTATAATATATATTTTTAGTAACATTTGTGTTTTTGTCTGGATCAGAGGTGCCCCATGAGGGGGATCATGTGATGAAGAGGTCGCACGGATCACTCTCACTGATATCATTGCCCAGCGAGAGTGGGTGAACTCGTGTCTGTGTACATGGAGGGAGGATTATCCCACATGGCGTTCTTTATCGACGATGTTATCAGCAGTTGATGAGATGTTGGCCCTCTACAAGAGGGTGGGACCTCTTACTGACATTTGGCGTCATTCATGCCATAGGAGGAGAGAGGGTATCATTGGGATCCACAAATGGGAGGACGACAAAGTCGCAATAGGAGGGCATGATGTCAAGGGTACTTTGTTCGACATCCGACCTGACCTCCCTTCTGGTGAATCGGTTAGACTCAGGAAGTTTAAGTTGGAGGCCGCTGCACCACATCTATATGAGAGATTTGTCGGAGTGTGGGGCATGTTCCCCCACCATGACCAGGTCCCGTTGTACTTTGAAAAACATGTTTATGCAGATTTTTTTTTGGACCTGCACCAAGATTACACAATCACAGGGTCCACGTTCTATGGGATCGGTAGGGGATGCTCCTACCAACATCCTGGAGCTCGGAGAGACCCTGCCTTCGTGCCACCCTCTCCGAGGTTTGTACTGCTTCTAGATAAGGCGGTGTTCAGGTCGAGGGATGTGGCACAATCATCCCAGCTTGCTGCAGAGGCTAGAGATGACCTTGCAGACTCGTTGTTCACTGCCATGGGCAGTGTTGTTGTTGTTGTGCATGGAGTGGCATCTAGACCACCCCCTCCACCTACAGATCCAGAGATAGAGTATGTCCCTACTGACATGCTCAGGATTCTCGATGTCAAGGCCCTACTGGGGTATGCTAAGTTAGCCTGATATGCATACTTTCGGTCATATCGTAGATCCATCGCTACAGGACAGGTATACTTTTGTACAATTATGGATATATGTTCTTCATGTTACATCATATTATATGTCGTAAATTGAATGGTTAATAATACTTAATGGAGTTGTATTCTATTGCTCCATGCAGGGAAGCACATTCATGGATCAGCTCTTTTCCAGTGAGCCAACGGTTGGTCCATGTACTTGTCCCAACCCGCAGGCGACAGTAGTCGAGGTAAGTTATAATTTATGTTATAATTTAATTTGAGTTTACTATTTCCCAGTTTAAATCATTTATGTTTTATTTTTTAATATTTGAGATTTTATGTTTAGATCTTAAGCTCAAATGAATTTCAAATTGTAAAGGGAAAAGGAAAGGGGGTAGATCCTGATGAAGGACATGAGGACAACGATGGTCCTCACGAGCAGGGTCGAGACTTAGATGTGAGTTTTAATTTATGTTCCAATTCATGTTATTTAGTCACATTTAGTAATTGATTTTTGTACTTTATGTTTCAATTTTTGAATTATAACTTAAATTATGTTAAGTAGTTTTAATTTTTAATAAATCTAACTTATTACATGCAATGGCATATTACACAGTCATCGCTACAGGTGGAGCTCGAGTACATGGTCCTGATGAAGGGCCATCTACCCATATTCCTACCGAGATCATTGTGAACAATCATCAAGCATGATTAAACCATATTGGACCATGGTCACCCTTAGTCAATAACTTGCTCAAACATGGTTATTGATTGTTAAACATAATCAACCATGGAAAAACTTCTTTAGCCATATTGAATCAAGGCAAACAAAATTCAAATGTAATCTAGCTCAACCAACCTCAATTGTAATCTAACGAGGTCAAACATGGCAAGACATGCCCCTATTTTGGTCAACCATACTCATCTATAATCAATCAATATATGTGTGTCAACATGGTCAACCATTGTTAAACCATAATTAACAATAGTTATTATTTTTAATTATTGACATTTGAAGGCTAAAATTAATTTTTAATAATATTACAATGTTTGCAATTGTAACGTATTAATTAAACATTAAAATTATTAATTCATTACAAACTATATTCTCAAGTGTATATACATTTAATATTAAAATTTGATATTATTGTTATTGACTTTTAATATTATTGAAGTCAAACTTTAGTGTTATTTTGATTTAGACTTTAATTATATTTATAATTAATAACAACAACAATAATAATAATTAAATCCATAAATTAGATTTACAATACCAATAACTATAATTGTAGTAATAATAACATTCATTTTTATAATAATTTGAACAATATTATTGACAACATTATTAATATTAAAAATTTTAATATTAATATTAAAAATAGTTTTCACATTTTTTATATTAGAATATTTATAACTTTAATCTATCTTATTTATTAAATATTAAATTATGACATATTATCGATTCAATCTAAATTACTGTTTATTAAACATTACATGTTAAATAACATGTTTTTTAATTAAAACATTACTTTTTATAATATTAATCATTCTACAACAAGGGAAAAAGCTATGTGGCAGCTTACTCCCTACCAAAGGGAGTGGGCCACGCGCCACCCGCAGCTACCCACCCGCCACCGGCAGCTACCCAGAAGAAAAAGCATAAGTGAGACGGCTAGAGCACATGGAAGAGAAGGGTGAACGTTTCAATGGTTGGAGCAGGTGTTAGGCTAGAGGGAAGTTTGAGCAAAACCATTGGCGCACTAAGCTGTAAGTCTCCATCAAAGTAGTAAGACAACATCGCGATGCTTGAGCACAAATGTTGCAACAATAAGTCAAGATGTCCGAGTTCAAGGTCTGTGAGGGAAGAGGCCGCATCTTGGAAATAAATTCGCATTTAATTCCAAAAATTTGTGTTTGGAAGTTGCTGCTGCTACAACTTCTATACAACTCTCGTGTTCGTGCAGGAATAGTACCCCGCGACGTGAAGGTGGAAAACATAATTCCTTGCTTGTCTATTCAGAACAATGAATTTCGCCTTCGAAACTCAAAACCAACAGAAAACCTGGAAGCCAGACTTTGGACAAAGTTTTGTGTATTCAGAGTCTAAAGGAATTGTCGCACACGAAATCCGTATTTGATGTAGAAATTCAAAGGACCCTGTCTAAACTTGATGATGATAACTACGATGAAGAATAGGCTATTGCTTCTTCTTGTATTGCTCTTGCTTCTTCTTGTACTGCTGCGGATGTGACCCCTTCCTTATTTTTAGCTTCTTCGGATTTAGAAGAATATTCGACTAATCTGTTTCTTACCATGGTGAGCGAAGATTTACAAGCCAATTCTAGCGTTGTGCGGCCGTCAATCCGTACCAGTTGATGTTATCAATTATTAATTGCTGAATTTGAAGAGAAATTTTGGTCGTCGAGTGATTATGCTTCTGCCAATGGTTCCAATGGCCTGTCGGAGCTTCCGTTTAGTATAACTGATCTGGAAAGCCTAGAGTTTACAGAATCACATCGTTGTAGTAAAGCGTTTTTGGACTATTTGCAGGTAACATTAGTTCAAGACATTTATGTTTCTGTTAATAAAATAAACATAAATTCATGGCATTTGTAAGTAAAATCACCATGGAAACCAAAAACCATTGAAAGTAAAACCACCATGGAAACCAAACCAAAAACCATTGAAACTAAAAAACACCATTGAAAACAAAACAAAAACATTTCAAAACATTTTTTTGTTTTAATTTATGTTCTATTAAAACAGGGCCCTGCCCTCTTCGTAAGGAGTACCCGCAGGGCCTCCAATAGACGCGCACAGGTGTAACGAATCATTGTGTTCGCACAACTTGATGGTTATCCCTGTTAGATGCTTAGTTTTCTGTATCTGATTTATCTCCTTCTGTACACGTCCAACACCCAACACCATTGTTCCCTGTTAAACGCAAACAGCTTTTAAAATCCTCCCCTTTAAACTTCAAGTTCTCCGGATACAGAGATTACTCAAGGCAATCTGAACAAGCACACGTCCGCTTTCTTCGAAAATGCTATCGGTGAGTGTTTAATTTCATGAAATACTAAACAATAGTTAAACCATAATTAACAATAGTTATTATTTTTAATTATTGACATTTGAAGGCTAAAATTAATTTTTAATAATATTAAAGTATGTCACATTGGAACCTAACCTTTACAATGTTTGAAATTGTAACGTATTAATTAAACATTAAAATTATTAATTCATTACAAACTATATTCTCAAGTGTATATACATTTAATATTAAAATTTGATATTATTGTTATTGACTTTTAATATTATTGAAGTCAAACTTTAGTGTTATTTTGATTTAGACTTTAATTATATTTATCATTAATAACAACAACAATAATAATAATTAAATCCACAAATTAGATTTACAACACCAATAACTATAATTGTAGTAATAATAACTTGATGGCACCCGCAGGGCCTCCAATAGACGCGCACAGGTGTAACGAATCATTGTCTTCGCACAACTTGATGGTTATCCCTGTTAGATGCTTAGTTTTCTGTATCTGATTTATCTCCTTCTGTACACGTCCAACACCCAACACCATTGTTCCCTGTTAAATGCAAACAACTTTTAAAATCCTCCCCTTTAAACTTCAAGTTCTTCGGATACAGAGATTACTCAAGGCAATCTAAACAAGCACACGTCCGCTTTCTTCGAAAATGCTATCGGTGAGAGATTAGTCGAATATTCTTCTTCGGATTTAGAAGAATATTCGACTAATCTGTTTCTTACCATGGTGAGGGAAGATTTACAAGCCAATTCTAGCGTTGTGCGGCCGTCAATCCGTACCAGTTGATGTTATCAATTATTAATTGCTGAATTTGAAGAGAAATTTTGGTCGTCGAGTGATTATGCTTCTGCCAATGGTTCCAATGGCCTGTCGGAGCTTCCGTTTAGTATAATTGATCTGGAAAGCCTAGAGTTTACAAAATCACGTCGTGGTAGTGAAGCGTTTTTGGACTATTTGCAGGTAACATTAGTTCAAGACATTTATGTTTCTGTTAATAAAATAAACATAAATTCATGGCATTTGTAAGTATTTTCCATTCGCTTGGACAAAGGAAATCAAGAAATAGCAAAACTTTATAAAATTACGACGAAAACAAAGCTTTATTTAAAGGAACATATAATTGTTGATATGCGCCTTACAATTGAAAAGTTTAATAGAGGTTATCCTACTGTATGTTAGATTCAGGGCCACTTCCGTAGGTAAAAGTTAAGATAAGCTCGTAACCATATTTAATTCATTCCGTTGAATTTTCTTGAAAGGTTAAAGTTGAACCAAGCTTTGACTAAACCCTATGTATTTTGATTTGAGTGCCCTGTGAAAGGAGCTCATGAGGTACTTAAAGAGCTTCTATTTCAGCATACTTCAGCTTATTCAACTCCACCTATTTTAATTCAAATTAATTTAAAGTAACTTCCTATGCGAGTGACCCCAACCATAGTCCATACTGCAGTGCCTTGGAAAGGTTGTAATTAACTTATCGTTGCACTGTTTTGCAGGTCGAATTGACCATTACTTGAAAGAGCAGAAAAGCTTACCTTTTATATGCTTAAAAGCCCATTAAAAGATGCTTTTTTGAGCATGCCAGTAAAACCAATCCATTGGACTGATCTTGAATGGAATTCTAGCATCGTTGGTAAGGTAGACATAATTGAGAATACGAGCTTACATATATTGGTAACCCGGTGCTTCTCACCATGTTGTGTTATTGTAATCCGTTCTTGCTACCATGTGTTCGTTAGCAATAGCCTGACCACAAGCTATATTTTTTATAGAAGTAAATCTAGATGTTATTGGTTGGCTAGAGTGGGGTGCAAATTGCAATCCTGTTGATTGATTCATCGAAAGGGTTTTCTTAGTCCTAGAATTCCGAGGCTCACAAATATTCATGGAAATATGTTTTTATCCTTAAGCTAAGGAATCAGTAGTTCCCAGGTCTTCAGACTTGATACAAAAGAAAACATCTTTTTTCTTTTAATCTTTGTAAAGAATGGAAGTAGGTAGAACTCATGTCATATATTAAGGTTTAACATAGTACCATCTGTGTGACTGATCTACTCTACTACAAATTGTCAATTGTAATCCTTTTGTGTTCTCTTTATGCATTAGTTTCTTACTATGAATCAAGTATTAATGTTTTGACTTGATCTACTTTTTTTGTATGCTTTTGCAATGGTGCATGTAAGAAAAGATTGGTCTGCTTTTTTTATGTGCGAGTTCCTTTTTCCAAGAATCATCTTCAGAAGAGATGTTACCTCGACTTTGGTTTGGCTACTTATTGATATTATCATGGGTTGCCATCTCAAATGCAATTGACTGTTCCAACAGTTCTGCATTTCTTTCGTATTGCAAGCGTGTTGGAAGTTCAATTTTGTCGATAATTGCACCAATAAGAGGACATGGGCATGAACATGTTCCTAGTACAACTTATTCTCCTAGTACTGTTCTCACGGCTGCTCCAGCTGGGACTCCTCTTCCATTTCCTATGAAGACTCATTCACATGCTTCATGCAGTTTAACCACAGCTTATGAACATAAGAGAAAATGGTCAACACCTGCTTCTGATGTCTTACCACCCCTGCACTGATATCTACTCATGTTCCTATTCTTACATCTACAACATTAGAACCTCTTTAATCATGAGGAAAACAATGTTCATTCTATGGAGAAATTTGAGTGTGGGGATTCCACACCTTAAAGTGCTACTAATATGATATTTGTATACGACGAAGCTCGATGAGTTCAAACCCTTTGTTTTTTTAGAGGCCCAATGAAATATTGGTTGAATCTAGCAACCAAGTGTTCACATGTTCCTGCATTCCATCAATCAACCAAACATGTGTAAAGTCTTCTCCAAAGCTTGTAGATTCTCACAACGTGCTAGAAACGTATTATTATCTTTGCATGAGAAAAATAGACTACATGAAAAGGGTTTATGGGAAAAGGATGTTGCGGCTACATTTAGAGCTCCACTATTGTCGATAATGGAAGAATGGAAGAAGAACAAGGCGTTCCTCATGTGAGCAAAGATTTCTGGTTGGACTAATAGTACACATTGACAGTTGCAAATTGAAAACAGGTGACGTGTAAAAATGTGCCTTGCCAGACAGGGCAGGTGTAATTTGCTGCAATTTTCTAAATTGTTTTTAAACTACTAAAAATTTCAATCCTTGTGCAAGCATTTACCTCAAATACGGATTGTCCTTAACCCATGAGAAAATCAATTTTTTGTTTTCAAAAAATAACAAATGTATTTTCAATTTAAAAAAAAGAAGTTAAATACACTATTTTCTAAAACATTGTAAAAACATTAACGAGCATAACCAAAAAATTGACGATTAATACAGGTCAAAAAGCTTTGAGTGTATATCCCTGCCTTGGCAAGGACTAATAATATTTATTATTATATGTTTTAATAATATTAATCATTAATATAAATCATAAATTTCATATATATTATTAATCATCTTAAGCTCATTATAATTATTACATTAATTATTAAACATTATATACTAAATAATATTAATTTTTTTATTACTTTTTATCGAAATATTAATTTTTATATTATTAATTATATTGTAATAATACTTATTATTATGTTTTAGTTATATTAATCATTAATATTTATTATAAAAAATTTCAAATTATTATATAAATAATAATCATTCTTGAAAATAATTATAATTAGCTTCAATATTTAATATGATTTTTTTTAAACTAATAATCACATTAATTCATAAAGATAAAAGTACAAAATATACTAAGTTTACGGGCCTCCCATAGCGAGAAAACATCCCATTATGCTCATGCGCATACCTCACCCATAAGAGAAAACAACATGTTAATATGAGGATCAATTTTTATCAAATATGTCAAGCATAAAACTAAAAAAGAGACCAGATGCTTAGTGGCCTCAGCTCGTTTACAAGAAAGCTTAAAAAGAGGTGAAAACATAGCATAGGTGGACCTGTGCATGACTGCGACGTGGAGGCTTTGAACGCGTCCTTGCTCTTAACAACTTCATATTTGGTTTGTCGTTAGTGGTGTCGGTGGTTGATTCTCTAGTTCGACCTTGACTGCTCGTTACTTTCCCTCGTTATGAGCGTGTGAGTCGTCGATTCATTCAAAGAGCTCATGTATGGTGTGGTTGGCAACGATGGTGTGGAGGAGAGGCGAAGGTATGCGATAATGAGGGCCACATCCGCACACCAGTTCACAAGTGCTTGGCCTCTATCCCTCAGCTCGAAGATACGCGCTTGACGATCTTCCTCTGCTTCGTTGAGATCATTTCGAAGAAGAAGCACAGCATCAATCATTCTGTCAAGATACCCAAGGAGACCGGAGTTGGATTTGTCCTGGTCCGGTTGATTGGTGCTGCCACCCCTCGTGCATTTGTGCCCATGCCGCGCCATGAAGAAGGTCGTTCCAGCAATTTAATTATATTAAATATGTGCGCCGGACCATTGCCATTCCGTGGCTATTTTCTAACTCAATTTTCACACAACTAATGCTGTTCCATTGATTTTATTCGAAGTGTGACCAACCAATTCAAAATTGACACAGATTGCAATCATAGTGAACTCAGCTTTATTAACTAATCCGAAATCATTAAGAAATTAAGATTCCAATCAAATTTAGTTAAAACTACAGTTTTTGACATTTACACTGATCAAAATAAGATTTCTAAAAAAATTGAAACTAATGACAGAGTTCCTCCAGTGCCAAGTTTTCATCACCACCACAATTTTCTAATACAGTTCTCACTAAATCCACAGGAAATCCCATATCTACCAACCTTTGAACCTTCTGTTCCATTATTCCAACATCTTCCCCCATGGCAAAAGTTCGAGTCCAGTAACGAGCGGTGCTTACAAATGCTTCGTTGTCGCTAAGGTATTGCCCAGCCACGACAGCATCCAGAGGATCATTAGGCTCTGGCGCGGAAAGCAAGGCTTGCAAAGAAAGTAAGGTTGTATTCAATGTTAGTGCTGCACTCCAGTTATCTTTGAGAGTATCCAAGCATATTGCACCATTTGCACTGCTTATATTAGGATGCCACACTTTGGTAATAAATTGCATTTTGGGCGGCGCAAACGGATAGTTCTCAGGCACACGAATGTTAATTTGAAATGTGCCCCCTTCGTAAGGAGTACCCGCAGGGCCTCCAATAGACGCGCACAGGTGTAACGAATTATAGTCTTCGCACAACTTGATGGTTATCCCTGTTAGATGCTTAGTTTTCTGTATCTGATTTATCTCCTTCTGTACACGTCCAACACCCAACACCATTGTTCCCTGTTGAATGCAAACAGCTTTTAAAATCCTCGCCTTTAAACTTCGAGTTCTCCGGATACAGAGATTACTCAAGGCAATCTGAACAAGCACACGTCCGCTTTCTTCGAAAATGCTATCGGCGACTGGTTAATTTCATGAAATACTAAACAAATGTAGCGTACTTATATGGATCCTATTTAGGAACTTATTTCATACATGTCGGCTGGCTGAGATGAATTTGTTATTACATTTGTTATATGAATGTGTTATTATATTATATTATTTTATATTTAGTAAAAAAATTTATAACCAAGATCAACAATTTTAATTTCCCTTGAACAGTTGCTAGGAGAATATGTGAAGAAATATTATTGGTACAAGTTGTCATTGTTTAGATGTATTCAGCAATTAAACAAAGAGTAATTTGATCCATAAATCAAATTAAATGAAATGTTGATAATGGTTAAGATAATTTTGATAAATCATTAGTCACACAGTTTGAAAACTATATTTTTAAAAAGCATTCTACTCAGAATAACAATAATTGAATGTGCATATCTGAATTCGAATAGGTTCACTATTCCTGTGAACGCGTGTGGTCTCAATATCCCAAGAGAAATGAATAAAAGAGTCTTAAATTCCCCAGTCTCAATATCCCAAGATGAATGAACTTGTATGAAATTAATTACCTCTAAGCTTACTACATGACAACATGCTTTAATCAAGATTGGTATATTTTTTGATGAGTTTTTATGGCGATTACCAAATAATTTATATATGTAACAATTAAAGGAGGAGTAAGCTCCCTGATTTTAACTCCTTCAGCAAAAACAGGACAAAGGGTTTGCAATAGCTAGTCAAGTGCTATAAGCATAAACACAATAATGAATTTGCAAACTGTCTCATACGCTCCATTTTATTTGCAATTTACTTTTCATGTTTCTCTGTATTTCATTATATGACAACTACATGTAATATAGCTTTAAGTAATGTAATATATCGTTTTCAAATTGAACAATAATTTCGGTAAAGACCAGACAAAACAACTAATCAGAGAGTGTGTTTTGCAATACATTTTACATTATTGCCTTCCAAAATAAACCATATAAAATGACATTACTCACCACCAACCATGTAAGATTATAAAATTAATGAACAGTAATCTATGTCAAAAAGGTAACCATGTTCCATACTATGAGAATACAACACATTTAAGAGAGAATATACAATAATTATGAAAGTAAGGCTAATTCCATATCCAACAAAGAGTCTAATGGGAGTGCATCCTTCACCACAGTATAATACAATTTACTATATTCGTTTTAGAACTATATTTCCAAAGGGAAAAAAATAATCGTAATTTCAATCTTGTCCAGTATCCTATTGATCCCCAACTAGAGGAGATCTACCCTCTTCTCCGACTAAAACTTCTAAGGTGGTAGCTTCCCATGTATGCTGAGTGTGAAAATAGGGATGGAACACTCGGCGTGGAGCTGGAAGAATGTTGAGCGTGGAGGTTGGATGAGTGCTGAGCGTGGAGGTTGGATCAATGATGAGCGTGGAGGTTGGAGAGGGATAGAGAGGAGATGGGTCTGCCATTAGAGAGAGATGGAGCTGGGGAGGTAGGAGTGTTGGGAGTGAGACGAGAGAGAGAGATAGTGAGACGAGAGAGAGAGATATGGAGCTGCGTGGAGATGGGAGGCTGGAGCAGCATGGAGATGGGAGGCTGGAGCAGCGTGGATCATGGAGGATGGAGCTGGCTGGATAATAGAGGATGGAGCTGCCTGGATAATGGAGTCTAGCAGCATGGATGATAAATGGAGTTGGCTGGGAGATGGAGTGTAGCAGCGTGCGTAATGGAGGATGGAGCTGTGTTGGAGATGGAGTTAGCAGCTTGGGTAATGGAGGATGGAGCTGCATGGGAGATGGAGTTAACAGCGTGGGTAATGGAGGATGGAGGATGGAGCTGCAGGAAGCCAGCTATCAACATGAGGATGGGCAACGTTAAGGCATTGGTGAAGGAAGCCAACAGGCTGAGCGTGAAGGGAGAAGGTAGTTGGAAGAGTGGGCGCACAAGCAGCAAAATGAAGGAGTGAAGAGGTGCATGCAAATGGGAGCATGGAGTGAAGATCTGAGTGATGGCAGGTAGTGGAGGTGGCGAACATAGTGCTGAGCGTGAAGGTGGAGCCAAGGGGTGTCCCAATTCCTCCCTGTTTAGATCTCGAAGCCTCCCGTGCTTCCATCCATCATTATCCCATGGTTGTTTTTCATCCATCATAAGCCCATGAGATATTGTTTGAGGTCCATCCTCACTCACAAGATTTTGTGCAAGTTTTGGAGAGGATGTGCCCAAAAGAGGAGAGGAAATTCCTGGAGTGCCAATAGTTAGAGTTTGTCCATTGGCAGTCTCTTGAATACCCTGAGCACTTTCAGTATTTGAGACAGAATAATAGGAGAGGACTTCATATCAACATTCTCCATTAGGGTTGAAGGCATTGGAGGAGTTGAAGGGGAATGCTGAGGAACTTGAGAAGATTCATGAAAACTATGTGGTGTAGAGGAAGCCAATGATGTTGTATCATTAAACTGTTGATGTTGCTTTGTTGTTTCTGATAAACTCCTACTTGAGCAAGCTGGTGATGTTTGATATTTGAGAGATGCTCGTTTGAATGTGGTAGTCATTTTTGCCTTGACTTCATATTTGCAGACCCTTGTTTTATTGGTACCAAAGAATACTGTGAACTGAGCTGTTGTTGTTGAAAAACATTCTTGTTTGGTTGCTGAACCTAACGTATTCGGGGATGGGGTGACTATTTCACGATCAAGCCAACTTGATGTTTACAAATCTTCGTTCTCTTCGTCATGTCACGGTTGGTTGTATTTACATCGTTAGGCGTCCCTATCTCAACTTTTCCAACATTTAATCTCAGATTAGGGATCAATGGCTATCTTTTCTTCCCCTTTTTCATCTAAAAACTATCTATGGTAGAAGTTTAGTGAGATAAATCTCAGCGTTTTATAATGATCTATTTTTTTTTTTTGTAAGTAAGATAGACAAAATTCTATTAAAAAGATAGAGTACAAAAATGATACAAAGAGCCCACCAAGGAGCTAAAAAGACCAGAGGCACACCCCAAAAGAGACAGGATGGCCAGCTCAAAATTTACAAATCCAAAATAAAATATATATCAAATGTCCAAAGGGGCTCACAGAAAAAGCCAGCCCTGGAATAAAAACGAGCTTAAGAAACCATTGAAAGTAACAATGAGGCCAATATGCACCGAAACTTGAGAGCCCAAAAGAAGAAGGGTATCCATCCATATGTTCTCCAAAACCAGAAGCTTGTCTGCCACAAAAAGTGGCGAGCACTTACAGGGAGACCATGCCGCGCCTAGTCAGACCTCGACGTCTCATGCTCCTCACTTCTAGCAGCTCGCGGGAAATGAATGTTGAGGTCATCCATAAGCACTTACATGGTACAAGTGTTTTCCATCTTGTTCTGTTGCATTGCTTTCAGTCCCTCAATTATCTCTTTCATGTGCTTCACAGTGTTCTCCCAAGCTTGAATTTCTCGGGCTAGGAGGACTCTACACATCCAATAAGGATTAGCAGCAATCTGGTAGCCCAAATTGGTCTCAATATCCTCTTGCAGAGATATCTCCAAATGGTCAATCTGGCCTTCGGTGGTCACCGACGTTTCCTCAACATACAAATGCACCCAATCAAAATGCACGCGAGTGGAATCCTCTAGAGTACTAGCCTGGGTTCCAGAATTAGCCCGTGTGTGTCTTTCATGACTCTTAGGATTTATACCAAATCCCCGACGAATGGACAGATAGATGTGTGGAGCCATAATTTGCAAAAAGAAAGTACTAGAGGAGGAAGAAAATCCACCAGCAATGTTAAGCCAACTAAGGCGAAGGTGAACCCGAAACAACATAACCGAAAACTGCAAAGTGCAAACGATTTTAATGGTACATATTGGGCTTCCCTCGTCACCTTGTTTGAATTTATAATCCGTGACCCTGCATCTGGATATGGAATTCATACCAGACCATAAATTCCCATTAGTTCCAATAATTCCCTTTCTGTACCTACCAGAGAACTCGCATGCCCGAAACGCAATAATCCTACTGAACTGGCTCCTAATAATACCATCCCATCCGCAGAGAATGAGGCTGCCATCATCTCTGAATTGCATCCTGTTAGGGTAATAAAAATGAAACTTAACATGCGTGTCCTCGAGGAGTGTATAACGCAGAAGGGTAATGCACATGTGACCGGGCATACGCGTTAATGAAAGCGTCTCTTAGCCGTATTAAATACCACCCCGGTGAATGACCACCCCTTGGTACTTGGCTGCAGAAGGAACTCGAAAGAATTGAGTGCATTAGGAGCATCAAGTGCGTATTTTGGGTTAGATACATTTTCAGTAAATTCTTAGTTTATAATGCATTGAATTTTAGTTGCAAGCTATAATATATATTTTTAGTAACATTTTTGTTTTTGTGTGGATCGAAGGTGCCCCATCAGGGGGATAATATGATGATGAGGTCGCACGGATCACTCTCACTGCTATCATTGCCCAGCGAGAGTGGGTGACTCGTGTGTGTGTACATCGAGGGAAGATTCTCCCACACGACGTTCTTTATCGATGATGTTATCAACAGTTGATGAGATGTTGGCCCTCTTCAAGAGGGTGGGACCTCTCAGTGACATTTGGCGTCATTCATGCCATAGGAGGAGAGAGGGTATCATTGGGATCCACAAATGGAAGGACGTCAAAGTCGCAATAAGAGTGCATGACGTCGAGGGTACTTTCTTCGACATCCCACCTGACTGCGCTTCTGGTCAACCGCTTAGACTCAGGGAGTTTAAGTTGGAGGCCAGTGCACCACATCTATATGATAGATTCGTGGGAGCATGGGGCATCTTCCCCCACCATGACCAGGTCCCGTTGTACTTTGCAAAACATGTTTATGCAGAGTTTGTATAGGAAATGCACCCAGATTACACCAGCACAGGGTCCACGTTCTCTGGAGCTAGTAGGGGACACTCCTACCAACATCCTGGAGCTCGGAGAGACCCTGCCTTCGCGCCACCCGCTCCGAGGTTCGTACCGCTTCTAGATAAGGCGGTGATCAGGTCAGGGGATGTGGCACAAGTATCCCAGCTTGCTGTAGAGGCTAGAGCTGACCTTGCAGACTCGTTGTTCACTGCCATGGGCAGTGTTGTTGTTGCTGCGCATGGAGTGGCATCTACACCACCCCCTCCACCCACAGAGCCAGAGATAGAGTATGTCCCTACTGACATGCTCATGATTCTCGATGGCAAGGCCCTACTGAGTTATGTTGAGTTAGCCTGAGATGCATACTTTCGGTCATATCATAGATCCGTCACTACAGGATAGGTATACTTTTGTACAATTATGTATATATGATCTTCATGTTACATCATATTATATGTCGTAAATTGAATGGTTAATAATACTTAAGGGAGTTGTATTCTATTGCTCCATGCGGGGAAGCACATTCATGGATCAACTCTTTGCAAGTGAGCCATAGGTTGGTCCATCCACTTGTCCCAACCCGCGGGCGGCAGTAGTCGAGGTAAGTTATAATTTATGTTATAATTTAATCTGAGTTTATTATTTCCCAGTTTAAATCATTTATGTTTTATTTTTTAATTTTCGAGATTTTCTGTTTATATCTTAAGCTCAAATGAATTTCAAATTGAAAAGGGAAAAGGAAAGGGGGTAGATCCTGATGATGGACATGAGGACAGCGATGGTCCTCACGAGCAGGGTCAAGACATAGATTTGAGTTTTAATTTATGTTCCAATTCATGTTATTTAATCACATTTAGTAATTGATTTTTGTACTTTATGTTTCCATTTTTGAATTATAACTTAAATTATGTTAAGTAGTTTTAATTTTTAATAAATCTAACTTATTACATGCAATGGCATATCACACAGTCATCGCTACAGGTGGGTGTCAATGCTGTAATGGATTTCACATATGATTGGGATGGAGTTCGAGTACATGGTCCTCATGAAGGGCCATCTAACCATATTCCTACCCAGATCATTGTGAACAATCATCAAGCATGATTAAACCATATTGAACCATGGTCACCCTTAGTTAATAACTTGCTCAAACATGGTCATCGATTGTTAAACATAATCAACCATGGAAAAACTTCTTTAGCCATATTGAATCAAGGCGAACAAAATTCAAATGTAATCTAGCTCAACCAACCTCAACTGTAATCTAACATGGTCAAACATGGCAAGACATGCCCCTCTTTTGGTCAACCATACTCAAATATAATCAACCAATATACATGTGTCAACAAGGTCAACCATTGTTAAACCATAATTAACAATAGTTATTATTTTTAATTATTGACATTTCAAGGCTAAAGTTAATTTTTAATAATATTAAACTCTGTCACATTGGAACCTAACCTTTACAATGTTTGCAATTGTAACGTATTAATTAAACATTAAAATTATTAATTCATTACAAACTATATTCTCAAGTGTATATACATTTAATATTAAAATTTGATATTATTGTTATTGACTTTTAATATTATTGAAGTCAAACTTTAGTGTTATTTTCATTTAGACTTTAATTATATTTAATTATATTTAATTATATTTATCATTAATAACAACAACAATAATAATAATTAAATCCATAAATTAGATTTACAACACCAATAACTATAATTGTAGTAATAATAACATTCATATTTATAATAATTTGAACAATATTATTGATAACATTATTAATATTAAAATTTTTAATATTAATATTAAAAATAGTTTTCACATTTTTTATATTAGAATATTTATAACTTTAATTTATCGTATTTATTAAATATTAAATTATGACATATTATCGATTCAGTCTAAATTATTGTTTATTAAACATTACATATTAAATAACATGTTTTTTAATTAAAACATTACTTTTTGTAATATTAATCATTCTACAACAAGGGAAAACGTTGTGTGGTAACTTAGTCACTGCCAAAGGGAGTGGGCCACGCGCCACCCGCAGCTACCCACCTGCCACCGGCAGCTACCTAGAAGGAAAAGCATAAGTGAGAAGGCTAGAGCACGTGTAAGAGAAGGGTGAACGTTTCAAAGGTTGGAACAGGTGTTAGGCTAGAGGGAAGTTTGAGAAAAACCATCGGCGCACTAAGCTGTAAGTCTCCGTCAAAGTAGTAATACAATGTCGGGATGCTTGAGCACAAATGTTGCAACAATAAGTCAAGATGTTTGAGTTCAAGGTCTGTGAGGGAAGATGCCGCTTCTTGGAAATAAATTCACATTTAATTCCGAAAATTTGTGTTTGGAAGTTGTTGCTGCTATAACTTCTATACAACTCTCGTGTTCGTGCAGGAATAGTACCCTGCGATGTGAAGGTGGAAAACATAATTCCTTACTTGTCTATTCAGAACAACGAATTTCTCCTTCGAATCTCCAAACCAACAGAAAAACTTGAAGCCAGACTTTGGACAAAGTTTTGTGTATTTAGACTCTAGAGGAATTGTCGTGCACGGACTACGTATTTGATGTAGAAATTCAAAGGACCCTGTCTAAACTTGATGATGATAAATACAATGAAGAACACATTGTTGCTTCTTATTGCATTGTTGTTGCTTCTTCTTGTATTTCCGCTGATGTGACCCCTTCCTTATTTTTAGCTTCTTCGTATTTAGAAGAATATTCGACTCATTTGTTTCTTACCGTGGTGAGCGAAGATTTACAAGCCAATTCTAGCGTTGTGCGGCCCTCAGTCCTTTCCAGTTCATGTTATCAATTATTAATTGCTGAATTTGAAGAGAAATTTTGGTCGTCGAGTGATTATGCTTCTGCCAATGGTTACAATGGCTTGTCGGAGCTTCCGTTTAGTATAACTGATCTGGAAAGCCTAGAGTTTACAGAATTGCGTCGGGGTAGTGAAGCGTTTATGGACTATTTGCAGGTAACATTAGTTCAAGACATTTATGTTTCTGTTAATAAAATAAACATAAATTCATGGCATTTGTAAGTATTTTCCATTCGCTTGGACAAAGGAAATCAAGAAATAGCAAAACTTTATAAAATTACGACAAAAACAAAGCTTTATTTAAAGGAACATATAATTGTTGATATGCGCCTTACAATTGAAAAGTTTAACAGAGGTTATCCTACTGTATCTAAGATTCAGGGCCACTTCCGTAGGTAAAAGTTAAGATAAGCTCGTAACCATATTTAATTCATTCCATTGAATTTTCTTGAAAGGTTAAAGTTCAACCAAGCTTTGACCAAACCCTATGTATTTTCATTTTAGTGCCCTCTGAAAGGAGCTCATGAGGTACTTAAAGAACTTCTATTTCAGCATACTTCAACTTATTCAACTCCACCTATTTTAATTCAAATTAATTTAAAGTAACTTCCTATGCGAATGACCCCAAGCCATAGTCCATACTGCAGTGCCTTGGAAAGGTTGTAATTAACTTATCGTTGCACTATTTTGCAAGTCGAATTGACCATTACTTGAAAGAGCAGAAAAGCTTACCTTTTATATGCTTAAAAGGCCATTAAAAGATTATTTTTTGAGCATGCCAACAAAACCAATCCATTGGACTGATCTTGAATTGAATTCTAGCATCGTTGGTAAGGTAGACATAATTGATGTGTTTCATGGAAAATGTTACAACTTCTTCGTGCCATCATTGCTGTACGAGTTGCAGCAGAGAATTAAAACCATTCAACACTTTGGGTGTTGTCATCGACGGAGAGGATCCGCGCGAACCCTAGCTGGTTCACCTTGGACTATCTGCGTCTTCTGAACCGGGCTTCGTCGCCATGGACCCTCCTCCTGACCCGGGACGGGCGCCCCTCGATGCCCTTTTCCGTTCCCTGGTTGCTGCGCAACCTCAGCCCTCCAAGACGGCTGATTCCGTGGACTCAAGATTCGTTAAAAAAACTGCCATACCGGAGGTCAAGTTGGGTTCTACTGCTTCGAAGTGCAAAGCCCTAGCGCTTTCTGAAAAAGGACTGGTAGGGCACTTTACTGGGTTATGGCCCTCCCCGAGATCGATTGAGCTATGGCTAAATAAAAACTGGCGCCCACTCATCCAAGGAGAAGTCCAGCAGATCTTCTGTGGTAAGGGTTTCTTCGTATTCTTTTTTGAAAAAAGGAGGATAGGGACTTAATTTTCAGGAACGGCCCATACTTTATGGGGCCAAGAGGAATGTATATCAACAAATGGGACCTCTCTTTTGACCCGGAAAAGGACATTCCCTCAGCCCTTCCCAGTTTGGGTCAAGCTTCCCCACCTTCCGTTGCACTACTGGAATGACGAAGACCTGAAGGTTATCGGTAACTCGCTGGGGAAATATATCGACAAATCGGAACCTAAACCCCCGATGTTTTCCTGCGCTCGAATATGTGTAGAGGTGGATCTAGAGAAAGGGCTCCCAGAAGCTATAAGCTTATGAATGGATGGATGGAATCATCTGCAACCTGTTGATTATGAGCAGATACCTTTTAAATGCAAGGTATGTCATGAATATGGGCACTTTGCCAAGCTATGCCCTAAGAGAAAGACGCAGGAAACGGAAGAAAATCAAGAGGGAGAGTGGAATGAGGTAAGAAAAAAGAATGGGAAAGCCCCAAACACACATCAACAGCAGGCAACCCCAAAAAGAAAAGAAATGGCAGCCAGACAGAAAAGCCCCAGAGAAGCAAACAAATTTCAGCTGCTATCTTCTGCAGCGGCTGAGGAAGAACAGGAACAAAGGTTGGACGCAGCCTTAGAGGAGGCGACAGAACAAGAAAGGGAAGAAGCAGCGCAAAAAATAGCAGAAAAGAATCTAGAGGAAGGAGAAATTCAGAACACAGAAATATCAGAACAGGAAGAGCCTGAGAGCGAGCTACTTAAAGCTCGGGGCGGATCCGTCACAAGAGCAAAGGCAAAATTATTTCAAGAAGAAACCTCAGAAAGCAGAGAAGAGGAAGTGGAACCTCAGACAAAAAAGGGTAGAAAACTAAATAAAGTGGTAAGAGAGCAAGAAACGAACCGCGAGAAAGCGGCGGGTAAGCAAACCAGCTTAGACCAGCATGTAAGAATCATATCCAGTTCAAAGCAAACAATAGGGACATCAGAAGAAAAGAAGGAAAAAGCAGGCTCCATCCTCTCTAAGAAATAATGAAGATAGTCTCCTGGAATTGTCGAGGTTTAGGAGGCAAGCAAAAAATAGAAGCAATTAAAAGAATAAGAAAGCTAGAAACCCCCTCAATCCTCATGCTCCAGGAGACTAAGATGCAAGAAGCAGACTCTCTCAAAGCCCTAAAACAAATCTGGCCCAATGGAGAAGGCATGGCAGTTAATTCTACTGGAGCTTCGGGAGGGCTCCTTACTTGGTGGGATAAAGGTAAGTACAATTGTATTTCTACATTTAGCAATAGAAATTGGCTTTTTACAGAAATAGAAGATATATCAAGCAATGAAAAGTACTGGGTAGGCAATATCTATGGACCAACGCTTCACAGCCTTAAAGAAAAATTCTGGAAAGAACTCATAGACCTTCACTCTGGAAGGAACCTATCTTCCTGCCTTTTAGCTGGAGATTTTAACGTCACTGTAAGCGTTAATGAGCGAAGAGGAGGCTCGAAGGTGAGAGATCAATTTGGAGAACGTCTGGAGGATCTCCAGGCCTCTTGGAATCTTGTGGATATAAAACCAAGGCAAGGTAACTATACTTGGAATAATAAGAGAGTTGGACCTGGACATATAGCGGCAAGACTTGATAGGTTTCTTCTCAGCTCTACCTTCCTTAGTAGGCCTCTCCTCCCCGACTCAAAAATTCTAGCTTCAGCTGCTTCTGACCATCGGCCTATCGCCCTTTTTTTCTCATCCCCAGGAAACCTTGGGCCTCTGCCTTTTAGATACAATCCGATTTGGCTGGAGAACAAAGACTGTTACAAAGAGGTCAAAGCAATCTGGAATCAGTTTATCCCTGGATCACCAGGATTCATATGGGAAAACAAGCTCAAAAATACTAAGACTGTTTTAAAGAGATGGGCAAAGGAAAACAATAAGAACTGGGGAGAAGAGATAAACTCTCTGCAGGAGGAACTTAAGTCTTTGCAAAGCCAAATGGAAACCGAGCAGATATCTGAGCACATACTAAGAAAAGAAAATGAGTTGGAAACTCAAATAAGACAAGCGGCCAGAAGAGAAGAGGAGGAGTGGAGGCTGCGCTCAAGATGTTTATGGCTAAAGTCGGGGGACCGAAACACCAAGTTCTTTCATGCACAATGTAAGGAAAGATACAGGAAAAACAACATCTTCAGCTTAACAAAGGAAGATGGAACCAAAATAGAAGACGCTGAAGAAATAAAGAGGGAAATCAAAAATCACTTTGAGGCTCTCTATAGTGAGGAAGGAGATCCCCCAGTTGAGGAAATTGAGATAATGGGACAGGAGACCCCAAAGCTCATTACAGACGAAGACAACAGCATGCTTGCAGATGTGGTTACGGAAGAGGAAGTTAGAAAAGCAGTGTGGTCCCTCCACCCGGAAAAATCTCCAGGACCCGATGGCTTCACCATCCACTTCTATAGGAAATGCTGGCATCTACTGAAAAAAGATCTGCTCAGAATGATAAACTGGACAAGGAACAGAGAGAAAATTGGAGGAGGCACCAATACCTCGTTCGTAGCTTTAATACCTAAGGAGAAAAAAGCCACTCAGATTGGGAGGTTCAGACCTATTTCTTTATGCAACTCTTCTTATAAAATCATTACAAAAGTCATTGCTAATAGAATCAAGAAACTGCTGCCAAGAATCATATCCCCTAATCAGGGCGGATTTGTCCTGGGCAGGCAAATATATGACAACATTCTCTTAGTGCAGGAAGCTATTCATACCAGCCAGAAGAACAAAGATGCAGGTATGGCAATTAAGCTTGATATGGCCAATGCCTTTGATAGAGTAAGGCATGATTTCATTTTTAATATTCTGGAAAGATTTGGATTTGGCCAAAGCTTTGTTAGATGGGTGAAAGCCTGCATTGGTGCTCCTTGGATATCTCCTCTTCTAAATGGCAGGCCCTCTTCCTTTTTTCGACTTTCTCGTGGTTTGAGACAGGGTTTCCCTCTTTCACCCTTCCTTTTTGTCATAATGGCCGACTCTCTCAGTAGAAAGATTAACTCTCTCCTGGCTTCTGAATCACTTCCCGGTATAACCTTCGCCCGAAATGTTCAACCTATAAATCACGCTCAGTTTGCCGATGACACCATCCTTTTGGGGAGTGCCTCTCCCCAAATTGCAGCCCATTTCAAATCTGCCTTAGATCTCTTCCTCAAGGCCTCAGTAGGCAAAACTAATGATAATAAATGCAACCTGTACACTTGGAACTGCCGACCTGCCATCATCAGGCTCATCTCTGCCATCCTAAACTTTAAGCCCTGTCTCGATTGGACTTCCTTTAAATATCTTGGCACTCCCATATGTCTTAAATATCCTACCTCCTCTGCTTGGCTGCCTATGCTTGAGAAATTCAGATCAAGAATAAATTCGTGGGGATCCCGATGGTTGAATTTAGCAGGAAAAGCCACTCTGATCAAATCAGTTTTGTCTTCCCTGCCCATTTTTACCTCTGCAATAATGGCAGCCCTGGTTTCAATTCAGAACGCCTTTAGCAATGAGATAAGAAAGTTTCTGTGGCAAGGGGGAAAGATACAAAATAAAAAATTTCATCTGGTCAGTTGGAAGGTGGTCAAGGAAAAGAAAAATAGAGGAGGGTTAGGAATCCGAGAACCTATGATGGTAAGCAAAGCTTTAGGAGCCAAACTGGCCTGGAGAGTTGTCTCCGGGAAGAAAGAATGGTGGAAAGAAGTAGTCAGGAGAAAATACACCAGAAGCTCAAGATTAAGATGTTTGGACAAGAATAATAACAAAAAGGGAACGGCTATCTGGAAACTCATCTCCTCTTCCTCGTCTTTGATTACGGAAGATCTCTATTGGATCCCAGGTAATGGGAAAAGAATAAACATTTGGACGGACAAAATCAATGGAGAAATGCCCTTGGGGCAAATTAGAAGTATAGATCCTATTCGAACTTGGCTGCAAAGCATGGGAATCTCTAAACTCTTTGATCTCGTGGCTTGGAAGGACAATGGAGACTGGAAAGGGTGGAAAAATTGGAAACCTCCTGTTAATCTCATGAATGCCTATCAATTATTCCTCAATTCCTTGCATGGAAAGGCTCCGGTGAACATAAGAGAGAAAGACCGAAGGGGCTGGGGGAAAGAAGGAGAATACTCAGTCAAAGCAGGTTATGACAAACTCACTCTCTCTAATACTCCGGTGATCAAAAACTGGGGGAAAGTCTGGAATCCGGATGGCATACCTAAAGTTAGCGTCTTCTTTTGGCTTTTGAATCATAATAAGCTCTTAACAGCAGAAAATCTAAAAATTAGAGGGATAGAAGGGCCTTCAAGATGCACTCTGTGCAAGCAAGCAGAAGAGTCTTCCTTCCACATCTTTCTGGCTTGTCCCTTCGCTAAGCACGTCTGGGCTCAAGTTTTGGGGAACCAATGGAGGATATCTATTCTCCCTAAAACTTTTAAAGACCTCAATGATCACTGGGGACGTTCCTTTCCGGGAAAAAGAAAGAAAACAATGAGCAGAATTTGGAACCTAGTACCAATGAATGTCTGCTGGCAAATCTGGATACATAGAAACAAAAGTCTTTTTGAAGGAAGGAACCCCAATAGCTACAGAGCAGCCATCAAATCCACTACTATGATTGCTGAGTCTTTATCTGCAAAAGGTGTCACTATCCCTACTCAGGAACCTCTCACCCTATCGGAGTTTCAATGGTGCAATGCATTCGTAAGGGCAGGCTCCCTTTAGTCCAAAAAGAACCATTCCTTCCTTGACTGGGAAATTCGGAGGGAATCCGAGGTATTCACCAGATGGTGGAAAGAGCAGAATTCTTACAGTATTTTCTTCGACGGGGCATCCAAAGGGAACCCCGGGGTGGCAGGTGCGGGTGGGGTCTTATTTGACCCCGGCGGAAATAAAGTTGAATCAATCTCGTGGGGATTAGGAATCAAGACAAACAATGAAGCTGAATGGCTTGCTCTCGTCCTTTCTTTCAATATGACATCCTCCCTCAGCATCGGTAATCTCAGAGTTTATGGGGACTCCAGACATGTCATTCAAACAATCAGAAGGAGCGCCGCCCCTTATGGATCTAGAGCCTACAGGTACATGCAAAGAATAAAATCTTATCCTCACTTCTCTCAGTCCTCTTTCTTTCATATCCGTCGATCAAATAACAAGTTAGCAGATGAAGCGGCCAACAAAGGAACACTGCTTGACATTGGGCACATGGAGAACTCAAATGGTGCCTTGGATTTTCAATTTATTCCTTAATTTTTGTTAATGGTCAAAAACTTTATGGTTATGGGTTTTAAGGGGCTGAGTGGATTGAGGGTCCCTCTCCCCCCATCCCCGTCCTCCTCCGTAGTCAAGGATATGCGTGCCCCTGCCACACGCCCTCCTCTCCACAGCGCATGGCACCCGGGGCCTCATGGTGCTGTCAGCTCCCACGAAATCCAATTTAATGGGCCAACTGCCCCTCCCTCGCTGTATATTGCAATGGCTCGTCCTCTCCACTGCGCGATGCATAGGCTTTCCCTCGGCGATTCGGGCTCTCCTTCCTCCCGTCCCGGTCTGTTACTCCACCACAGGGCGGGAAAAATGCAGAACATCATGGCGGCCATTGCTGCGTTGAGCCGCACCATGGTCGAAGTTAAACTGGCAGTGCGTAATACATATAATGAAGTTTGCACAAATGTAAACCAAAACGCAGAAATGGCCAGGGATTTGAGCTACACTGTGAACCAGCTCGCTTGCCAGGATACCAGAATCGATGACCTGGAGAGAAACCTGTTCGAATTGATGGGCAAGGTGGATAATTTGCAGGAGGATATTGCAGTGCTCACCGGGAAGTCGCAGGGAAGTTGCGTCCATGGCAGTCTGACGGTCAACCAAGAGGTTAAACAGGAAAAGCCGGATGCGGCTTCGGTCTACCGCAAAAATTATGGTTAATATGCAGTTTCAGTTCAGGTTCCTCCTTTTTGATGTTTAAGATACTATGTTTTTCTGTATATTCCTTAATCAGCAGTTTGTAAGGGTTTATTCCTGCACTACTTTGGACAGTCTTAGCCAGGTTTTGTTTAGAACTCAAGCAGGGTTTTGTTTAGAGCTCATAATGACTCAAGCTCCTGTTTCTCTGTCAAATTTTTGGGCAAACTTGTAATGAATGGCTGTGCACAGCCTTTATAAATACATCTTTTTTCTCTGTTCCTGTTAAAAAAAAAGGTAGACATAATTGAGAATACGAGCTTACATATATTGGTAACCCGGTCCTTCTCAGCATGTTGTGTTATTGTAATCCGTTCTTGCTACCATGTTTTCGTTAGTAGCAGCCTGACCACGAGCTATATTTTTTATAGAAGTAAAACTAGATGTTATTGGTTGGCCAGACTGGGGTGCAAATTGCAATCATGGTGATTGATTCATCGAAAGGGTTTTCTTAGTCCTAGAATTCTGAGGCTCACAAATATTTTGCGAAATATGTTTTTATCCTTAAGCTAAGGAATCATTAGTTCCTAGGTCTTCAGACTTGATACAAAAGAAAACATATTTTTTCTTTTAATCTTTGTAAAGAATGGAAATAGGTAGAACTCATGTCATATATTAAGGTTTAACATAGTACCATCTGTGTGACTGATCTACTCTACTACAAATCATCAATTGTAATGCTTTTGTGTTCTCTTTATGCATTAATATTTTACTATGAATCAAGTATTGATGTTTTGACTTGATCTACTTTTTTGGTATGCTTTTGCAATGGTACATGTAAGAAAAGATTGGTCTCCTTTTTTATGTGCAAACTCCTTTTTCCAAGAATCATCTTCAGAAGAGATGTTACCTCGACTTTGGTTTGGCTACTTATTGATATTATCATGGGTTGCCATCTCAACTGCAATTGACTGTTCCAACAGTTCTTCATTTCTTTCGTATTGCAAGCCTGTTGGAAGTTCAATTTTGCAGATAATTGCACCAATAAGAGGACATGGGCATGAACGTGTTCCTACTACAACTTGTTCACCTAGTACTCTTCTCACGGCTGCTCTAGCTGGGTCTCCTCTTCCATTTCCTATGAAGACTCATTCACATGCTTCATGTAGTTTAACCACAGCGTCTGAACATAAGAGAAAATGGTCAGCACCTGCTTCTGATGTCTTACCACCCGTGCACTGATATCTACTCCTGTTCCTATTCTTACATCTACGACATTAGAACCTCTTTCTCCGTCCTTGTCTCCCCATATCCATGGTAAGAAGAATCTCTTGTTTCTGACTGGAAAAATATTTGAGGTATTTAATTGTTTTAACAATAATAGATAGTTTTATAATCAGATTGTCTTTTGATTAGCGATCCTCGTCAAAGTGTTTGATTGCAATCTGTTGGCAATACGTGCACTCAAGATAACTCCTGCTAGAATTTTAATTATGAGGAAAACAATGTTCATTCTGTGGATAAATTTGAGTGTGGGGATTCCACACCTTCCAGTGCTACTAATATGATATTTGTATATGATGAAGCTCGATGAGTTCAAACCCTTTGTATTTTGAGAGGCCCAATGAAATATTGGTTGAATCTAGCAACCAAGTATTCACATGTTCCTGCATTCCATCAGTCAACTAAACACGTGTAAAGTCTTCTCTGAAGCTTGTAGATTCTCACAGCGTGCTGGAGATGTATTATTATCGTTGCATGAGAAAAATAGACTACATGAAAAGGGTTTATGGGAAAAAAAGGTCACGGCTACATTGAGAGCTCCACTATTGTCAATCATGGAAGAATGGAAGAAGAACAAGGCGTTCCTTGTGTGAGCAGAGATTTCTGGTTGGACTAATAGTACATTGACAATTGCAAATTGAAAATAGGTGACGTGTGAAAATGTGCCCTGCCAAACAGGGCAGGTGTAATTTTCCGCAATTTTCTAAATTATTTTTAAACTACTAAAAATTTAAATCCTTGTGCAGGCATTTACCTCAAATCCGGGTTGTCCTTAACCCATGAGAAAATTAGATTTTTGTCTTAAAAAAAATAACAAATGTATTTTCAATTTTCAAAAAAATAAGTTAAATACACTATTTTCTAAAACATTGTAAAAACATTAACGAGCACAACCAAAAAATTGACGATTAATACAGGTCAAAGAGCTTTGAGTGTATATCCCTGCCTTGGCAGGGACTAATCATATTTGTTATTATATGTTTTAATAATATTAATCATTAATATAAATCATAAATTTCATATATATTATTAATCATCTTAAGCTCATTATAATTATTACATTAATTATTAAACATTATATATTAAATAATATTAATTTTTCTATTACTTTTTATCAAAATATTAATTTTTATATTATTAATTATATTGTAATAATACTTATTATTATGTTTTAGTCATATTAATCATTAATACTTATTATCAAAAATTTCAAATTATTATATAAATAATAATAATTCTTGAAAATAATTATAATTAGCTTCAATATTTAATATGATTTTTTTTGTAAGCTAGTAATCATATTAATTCAAAAAGATAAAAGTGCAAAATATACAGAGTTTACGAGCCTCCCATAGCGAGAAAACATCCCATTATGCTCATGCGCATGCCTCACCCATAAGAGAAAACCACATGTTAATATAACGAGTTATACATGTATGAATATGAGGATCAGTTTTTATCAAAATTGTCAACCATAAAACTAAAAAAGAGACAAGATGCTTAGTGGCCTCGGCTCGCTTACAAGAAAGCTTAAAAAGAGGTGAAAACATAGCATAGGTGGACCTATGCATGACTGCGACGTCGAGGCTTTGAACACATGTAATGAAAGTTCTCCCCGGGTGAGTAGATCAACAGCTGCAATCTCCTCGCAGTGACGTCAAGCCACGTGATCCCAAACCTCGGCTAAGGAGCCAGCTTTTAAGGGAGAATGATCCATTACCCCCATGTTGGCCAACACGTCTTCCATTTTATTTCCATTACGTCGAACGTTGACACGTCTTTGATTAAATAATTAATATACAACATACTAACAGTTGACACGTATGTGAAATTACAAACCACAAGTATAGTGCATAAGATAAATGTAGTAAAAATATGCCAATATCCAGCACGTATTCGAGGATTTTGTAATTGCAATTGTCACCTATAATGATCCATGACCCACCATTACATTTTATATGTAACGGATGTCTAGAACGATTATGGGTGATTCCACGAAGGTGGTTCACCATTTTTGGTGCGTGAGAGCGAAAAAAAATGTTTTTCGGACCATCAATCGCGGTATTTTCAAGCCCTCGATCGAGCGTTTAAAACGCTCAATCGAGGGTTTGAAAATACCTCGATCGAGGGCTTCAAAATAAATCGATTGAGGGTATTTAAATAGCTGGATCGAGGGCTAGGTTAAACCCTCGATCGAGCAAATGCTCGATTGAGGGCTTGGTTAAACCCTCGATCAAGTTATTGCTCGATCGAGGGTTTGGGACAGAAAAAAAAAAAAGGTATGGCCTCGCCTGTCGGCCGGCCCTGTTCGACAATGAAAGCGCAGGTGTGCCGACTACGATGGCTCCAAGCACCTCGACCGAGCGATCGCTACCAGCACAGTACGTCCATGCGTCCACCTCCATCCGCCATGGCTTCAAATCCACAACGTAGGTGGATTTCAACCACATTTTGTTTGTTTTTCAAAAAAACTTAAATTTGTTATTTGTTTTCAAAAAAATCCCAATTTTGTTTTTTTTTGTTTTGTTCTTTCCTTTGAAAAAAAAACATAAATTTGATTTGTTTTGTACGTAAAAATGGGTGTTTAAAACATAGATTTAATTTAGTTTTTATGAATTTGTGAATGTAACCATTGAAAAATGAAAACCAACATCGAAACCAAAAACCATTGAAAGTAAAACCACCATCGAAACCAAACCAAAAACCATTGAAACCAAAACAAAAACCATTTGAAAACATTCTTTTGTTTTAAACTTATGTTCTATTTATTTTTTTAAATTATTAATATCCTTTGAGAATGCCAAGAGGATTGAAAAAAAAAATCATATTAGGTTGACGGTTTAACAAAACCATTAACATTGAGTATTTATAATATTTTTTAATATTTTTTAAATTGAATATTTTAAATATTTATATTATAAAACTTTATTAATTTAAAAATTAAAAGAATAATATTTTTTAACATTTAATTAATAATAATATTGATTCAAAAATCTAAACATAAACCATTATAAAATATTAATCAATATAACTACAATAAATTAAGGAGATTAATAATATTAATGAAATTAATAATTTATTATATTTTTAATATTTATTTATTTTTTGAAATTAAATATTTTTAATATTTATAATATAAGAGTTTATTAATTTAAAAATTAAAAGAATAATATTTTTTTAATATTTAATTTATAATAGTATTGATTCAAAATATAAACATAAATTATAATAAAATATTAATCAATATAACTACAATAAATTAATGACATTAATAATATTAATAATTTATTATTAATAACATTATATAAACACATATTTTTATATTTATGCACATAATATCATAAAATATTTATATATAAAAAATATTATTGTAATGTTACTCTCACTTTTTAATTAAAATACTTATATATATAAACTAATTAATATTTAATCAGGCATTAAAAGGAATGTGTGTATTGAAAATACACACGTTTTGGAAAAAATAAAATGTAAAAAGTAATAAAATGTAAAAATTAATAGTATGAGGGAGATCTTGTAACGGATGTAACATGTAAGGTTTGTCCTTTTTCGGGCATTAATAAAATTTAATATAAAGTAAAAAATTATAATATGAGTGAGATCTTTTAATGATACATGTAACCTTTGTGATATTATTGTCTGCCATAAACAAAAATGAATAATACAAACTAAAAAGTAATAAATATTATGTTGGCCGTACACAGAAAAGAAGTTAAAAAAATATTATAGCCGATATTATAGTGGATATGAAAAGTAGAAACATAATATTATACGCAATGATTACTCCAAGAGAAGAGTAAACACCGAGGACGGTGTTATTTTAAAGGGGATGAGGATGTGATATCCCTCCTTATGACCTATTTTGATCATTATATATGCCTTGGAAACACTTAGTTTTTGTTGCGCAGGAAATATAAACTTAATATATATATTTGAATGTTGCATGCGTATGCTCCAGTTTTTGAAATTTCAGATGACTTCGCACGAAGAATACAGAGAAGAAGCTGAAGAAAATGAACAGGCAAGAACAGCAGAACATTCGGAAGCAAGCCAGGTACTAGAAACCATGAGAAGTCTGATCGTGGAGATACAGAGTTTCAAAGCAGACAATGAGCAACTAAAGAAGGCTCAGGAAAAACAACAAGAGATCAATGAAATTTTGCTGCAGAGTCTTCATGAAAGGAACAATGGAGAAAAACAGAAGGAGGATACTAAGGGGAAAGAGGAGACTGACGAGAACGCTGAAAAGAAGGGAGATTCCTCCAATGAGACCCAGAAATCTGAGCATCAAGACAAGACTATGGGTAAAAGAAAAGTCGACCATCTGGAGGGTGAATTCAAAAAGATAAAGCCTACAAGCTTCGATGGAGAATCAAAGACTGGCGAAGAAGCAGAAGCCTGGTTGCTAGACATAAAGAAATACTTTCAGATCTACAATTACTCTAGTAATATGAAAGTCAGAATGGCTGTGTACAACCTAAAAGGGAAGGCCAGCATATGGTGGAAAGACCTGAAGATTTCCCAGGGACTGAAAGAAAAGAACCTCGAATGGTCCGAATTTAAGAAATATTTCAAGAAACAGTACTTATCAAAAAGTTATTATGAAAGAAAAACCAAGGAATTTTACGAATTAAAGCTGGGTCAAATGACGATGGAAGATCTTATCAACAAATTCCTAGACTTATTACGGTTCGTCCCATACATCAAGGAAGAAAAACTGAAGGTGCAGCGGTTCTTAAGCTGCCTGCCACAGTCCTATAAAGATCGAATCGAGTTCGACAATCCCAGAACTTTAGAAGAAGCACTGAGAAAGGCCAGATTGTGTTATGAGCAATACAAACAAAGAAATGACACCACTCAAGCATGGAAGGACAGGACATAGGAAAAGTTTAACCAGCGAAAGAAAGGTTACAAACCCCCGCCCTTCAGGAACATGCCCAAAAACTTCCAGGGAAATTCATTTCCCAGAAATGAACAGTTACAGCAGAAAACTTTCAAAGCCCCTAACACGGGAATAAAAGGAAGTATCGGTACTCCTAAGGAACCCCTGAAATGCTGGGAATGTGGTGAAGCTCATTTACGCAGGAATTGTCCCCGATACAATGAGACGAACAGGGTACTGCATAATGTGCAAGAAGCATCCACGGTGGGAGACATTGGGAAAAGTTATCACCGAATCAATGCAGCCTTAGAGGACCGACAGGCAGATCATCAATCTGCCATCGTGGAAATTGAAGGTAAAATTTCTGACCATATTTGCTCCATTTTAATTGACCCGGGGGCAACCTTAAGCTACATCACTCCCAAGATGATGGAGCATTGCCAACTCACTAAGGTAAAGCATCCAAAACCTTGGTTAGTTCAGCTAGCTACAGGAGTAAAGAGGAAGGTTACTGAATACATATCTGATTGTGAACTTCAAATACAGGACCACAAAACAAAGATTAATCTAAATGTGTTGCCTTTGGGATCTTACGACATGATAATAGGTATGGACTGGCTTGAAAAAAATAAAGTAGTACTGAACTGTTTTAGCAAAAACTTTACCTACGTTGCGGAAGACCAAATTCTTAGAACAGTGATTGGAAAGCAGAAACCGGTCTCTGTTAGGCAGATTTCTGCTATGCAGCTAAAGAAATGCATGAGAAAAGGATGCAAGATTTACGCTGTAAGAGTATCTGATTTACTTCTCAACGAAAATCAGACTTCTATAACAGAGCATCCTGTCTTAGGTGAATTCCTAGACGTATTTCCAGAGGAAATACCGGGGTTACCTCCTCAGCGAGAAATAGATTTCTCTATTGAACTTTTACCAGGATCTGCACCAGTGTCAAAAGTACCTTATAGAATGAGTATCCCAGAATTGATGGAATTAAAAATTCAGATTCAAGAGTTACTAGACAAAGGGTATATAAGACCTAGTGTTTCGCCTTGGGGTGCACCGGTTCTGTTTGTCAAGAAAAAAGATGGGACTCTAAGGCTATGTATTGACTATAGACAACTGAATAAGGTAACTGTTAAGAATAAATACCCTTTACCACGAATTAATGATTTGTTCGACCAAGTAGGGGGAGCTAGGATCTTTTCCAAACTGGATCTTCGATCTGGGTACCATCAGATTCGTATTAAAAATGAAGACATAAGTAAAACCGCCTTCCGTACCCGATACGGACACTATGAATTTGTAGTAATTCCTTTTGGGTTAACCAACGCCCCTGCCACATTCATGTGTTTAATGAATGGTATTTTCAACAAATATCTAGATCAGTTTGTGCTGATTTTTATTGATGATATCCTAATATACTCTAAGACGGAGGAAGAACATGAACATCATATAAGAATTGTATTGAAAACCTTGAGGGACCACCAGTTGTATGCAAAGTTGGAGAAATGTGAGTTCTTTAAAAAGGAAATCCAGTACTTAGGCCATATTATTTCTGCTGAAGGAATTTCAGTCGACCCACAGAAAATTAAATCCATAGCGGATTGGCCAGTACCGAGAGATGTAGCTGACATTAGATCTTTCATGGGACTCACAGGTTACTATCGGAGGTTCATTGAGGGATTCTCGAAGATCGCCTACCCCATTACCTCACTACAGAAAAAAGGGATAAAGTTTGTGTGGTCCTGCAAGTGTCAAGAAAGTTTTGAACGACTCAAAGAATTGCTGACCAAGGCACCTATTCTAAAGGTAGCAGACCCATGTAAAGAATACACGGTCTGTACAGATGCAAGTAAAGAGGGAGTAGGAGGAGTACTGTCCCAAGACGGACATGTAGTATGTTACGAATCACGAAAGTTAAAGGAGCATGAACGCAAGTACGTGGTTCATGACTTGGAATTAACCGCAGTAGTACACGCACTGAAAATGTGGCGTCACTACCTGCTGGGAAAGAAATTCTTGTTATTAACCGATAACACTTGTGTCAAGAACCTATTTAACCAACCAGGACTCAATGCCAGACAGGCAAGGTGCATGGCCTTCTTAAGTGAATTCGACTTTGATGTAAAACACATAAAGGGTAAGGAAAATACGGTGGCAGATGCACTTAGTCGAAGGACCCACGAGGTGTACGAGATAATAATGAGTCAACCAGAAAGTAATCTCATGGAGAAAGTATTAGTGGCAAGCAAACAGGATGCATATTACATAAATCTGCAAGGTAAATTACAACAAAATGAGAAGAACATGAATGGGACAGATTTCAAAGTGGATCAGAAAGGTCTGATTTGGTTCAAGGATAGGCTGTACATGCCTAATGTTGCAGAATTTAAATTGTTTATTCTAAATGAGATGCACAAACCCCCTTTTGCAGGTCATCCCGGTTATCAAAAAATGATAACAGCCCTTAGAAAACAGTTCTTTTGGCCTAAATTAAAAACTGATCTTGCTGATTATTTATCTAAATGCTTGGAATGTCAACAGGTGAAGGCTGACCATAGACATCCTGCTGGTTTATTACAACCATTACCAATTCCTGAATGGAAATGGGAAGTGATTTCACTAGATTTTATCACAGGCTTGCCAAGAACCCAGCGGCAACATGACTCTATAATGGTGGTGGTTGACAAATTTAGCAAATCTGCACATTTCATTCCGGTAAAAACCACCTACAAGGCAGCAGATACTGCAGGAATTTTTCTAAAAGAAATATTCAGATTACACGGAGTACCAAAGATGGTAATTTCAGATAGGGATGTAAAATTTACATCCAAATTCTGGAAAACTTTATTTGCAGGTTTGGAAACAAGAATTAATTTCAGCACGAGTTATCACCCTGAAACGGATGGACAGACTGAACGTACAAATCATATCATCGAAGATATGCTGAGAATGTACGTTATGGAGAGACCTACCAAATGGGAAGACTATTTACATCTGGTAGAGTTCGCCTACAACAACGGGTATCAGGCGTCATCAAGAATGAGTCCATTCGAAATTCTTTATGGAAGGAAATGCACTACCCCAATTAGCTGGGATAGTCCAGTCGATCGGTTATTGATAGGACCAGAATTGCTGAAAGTCATGGAACAAACAGTCCAAAAGGTACAGAAGAATTTAAAAGTGGCCCAGGACCGCCAAAAGAGCTATGCTGATCTAAAAAGACGGGATAAGGAATTTTCAGTTGGGGACCATGTATACTTGCAGGTTAAACCAAAGAAAAGTTCACTCCGGCTAGGGAGTTGTACTAAACTGGCACCACGATTCTGCGGGCCTTTCCAAATACTGGAAAGAATTGGAACTGTAGCTTACAAACTGGCATTACTAGCACATTTAAAGATTCATAATATTTTTCACATTTCATTATTGAAGAAATATATTTATGACCCCACTCATATTATTGACTGGAATTTGATACAGGAGGCTCCAGAAGGCGAATTTCAAGTGGAACCTTTACGCATTCTGGACAGGAAAGAAACAGTACTTCGGAACCGAGCCATCGCTCAGGTAAAGGTGCAATGGAAGCACTTTAGTCCTTAGGAGGCAACCTGGGAATTGGAAAGCAATATACTGGAAAAGTACCCGAAATTATTCCCAGAACCCATGGAGGAAGACTAGAACACTGAGGACAGTGTTCACAATAAGGGGGCAAGGATGTGACATCCCTCTCCAATGATGAAATAAATAAAAAACATTATGTTAAATTTATTTTAAATTTATCTTTATTTTTATGCAATAAGGAAGCCAGATGAGAAATCGGCTGACTTAAAGTCCTAGGAGGACTGTTGTAAACAAACAATTTTATTATTATTAATAAAAGAATGAGCAGGAACAGCCAAGTTAAAAGAGGAGATCATGCATGGAGAAGTGGGGGACAAGTTAGAGTTAGCCTCTGGGACAACAGAACAAGTGTCAGGAGTGTATTTAAGACACTAGACACACCCTGAAAATCAGGGATTTGGTTAGCTGCGAAAATTCCATGAGGAATTGGCTGCCAATGGAAAGACCTAGGCAAAATTATAAAAGGATGGCATATGTGAGGAGGCAGGACGCTGCTGAGTATGCCGGAAGGAATTTCACTTGCTGTGTGAGCACTCTGTGTTAGGCAAGGGATTCAGGAAAATAATACTGAGTTTGAGGCTAGCTGTCCACATTTTCTCCATGCATGTGTCTGGCTCGGGGGTGATTGCGGACAGACTTGGTGTTTGTACCTAATCTACAGTTGGGAGGAACGTGGCTGTTCCTGTTACATTCGGTTTACAAGCTCCAGGTTTTACTTTAAAGTTCAGATTCTGCTGTATTTCCATTAATCTGCTTCTGCCAATTAGTATAGTAATTTTATCAGTTAACTGGTTGTTTATAAATTTTTCTGGAATAAGAAAAATAGGAAATTTAATTTCATTACTCTTCCTTATTTTTGTTAGATTTTATGAAATGAGAGTGTTATGCTTAAGGAAATGATAGTTACATTATTGAAAAATGTTAGACCTGATGAAGGATGGGAATGGTATTATTTCCGGGATTATATGTTTCCTTAACTTAAATTATTCATAGTCGTAGATTTAGATAGGTTGAGACCTGTAAGTTAAATCAGAGCTTGCACTCAGACTTTAGAAATCATTTGTATGGATCGATCATTCGGAAATTTCCCGCAAGGGTTGAAATATAGAAATATTAATTCGTTTTAATCTGGAGGTTAACTTATTGATTTAAAATTTTAGAAATCGATCTTTCCTCTGCAATAAAAATCGTTGAGGACCGGTTGGTATGCAAGTTCTGAGAACAGAGAAACCCTAAATGTGTCATTCCTTAGTTAATAGCTGATACATTAATTTTTATTCATATCTGCGAAGATAAACAAGGACCCCTGCAAGGATAATTAGGATTTGATTAACTTTAGATCGGGACTATCCAGTAGCATAGTTTTCTGCAAAACTCGTGGTTGGATGCCATATGGGTAGTTACAGCCGGGGTAATAAGGGAAGCGGGTGAAAATTGATACTAATCTTTCTGTCAAAAATAAATGAATAAATAAAATTCTTTTTTTTCTTTTTCTGAATTTTGAACCTAGTCGCATTATCTAGGGTTTGGGCCGTGAAGTTCTTTTTTTAAAGGAATTCTTTGTACAAGCGTTTTTTACCTAATAGGCAAGGTAAAGTGCCCATGAAATGACGACTCTTGACAGAAGTATTAACCTTGACTACTGTAACTTATCACACCGCGGAACTGTCAAAAAAAAAAATGTTAATTTAAATGTTATCGTAGAGAGATAGAACATCTTAAACGGTTTATGCATATAAACAAATTTCCCTCTCAGACTTCACTAGAAAGAGACAAGGAAACCCGAGACTGAAATGAAGATTCGTTAGACCTATCAAGACAGTTGTAGAATGTAGATATTTAAACTTGATAGAATAAGATGATCAATGTTGTATTTTCTCAGTATGGGCATTCTCCCAGCTTAGAAATACATAGAAATTTCCTTTATCGATTCTGCCAGGCTTGGCATTTATAAACCCTCGAATGTTATGCCGATCTTCGATAACCTTTTAGTAGGCAATTTTTTTTACACAGTAATAAAAACAATACATATCGTGGAAATACACCCATCTCATCCGTTGTTGGTAAATTTTTAAAAACAAATTTAACATTCGTACAGGATTGAGAATTCGTTTATCTCCAGGGCGAGATTGTATGTAGAAAGAAGAGCTAACTTACAGCCACAAGAAAACTATAATAGATGCATAGATTATCTTTAACCTCTGAAAATAACAGTTCTGTTTACAGAGTTCTTCTGAAAGCCGTTATAAACAATAATGGTATTAAACCCTGAGGTCGTGAAACCCTTTTCGACCATTCATTACTTTAAAAGATTGTCCTGTATTCCTACAGATTTCGAACCCCAAATAAGGTAAAAGAACCCTTCAGAAGTAAGCAACAGGATACCCTGTGTTTAACCTAGACAATTACATTTCGCAGGAATTCTATAACAAAGAAATATTATTACATTAGGGTTCGTGGCTGGAAGGACCAGGCCATCACGAGATCCCTGAGGTTTCCAAAAAATTTACTGAACGCATCATGACTTCAAAAAAAATACAAAATATCTGTTGCCTTCGAAGATGCTTCCCTAGTTTCCTGTCTTCTCATGAAGGTAGAGTAGCAGTACCACTTACCGATAAAGGAGACCCCGCTGCCATCGGCTTTGACTCGAGCTTAGAACATCTGCATTATTATTTAAACAACACATTAGCATGGACGATAGAAAATACACTGTAAACATTTATTTAACAGATAGTTTCGAGTTACAAGTCTTTAGGTTACCTCCGAGACGTTGGGTTGACAAGTAGCTGCGTCCTCAATGTAACGAGAATTCTCTCTGGAGTAAGCCCAAACGAAAATAGTCATTCTCCCTCGTTGTCACAGACATTACAGAGATAAAGTAGGCTACAGGTCTCTTTTTTTTCGATTTGCCAGGGTTTGGAATGGACGAACAGTGAACCCCAAAACTCAAATGAAAAATATCGGTTTCCGAGAACTTCATCAGTCTGTTGAGAAGTGACTTAACCCAAACGCCAAGACCAAGTAACCTGTCCTTCTATTGCAGGTGGCATCACAACATTCAACGCTGTACAAGTAGTCACATGGCCTATCTGAAAAACGATGATTGCCTCGTACGAGTGCCCTGTCGAAATACAAGTGGCATCCTTCAACTATAAATGCCTGGATGGTGCAAGTTGGTGCATTCACTAAACTCGTTGGTAGCTGTCACATACCATGCGATATTTTGTTAGTGTAACTTCGTATAGGAGGGATACATTTTATGCAATGATTTTTTGAAAAATCCCTAGTTGTCAAGTTTTGTTGGACGATTAATATATGTAAGATTTGTAGTTTTAAAAATAACCATAGTCTTGCAAAGGATCATGGAGACTTAGGAATTAGGTGTCTTTAAAACTCACTTCTTAATAGTCTAGTGACTGAATGGTGATTTAGTTTCACTAGCACACTGTTAATCCATGGAAGGACGTAGTGAATGGATGCTATGTGAGCATACGACATTAAATTAATTATGTATAAAAACATTTAATGTTGGGTGTTTAAACTTATACTTTTAGTCTAGTAATTTAATGGGGACATAGTTATAGTATTTTAATGGGGACATAGTTACATTAGCACATTGTGAGTCCATTAGGAACTTTGTTGAATGAATACTATGTGAAAACGAGACATTAAACTATAGGTTTAAAAACTTCTAGTCGTGGGTGGTTAAAAATCTATCCATACCCTGTTACGATATCCTGAAGACGCCCCGACGTCATAGTAATCTGCATGCCAAAGAGAAGGAAGTATTAGCCGTAGCTAAGTAAGTGGTATGTCATTATAATAACCTTCTAGCTAGTGGAAGAACAAGGGAAAGGCATCAGTAAGTTCATTGTCACGATAATAGAAAAGAAAAGCAGCCATAATAATAGTTAGATTTTCTAACTAATAATTACATTTGATAACTAAATATAACTCCAAGCAAAAAGAGATTTGAATCTTGGTCTCTAGGTTAAGCCAAGCCCAATCACCTTACTACTTAGCAATAAATCACATAGAAATGGTGTTAAAAAAAATGCCATAATAATAGTTAGATTTGATAACTAACTATAACTCCAAGAAGAATGGGTTTTGAACCTTGGTCTCCAGGTTAACACAAGCCCAATCATCTTAATTCCTACCAATAGACCACACACAAATGTTGTTAAACAACAAAAGATGCATATATATTTCATTTGTTGCTTTGATTTTAGCAATGCATTTTTTTTATTTTTTACATGTATGCATTGAATTTATCAATTTAATAAATAAAAAATTCTTTCATTAATTTCAGCAATGCATTGTTTTTTGTTATTTACATCTATACCTTGAATTTATCAATTTAATAGAAAAACTATTCTGCAATGATTTCAACAAATTAGATTTTGGTGTTCTCTATTTCAGGGTATATCGTGGATCCTCATGATAATATTGTAAATAATGAAGATATTGATTATCAAAGAAGAAAAATACGAAAAATGTATAGAATAGAAAGATAAAAATAATCTTTGTAGCAAGATTTATGTGGTTGTTGACTTCAGGAGGTTTTGGAGAATCCATAGTATCCATGTTCTTTAGTCAACGTTTCAAATCCATAACAGAAAAATAAGCATCAAAACATACATAAGAACAAACAAAACACGAGCGTGAACTAAAGAGATCGTGAAGAAGTGTTATTTGTGTGAAAGGATTCTCAAAAGCATGAATGTGAGATAATTTCAGGGTTATATAGGAATCAATATAACTACCAATGAATACGACATACTTGGATACATGGAATGTGATAACACTTTACTCATACTTATTAATTACATTATTATAATCCTCATAATTCTTTCTGTGTTTTCAAATTAACGTGTTCCTTACAATGTTGAAAATTTTTATTGCATATTTTTCAGTGTAGATGTTATTCCGCGGAAGCATTGATTTCATTGTATGTACGCATAGATTTGAGTGTATGGACGCATTGATTTCAGTGAATAGGGCCATTGATTTAAGTGAATGGATGCATAGATTTCAATGTATGGACGCATTGATTTCAGTGAATGGACGCATAGATTTCAATGTATGGGGTTTTTTATTCCATATTTTTCAGTGTAGATGTTATTTCGTAGACGCATTGATTTCAGTGTAAGGACACATAGATTTCAGTTTATGGATGGATTGATTTCAGTGTATGGACGCATTGATTTCAGTGATAACAAAAGAACGAGAAAAAGACTTGAAACAAAAAGCAGAAGAACACAAAGAATTTCGAAAAAGGAAGTTGGAGGAAATGATAGTACAAGAACTAGAAGAACGAAGAAAATGAAACACAGATCGACAAAAAGAATATCGAAAAAGAAAGTTAGACGAATTGACAGTAGAACAATGAGAGGAATAAAGAAAACGAAACGATGATTGACAAAGAGTGTATCGAGAGAGAAGTTGAAGTAGTTAGAAGAACAAAGAAATCAAGTTGCAGAACAACAAATAAATCAAAATGTATGAAATTGTGAAATGTCGGCAGAAGAAGGAGAATAACGAACAAAACAAAATGCAGATCAACATAAAGAAAATCGAAAAAAGAAGTTAGGTGAATTGACAACAGAAGAACAAGAAGAACAAAGAAAACGAAACATTGATCGACAAAGAGCGTATTGAGAGAGAAAGTTGAAGCAATTGGAAGAACAAAAAAATTAGTTTGCAGAACAACAAATAAATCAAAATGTATGAAATGGCGGTAGAAGAACAAACAAAACAAAACGCATATCAACAAAAAGAGAATCGAAAAAAAAAGTTAGGTGAATTGTCTCTATTTTCCAGTTTAACAATTTACTCAATCCTTAATAGTTATTACTTACATTATGATAATCCTCGTAAATGTATCTGTGTTTTCAACTTTACCTGTTCCTTACAATGCTGATCAAACTCCAGTTTTGTGTCACTCCCACAATTGAAACTAGCCTAGATCCAAATCCTAGGCTCTATCAAGTGCCCAGAGGGATCAAATCTCCCGAGGTGCAAACCTCTCCTTGAAAAGCTCCTTCAGTGCAATACCTAAGAAGAGGTTTTCACCTCGGGAGATTTGATCCCTCTAGGCGCTTGATAGAGCCTACGATTTGGATCTAGGCTGGTAATATATACAAGTTTTCATTTTAAAAAACATGCTTAAGTGTATAAAAATAGAACATTTTAAAAATAAATTTAAATATTATGTAATTAAATTTAATAATGTTTATTAAATTCAATATTTATTAATATAATTATATTTTAATATAAACTAATAATTTTATAAAATATTTTGCAATAACCTATATAATTAATAGTTATTGAAGCTTATCTTATAAAAACAACAATTTATAGATGAAAGAATGAATATCAATTATATATCAAATATGTACAATCACTAGTGTTGAAATGTAAATATTTAATTTTAAATTTGTTTCATTATGTGAAATGACATGTATAATAGGCCTTACATATGACATTCACCTCTGGATTCAAAGGTCTTTGCATGCACTATTTAGATTATACATACAAATATAATAGCTTAAAATTCTCTATTAATTATCAATCCAAGTTCTTATGTGGTTTCCTCTATGCTATGTGTTATAATTTTGGAACTAAGAGTGATATTGTTTAATTGTTTTCATGTCTTTATATCTAGTTTGAATTTGTAAAATGGGTAATAATCTTGTTGTGCAATTACAACCACATGAATAGGTAGTCATTGCCAAATGATAAAAATATCTCAAGTTTCGTTGAATTTCTATTATAGTATAATGTTAAATTTATTTCTCCTTAAAATTTGATTGTGTTTGTATATTTGTTTAATCATAGAGAGGTTAGTATATTTGTTTAGTCCTTAATTTCTTCCTGAACCATGGTCCAAAACCCATCCCTAGTGCACAAAATTGAATGTTTCCATCCATATCCAACTTTAAATGTAAACCTATCACTAGTAATCAAAACCTTAAAATGACATTAATTCCTGCACATAGAGACTATAAATATTTTCAACAAGACATGTTTGTCGACCATATCTATTGGTCCAAAATTCCTAAAATCTTATTTTAGGGCCCAATGTAGAGGTCCATAGGTCCATGATTGCTCGACTAGTACTAACTTATGAGAATTATAGGTCCATGGTTGTTCATTAAAATTGATTATCGATTACGAGAAGCATTTCCAAATAATAAAACAATTTCTTTTGGTGGTAGATACATCATTCATTTGGGATACGTTGGTCAATTACCTCATTTGAGTGATAACCCTATATATGCATGCAACACAACTGATTTTTTATATCACATAGTCCAACCCTCTCCCAATGATACACAAATAGGATTATGATGAACATGTTACTAACCATTCCATGCATAGACACATTAACACTTCATGCATTTACATAAGAAGAACTTGCATCATTATCTATAATCAACTAGGATCATCATTAGAATATGAGGCAATAGGTTAGTATGCATCATACCTTTACATAGGTTAGTATGGGTCAATCTAAAAGGTAGATTATCGAGACTCAAACATGTAGCGAGCCCTAGTTGACTTACGCTTGATTCCATTTCCCCTCCATCCTATAACTGTATGTTGTAGCAACAAGTGTTGAACAATTAAATTTGATGCCTAGGCCCATATGATGCTAGCATTGCTAATAAAAATGATATCAAAATTGAAATTGGAAATTGAAACTGGAATTGAAATGTAAATTTGAAATTGAAAATGAAAATGATATTGATATTGATATTGGAAATTGATATTTAAACTGAATTTAAATTTTGAAATGAAATTCAAATTGAAAATCGAAAATTGAAATTGAAATGAGAAATGAAAATTGAGAATTGGAAATGTAATTAAAATTGAAATCGAAATTGAAACTTGGAATTTGAAATTGAAACTTCGAATTTGAAATTGAAATTTGAATTTGAATTGTGAAATTTGAAATAGAGTTTGAAATTTGAATTGAATTTGGATTTGAAATGCGAAATTTGAAATAGAATTTGAAATTTGAATTTGAATTTTAAGTGTGAAATTTGAAAGCGAATTAGAATTAGAAATTGAAATGTGATGCAAAGAGCTCTGAAGAGAGATCTTCATTGCTTCGTGCTCTACGACGCAAGAGAGGATCTAACATCGCCCAAGAGGGCGGTCATCGACAGCACTCCCATTCACTTAGTGCGGCCACACCGGGTTCTGCTGTCGCTGGTGGCAGCAATAGGAGAGCTAGTGTGTCAGTTCATCTCAACAACATACATGGTGATCCCTAGGTGGGGGATGGGCGACCAGAATCGAGTGCATCATGGGCATCAAGTGCATATTTTGGGTTAGATACATTTTCAGTAAATTTTTAGTATATAATGCATTGAATTTCAGTTGCAAGTTATAATATATCTTTTTAGTAACATTTGTGTTTTGGTTTGGATCACAGGTGCCCCATCAGGGGGATCATATGATGATGAGGTCGCACGGATCACTCTCATTGATATCATTTCCCAGTGAGAGTGGGTGAACTCGTGTGTGTGTACATTGAGGGAGGATTCTCCCACACAACGTTCTTTATCCATGATGTTATCAGCAGTTGATGAGATGTTGGCCCTCTACAAGTGGGTGGGACCTCTCAGTGACATTTGGTGTCATTCATGCCATAGGAGGAGACAGGGTGCCATTGGGATCCACAAATGGGAGGACGTCAAAGTCACAATAAGAGGGCATGACGTCAAGGGAACTTTGTTCGACATCCCACCTGACCGCCCTTCCTGTCAACCGCTTAGACTCAGGGATTTTAAGTTGGAGGCTGCTGCACCACATCTATATGATAGATTCGCGCGAGCGTGGGGCATGTTCCCCCACCATGACTAGGTCCCATTGTACTTTGCAAAACATGTTTATGGAGAGTTTGTTTTGGACATGCACCCAGATTACACCAGCACATTGTCCACATTCTATGGGATGGGTAGGGGACGCTCCTACCAATGTCCTGGAGCTCGGAGAGACCCTGCCTTCGTGCCACCCGCTACGAGGTTGGTACCGCTTCCAGATAGGGTGGTGATCAGGTCGGGGGATGTGGTGCAATCATCCTAGCTTGCTGCAGAGGCTAGAGCTGACCTTGCAGACTCGTTGTTCACTACCATGGGCAGTGTTGTTGTTGCTGCGCATGGAGAGGCATCTAGACCACCCCCTCCACCTACAGAGCCAGTGATAGAGTATGTCCCTAGTGACATGCTCATGATTCTCGATGGCGAGGCCCTGCTGAGGTATGCTGAGTTAGCCTGAGATGCATACTTTCGGTCATATCGTAGATCCATCGCTACAAGACAGGTGTAATTTTGTATAATTATGTCTATATGTTCTTCATGTTACATCATATTATATGTCGTAACTTGAATGGTTAATAATACTTAAGAGAGTTGTATTCTATTGCTCCATGCAGGGAAGCACATTCATGGATCAGCTCTTTACCAGTGAGCCATCGGTTTGTCCATCCGCTTGTCCTACCCATATCATTGTGAACCATCATAAAGCATGATTAAACCATATTGAACCATGGTCACCCTTAGTCAATAACTTGCTCAAACATGGTTATCGATTGTTAAACATAATCAACCATGGAAAAACTTCTTTATCCATATTGAATCGAGGCGAACAAAATTCAAATGTATTCTGGCTCAACCAACCTCAATTGTAATCTAACATGGTCAAACATGGAAAGAAATGACCCTCTTTTGGTCAACCACACTCAACTATAATCAACCAATATATGTCTGTCAACATGGTCAACCATTGTTAAACCATAATTAACAATAGTTATTATTTTTAATTATTGACATTTGAAGGTTAAAATTAATTTTTAATAGTATTAAATTATGTCCCATTGGAACCTAACCTTTACAATGTTTGCAATTGTAACGTATTAATTAAACATTAAAATTCTTAATTCATTACAAACTATATTCTCAAGTGTATATACATTTAATATTAAAATTTGATATTATTGTTATTGAATTTTAATATTATTCATGTCAAACTTTAGTGTTATTTTCACTTAGACTTTAATTATATTTAATTATATTTATCATTAATAACAATAACAATAATAATAATTAAATCCATAAATTAGATTTACAACACCAATAACTATAATTGTACGAAGAATAACATTCATATTTATAATAATTTGAACAATATTATTGACAACATTATTAATATTAAAATTTTGAATATTAATATTAAAAATAGTTTTCACATTTTTTATATTAAAATATTTATAACTTTAATTTATCCTATTTATTAAATATTACATTATGACATATTATCGATTCAATCTAAATTATTGTTTATTAAACATTATATATTTAATAACATGTTTTTTAATTAAAACATTACTTTCTAGAATATTAATCATTCTACAACAAGGGAAAAAGCGGCGTGGTAGCTTAGTCCCTGCCAAAGGGAGTGGGCCATGCACCACCCATAGCTATCCACCAACCACCGATAGCTACCGAGAAGAAAAAGCATAAGGGAGAAGGCTAGAGCACATGGAAGAGAAGGGTGAACGTTTCAAAGGTTGGTGCAGGTGTTAGGCTAGAGGGACGTTTGAGCAAAACCATCGGCGCACTAAGCTGTAAGTCTCTGTCAAAGTAGTAAGGCAATGTCGGGACGCTTGAGCACAAATGTTGCAACAATAAGTCAAGATGTCTGAGTTCAAGGTCTGCGAGGGAAGAGGTCGCTTCTTGGAAATAAATTCGTGTCTAATTCCGAAAGTTTGTGTTTCGAAGTTTCTGCTGCTACAACTTCTATAAAACTCTCTTGTTCGTGCTGGAATAGTACCACGCGATGTGAAGGTGGAAAAGATAATTCCTTACTTGTCTATTCAGAACAACGAATTTCGCCTTCGAGTCTCCAAACGAACAGAAAACCTCGAAGCCAGACTTTGGACAAAGTTTTGTGTATTCAGACACTACAGGAATTGTCGCGCGCGGACTCCATATTTGATGTAGAAATTCAAACAACCCTGTCTAAACTTGATGATGATAACTATGATGAAGAATAGGCTGTTGCTTCTTCTTGTATTATTGTTGCTTCTTCTTGTATTGCCGCAGATGTGACCCCTTTCTTATTTTTAGCTTCTTCCGATTTAGAAGAATATTCAACTAATTTGTTTCTTACCATGGTGAGGGAAGATTTACAAGTCGATTATGGCATTGTGCAGCCCTCAGTCCTTTCAAGTTCCTATTATCAATTATTAATTGCTGAATTTGAAGAGAAATTTTGGTCGTCGAGTGACTATGCTTCTGCCAATGGTTCCAATGGCCTGTCTGAGCTTCCGTTTAGTATAACTGATCTGGAAAGCCTAGAATTTACAGAATCACGTTGTGGTAATGAAGCATTTTTGGACTATTTGCAGGTAACATTACTTCAAGACATTTATGTTTCTGTTAATAAAATAAACATAAATTCATGGCATTTGAAATATTTTCCATTCGCTTGGAGAAAGGAAATCAAGAAATAGAAAAATTTTATAAAATTACGACGAAAACAAAGCTTTATTTAAAGGAACATATAATTGTTGATATGCGCCTTACAATTGAAAAGTTTAACATAGGTTATCCTATTGTATGTTAGATTCAGGACCACTTCCGTAGCTAAAAGTTAAGATAAGCTCGTAACCATATTTAATTCATTTCGTTGAATTTTCTTGAAAGGTTAAAGCTCAACCAAGCTTTGACTAAACGCTATGTATTTTCATTTCAATGCCCTCTGAAAGGAGCTCATGAGGTACTTAAAGAACTTCTATTTCAGCATACTTCAACTTATTCAGCTCCACCTATTTTAATTCACATTAATTTAAAGTAACTTCCAATGCGAATGACCCCAAGCCATAGTCCATACAACAGTGCCTTGGAAAGTTTGTAATTAACTTATCGTTGCACTGTTTTGCAGGTTGAATTGACCTTTACTTGAAAGAGGAGAAAAGATTACCTTTTATATGCTTAAAATCCCATTAAAAGATGATTTTTTGAGCATGCCAATAAAACCAATCCATTGGACTGATCTTGAATGGAATTCTGGCATCGTTGGTAAGGTAGACATAATTGAGAATACGAGCTTACGTATATTGGTAACCTCATGCTTCTCAGCATGTTGTGTTCTTGGAATCCGTTCTTGCTACCATGTTTTCGTTAGTAGCAGCCTCACAACAAGCTATATTTTTTATAGAAGTAAATCTAGATGTTATTGGTTGGCTAGAGCGGGGTGCAAATTGCAATCCCAGTGATTGATTCATTGAAAGGGTTTTCTTAGTCCTAGAATTCAGAGGCTCACAAAGATTTTGGGAAATATGTTTTTATCCTTAAGCTAAGGAATCATTAGTTCCTAGGTATTCAGGCTTGATACAAAAGAAAACATGTTTTCTCCTTTAATCTTTGTAGAGAATGGAAGTAGGCATAACTCATGTCATATATTAAGGTTTAACATAGTACCATCTGTGTGACTGATCTACTCTACTACAAATCGTCAATTGTAATCCTTTTGTGTTCTCTTTATGCATTAATTTTTTACTATGAATCAAGTATTGATGTTTTGACTTGATCTACTTTTTTGGTATGCTTTTGCAATGGTGCATGTAAGAAAAGATTGGTCTTCTTTTTTATGCGCAAGCTCCTTTTTCCAAGAATCATCTTCAGAAGAGATGTTACATCGACTTTGGTTTGGCTACTTATTGATATTATCATGGGTTGGCATCTCAAATGGAATTGACTGTTCCAACAGTTCTGCATTTCTTTCGTACTGCAAGCGTGTTGGAACTTCAATTTTCCCGATGGTTGCACCAATAAGAGGACGTGGGCATGAACATGTTCCTACTACAACTTATTCGCTTAGTACTCTTCTCACGGTCGCTCCAGCTGGGTCTCCTCTTCCATTTCGTATGAAGACTCATTCACATGCTTCACGCAGTTTAACCACAGCCTCTGAACATAAGAGAAAATTGTCAGCACCTGCTTCTGATGTCGTACCACCCCTGCACTGATATCTACTCCTGTTCCTATTCTTACGTCTACAACATTAGAACCTCTTTCTCCATCCTTGTCTCCCCATATCCATGGTAAGAAGAATTTATTGTTTTTGACTGGAAAAATATTTGAGATATTTAATTATTTTAACAATAATGGATAGTTTTATAATCAGATTGTCTTTTCATTAACGATCCTGGTCAAACTGTTTGATTGCAATCTGTTGGCAATACATGCACTCAAGATAACTCCTGCTAGCATTTTAATTATGAGGAAAACAATGTTCATTCTGTGGAGAAATTTGAGTGTGGGGATTCCACACCTTCAAGTGCTACTAATATGATATTTGTATACGATGAAGCTGGATGAGTTCAAACCCTTTTTATTTTGAGAGGCCCAATGAAATATTGGTTGAATCTAGCAGCTAAGTGTTCACATGTTCCTGCATTACATTAGTCAACCAAACATGTGTAAAGTCTTCTCAGAAGCTTCTAGATTCTCACAGCATGCTGGAAATGTATTATTACTGTTGCATGAGAAAAATAGACTACGTGAAAGGGTTTATGGGAAAAGAAGGTCGCGGTTGCATTGAGAGCTCCACTATTGCAAAGAGGTGAAAACATAGCATAGGTGGACCTGTGCATGACTTCGACGTGGAGGATTTAGACGCGTCCTCGCTCTTAACAGCTTCATGGTTGTTTTGTCTGTCATTAGTGGTGTCGGTGGTTGATTCTCTAGTTCGACCTTGACTGCTCATTCCTTTCCCTCATTATGAGCATGAGAGTCGTCGATTCCTTCAAAGAGCTCTTGTATGGTGTCGTCCGCAACGATGGCCTGGAGGAGAGGCGAAGGTATGCGATAATGAGTGGCCACATCCACACACGAGTTCACAAGTGCTTGGCCTCTATCCGTCACCTCGAAGATATGCGCGTGACGATCTTCCTCTGCTTCGTTGAGATCATTTTGAAGGAGAAGCACAACATCAATCATTCTCTCAAGACACGCAAGGAGACTGGAGTTGGATATGTCCTGGTCTGGTTGATTGGTGGTGCCACCCCTCGTGCATTTGTGCCCATGCCGCGCCATGAAGAAGGTCACTCCAACAATTTAATTATCACAACACAGTTCGTCCCACATAAATGGAGGCTCCAGCGTTTACAACAACTGTAAGACTAGAGTCTCAACACCATAAAACAATGAACCTCGTGAGCGATGAAGAAGTTAAGACAATCCATCATATGATAGCAGGTTTCAAGGTGGAGCAATAATGGCGAGCTCGCTTGGCATTTGCGGGGCAAGCTCTTCCACCATCACAACATTGAGTGTTCCCCTCGCCATCCCATCACCATTAATATTCTTTGATATGTTGTCAATCACCCCATGCACGGGAATATTTAATATGATTAATAATATAAAATTTTCAAAATAAGTATTATCGATTACTATTATTAAAGTATAATAATATATATATATATATATATATATATATATTGATATTATTATATAAATAATTTAATTAATTTAATTAATATATTTTTTGTAATTATATTTAAATTTTATTTAAATAATAAATTTATTGTTCCATAGTCAGCCATCAACTTGCATAACTATATTAATAATAATATGGTTGATCAGCCGTATTTTTATTTCTTTCCTTGTTGATATCAACCATATTATTATTAATATGGTTATAAACCTTAAATAATGTTGATATCAACAATATTATTATTAATATGGGTATGCGAATTACAGTATTATTGCCATTAGAATGGAAGGCTTATATAATACCGACACTCACTGCTTGCCAAGACTCATCTAGCCATGGCGGAGGTTTGAAACTGAGAAAAAGATTTCGATTTCTGGGGAGAACAAAATCAGTTAATCCAAGTGAACGACGCACGATTGTTATAGCCCCTGCGCAAGTGACTTTAGTTTTGAAGGATTCCATAAATCATACTGGATCTAGAATTTTAATTTTAATTTGCTATTGAATGTATGTTTATAGGAAGTTTGCCAATAGGAGGAAAATCATAAATCTATAGGGATCAATAGTACTGCGTTGTTTGTTTGGATTTTTCCTTGGACGGTTGATGAATATCAGTACGGCTATGAAACAAAACAAAATTTTATTGGACATGAAATCTTAAATATGTGAGCCGGACCATTGCCATTCCGTGGGTATTTTCTAACACAATTTTCACACAACTAATGCAGTTCCATTGATTTTATTCGAAGTGTGACCAACCAATTCAAAATTGACACAGATTGCAATCATAGTGAACTCTGCTTTATTAACTAATCCGAAATCATTAAGAAATTAAGATTCCAATCAAATTTAGTTAAAACTACAGTTTTTGACATTTACACTGATCAAATGAAGATTTCTAAAAAAAGTTGAAACTAATGACAGAGTTCCTCCAGTGCCATGTTTTCATTACCACCACAATTTTCTAATACAGTTCTCACTAAATCCACAGGGAATCCCATATCTACCAACCTTTGAACATTCTGTTGCATTATTCCAAGATCTGCCCCCATGGCAAAAGTTCGAGTCCAGTAACGAGCGGTGCTTACAAATGCTTCGTTGTCGCTAAGGTATTGCCCTGCCACGACAGCATCCAGAGGATCATTAGGCTCTGGCGCGGAAAGCAAGGCTTGCAAAGAAAGTAAGGTTGTATTCAATGTTAGTGCCGCACTCCAGTTATCTTTGAGAGTATCCAAGCATATTGCACCATTTGCACTGCTGATATTAGGATGCCACACTTTGGTAATAAATTGCATTTTGGGGGGCGCAAACGGATAGTTCTCAGGCACACGAATGTCAATTTGAAATGTGCCTCCAATAGACGCGCACAGGTGTAACGAATCATTGTCTTCGCACAACTTGATGGTTATCCCTGTTAGATGCTTCGTTTTCTCTATCTGATTTATCTCCTTCTGTACACGTCCAACACCCAACACCATTGTTCCCTGTTGAATGCAAACAGCTTTTAAAATCCTCGCCTTTAAACTTCAAGTTCTCCGGATACAGAGATTACTCAAGGCAATCTGAACAAGCACACGTCTGCTTTCTTCGAAAATGCTATCGGTGAGTGTTTAATTTCATGAAATACTAAACAAATGTAGCGTACTTATATGGAGCCTATTTAGGAACTTATTTCATACAAGTCGGCTGGCTGAGATGAATTTGTTATTACATTTGTTATATGAATGTGTAATTATATTATCTAATTTTATATTTAGTAAAAAAATATATAACAAGATCAACAATTTCAATTTCCCTTGAACAGTTGCTAGGAGAATATTGTTTAGATGTATTCAGCAATTAACCAGAGAGTAATTTGATCCATAAATCAAATCAAATGCAATGTTGATAATGGCTACGATAATTTTGATAAATCATTAGTCACACAGTTTGAAAACTATATTTTTAAAAAGCATTCTATTCGGAATAACAATAATTGAATGTGCATATCTTAATTCGAACAGGTTCACTATTCCTGTGAACGCGTGTGGTCTCAATATCCCAAGAGAAATGAATAAAAGAGTTTTAAAATCCCCAGTCTCAATATCCCAAGATGAATGAACTTGTGTGAAATTAATTACCTCTAAGCTTACTACATGACCACATGCTTTAATCAAGATTGGTATATTTTTTTATGAGTTTTTATGGTGATTCCCAAATAATTTATATATGTAACAATTAAAGAAGGAGTAAGCTCCCTGGTTTTAGCTCCTTCAGCAAAAACAGGACAAAGGGTTTGCAATGCTTCTTCAAACTTTTTGATTCTGTAAACCTTTTCCTGCAATAGCGAGTCAAGTGCTATAAGCATAAACACAACAATGAATTTGCAAACTGTCTCATATGCTCCATTTTATTTGCAATTAATTTTCATGTTTCTCTGTATTTCATTATATGACAACTACATGTAACATAGCTTTAAGTAATGTGATATATCCTTTTCAAATGGAACAATAATTTCATTAAAGACCAGACAAAACAACTAATCAGAGAGTGTGTTTTGCAATACATTTTACATTATTGCCTTCCAAAATAAACCATATAAAATGACATTACTCACCACCAACCATGTAAGATTATAAAATTAATGAGCAGTAATCTATGTCAAAACGGCAACCATCTTCCATACTATGAGATTACAACACATTTAAGAGAGAATATACAATAATTATGGAAGTAAGGCTAATTCCATATCCAGCAAAGAGTCTAATGGGAGTGCATCCTTCACCACAGTATAATACAATTTACTATATTCGTTTTAGAACTATATTTCCGGAGGGAAAAAAAAATCGTAATTTCATTCTTGTCCAGGTATCCTACTGATCCCCAACTAGAGGAGATCTATCCTCTTCTCCGACTAAAACTGCTAAGGTGGTAGCTTCCCATGTATAATGAGTGTGAAAATAAGGATGGAAGAACACTCGGCGTGGAGCTGGAAGAATGTTGAGCGTGGAGGTTGGATGAATGCTGAGCGTGGAGGTTGGAGAGGGATAGAGAGGAGATGGGTTTGCGCAGAGAGAGAGAGATGGAGCTGGGGTGGTAGGAGTGTTGGGCGTGATCCGAGAGAGAGAGATATAAGGCTGCGTGGAGATGGGAGGCTGGAGCAGCGTGGATCATGGAGGATGGAGCTGGGTGGATAGTCGAGGATGGAGCTGCGTGGATAATGGAGTGTAGCAACGTGGGTGATAAATGGAGGATGGAGCTGAGTGGATAATGTAGTGTAGCATCATGGGTGATAAATGGAGTTGGCTGGAGGATGGAGCTGCGTGGGAGATGGAGTTAGCAGCTTGGGTAATGGATGATGGAGCTGCGTGGGAGATGGAGTTAACAGCGTGGGTAATGGAGGATGGAGGATGGAGCTGCAGGAAGCCAGCTATCAACATGAGAATGGGGAACGTAAGGCATTGGTGAAGGAAGCAAACAGGCTGAGCGTGAAGGGAGAAGGTAGTTCGAAGAGTGGGCGGACAGGCAGCAAAATGAAGGAGTGAAGAGGTGCATGCAAATGGGAGGATGGAGTGAAGATCTGAGTGATGGCAGGTAGTGGAGGTGGCGAACATAGTGCTGAGCGTGAAGGTGGTGCCAATGGGTGTCCCAATTCCTCCCTGTTTAGATCTCGAAGCGTCCCCTGCTTCCTTCCATCATTATCCCATGGTTGTTTTTCATCCATCATAAGCCCATGAGATATAGTTTGAGGTCCATCCTCACTCACAAGATCTTGTGCAAATTTTGGAGAGGATGTGCCCAAAAGAGGAGAGGAAATTCATGCCGTGCCAATAGTTAGAGTTTGACCATTGGCAGTCTGCTGAATACCCTGAGCACTTTCAGTATTTGAGACAGAATAATAGGAGAGGACTTCATATCAACATTCTCCATTAGGGTTGAAGGAATTGGAAGAGTTGAAGGGGAATACTGAGGAACTTGAGAAGATTCATGAAAACTATGTGGTGTAGAGGAAGGCAATGATGTTGTATCATTAAACTGTTGATGTTGCTTTTTTCGTTGCTGATAAACTCATACTTGAGCAAGCTGGTGATGTTTGATGTTTGAGAGATGCTCGTTTGAATGTGGTAGTCATTTTTGCCTTGACTTCATATTTGCAGACCCTTGTTTTATTTGTACCAAAGAATCTTGTGAACTGAGCTGATGTTGTTAAAAAACATTCTTGTCTGGTTGCTGAACCTGAGGTATTCGGGATGGGGTGACTGTTTCACGATCAAGCCAACTTGAGGTTTTCAAATCTTGGGTCTCTTGGTCATGTGAGGGTTGGTTCTATCTACATCGATAGGCGTCCGTGTCTCAACTTTTCCAACATTTAATCTCAAATTAGGGATCAATGTCTATCTTTTCTTCCCCTTTTTCATCTAAAAACTATCTATGGTAGAAGTTTACTCAGATAAATCTGAGCTTTTTATAATGACCTATTTTTTAAAAAAAAAAACTTTTTGTAATTAAGACGGACACAATTCCATTAAAAAGATCTTAGAGTACAAAAATGATACAAAGAGCCCACCAAGGAGCTAAAAAGACGAGAGGCACACCTTAGAGGAGACAAGATGGCCAGCTAAAAATTTACAATTCCAGAATAAAAGATATATCAACTGTCCAAAGGGGCTCACATAAAAAGCCAGCCCCGGAATCAAAAAGAGCTTAAGAAACCATTAAAAGTAACAACGAGGCCGATGTGCACCGAAACTTCAGAGCCCAGAAGAAGAAGGGTATCCATCCATACATTCTCAAAAACGAGAAGCTTGTCTGCCAAAAAAAGTTGCGAGCACTTACACGGACAACATGCCACGCCTAGTTAAACCTCGACGTCTCATGCTCCTTGCTACTAGCAGCTGGCGGGAAATGAATGCTGAGGTCGTCCATAAGCGCTTCCACGGTGCAAGTTTTTTCCATCTCGTTTTTTTCCCGAGCTTGAATTTCTCGATCTAGGAGGATTTTGCACGCCCAATAAGGATTAGTAGCAATTTGGTAGCCCAAATTGGTCTCAATATCCTCGTGCAGAGATATCACAAGATGGGAAATCCTCACGGGTACTAGCCTCAGTTCAAGAGTTAGCCCCTGTGTGTCTTTCATGAATCCCACGATTTCTACCGAAGCCCCGACGACTAGACACACAGATGCATGGAGCCATAATTTGCAAAAAGAAAGTACGAGGGAGGAAGAAAATCCACGAGCAATGTTAAGCCAACTAAGGCGAAGGTGAACCCAGAACAACATAACAGAAAAATGCGAAGTGCAAATGATTTTAACGGTACATATTGGGCTGCCCTCGTCACCTTGCTTGAATTTATAATCCGTGACCCTGCATATGGATATGGAATTCGTACGAGACCATAAATTCTCATTAGTTCCAATAATGCCCTTTCTGTACCTGCGAGAGAACTCGCATGCCCGAAATGTGATGATCCTGATGAACTCGCTTCTATTAGTACCATCCCATGCACAAAGAACTAGGCTGCCATCATCTCTGAATTGCATCCTGTTAGGGTAATAAAAGTGAAACTTAACATGCCCGTCGTCGAGGAGTGTATAATGCACAAGGGTAATGCAGATGTGACCGGGCATACGCGTTAATGAAAGCCATCTCTTAGCCATATTAAATAGCACCCTCGTGAATGACCGCCCCTTGGTACTTGGCTATAGAAGGAACTCGAAAGTTGCCACGTGTCGTTGGATTGGCTTTAGGTGTCTCATCCGCTCTTTAACCAAATGGGACTTAATCCGCGTGTAATGAGGGTTCTTCCCGGGGGAGTAGGGCAGTAGATCAACGGCTGCGATCTCTTCGCAGTGACGTCAATCCACATGATCGCAAACGTCGGCTAAGGAGCCAGCTTTCAAGGGAGAATGATCCAACACCCCCATGTTGGCCAGCGCATCTGCCATTTTATTGCCATTACGTCGAACATGTAAAAACTTAATGGCAGGAGAGGTTCACAGTATTTGGTGGAGCTGGTTTAACCTGCACTCCCATCTCGAGTTGAGCGAGAACTTAGAGACCGCCACCCCACTCTAGATGCGTCCCGCGATTTTTATGAAGATGTTGGAGTCCCCTTCAACTACCAGAGGTAACCATTTCTTCAATATAGCCCATCTGAGACCATTGACCATCCCTTCGAGTTCTGCAACATTATTGGTGGTTTCTCCCAAGTTACCCCAGAAAACACCCATAATAGAGCCGGAGCTATTCCTTACCGCTACCCCAAAACCACTCGGGCCCGGATTACCTTTAGTAGCTTCGTCAAAGTTTAGTTTTAGAGTGCCCGCTGGAGGAGTTCTCCAAGCATCACGACTCAAAGTTTTGGCTCTATTTCCATTCCGCTCCGAAGGTGCTCAAGGTAAGCTGAAAATACCCCAAGCATTCAAAATAATTATTTCAGTAGGATCAACAAATCCCTTATGAGGGTGTAAATTTCTGATGCAGATGGTTTCCTTAAGGTGCTTATAATGACCTATTAACCATCTGATTAACAATTTGATTAAATAATTAATATACAACATACTAACAGTTGAGACGCATGTGAAATTATAAACCACAAGTATAGTGCTTAAGCTAAATGTAGTAAAAATATGCCAATATCCACCACGTATTCCAGGATTTTGTAATTGCAATTGTCATCTATAATTATCCATGACCCACCGTTACATTTTATATGTAATGGATGTCTAGAACGATTATGAGTGATTCCACAAAGGTGGTTCACCATTTTTGGTGGGAGGGAGCGAAAAAAAATGTTTTTCAGACCCTCAATCATGGTATTTTCAAGCCCTCGATCGAGGTTTTAAACCCTAGATCGAGGTTTTAAACCCTCGATCGAGGGTTTGAAAATACCTCGATCGAGGGCTTCAAAATACCTCGATCGAGGGTATTTAAATAGCTCGATCAAGGGCTAGGTTAAACCCTCGATCGAGGGCTTGGTTAAACCCTCGATCGAGCTATTTCTTGATCGACGGTTTGGGACAGAAAAAAAAAAAGGTATGGCCGAGCCTGTCGGTCGACCCTGTTCGACAGTGAAAGCACAGGTGTGCCGACTACGACGGGTCCAAGCACCTCGACCAAGTGTCCACAGCCAGCATAGCATGTCCATGCGTCCACCTCCGTCCGCCATGGCTTCAAATCCACAAGGTAGGTGGATTTCAACCACATTTTGTTTGTTTTTCAAAAAAACTTAAATTTGTTATTTGTTTTTAAAAAAACCCCAATTTTGTATTTTTTTTTTTGTTCTTTGCTTTGAAAAAAAAACATAAATTTGATTTGTTTTGTACATAAAAATGGGTGTTTAAAACATAGATTTAATTTAGTTTTTATGAATTTGTGAATGTAACCATTGAAAAACGAAAACCAACATCGAAACCAAAAACCATTGAAAGTAAAACCACCATCGAAACCAAACGAAAAACCATTGAAACGAAAACAAAAACCGTTTGAAAACATTCTTTTGTTTTAAATTTATGTTCTATTTATTTTTTTAAATTATTAATATTTTTTTTTATGTCAACCGTTAGCATTTCACTCCTTAAATGTTACTGGTTTTATTTTAAAATGTGTTTTGACAAGCTGCCCGTTTTTTCTCAATCCTTTGAGAATGCCAAGAGGATTGAAAAAAATAATCATATTAGGTTGCCGGTTTAACAAAACCATTAACATTGAATATTTATAATATTTATTAATATTTTTTCAATTGAATATTTTAAATATTTATATTATAAAACTTTATTAATTTAAAAATTAAAAAAATAATATTTTTTAATATTTAATTAATAATAATATTGATTCAAAAATCTAAACATAAACCATAATAAAATATTTATCAATATAACTACAATAAATTAAGGAGATTAATAATATTAATGAAATTACTAATTTATTATATTTTTAATATTTATTTATTTTTGAAATTAAATATTTATAATATAAAAGTTTATTAATTTAAAAATTAAAAGAATAATACTTTTTTAATATTTAATTTATAATAGTATTGATTCAAAATATAAACATAAACTATAATAAAATATTAATCAATATAACTACAATAAATTAATGACATTAATAATATTAATAATTTATTATGAATAACATTATATAAACACATATTTTTATATTTGTACATATAATATCATAAAATACTTATATATAAAAATTATTATTGTAATGTTACTGTACCATTACATCTAATAAATCGTAAAAATGAAACTTAAAAGGTTATAATATGAGGGAGATCTAATAAAACCTAAAAACTAATTAATATTTAATCGACCATTAAAAGGAACGTGTGTATTGAAAATACACATGTTTTGGAAAAAATAAAATGTAAAATGTAATAAAATGTAAATATAAAGTAAAAAATTATAATATGAGTGAGATCTTTTAATGATACATGTAACCTTTGTGATATTATTGTCTTCCATAAACAAAAATGAATAATACAAACTAAAAAGTAATAAATATTATGTCGGTCGTAAACAAAAAGAAGTTAAAAAAATACTATAGCCGACGTAAAATAAAGAAGTTAAAAAAAATATTATAGTGGGTATGAAAAGTAGAAAATAATATTATATGCAATATAAAATAAAGAAGTAAACAAAAATGTAAAAAAAATATATTATAGCGGACATTAAAACTAGAAACATAAGAAGTAAAGAAAATATTATAGCAAAACTAAAAACTAAAAACATAAAAAGTAAAGAAATAAAGAAGTAAAAAAAAATATATTATAGTGGACATAAAAAGTAGAAACCAAAAAAATAAAAAGAATATTATAGCCGACACAATAATAGAAAAGAAAAGCAACCATAATAATAGTTAGATTTGCTAACTAATAATTACATTTGATAACTAAATATAACTCCAAGCAAAAAGAGATTTGAATCTTGGTCTTTAGGTTAAGCCAAGCCCAATCACCTTACTACTTACCAATAAATCACATAGAAATGGTGTTAAAAAAAATGCCATAATAATAGTTAGATTTGATAACTAACTATAACTCCAAGCAAAATGGGTTTTGAACCTTGGTCTCTAGGTTAACACAAGCCCAATCATCTTAATTCCTACCAATAGACCACACACAAATGTTGTTAAACAACAAAATATGCATATTTATTTCATTCGTTGCTTTGATTTCAGCAATGCATTTTTTTTATTTTTTACATGTATGCATTGAATTTATCAATTTAATAAATAAAAAATTCTTTCATTAATTTCAGCAATGCATTGTTTTTTGTTATTTACATCTATACATTGAATTTATCAATTTAACAGAAAAACTATTCTACAATGATTTCAACAAATTAGATTTTGGTGTTCTCTATTTCAGGGTATATCGTGGATCCTCATGATAATATTGCAAATAATGAAGATATTGATTATCTAAGAAGGAAAATACGACAAATGTATAGAATAGAAAGATAAAAATAATCTTTGTAGCAAGATTTATTTGGTTGTTGATTTCAGGAGGTTTTGAAGAATCCATAGTATCCATGTTCTTTAGTCAACATTTCAAATCCATAATAGAAAAATAAGCATCAAAACATACATAAGAACAAATAAAACACGACCGTGAACTAAAGAGATCGTGAAGAAGTGTTATTTGTGTTTTCTTACAATATTATAATCTTCATAATTCTTTCTGTGTTTTCAACTTAACGTGTTCCTTACAATGTTGAAATTTTTTATTGCATATTTTTCAGTGTAGATGTTATTCCGCGGAAGCATTGATTTCAGTGTATGGATGCATAGATTTCAGTGTATGGACGCATTGATTTCAGTGAATGGACGCATAGATTTCAGTGAATGGGGCCATTGATTTAAGTGAATGGATGCATAGATTTCAATCTATGGACGCATTGATTTCAGTGAATGGACGCATAGATTTCAGTGTATAGGGTTTTTTATTGCATATTTTTCAGTGTAGATGTTATTTTGTAGACGCATTGATTTCAGTGTATGGACACATAGATTTCAGTGTATGGACGGATTGATTTCAGTGTATGGACGCATTGATTTCAGTGATAACAAAAGAACGAGAAAAAGACTTGAAACGAAAAGTAGAAGAACACAAAGAATTTCGAAAAAGGAAGTTGGAGGAAATGATAGTACAAGAACTAGAAGAACGAAGAAAACGAAACACAGATCGACAAAAAGAATATTGAAAAAGAAAGTTAGATGAATTGATAGTAGAACAACAAGAGGAACAAAGAAAACGAAACGTTGATTGACAAAGAGTGTATCGAGAGAGAAGTTGAGGCAGTTGGAAGAACAAAGAAATCAAGTTGCAGAACAACAACTAAATAAAAATGTACGAAATGGCGAAATGTCGAGAGAAGAAGGAGAAGAACGAACAAAACAAAATGCAGATCAACAAAAAGAAAATCAAAAAAAGAAGTTAGGTGAATTGACAACAGAAGAACGATAAGAACAAAGAAAACAAAACGTTGATCAACAAAGAGTGTATTGAGAGAGAAAGTTGAAGCAATTGGAAGAACAAAAAAAATCAGTTTGCAGAACAACAAATAAATCAAAATGTATGAAATGGTGGCAGAAGAACAAACAAAACAAAATGCATATCAACAAAAAGAGAATCGAAAAAAAAAGTTAGGTGAATTGTCTCTATTTTCTAGTTTAACAATTGACTCAATTCTTAATACTTATTACTTACATTATGATAATCCTCGTAAATTTATCTGTGTTTTCAACTTTACCTATTCCTTACAATGTTGATCAAACTCTAGTTTTGTGTCACTGCCCACGACTGAAACTAGCCTAGATCCAAATCTTAGGCTCTATCAAGTGCCCAGAGGGATCAGATCTCCCAAGGTGCAAACCTCTCCTCGAAAATCTACTTGAGTGCAATACCTAAGAAGAGGTTTTCACCTCGGGAGATTTGATCCCTCTAGGCGCTTGATAGAGCCTACGATTTGGATCTAGGCTGGTAATATATACACATTTTCATTTTAAAAAACATGCTTAAGTGTATAAAAATAGAATACACAGTAAGTTTCCTTCCAATTCACTACACTAAATAATATTCAATATATATATATATATATATTTTATTTTTTTAATAATATATATTATATAACATTTTAAAAATAAATTTAAATATTATGTAATTAAATTTAAAAATGTTTATTAAGTTCAACATTTATTAATATAATTATATTTTAATATAAACTAATAATTTTATAAAATATTTTGCAATAACCTATATAATTAATAGTTATTGAAGCTTATCATATAAAAACAACAATTTATAGATGAAAGAATGAATATCAATTATATATCAAATATGTACAATCACTAGTGTTGAAATGTAAATATATAATTTTAAATGTGTTTCATTATGTGAAATGACATGTATAATAGGACTTACATATGACATTCACCTCTGGATTCAAAGGTCTTTGCATGCACTATTTAGATTATACATACAAATGTAATAGCCTAAAATTCTCTATTAATTATCAATCCAAGTTCTTATGTGGTTTCCTCTATGCTATGTGTTATAATTTTGGAACTAAGAGTGATATTGTTTAATTGTTTTCATGTCCTTATATCTAGTTTGAATTTGTAAAACGGGTAATAATCTTGTTGTGCAATTACAACCACATGAATAGGTAGTCATTGCCAAATGATAAAAATATCTCAAGTTTCATTGAATTTCTATTATAGTATAATGTTAAATTTATTTCTCCTTAAAATTTCATTGTGTTTGTATATTTGTTTAGCCATAGAGAGGTTAGTATATTTGTTTACTCCTTAATTTCTTCCTGAACCATGGTCCAAAACCCATCCCTAGTGCACAAAACTGAATGTTTCCATCCATATCCAACTTTAAATGTAAACCTCTCACTAGTAATCAAGACATGTGTGTCGACCATATCTATTGGTCCTAGATTCCTAAAATCTTATTTTAGGGCCCAATGTAGAGGTCCATAGGTCCATGATTGCTCGACTAGTACTAACTTATGAGATTTATAGGTCCATGGTTGTTCATTCAAATTGATTATCGATTACGAGAAGCATTTCCAAATAATAAAACAATTCGTTTTGGTGGTAGATACATCATTCATTTGGGATACCTTGGTCAATTACCTCATGTGAGTGATAACCCTATATATGCATGCAACACAACTGATTTTTTATATCACATAGTCCAACCCCCTCCCAATGATAAATACATAGGATTACGATCAACATGTTACTAACCATTCCATGCATAGACACATTAACACTTCATGCCTTTACATAAGAAGAACTTGCATCATTATCTATAATCAACTAGGATCGTCATTACAATATCAAGCAATAGGTTAGTATGCATCATACCTTTACATAGGTTGGTATGGTTCAATCTAAAAGGTAGATTATTGAGACTCAAACATGTAGCGAGCCCCAGTTGACTTACGCTTGATTCCTTTTCCCCTCCATCCCATACCTGTATGTTGTTGCAACAAGTGTTGAACAACTAAATTTGATGCCTAGGCCCATATGATGCTAGCATTGCTAATAAAAATGATATCGAAATTGAAATTGGAAATTGAAACTGGAATTGAAATGTAAATTTGAAATTGAAAATGAAAATGATATTGATATTGATATTGGAAATTGATATTTAAACTGAATTTGAATTTTGAAATGAAATTGGAATTGAAAATCGAAAATTGAAATTGAAGTGAGAAATGAAAATTGAGAATTGGAAATGTAATTAGAATTCAAATCGAAATTGAAACTTGGAATTTGAAATTGAAACTTGGAATTTGAAATTGAAATTTGAATTTGAATTGTGATATTTGAAATAGAGTTTGAAATTTGAATTGAATTTGAAATTTGAATTTGGATTTCAAATGCGAAATTTGAATTTGAATTTTAAGTGTGAAATTTGAAAGAGAATTAGAATTAGAAATTGAAATGTGATGCAGAGAGTTCTGAAGAGAGATCTTCATTGCTTCGTGCTCTACGATGCACGAGAGGATCTCACGTCGACCAAGAGGGCAGCCATAGGCAGCGCTCCCATTCACTGAGTGCAACCACGCCGGGTTCGGCTGTCGCTGGTGGCAGCAGCAAGAGAGCTAGTGTGTCAGTTCATTTCAACAACATACATGGTGATCCCCAGGTGGGGGATGGGCGACCATAATTGAGTGCATCAGGGGCATAAGGTGCATATTTTTGGTTAGATACATTTTTAGTAAATTTTTAGTATATAATGCATTGAATTTCAGTTGCAAATTATAATATATCTTTTTAGTAACATTTGTGTTTTGGTTTGGATCGCAGGTGGCCCATCAAGAGGATCATATGATGATGAGGTCGCACGGATCACTCTCGTTGATATCATTACCCAGCGAGAGTGGGTGAACTCGTGTGTGTGTACATTGAGGGAGTATTCTCCCACACATCGTTCTTTATCCATGTTTTTATCAGTAGTTGACGATATGTTGGCCCTCTACAAGAGGGTGGGACCTCTCAGTGACATTTGGCGTCATTCATACCATAGGAGGAGACAGGGTGTCATTGGGATCCACAAATGGGAGGACATCAAAGTTGTAATAAGAGGGCATGACGCCAAGGGTACTTTGTTCGACATACCAACTGACCGCCCTTCTGGTCAACCACTTAGACTCAAGGATTTTAAGTTGGAGGCCGCTGCACCACATCTATATGATAGATTTGTGCGAGCGTGGGGCATGTTCCCCCACCATGACCAGGTCCCGTTGTACTTTGCAAAACATGTTTATGCAGAGTTTCTTTTGGACATGCACCCAGATTACACCAGCACATTGTCCACGTTCTATGGGACGGGTAGGGGATGCTACTACCAATGTCCTGGAGCTCGGAGAGACCCTGCCTTCATTCCACCCGCTCCGAGGTTGGTACCCGCTTCCAGATAGGGCGGTGATCAGGTCGGGGGATGTGGCGCAATCATCCTAGCTTGCTGCAGAGGCTAGAGCCGACCTTGCAGACTCGTTGTTCACTACCATGGGAAGTGTTATTGTTGCTGCGCATGGAGAGGCATCTAGACCACCCCCCTCCACCTACAGAGCCAGTGATAGAGTATGTCCCTAGTGACATGCTCAGGATTCTCGATGGCGAGGCCCTACTAAGGTATGCTGAGTTAGCCTGAGATGCATACTTTCGGTAATATCGTAGATCCGTCGCTACAAGACAGGTATACTTTTGTATAATTATGTATATATGTTCTTCATGTTACATCATATTATATGTTGTAAATTCAATGGTTAATAATACTTAAGGGAGTTGTATTCTATTGCTCCATGGAGGGAAGCACATTCATGGATCAGCTCTTTGCAAGTGAGCCATCATTTTGTCCATCCGCTTGTCCTACCCAGATCATTGTGAACCATCATCAAGCATGATTAAACCATATTGAACCATGGTCACCCTTAGTCAATAACTTGCTCAAACATGGTTATCGATTGTTAAACATAATCAACCATGGAAAAACTTCTTTATCCATATTGAATCAAGGCGAACAAAATTCAAATGTATTCTAGCTCAACCAACCTCAATTGTAATCTAACATGGTCAAACATGGAAAGACATGACCCTCTTTTGGTCAACCACACTCAACTATAATCAACCAATATATGTCTGTCAACATGGTCAACCATTGTTAAACCATAATTAACAATAGTTATTATTTTTAATTATTGACATTTGAAGGTTAAAATTAATTTTTAATAATATTAAACTATGTCCCATTGGAACCTAACCTTTACAATGTTTGCAATTGTAACGTATTAATTAAACATTAAAATAATTCATTCATTACAAACTATATTCTCAAGTGTATATACATTTAATATTAAAATTTGATATTATTGTTATTAAATTTTAATATTATTGAAGTCAAATTTTAGTGTTATTTTCACTTAGACTTTAATTATATTTATCATTAATAACAACAACAATAATAATAATTAAATCCATAAATTAGATTTACAACACCAATAACTATAATTGTAGTAATAAGAATATTCATATTTATAATAATTTGAACAATATTATTAACATTATTAATATTAAAATTTGTAATATTAATATTAAAAATAGTTTTCCATTTTTTATATTAAAATATTTATAACTTTAATTTATCCTATTTATTAAATATTACATTATGACATATTATGGTTTCAATCTAAATTATTGTTTATTAAACATTATATATTAAATAACATGTTTTTTAATTAAAACATTACTTTTTATAATATTAATCATTCTACAACAAGGGAAAAAGCTGCATGGCAGCTTAGTCCCTGCCAAAGGGATTGGGCCACGTGCCACCTACAGCTACCCACCAACCACTGACAGCTACCTAGAAGAAAAAGCATAAGGGAGAAGGCTAGAGCATATGGAAGAGAAGGGTCAACGTTTCAAAGGTTGGAGCAGGTGTTAGGCTAGTGGGAAGTTTGAGCAAAACCATCAGCGCACTAAGCTGTAAGTCTCTGTCAAAGTAGGAAAATCAGAAATCTTTAGGGATCAATAGTACTGCCTTGTTTGTTTGGATTTTTCCTTGGACGGTTGAGGAATATCAGTACGGCTATGAAACAAAAACAAACTTTTATTGGACATGAAATCTTAAATATGTGCGCCGGACCATTGCCATTCCGTGGCTATTTTCTAACACAATTTTCACACAACTAATGCTCTTCCATTGATTTTATTCGAAGTGTGACCAACCAATTCAAAATTGACACAGATTGCAATCATAGTGAACTCTGCTTTATTAACTAATCCGAAATCATTAAGAAATTAAGATTCCAATCAAATTTAGTTAAAACTACAGTTTTTGACATTTACACTGATCAAATGAAGATTTCTAGAAAAAAGTTGAAACTAATGACAGAGTTCCTCCAGTGCCATGTTTTCATCACCACCACAATTTTCTAATACAGTTCTGACTAAATCCACAGGAAATCCCATATCTACCAACCTTTGAACCTTCTGTTCCATTATTCCAAGATCTGCCCCCATGGCAAAGGTTCGAGTCCAGTAACGAGCGGTGCTTACAAATGCTTCGTTGTCGCTAAGGTATTGCCCTGCCACGACAGCATCCAGAGGATCATTAGGCTCTGGCGCGGAAAGCAAGGCTTGCAAAGAAAGTAAGGTTGTATTCAATGTTAGTGCTGCACTCCAGTTATCTTTGAGAGTATCCAAGCATATTGCACCATTTGCACTGCTGATATTAAGATGCCACACTTTGGTAATAAATTGCATTTTGGGCGGCGCAAACGGATAGTTCTCAGGCACACGAATGTTAATTTGAAATGTGCCCCCTTCGTAAGGAGTACCCGCAGGGCCTCCAATAGACGCGCACAGGTGTAACGAATTATTGTCTTCGCACAACTTGATGGTTATCCCTGTTAGATGCTTAGTTTTCTGTATCTGATTTATCTCCTTCTGTACACGTCCAACACCCAACACCATTGTTCCCTGTTGAATGCAAACAGCTTTTAAAATCCTCGCCTTTAAACTTCGAGTTCTCCGGATACAGAGATTACTCAAGGCAATCTGAACAAGCACACGTCCGCTTTCTTCGAAAATGCTATCGGTGAGTGTTTAATTTCATGAAATACTAAACAAATGTAGCGTACTTATATGGATCCTATTTAGGAACTTATTTCATACATGTCGGCTGGCTGAGATGAATTTGTTATTACATTTGTTATATGAATGTGTTATTATATTATATTATTTTATATTTAGTAAAAAAATTTATAACAAGATCAACAATTTTAATTTCCCTTGAACAGTTGCTAGGAGAATATGTCAAGAAATATTATTGGTACAAGTTGTCATTGTTTAGATGTATTCAGCAATTAACCAAAGAGTAATTTGATCCATAAATCAAATTAAATGAAACGTTGATAATGGCTAAGATAATTTTGATAAATCATTAGTCACACAGTTTGAAAACTATATTTTTAAAAAGCATTCTACTCAGAATAACAATAATTGAATGTGCATATCTGAATTCGAATAGGTTCACTATTCCTGTGAACGCGTGTGGTCTCAATATCCCAAGAGAAATGAATAAAAGAGTTTTAAAACCCCCAGTCTCAATATCACAAGATGAATGAACTTGTGTGAAATTAATTACCTCTAAGCTTACTACATGACCACATGCTTTAATCAAGATTGGTATATTTTTTGATGAGTTTTTATGGTGCTATAAGCATAAACACAACAATGAATTTGCAAACTGTCTCATACGCTCCATTTTATTTGCAATTTACTTTTCAAGTTTCTCTGTATTTCATTATATGACAACTACATGTAACATTGCTTTAAGTAATGTAATATATCGTTTTCAAATGGAACAATAATTTCAGTAAAGACCAGACAAAACAACTAATCAGAAAGTGTGTTTTGCGATACTTTTTACATTATTGCCTTCCAAAATAAACCATATAAAACGACATTACTCACCACCAACCATGTAAGATTATAAAATTAATGAGCAGTAATCTATGTCAAAAGGGTAACCATGTTCCATACTATGAGAATACAACACATTCAAGAGAGAATATACAATAATTATGGAAGTAAGGCTAATTCCATATCCAACAAAGAGTCTAATGGGAGTGCATCCTTCACCACAGTATAATACAATTTACTATATTCGTTTTAGAACTATATTTCCAAAGGGAAAAAATAATCGTGATTTCAATCTTGTCCAGGTATCCTATTGATCCCCAACTAGAGGATGGAACACTCGACGTGGTAGCTTCCCATGTATGCTGAGTGTGAAAATAAGGATGGAACACTCGACGTGGAGCTGGAAGAATGTTGAGCGTGGAGGTTGGATGAGTGCTGAGCGTGGAGGTTGGATCAATGATGAGCGTGGAGGTTGGAGAGGGATAGCGAGGAGATGGGTCTGCCATGAGAGAGAGAGATGGAGCTGGGGAGGTAGGAGTGTTGGGAGTGAGCCGAGAGAGAGAGATATGGAGCTGCGTGGAGATGGGAGGCTGGAGCAGCATGGAGATGGGAGGCTGGAGCAGCGTGGATCATGGAGGATGGAGCTGGCTGGATAATAGACGATGGAGCTGCCTGGATGATAAATGGAGTTGGGTGGGAGATGGAGTGTAGCAGCGTGCGTAATGGAAGATGGAGCTGCGTGGGAGATGGAGTTAGCAGCTCGGGTAATGGAGGATGGAGCTGCATGGGAGATGGAGTTAACAGCGTGGGTAATGGAGGATGGAGCTGCAGGAAGCCAGCTATCAACATGAGAATGGGCAACGTTAAGGCATTGGTGAAGGAAGCCAACAGGCTGAGCGTGAAGGGAGAAGGTAGTTGGAAGAGTGGGCGCACAAGCAGCAAAATGAAGGAGTGAAGAGGTGCATGCAAATGGGAGCATGGAGTGAAGATCTGAGTGATGGCAGGTAGTGGAGGTGGCGAACATAGTGCTGAGCGTGAAGGTGGAGCCAAGGGGTGTCCCAATTCCTCCCTGTTTAGATCTCGAAGCCTCCCGTGCTTCCATCCATCATTATCCCATGGTTGTTTTTCATCCATCATAAGACCATGAGATATAGTTTGAGGTCCATCCTCACTCACAAGATTTTGTGCAAGTTTTGGAGAGGATGTGCCCAAAAGAGGAGAGGAAATTCATGCAGTGCCAATAGTTAGAGTTTGTCTATTGGCAGTCTGCTGAATACCCTGAGCACTTTCAGTATTTGAGACAGAATAACAGGAGAGGACTTCATATCAACATTCTCCATTAGGGTTGAAGGCATTGGAGGAGTTGAAGGGGAATGGTGAGGAACTTGAGAAGATTCATGAAAAGTATGTGGTGTAGAGGAAGCCAATGATGTTGTATCATTAAACTGTTGATGTTGCTTTTTTGTTCTTGATAAACTCATACTTGAGCAAGCTGGTGATGTTTGATATTTGAGAGATGCTCGTTTGAATGTGGTAGTCATTTTTGCCTTGACTTCATATTTGCAGACCCTTGTTTTATTGGTACCAAAGAATACTGTGAACTGAGTTGCTGTTGTTGAAAAACATTCTTGTTTGGTTGTTGAACCTGAGGTATTCGGTGATGGGGTGACTATTTCACGATCAAGCCAACTTGATGTTTACAAATCTTCGTTCTCTTCGTCATGTCAGGGTTGGTTCTATTTACATCAATAGGCGTCCCTATCTCAACTTTTCCAACATTTAATCTCAGATTAGGGATGAATGGCTATCTTTTCTTCCCCTTTTTCATCTAAAAACTATCTATGGTAGAAGTTTAGTGAGATAAATCTCAGCGTTTTATAATGATCTAATTTTTTTTTTTGTAAGTAAGACAGACAAAATTCTATTAAAAAGATGAAGTACAAAAATGATACAAAGAGCCCACCAAGGAGCTAAAAAGACCAGAGGCACACCCCAAAAGAGACAAGATGGCCAACTCAAAATTTACAAATCTAGAATAAAAGATATATCAAATGTCCAAAGGGGCTCACAGAAAAAGCCGAAAAAGCCATCCCTGGAATAAAAAAGAGCTTAAGAAACCATTGAAAGTAACAACGAGGCCATTATGCACCGAAACTTCAGAGCCCAAAAGAAGAAGGGTATCCATCCATATGTTCTCCAAAACCAGAAGCTTGTCTCCCACAAAAAGTGGCGAGCACTTACAAGGACACCATGCCGCGCCTAGTCAGACCTCGACGTCTCATGCTCCTCACTTCTAGCAGCTGACGAGAAATGAATGCTGAGGTCGTCCATATGCACTTCTATGGTACAAGTGTTTTCCATCTTGTTCTGCTGCATTGCTTTCAGTCCCTCAATTATCTCTTTCATCTGCTTCACAGTGTTCTCCTGAGCTTGAATTTCTCGGGCTAGGAGGACTCTACACGTCCAATAAGGATTAGGAGCAATCTCGTAGCCCAAATTGGTCTCAATATCCTCTTGAAGAGATATCTCCAGATGGGCAATTTGGCCTTCGGTGGTCACCGACATTTCCTCAACATATAAATGCGCCCAATCAAAATGCACGCGAGTGGAATCCTCACAGGTACTAGCCTCGGTTCCAGAATTAGCCCATGTGTGTCTTTCATGACTCCTAGGATTTCTACCAAATCCCCGACGAATGGACACACAGATGTGTGGAGCCATAATTTGCAAAAAGAAAGTACTAGAGGAGGAAGAAAATCAACCAACAATGTTAAGCTAACTAAGGCGAAGGTGAACCCAAAACAACATAACCGAAAACTGCAAAGTGCAAACGATTTTAATGGTACATATTGGGCTTCCCTCGTCACCTTGATTGAATTTATAATCCGTGACCCTGCATCTGGATATGGAATTCATACCAAACCATAAATTCTCATTAGTTCCAATAATTCCCTTTTTGTACCTACCAGAGAACTCACATGCCCGAAACGCGATAATCCTGTTGAACTGGCTGCTAATAATACCATCCCATCCGCAGAGAACGAGGCTGCCATCATCTCTGAATTGCATCCTGTTAAGGTAATAAAAATGAAACTTAACATGCCTGTCCTCCACGAGTGTATAATGCAGAAGGGTAATGCACATGTGACCGGGCATACACGTTAATGAAAGCCGTCTCTTAGCCGTATTAAATACCACCCTGGTGAATGACCACCCCTTGGTACTTGGTTGAAGAAGGAACTCGAAAGTTGCCATGTGTCGTTGGATCGGCTGCAAGTGTCTCATTCACTCTTTAACCAAGTGGGACTTAATTCGCGTGTAATGAGGGTTCTCCCAAGGGAGTAGATCAATGGCAGTGATCTCCTCGTAGCGAGGTCAAGCCACCTGATCACAAACCTCAGCTAAGGAGCCAACTTTGAAGGGAGAATGATCCATCACCCCCATGTGGGCCAGCGCATCTACCATTTTATTACCATTACCTCGAACGTGTAAAAACTTAATGGCAGGAGAGGTTCATAGTATTTGCTGGAGCTGGTTTAACCCGCACTCCCATCTCCAGTTGAGCAAGACCTTAGAGACCGCCACCCCTCTCTAGATGCCTCGTGCCATAGTTATCAAGATGTTGGAGTACCCTTCAACTACTAGAGGTAACCATTGCTTCAATATAGCCCATCTGAGACAATTGATCATGCCTTCGAGTCCTGCAACATTATTAGTGGTTTCTCCCAAGTTACCCCAGGAAACACCCATAATAGAGTCGGAGCTGTTCCTTACCACTCCCCCGAAACCACCTGGGCCTGGATTACCTTTAGCAGCTCTGTCAAAGTTCAGTTTCAGAGTGCCCACCGGAGGAATTCTCCAAGCATCAGGGCTCAAAGTTTTGGCTCTAATTCCATTCCGCTCCAAAGGTGCTCGAGGTAAGCTGAAAATACCCCAAGCATTCAAAATAATTATTTCAGTAGGATCAACAAATCCCTTATCAGGGTGTAAATTTCTGATGCAGATGGTTTCCTTAAGGTGCTTATAATGACCAATTAAACATTTGATTAACAATTTGATTAAATAATTAATATACAACATACTAACAGTTGACACGTATGTGAAATTATAAACCACAAGTATAGTGCTAAAACTAAGTGTGGTAAAAATATGCCAATATCCACCACGTATTCCAGGATTTTGTAATTGCAATTGTCACCTATAGTGATCCGTGACCCACCATTACATTTTATCTGTAACGGATGTCTAGAACGATTCTGGGTGATTCCACAAAGGTGGTTCACTATTTTTGGCACGCGAGAGCGAAAAAAAATGTTTTTCAGACCCTCAATCGACGTATTTTCAAGCCCTCGATCGAGGTTTTAAACGCTCGATCGAGGGTTTGAAAATACCTTGATTGAGGGCTTCAAACAACCTCGATCGAGAGTATTTAAATAGCTCGATCGAGGGCTAGGTTAAACCCTCGATCCAGCAAATGCTCGTTCGAGGGCTTGGTTAAACCCTCGATCGAGGTATTGCTTGATTGAGGGTTTGAGATAGAAAAAAAAATAGGGCCCAGCCTCTCGGCCAGCCCTGTTCGATAGTGAAAGCGCAGGTGTGCCGACTACGACAACTCCAAGCCCCTTGACCGAGCATCCGCAGCCAGCACAACACGTCCATGCATCCACCTCCATCCGCCATGGATTCAAATCCATAAGGTAGGTGGATTTCAACCACATTTTGTTTGTTTTTCAAAAAACTTAAATTTGTTATTTTTTTCAAAAAAATCCCTATTTTTTTTTTTTTTTGTTCTTTGTTTTAAAAAAAAAAACATAAATTTGATTTGTTTTGTATGCAAAAATGGGTGTTTAAAACATAGATTTAATTTAGTTTTTATGAATTTGTGAATGTAACCATTGAAAAATGAAAACCAACATCGAAACCAAAAACCATTGAAAGTAAAACTACCATCGAAACCAAACCAAAAACCATTGAAACTAAAAAACACCATTGAAACCAAAAGAAAAACCATTTCAAAACATTTTTTTGTTTAAAATACCGGTTTTATTTTAAAATGTGTTTTGACAAGCAAGAATGTTGCCTGTTTTTTTTCAATCCTTTGACAACACCAAGAGGATTGAAAAAAAATAATCATATTAGGTTGCCAATTTAACAAAAACCATTAACATTGAATATTTTTAATATTTTTTGATATTTTTTAAATTGAATATTTTTAATATTTATATTATAAAACTTTATTAATTTATAAATTAAAAAAAATATTTTTTTAATATTTAATTAATAATATTGATTCAAAAATCTAAACATAAACCATAATAAAATATTAATCAATATAACTACAATAAATTAAGGAGATTAATAATATTAATGAAATTAATAATTTATTATATTTTTAATATTTATTTATTTTCTGAAATTAAATATTTATAATATAAAAGTTTATTAATTTAAAAATTAAAAAAATAATATTTTTTTAATATTTAATTAATAATAATATCGATTCAAAATATAAACATAAATTATAATAAAATATTAATCAATATAGCTACAATAAATTAATGAGATAAATAATATTAATGAAATTAATAATATTAGTAATTTATTATTAATAACATTATATAAACACATATTTTTATATTTATACATATAATATCATAAAATACTTATATATAAAAAATATTATTGTAATGTTACTCTCACTTTTTAATATAATATACACATTTTCATTTTAAAAAACATGATTAAGTGTATAAAAATAGAATACACATAAGCTCCCTTCCATTTCACTACACTAAATAATATTCAAAATATATAATTTTATTTTTTATTTTTTAATAATATATATTATATAACATTTTAAAACTAAATTTAAATATTATGTAATTAAATTTAAATATGTTTATTAAATTAAATATTTATTAATATAATTATATTTTAATATAAACTAATAATTTTATAAAATATTTTGCAATAACCTATATAATTAATAGTTATTGAAGCTTATCTTATAAAAACAACAATTTATAGATGAAAGAATGAATATAAATTATATATCAACTATGTACAATCACTAGTGTTGAAATGTAAATATTTAATTTTAAATTTGTTTCATTATGTGAAATGACATGTATAATAGGCCTTACATATGACATTAACCTCTAGATTTAAAGGTCTTTGCATGCACTATTTAGATTATACATACAAATGTAATAGCCTAAAATTTTCTATTAATTATCAGTCCAAGTTCTTATGCGGTTTCCTCTATGCTATGTGCTATATTTTTGGAACTAAGAGTGATATTGTTTAATTGTTTTCATGTCATTATATCTAGCTTGAATTTGTGAAATGGGTAATAATCTTGTTGTGCAATTACAACCACATGAATAGGTAGTCATTGCCAAATGATAAAAATATCTCGAGTTTGGTTGAATTTCTATTATAGTATAATGTTAAATTTATTTCTCCTTAAAGTTTGATTGTATTTGTATATTTGTTTAGTCCTTGAGAGGTTAGTATATTTGTTTAGTCCTTAATTAATTCCTGAACCATGGTCCAAAACCCATCCCTCGTGCACAAAACTTAATGTTTCCATCCATATCCAACTTTAAATGTAAACCCATCACTAGTAATCAAAACCTTAAAATGACATTAACTCCTACACATAGAGACTATGAATATTTTCAACAAGACATGTGTGTCAACCATATCTATTGGGCCTAGACTCTGAAAATCTTATTTTAGGGCCCAATGTAGAGGTCCATAGGTCCATGATTGCTCGACTAGTACTAACTTATGAGATTTATAGGTCCATGGTTGTTCACTCAAATTGATTATCGATTACGAGAAGCATCTCCAAATAATAAAACAATTCCTTTTGGTGGTAGATACATCATTCATTTGGGATACCTTGGTCAATTACCTCATGTGAGTGATAACCCTATATATGCATGCAACACAACTGATTTTTTTTATCACATAGTCCAGCCCTCTCTTAATGATAAACACATAGGATTATGATGAACATGTTACTAACCATTCCATGCATACACACATTAACACTTCATGCCTTTACATAAGATGAACTTGCATCATTATCTATCATCAACTAGGATCATCCTTACAATAGCAAGCAATAGGTTAGTATGCATCATACCTTTACATAGGTTAGTATGGTTCAATTTAAAAGGTAGATTATCGAGACTCAAACATGTAGCGAGCCCCAGTTGACTTACGCTTGATTCCATTCCCCATCCATCCCATACCTGTATGTTGCCGCAACAAGTGTTGAACAACTAAATTTGATGCCTAGGACCATATGATGCTAGCGTTGCTAATAAAAACGATATCGAAATTGAAATTGGAAATTGAAACTGGAATTGAAATGTAAATTTGAAATTGAAAATGAAAATGATATTGATATTGGAAATTGATATTTAAACTGAATTTGAATTTTGAAATGAAATTTGAATTGAAAATCGAAAAATGAAATTGAAATGAGAAATGAAAATTGAGAATTGGAAATGTAATTAGAATTCAAATCAAAATTGAAACTTGGAATTTGAAATTGAAACTTGGAATTTGAAATTGAAATTTGAATTTGAATTGTGAAATTTGAAATAGAATTTGAAATTTGAATTTCGATTTTAAATGCAAAATTTGAAATAGAATTTGAAATTTGAATTTGAATTTTAAGTGTGAAATTTGAAAGAGAATTAGAATTAGAAATTGAAATGTGATGCAGAGAGTTCTTAAGAGAGATCTTCATTGCTTTGTGCTCCACGACGCATGAGAGGATCTGACATCGCCCAAGAGGGCGGCCATCGGCAGCGCTCCCGTTCACCGAGTGTGGCCACGCCGGGTTCAGCTGTCGCTGGTGGCAGTAGCAGGAGAGCTAGTGTGTATGTTCATCTCGACGACATACATGGTGATCCCCAGGTGGGGGATGGGCAGCCAGAATCGAGTGCATCAGGGGCATCACGTGCATATTTTGGGTTAGATACATTTTCAGTAAATTTTTAGTATATAATGCATTGAATTTCAGTTGCAAGTTATAATATATATTTTTAGTAACATTTATGTTTTGGTTTGGATCGCAAGTGCCCCATCAGGGGGATCATATGATGATGAGGTCATGCAGATCACTCTCACTGATATCATTTCCCATCGAGAGTGGGTGAACTCATGTATGTGTACATTGAGGGAGGATTCTCCCACATGGCGTTCTTTATCCATGATGTTATCAGTAGTTGATGAGATGTTGGCCCTCTACAAGAGGGTGGGACCTCTCAGTGACATTTGATGTCATTCATGCCATAGGAGGAGATAGGGTGTCATTGGGATCCACAAATGGGAGGATGTCAAAGTCGCAATAAGAGGGCATGACATAAAGGGTACCTTGTTTGACATCCCACCTGACCACCCTTCCGGTCAACTGCTTAGACTTAGGGAGTTTAAGTTGGAGGCCGCTGCACCACATCTATATGATAGATTCGTGGGAGTGTGGGGCATGTTCCCCCACCATGACCAAGTCCCGTTGTACTTTGGAAAACATGCTTATGCAAAGTTTTTTTTGTACATGCACCCAGATTACACCAGCATAAGGTCCACGTTCTATGGGGTGGGTAGGGGATGCTCCTACCAACATCCTGGAGCTTGGAGAGACCATGCCTTCGTGCCACCCGCTGTAACATCCACAAAAAATCACAAAAATTTTAAAAAAAATTACGTGACATTTATTGCTTATTTAAAGTATGCGGAAAATAAAATAATGTATAAAGATCTTCTTGTTGTACTAAATGCCATGTTGGTTTATAATATAAGAATTTGCGACTAAAAGATTTCAGATTATGTCTTGATGTTATTTATGCTCGGTTGTACTATTGCAAATTTCTATTGTTATTGTTATGATTGATGAATCAATTATCTTTGACTAATATGCTTTTGTTGATTGATGAAAGGGGTCCTACAGACGCCCCGAGGCTTACTCAACATTCGTGCTAAAGCATGTGACTTCGTAGTTGTGGCAGTTTACAGGTAAGGATTTAAAGTTGTGACAAGTGACAATACAGGTTTTCCAGTAATCTCCTTTGTAAAAATATTTGAAGAGATAAAACTTTGGGCATTCTACTGGTGAGAAACATGGTTCAAGACTAAAATCGTTTAAGTTGAAGACACCTGAAATGAATTCTGATGCAAAAAATGCATCTAATCTAATGTAGATTATAAACTTGTATTTGACTCATGAGAAGGTCTATATCGATTGTGTCTCAGTTTTATACTCAGAATTATATATGATTTTTGTTTACGTTTCATGTTGAGTCGTACATAAATGTCTATCGTTTCCCTCCGTAGCAATTTGTGGAAGATCTATGTATGAAAGATTTGATATTTTTCCTAGGGACTATTCCCTATGATGATGGTGATATTTTGAATTATTAACATGACTTTCATTTACACGATACACTAGAATGTATGTGTGTGCACTATCTAAAATCCATTCACAATGTGTATTGTTATTTAATGGATTATCTATATAGTCTATTTGCAATGTATTTTGGAACATTAACAATCTTTTGCAAAATAAATAACACACTATATATTGAGTGTTGTGTGTGATAGTGTGAACCTTATATGATACCATGCAATATGCAATATGTGATACTATGTAAACCTAGCGAATATCTAAAGTGTTATATGCACTTGTGTGACCCTATGTAATACTCATGCAAACCTTGGTGAATTTCTATCCCAACCTTAACATAATGTTACAAGGATGGTGTAACACGACCTTACTATAAACCATATCCACGTTGTATTAATACCATGATATGAATGTTAATATGCCACAGGTTGACAGATGTAACCGTAGCCTATGCATTGAATGCATGCAACTTGTGAGATAATGGAATTCCATTGTGGATGGCATAGTAAGCTTTGGTCACGTGATGGTTTTGTGGTGTAACAACTATGTGATGAGTTGTAATTTGACAATGATTTATTGTGATCTTTGGAAATTGATAGTGGTGGCTCTGCGTGGCCGACAGGCTGAGGGCTTGTAGGGTTGTTGTGTTTCCTGTAGAGGCATAGCTCCTGCGTTTTGAACTCGTGACCTGTGTAGCTTATAGATCCGAACTCTCTGGTTCTTTGTGCAGTGGATATTTGTTAAGGTTTGTAGCTTGGGTCTGTTTTCTTGATGTGGTTCGATACCCAGACCATTTGAGGGTTTGTTCTTTTTAAAACTGGGTTCAAGATGAATGGCCAGGTCCTTGCCATGGTTGATACATTTCTCGGCACTGTTTGACTGTTTTAAAGTTGATAGTTCGGTGTGGGGTTTCTTTCTGCATCGACATTCGATAGTATGAAAGTTTACAATTGTTGTTACACCTATCCGGCATTGTTGCTGCTACTTGCCAACGACTTAAAGGTAATGTGATTCGAAACTCCTTCCTGTAGTTTTCATACTTGACAATTAACACAGTAGTAGTTTATTTGTTTAATGCTGAGTCTCATTTCTTGAAAAGATAATTGTTTTTTACCACAATGTTAATGTTGTTGTCACAGGGCAAAGATTCGATGGCTTCTCCAATTTGGGCATTGAAAGTTGCCTACGGCTACATTAACCGGTAAGCCTCGGAGGTTCCTTGTAACTCTAGTTATGTGGGAAGTGATGGCCAAACTGTTTATTCTATGGTCTTCGTTTTTATCTCGGTGAGTTTGTATTTCATCAACCTTAGTGTTTGTAAAAGATTGGGGAGGATAGTTCCTCGACCCAAAAGGCACGAGCCTGTTATGATGGTAACTGTCGTATGAAGTTGTTCTTTCTCACATAATTGGGATAATGTAATAAGTTATGTGTTTCAATAACAATGGTAGATGTTTGATCTATATGGAGGGTTTCGACCTGTGTGTAGTTTGTCTTTTTTTGTAAATAATGTTGCTGCATTCTACTCTTATGAAATTTACCAGGGTTAGAGTTTCGTCTTCGTTTGGGAATTGTATAGTTTTGATGTTTGTTCTTCGATCAGGTCTCGGCATCAAACTGGTGCTTTTCTATTTGGTTTAGAAATATCCTACGGACGTTATGTTAACTGAATTCTGGATATGATATTAAAAATGTGACTGTTCGACCTGTAGGAACAATTACTGTGTAAACTTTTGGTTTTTACGGAAATAACCACTGGTTTGACTTATTGCTTAAGATGGGTTTAAAGTGTAAACTGTGTCGATTTATGAGAAATAGAAAAAGGTTTGATATAAGTTTAAGTTTTAAACCCAAGATGAGAATTGGTAATGTTAACTAGATTTTGCACTGTGTGATGTTGAAACCATAACTTGGTTCTGTTTAAATTGTAACGATTCTATATCTTAGATAAAAATCATGCAATAGATAAATATAGAGTTTAATTTGATTTAAAATGAAAATGTTGACTAAGTGCTGAAAGTTGATGGCATTGTTTAGGGTTATAGCATAAGTCGATACATGTTTTGATTTACACTATAAAATTTATAATATAAAACAATGTGTAATTATGTGCATATAATAGTTGGAATTCTTGTTGACTGTACACTATTTTTCAAAAGGAAAATGTCACTCTGCTGTATATTGAAATTAAATCTATATCTATTATAATATAAACATGTACATTCTAAATACTGTAATACAAAGAACAATTATTATGTTGTTAGAACATAAATCTATTTGTGTTGAGACAGATATGTTTATAAACAGAGAAAACATTTCATGTTTATTAAGAAAACAGCTACCTATAAATAAATGATAATAAGGACACTGTAATTGTATATACAGGAATTAAACAGTAAGCAGAAAACTTGAGAAATTATAATAACTTTATCTTCTCATTCACTTGGCTATTTGCCTATCTTGATCTACCCAACTTAATTTGTCTCTGTACTAGAGTACGATGCAGTTCCTATAGCATGGGGAAAAATGCAGAGAATATTTACTTCATTCATCAATTTTATTCCTAAACTTAATTCGTTTTTAGAAAACTAAAAGTAAGGGTAACTAAACCAGAACACATTCTGTAATTAAAATTAAATACTTGCAATGAACAGATTTAACTACTTAATAACAGATAAACAAATAGAACTTGTAGATGATGATAAAGCCGACAAACACCTAAGGAGGCATGTTCCTCCCAACTTATTCCAGAAGAAGCAGCTCAACTGTTGGCTCCTTGTGAACCCCCAAGCCTGATTACTGAACCGCTAAGTGGGTGGAATCTGTGTAGAAGCAAGGCACTCAAAATTCCTTCAGCACTCAGCATCAACCTCCTGAAATAACATGCCTTCTCCACTCAGCATCAACCTCCTGAAATAACATGCCTTCTCCACTCAACATCAACCTCCTGAACTCAACAAGAGTTTGGCAGACTCACAACATGATCAACAACAAAGCATATCTCCTCATCAAATCTCTTGGGTGCAAGCACAACAAAACCCCAAGGTAAGTTTTCTCGTCAGGAAAAGTGATGAACCTCAGTTCAAAATTTGATGGCTGTTATATAGACTACCTAGGTCTTTAGTGGTCATTTTAGAATAAATGAGCCTCAAGCTCCAGTCCCATCTTTTAGGGTACTATGACCACGTTTCAAGGGAGTTGTCCCATACCAATAGCCAGTTAGTTGCATCATGATGCTGCCACTTGTCCATTGCCTTCTACCCGAGATTCCATTCCACCTAATGGATCAGTAACCACTCTTTCAACAGTCCTCTTAGGTATTTGTCTCCTATTTTATTTATTTAATAATAATATATTGTGCAAATTACAGTCATCCTTGGACACTTGTCCACCATAAAACTTTACAATAACAGTTGTAATAATGTTTGCTAACAAAAAATGTTTTCCAGCAAAAAGGGAATCTTACAAACACCCCCACTTAAGCTCAACATCGTCCTCGATGTTGCTTATTCATCATCAAGTTCCTCATGGAACAAAACTGGATATGCAGCCCGCATACTACTTTCTAGTTCCCAAGTAGCTTCATTAGGGCTAAGGTGCTTTCATTGCACATTTACCTACCCTATGGTGCAATTCCGAAGCATAATTTCCCTCCGGTCGAGAATACAGTTGGGTTCCACCTGAAAATATCCTTCGGGTTCCACCTGAATGTCATTCCAATTAAGCACATCAGTAGCATTGTGCACATACTTCTTTAAAACAAAAACGTGAAAAACATTGTGGATTTTTAAATTATATGGCAATTCCAATCGATATGCAACAACTCCAATCCTTGATAGGATCTCGAATGGTCCACAATACCTTGGTGCTAGCTTAGCACAGCTCCCAAGCTTCAAAGAACTTTTCTTGGGATTTACCTTTATAAAAACATGGTCTCCTACCTAAAATTCTCTTTTAGTGCGTTTCAAATCAGCATAGCTTTTCTGTCGTTCTTGGGCAACCTTTAAGTTACTTTGAACCTGTTTCACTGTTAGCTCCATTTCTTTCAATAAATCTGGTCCTAACATCAATCTATCTACAGGGTTATCCCAAGAAATAGGAGTATAACATTTTCTTCCATACAAAATTTCAAATGGACTTAACTTAGCAGATGCTTGATAACGATTGTTGTATGCAAATTCTACTAAATGTAAGTAATCTTCCCACTTAGATGGATGATTTTCACATACAATCTTAACATGTTTTCTAAAATCTGATTTACCCTTTCTGTTTGACCATCAGTTTGTGGGTAGAAAGAAGTGATGAAATTTAATTTAGTATTTAATCCTTTAAACAGTTCTGTCAAAAAATTACTGATGAACTTAGAGTCCCAGTCTAAAATAATTACCTTTGGAATTTCGTGTAAATGAAAAAATTGCTTCATGAAAATATCTGCAATGTTAGAAGCCTTGAAAGTAGTTTTAAAAGGAATAAAATGAGCAGCTTTACTAAGTTTATCAACAACAACCATGATTGAGTCATTCTGCTTCTGATTTTTAGGCAAACATGTAATAAAACCAATGCTTATAATTTCCCATTTCCATTATGGGATTGGTAAAGGGTGCAATAGTACAGCTGGATGTTGGTGTTCATCTTTGATAGTCTGACATTCAAAACATCTAGCTATATATTCAGCAACTTCACTCTTCATGTTGGGCCAAAAATACTCATTTCTTAAGATAGTTATCATTTTCTGATAACCACGATGCCCTGAATAAGGACTCTTATGAACTTCGTCCAAAATCAGCAACTTAACTTTCAAAATATTAGGTACATAAATTCTACTTTTATATGTTAAGAAGCCCTTTTCATTAAAACTGTAATCTGTTATAAAAATTTCAGATGAATTTTCAACCACTTTATCATGTAATTTTTGGTAATTTTCGTCTTACTTAATTCCTTCTTCAATCTGATTTTCCAGATTAGTTTTAAAAGTACTGATTGCTGCCACAAAAATCAATCTAGCATTTCTTCTCAATGCATCAGCAACCTTATTTTCCTTTCCATTAATGTGGTGAATCTCAAAATCATACTCGCGAAGGAAAGCTAACCACCTAGCTTGCCTTGCATTAAGATTTATCTGATCCAATGAATACTTTAAGCCCTTATTATCAGTCATTAAAATAAATTTTCTTCCGATCAAGTGATGGCACCACATTTTTAATGCATGTATCACGGCTGCCAACTCAAGATCATAAGTAGCATAATTCTTTTCATGTATTTTTAACTTCCTTGATTCAAAAGCAATTGCATGTCCTTCCTAACTTAAGACCCCTCCAAGTCCATCGTTGCATGCATCCATGCATATGACAAAATCCTTATTGGCATCTGCAATTTTTAAGATGGGTGCAGTAGTCAATAACCCGTTATTCCCATGAATGACCGTAAATCAGTTACGCCTTTTGGTACAGGCCATTCATTAATTGCTTTTATTTTATCAGGATCAACAGAAATACCATCTTTAGAAATTATATGACCCAAATACTGAATTTTATCTTTATAAAAATCACACTTACTGAACTTAGCGTAAAGCTGATGTTCTCTAAGTACTTGTAAAATGATTTTTAAATGTTCGTCATGGTCTTCATTAGTTTTTGAGTAAACTAGAATATCATCAATGAATACCACTACGAACTTATCCAAATATTTATGCAGAACGTTGTTCATTAAATACATGAACACTCCCAGTGCGTTGGTTAGCCCAAAAGGCATAACTACAAATTCGTAGTGTCCATAACACGTTCTGAATGCAGTTTTGAATATGTCCTCATCTTTTATCTGGACTTGATGATAACCTGACCTTAGATCAATTTTAGTGAATATCTTTGCTCCGCATACTTGATCAAATAGATCGTCTATGCGGGGTAAGGGATATTGGTTCTTAATCGTCATTTTATTAAGTGATGGTAATTAAAATTACAAATGCATGGTACCATCCTTCTTTTTAACAAAAATTACTGGTGCTCCCCAAGGAGACACACTGGGCCTTATGTAGTTTTTATCTATTAATTATTTCAGCTGATATTTTAACTCATTTAACTCCAAAATATTCATCCTATAGGGGGCCTTCGAGTTTGGTACCGCACCAGGTACTAACTTAATGGTGAAATCAAGTTTTCTTTTTGGAGGTAATCCTGGAATTTCTTTCGGGAATACGTCAGAAAAGTCCCTAAGGATGGGAATATCCTCTAGATTTAATTTGTCTTCTTTAGATGTACACTCATCATTAATAACATTAACAACAAACATTTTACAACCTTTTCTGGCAGTTCTCTTTACTTGTAGAGCAAAAATATGCCTTACTGAAATCTTTCTATGAATTCCTTTTACTGTTTCTAAATTACCTTCATTATTTACACATGTAAAAGATTTATCATAACAATTCAGTAAAACTCTATGTCGTTCAAGCCAGTCCATACCAATCAACAAATCATATGACCCTAAGGGTAAAACATCCAGATTAATTTGTGTTTTCAACTAACTTAAAAATACTTCACAATTCTTGACATAATCTGTAACCTTTCTTTTAGTTCCTGCTGCAAGCTGAACTAACCATGCATTATCAAATTTCTCTATTTTTAGCTTCCAACGGTTTACTAAAGTAGGTGAAATATAACTCAGATTTGCACCTGGATCTATTAGAATAGAAATAGACTCGTGTTGTATCATACCTTCAATTTCGACCATGGATGTTTGATGGTTCGCTTGACGGTTCTCCAGTGCTGCATTTATCCTGGGCATTTCTCTTGCGATATCTCCAACTGTAGGTTCTACTTGCATAGTGTGAATATTGTTGGTTGTCCTCTTGTTGCGTGGGCAATCTTCTCTCTTATGTGGTCTGCCACATTCATAGCACTTTATGGGTCATTTTTGTTCAGCATACCTGTTGTTGTTGTTATTTTTATTGCTATGATTATTATTATTAGGTACATTTCTTGCAGCAGTAAAATTCTGAGGTGCATTATTTCGGTAATTATTAGGAAAATTTCTGTTATTAAAATTTTTCTTTAAACCTCGAGCATTATGATTAAAATTCTTCTTTTTATAGTCATATTGAGTAGTCTTATTGTTCTTTCAGCCAGTTGTTCCTTCTCTTTTTCTGTTTTGATAAACAAAAATTTTCCTTCCTCATCGCCTCTTCCAAAGTGGAAGGATTATCATACTCAATACGGTCTTTTATATTAAAAGGTAGACAACTGAGAAACCTTTGCACTTTAGGCTTTTCCTCGACCATATAGCGCACGTACCTCAGCAAGCTAAGGAACTTGATGCACATTTTTTTCATGTTCATTGTACCCAAATTTAAATCGTAAAACTCCTTTGACTTATCTTCAAAGTATTGTTCTGACAAAAACTTCTTTTTAAACAAACTTTTAAACATAATCCAAGTTACTTCTTTTTCTTTTATACTCTTGATTGTTTTAAGATCGTGCAACCAAATATCTTCCTTCCCAGTCAGATTGTAACTAGCAATCTTGGATTTCAGTTCAGAATAGTAGTTGTAAATATTAAAGTACTTTTTCATTCCAGACAACCAAGATTTTGTTGTCTCACCCTTCTCACTTTTGCCATTAAAAGTGGGTGGCTTAATCTTTTTAAATTCCCCAATAATCTATTCATGATATTTATGTTTTCTCTTTTTAGAGAAGCATTCACTGTTATTGCTGTCATAATTTAAGTCATTATTACTTGAATCAGATTTAGAGGACGAGTAATTGTTCCTTTTATCATTTCTTGTTTTAGTATGCTTATGTTGGTGGGACATTATTTCGAAATCAGCCTTCAATTCTGATTTTCTGCCTCTTTCATCACTATGACAGTTTCCCTTTAAATTCTGTTGTAACTCTTCCTATACCTTAAGGATCCGTTCATTTTCTTCTTTAACAACTTTTAACTCCGATTTTAAATCCTATACAGTGCGTAAATTTTCAGAAGACTGGTTATTTAATTCAACATAGATTCCTTCATAATTATTATGATTAATTCGTTCATTACGAGGAGATTTGTCCTCTGTTGATTCTTCTGGTATTTCCATACCTGCAATTTAAAGATCAATCTGTTCTGTACAAATAAAATTAAATTACAAAAGTTAGTAATATAAAATTTCTGATTTATTTTTTGTTTGCACGCATGAGCCTAAATCAGGCCTAGAGTTTGAACTTGCGCTCTGATACCACATGTAACATCCCAAAAAAATCACAAAAATTTAAAAAATTTCTACGTGACATTTATTGCTTATTTAAAGTATGCGGAAAATAAAATAATGTATAAAGATATTCTTGCTGTACTAAATGCCATGCTGGTTTATAATATAAGAATTTGCAACTAAAAAATTTCAGATTATGTCTTGATGTTATTTATGCTCGGTTGTACTACTACAAATTTCTATTGTTATTGTTATGATTGATGAATCAGTTATCTTTGACTAATGTGCTTGTGTTGATTGATGAAAGGGGTCCTACGAACACCCCGAGGCTTACTTATCATTCGTGCTAAAGCATGTGACTTTGTACTTGTGGCATTTTATAGGTAAGGATTTAAAGTTGCGACAAGTGACCATACAGTTTTTCCAGTAACCTCCTTTGTAAAAATATTTGAAGAGATAAAACTTTGGGCATTCTACCGGTGAGAAACTTGGTTCAAGACTAAAATCATTTAAGTTGAAGACACCTGGAATGATTTCTAATGAAAATAGTGCATCTAATCTAATGTAACTTATAAACTTGTATTTGACTCATTAGAAGGTCTGTATCAATTGTGTCTCAGTTTTATACTCAGGATTATATATGATTTTCGTTTAAGTTTCATGTTGAGTCGTACATAAATGTCTATCGTTTCCCTCCGTAGCAATTTGTGGAAGATCTATGTATGAAAGATTTAATATTTTGCCTGGGGACTATTCCCTATGATGATGGTGATAGTTTGAATTATTCACATGTATTTCATTTACACGATACACTAGAATGTATGTGTGTGCATTATCTAAAATCCATTCACAATGTGTATTGTTATTTAATGGATTATCTATATAGTCTATTTTGCAATGTATTTTGGAACATTATCAATCTCCTACAAAATAAATAACACACTATATATTGAGTGTTGTGTGTGATAGTGTGAACCTTATATGATACCATGCAAACATGGATTACTATGCAATATGTGATACTATGTAAACCTAGCGAATATCTAAATTGTTATATGCACTTACGTGACCCTATGTAATACTCATGCAAACCTTGGTGAATTTCTATCCCAACCTTAACATAATGTTACAAGGATGGTGTAACACGACCTTACTATAAACCATATCCATGTTGTATTAATACCATGATATGAATGTTAATATGCCACAAGTTGACAAATGTAACCATAGCCTATGCATTGAATGCATGCAACTTCCGAGATAATGGAATTCCATCGTGGATGGCATAGTAAGATTTGGTCACATGATGGTTTCATGGTGTAACAACTATGTGATGAGTTGTAATTTGACAATGGTTTATGTGTAGCCGAGCTGGCTCCTTTGTGGCTGTGGAAATGATGGATCATTTAATAAAGTAGATGGCATTTTTGTTTCGTAAATCCAACTGGTGATCTCCACCGTTGATCTAGCAGGGTTTCAATGAACGAGAGTTAAACCCTACCTCTGTGACTTTCATTGTGTTTATTGTGATCTTTGGCAATTGATAGTGGTGGCTTCAAGTGGCTGAGAGTCTGAGGGTTTGCAGGGTTGTTGTGTTTCCTATAGAGGCATAGCTTCTGTGTTTTGAACTTGTGACCTATGTAGCTTATAGAGCCGAACTCTCCAGTTCTTTGTGTAGTGGATATTTGTCAAGGTTTGCAGCTTGGGTCTGTTTTCTTGATGTGGTTCGATACCCAAACCAGTTGAGGGTTTATTCTTTTTAAAACTGGGTTCAAGATGAATGTCTAGGTCCTCACCATGGTTGATACATTTCTCGACACTGTTTGACTGTTTTAAAGTTGATAGTTCGGTGTGGGGTTTCCTTCTGCCTCGGCATTCGATAGTATGAGAGTTTACAGTTGTTGTTGCGCTTGTCTAGCATTTGTTGCTGCTACTTGCCAACGGTTTAAAGGTAATGTGATTCAAAACTCCTTCCTGTAGTTTTCATAATTGAAAATTAACACAGTAGTAGTTTATTTGTTTAATGTTTAGTCTCGTTTCTTGAAAAGATAATTGTTTTTTACCACAATGTTAATGTTGTTGTCACAGGGCAAAGATTCGAAGGCTTCTGTAGTTTGGGCATTGAAAGTTGGCTACAGCTACACTAACCAGTAAGCCTCGGAGGTGCCTTGTAACTCTAGTTATGTGGGAAGTGATGGCCAAACTGTTTATTCTGTGGTCTTCATTTTTATCTCGCCAAGTTTGTATTTCATCAACCTTAGGGTTTGTAAAAGATTGGGGAGGATAGTTCCTCAACCCAAAAGGCACGAGCCTGTTATGATGGTAACTGTCATATGAAGTTGTTCTTTCTCACAGACTTGGGATAATGTAATAAGTTATGTGTTTCAATAACAATGGTAGATGTTTGATGTATATGGACGGTTTCGACCTATGTGTAGTTCATCTTTTTTTGTAAATAATGTTGCTGCATTCTACTCTTATGAAATTTACCAGGGTTACAGTTTCGTCTTCGTTTGGGAATTGTATAGTTTTGATGTTTGTTCTTCGATAAGGTCTCGGCATCAAACTGGTGTTTTGATATTTGGTTTAGAAATATCCTACTGTTGGGCCCAGTTTGGGATAAAGTTTTGGAAGCACCTTTTTGAGGCAAGAAGGGAAAGCTGATCTGAGCGCAACTCAGAAACACATTTTTGGCTAAGTATTGAGGATGCTGCGAAGTTGCGCGCAGCATCCGACTTTTGAACAGACTGTGGAGTTACGTGCAACATCGAAGTTTTAGTCGTGATGCGAAGACCAGTAGTGCGCCAAAGCAGTGCTGCGGAGTTAGGAGGCCACGTGGAGCCAGCAAAACGGTTTGCTGGACAAGTATCAAGTGTAGCCACTGGCTCGATCGGTAGCAACCATTTTTTGAAAGATATTCCAGGATTGCCGAGTAGCGGACGTAGGCAAAACAGGAAGGTGACCATGTGTGGGTTCTTAAGGAAAGCAACGTTTGGCATGCTTAGAAGGTAAAATCGTTAGAGAGAAACGGTTCAGCAGAAGCCGCTTGTAGGCATGCGTGCGACAGGAAGGCCAATAGCGATAGAATGAGGATGTGGAGATCTGCCATGATCAAGTAGACACTACCAGGAGCCAGCAAGCTGGTTTGGAAAACCGACGTAGTTTTGGAAAACCTTGGGGTTTTTGGTTTTAGGTCTGCGACATTGTACAAACATGACCTTCGGGCATGATCTATTTAAGAAGACACTTTTTTATGGGATGGGGGTTGGTTGTTGATTGGGTATTAGAGTTCAGGGTTTCTTAAGGTTCAGGATTGTTGTTAGGGTTTCTCTATTTTTGGATACTAGACGCTAGTTATTAGAGTAATCAAGAGACAACCTTTTTGTATTGTAAAATCTCTCTGAGCTGAGAATATTGTAAAGGCTCTGCAGCTATGTGCGCAAAGACCTAGCTGAGAGAAAGGAGAGTCTGCAACTGAGTGCCTAGGCTAAGAACGGTTGCCCCATCGCTTTTGAAAGAAATATATTACCAACAATTCTTGTCGACGTAGCTTTCCATCCGGGGAAGTGAACCACGCTAAATCCTCTGTTATGTGATGATGTTTATTAATGAATAACTCTCTTTACTTTCTGTAGAATGAATGCTCGAATGTTTCTTTGCATGCTATAATATGAGAACTTTGATATGCATTTACCAATAGGAGAAGTTTGGGAATGATATGCTAGGTTCCATGGAAGCAGATGAATGGAAAACATTTCAATTCTATGTTAAGATTGTGAATCAGTCATTTAAGCTTAAATACGTTCTTAAACATAGTGAAGGAACGCAGTATAGTTAGTCATGTCCATCATTTCAGTTCACATTGTAATAATCCAAGTTCTAGAATGAATGCTAGAAAGATAACCAGTAAGTGCCTGAATGAATGGATGAGTGATATTCATTTCTGTACCTTAACGTTTTCGAGATCTTCCAAGTAGAGGATAAGTGTGTGTAATTCACAGTTCCAGTAGAATATTCATAGTAGTAAGATACCCTTAGTGAAGCCCGTCGTGTTTCCTCCACCGCGCAGTATTACTCGCAACGTAGATCCTGCTGCGTACCGCATCACTTTGCCCTGCAGTGCACTCCTTCTGTCCTGCGCTGCACAACTTGTTCATATAAACAACTCAGCATTTACTGTGGAAACTTGATTCCACAGTACCCCATAAGATACACCTCGGGTGAGACCTCAACCTGCTCATAGGTTGTTGCCGAAAGGGCTGGTGCGAATGGGTTTTGTTGGTCAAAGGGAGAACTGCAAAGAACCTGGGTCTAATTGGAAACCTCTGGGTCAGTTTAAGCCAACAAATGGTTCCGTTGTTGCGCTAGAATCCATGATGAGTTGCAATCACGATGTGTGAAGAAGAATATTAGTTTCGCGAAGGATTTGACTATTGCGATCCTGAAAAGACAGAAATCCAAGCTTGGTGGATAAGACCATAAGCGATTTTAACAGACAAGAAAATAGACATCCGCATCTAAGTGACACACAGTGGTCGGAAAGATATCGGTTGGACGACATTCACGAGATCTTTTGGGCATCGTTTCCAAACAAACTGCATGCGTGGATATGGTGACTCGCAGAGAAGAAAAACTGTTTCGAAGGAGGAGTTCCTACAGAGTGAACTCTCGAGCTCACAGCGCAGCTTAAAGCATTAGACAACCCATTGTCACACGCAGTTGATTATTGGGTCGATCATATGCTAGAAGGCTTTGTAACATAATTTGTTGTAGACACACTCAAATCCTACAGCCAAGCAGAAGCACACTTTTTCAGAGGATTCCAAGGTAAGTTTCTGAACAATCTCAGTCTATACATTAAGATGCTGTTAGCTGAGAAAGGTGTTCTAAGAATGCAGTAATATGCTTGAAGTTTGTCATGATAAATAGTACATATATTGATTCTGACGAAGAGACACATACTCTTAGAAGTGGTAAGAGATATAAAATTAATAAGAATCCGGAAGGCCCTAAACTTCATATAGATACTGAGATCCCTTGTGATCTTGATAGCGAAGTTGCACAACCATTTACCCCTGAGAATCTGCCGGCTGCACAAACCGCGCCATCCTTATAGAAGAACCCATATGCTACGCAGGCCACCCCGTAGAAGACTCAGCCTAGTCCATCTCTCCCAATAGTCCCATTTGTATTTACTGCGCAGATCCCTTTACACCAGCCGTGCACTAATCCTAACGCCCCACCACCTAATAGCACAATGGAAAACACTGAAATGAAACTGCCAATATTTAGAGGAACTGGCCTAGAAGACCCTGATCAACATTGGTTCCTTTGTGAAGCCGTAGGGAGTTTAAGACAAATCTAGGATGATGTCGTGAAGCAAGCATAGCTCATCACCACTTTCAGGGATAGAGCACTACATTGGTTTATGAAATACTCTACCATACATCCGAGAACCCTCGTAGAAATTAAAGTCGCGCTGGTGGCGGAGTTCAAGAAACCTAAGTCTGAGTCTCAGTGTATAACTGAGCTGAAGGAAATTAAGCAGATACCAGCTAAAACGGTCTAGGAATTTGATCAGAAATTTAAGACCTTACTAGACCAAGTAAGTTTTGTTATACCGCCAGAGCAGCATAAAAAATGGTTCATTATTGTGTTGTTACCTCATATCAGATTACCATTGATGCAGCAGAAGGTTCTATCCCAGGAAGAGGCCTTGGAAATTGTAATGAAGCTGAAAGCTTCACCGATTGGTGATACCAGTTCTGGGATGTCTCAGATCTAGAACCAACTGACCACCCTGACACTTGAACTGCAAAGTATGAAAAATGGTAAAGAACAAAGATATGAACCTAGACAGGAGGTCTAGTGTACAAGTTGTAAAGGAGAAGGTCATGACTGCGAGCATTGCCCTCTATTCTGCGACTATATTAACAGTGGCGTGCCTAACGCATTAAATCAGAATCAGGTCCCATGGTGTGAAATTTGCAGAACCATAGGACACAGACCTGAAGACTCTTACCTCATCCAGAAATATGTGAAAACTCCTAAGAATTTATACTGCAATTTCTATAAATCAATTGGACATGATGAATTCAACTGCCGCGCATATGAATTAATTAATGAAAGGAAAAGGGATATGGACTCAATGCAAGGCGCTGGCTTTTACCGCGTACAAGAAGATACCCAGCCAAAACAAGAAAATGCACAATATGACCAAGGAGGATACAAAGGTTGTGGTGGTGGATACCGCGGCAGAGGAAGAAATGCTGGTCCGACACAAAGAAGAGGCCATGGCCAAGTCATTTGTTATAACTGTGGCCAACCCGGGCATGTGTCTAGAGATTGTGTTAACCCATGCACTACGTGCAATTATTGTAAATCGTTTGAGCATGTCATTGAAGATTACCCAGTATTAGAGGTGGAAATGCAGAAGAGAAGACAAACAAAGGTTCCAAATCCAAATGTCTAGTAAATCGCAGTAGAGAATAGACTAGTGGATCCGAGCATGAATGTGGTCACGTGCAGTGGCGCTGAGACAGGCCGCGACAGAGGAGCGGAAGATTCAACATTAGGGGAAGCACATATGAAGAAGGATTCCCTTGAAATAGTATGGATAAGGAAAGCTCCAGGAAAAGCACCCCCTCTTAACCTACAGAAGAACAAGGAGATCTTCATTGATGCGCGGGATAACTTTAGAGAACCAGCGGATAAGTCATCAAGGATCCCGGTGCGCAGTGAAACACCGCATGTTGAAGACATGCCGGCTCTGTATGACAAAACAAGTACTGTGACAGATGTGTGTACTTCTATTGCACAGTTCTTGCGAAGTTGCATGAAGTTACTAAAAAGTGAAAAAGCCATAGTAGATCTCCAGAAGCTTATCAGCCAGTATGAACCTCAGATTGCAACAGAGACTCCAGATAGCACTGTACATCATATAAGGAAGCACAAAATAACAGGTCGAGAGATGAGGCTTACTGCGTAGATAGGATATTTTGAGATGGATGAAGTCATCCTTGATCTAGGATCATAAGTGAATGTCTTGACTAAGCAAACATGGCAGCAGATGGGTCGACCAAAGTTGCTCTCGTCACCTATCCAGTTATGAATGGCTAATGAGGAGAAGTTCATACCTTTTGGCCACTTAGCTAATGTAGTAGTTGACATCGACGGAGTACAGATTCATGTAGACTTTGAGGTTATTGAAATTGTGGATGATAGTCAACCTTTTCCAGCAATAATGGGAATTGATTGGGCTATGGATAACTTGGCTATCATAAACTTGAAGACAAAGAAGATGATCTTTGAAGGGAAGCATCTTAGGGTCATCGGACCATTGGATCGTAAAGATGGTGATAGATACAGTGAGCCAATTCAGGAGGAATCCCAAGCTCAAGATTTAGACCGACTATACAAGCTGACTACGAACAAGGAAGACTACATTAATCCTACTGCAGATGGTATGCTCAGCTGGCGATGTGACACTTGTATCTCTGACTTAGATATAGGATTGGAGAATTGGAAAAGTCGCATGCATAAAGTATTAGAAAGAAGATGTGCACAGGTTACGAAATCATTGCGTTGGATCGGAAAAGAGGTGAGTTCTATTCCCACATATGATGGTTATGCTAATGTTTACAGTTTCATAAGGGGATATAATGCAATTATACCAGATGAGCATAGACTGCCATCTTTAGATATAACATTGTGCGATACACCTACCAGATGGTGGAATGCACATAAGAAAAAATTGACCACTTGGGATCAATGCAGAACTAAGATGCAGATCCGATTCGCCGAAAAGGTTTCTTTACCCTTCGAAAAGTATAATGGACAGACAGACCCTAGTCAACACATTAAAATCTGTTCAAAGGCATGGGTGGAAAGACCACTTACAGAATGGGTACATTTATTTGTACATACATTGGATGCGGGTATCCCAGAGAAATGGTACCTCGACCTGGAGTTGCGCAATGAACTCACTCATTGGGAGCTGTTCGCTGCGAACTTATAGAAGGACTTCAGTTTTGAAGACGAGAATCTATTAATCCATGAAGCATTACAGCTAATAAAGAAGCGCATATTCTAGGACGACTGTCCTCATCAAAACATAACATTGCAGGAGTTTTTTGGGACAGAGTGCGTTCCTGCGCACCTACAGTTAGAATGGAAGGAACATGAAGAGCACTTGATCGAGTGTTACAATATAGCTAAAGATACCAAGGATACAAATGAAGACGATGAGGAGGACCCGCGCAACATAGATATACTAGAATCAGAAGGCATGCGTGAGGTAGAAGGACCTCCATTGGAAATCCCAGATATGACTGGACCGGTAAAAACACAAAAAGTGAACATTGGCACAGACAAAGAGCCGAAGTTCACATCAATAGGAGATTATTGGGACGATTAGACTATTGCAGAGATCGCAGATACCTTACATGAGTATCAGGAACTGTTTCCAACAAAATTTACAGAGATGAAAGGAATTTTGGGAGACCTAGGGGTCATGAAAATACCTTTAAAACCAAGCGCTAAGCCTGTCAAGTAGAGGCCATACAGATTGAATCCGCGCTACAAGGAAAAATTCCGCGCATAGCTCGATAAGATGCTAGAAGCAGGAATCATTGAACATGTCAAAGAATCTGAATGGACTAGCCCCATCGTTGTTCAAGACAAGAAATCAAAAGGCGAGATCAGGATTTGTGTGGATCGCAGAAAGCTGAATGATGCTTCCATGCATGACCCATTTCCTACTCCATTCATAGACAAAGTGCTTGATAACATTGGAGGAAATGAGGCATATTCTTTCACTAATGGTTTCTCTAGTTATCATTAGATCAGGATTGATCCTACTGATAGGCATAAGATGACATTTGCTACAGAATGGGGGTCATTCCAGTACACCATCATGCCTTTTGGTTTGAAGAACGCGCCTGCCATATTCTCTAGAGTCATTGTCGCAGCATTTAAAGATTTTATGCACAAGTTTTTAAAAGCATATTTTGATGATTAGACTGTATTTGGTCTATTGAAAAATCATTGCGCGAATCCCCGCATGATGCTCGAGAAGTGTCGACAGCATCAAATATCCTTGAATTTGAAAAAGTGAATTTTCTATGTGCCCTACGGAATTTTACTTGGCCACATTGTCTGTAAGCAAGGACTAATGGTAGACCCTGCGAAGATTGCAGTTATTGCAAACTTACCAACACCAAATTCATTCAAGATGTTGCGATCTACATTAGGCCATACTGGATATTACAGGAAATTTATAAAGGGTTATGCACAGATAACTGCAACAATGGAAAATCTGTTGAAGAAAGACGCACCGTTCATTTGGAACGTATAATGCGAAAAAGGTTTTGACACATTAAAAGAAAAGATGGTCACTGCGCCTATTCTAGTCTTTCCAGGCTGGACGAATCCATTCCATGTCCATGTTGATGCATCATGTATTTCCCTGGGAATCGTGTTAGCTCAGCAAGGAAAGGGAGGTATTGACCATCCTATTGCATTTTCTAGCAGAAAGCTTTCAACAACAGAGAAGAACTACACTACTACTGTGAGGGAAGGCCTTGCAATGGTATATGCCCTACAGAAATTTAGACACTACTTGTTGGGATCGCACTTCCTTATGTTTACTGACCATTCTGCATTGAAATATTTGGTCAATAAGCCAGTGTTAGGGGGACGCATATGCCGATGGCTACTGCTGTTCCAAGAATATGACTTTGAAACTATTGTCAATCCAGGTAGATTGAACTTGGGACCTGATCATCTGTCAAGGATCGAGTCAGGAGAGGAGCCGACAAATATTGAAGACAGTCTAGTTGATGCGCAGTTATTTAGTATACAGGTTTCCGATGATTATTACAAGGATATCATTGACTTCCTAACCACAGGGTTGGCACCCCAGGAATTCTCGGTCCAGCAGAAAAAACAGTTAGTGGTGCCCACCGTAGACTTCATTATAATTGCAGGTCAGTTATACAAACTTGAGTCGGATGAAGTCCTGCGTAGGTGCGTACTCGATCATGAGAAGCCATTTATTCTAGCCGATGCACACTCAGGAATTGCGGGAGGTCACTATGCAGGAACGGCTACTGCGCAGAAGATATTGTGCGTAGGGATATGGTGCCCTACGCTCCATAAAGATGCAAAAGAACATTGCAGGAACTGTGATGTCTATCAGAGGACAGGAAAACCATCACACTGAAATGAGATGCCATTGAATCCACAGTTGACACCGCGACCATTTGAAAAACGGGCAATAGACTTTGTGGGTCCTATAAACCCACCAGGAAAAAGAACGGCTGCAAGGTATATTATTACTGCTACGGATTACCTCACCAGATGGGTGGAAGCAAAACCAGTTAAGGACTGCAGCACCAATACTGCTACGCAGTTTATTTTTGAAGAAATACTCACCAGATTTGGCTGTCCGAAGATTTTGATGAGTGACCAAGGTACTCACTTTTTTAACAAGATGATTGAGGTGCTTACAGAAGAATTCCACATTCGTCATCAACATAGTACTCCATATCATCCACTGGAGAATGGTACTGTAGAGGCTTTCAAAAAAATATTGGAGAACGCACTCACTAAGTTGTGCAATGTAAATAGAGACAATTGGGACCTGCGCATCTCATCTATGCTATGGGCATACAAGACCACATGCAAGAAATTGATAGGACAGGCACCCTTTCAGTTGGTTTATGGGCAAGAGGCTATAATTCCTATGGAATACATTGTCCCTAGTTTGAGAATCACTGCATTTACAGGGATGGAAGACTGGGAAGCTCTATAAGAAATATTACTACACTTACTAGGCTTGGAGAAAGATTGCTTCCTCGCAGGCTTCCACCAGCAAGTTCAGAAGGACCGCGAGAAAGCATGGCATGATCGCCATATAAAGAACAAGTATTTTCATGTAGGTGATCTAGTCCTCTTGTATGATAGCAAATTCATGAAATTCCCTAGTAAATTTAAGATGCATTGGATTGGCCCATATACTATGATACATATTACTAACACTGGTGCAGTCTAGTTAGCCAATTTAGCTGGTGCTACCTTGCCAACTTTGATAAATGGAAGCAGGATAAAGCTATACCATGACAGCACTGCTTCGCAGAACCCTTAATAACAAACAAAGGAAGGAAGTTCTAAGTGTCAAGTACAGTTGAAAGTGGACACTAGAAATGTAAAGGAGTCTATACATGTATGATAAAAGGAAGAAGGTATGATAAGAAGAATGATCTATGCACCACGCAGCACTGTTCAAGCTGTGTGGAAGGAAAAAAAAAATATATATATATATATATATATATAGCGAGAGAGAGAGAGAGAGAGGAAGCCGTGCAGTTGGAAATTTTTGACATTGCGAAGTAGCCGCGTAGGGTTGCAGATGGCTTGCCACGCAGTTCGGCGCAACACTCAGAGAAAAATAGCCATTGCATGGCTTTTCAGAAAAATAGCCGTTAGATGACCGTTGCAGCAACTGCTTCAACATTTAAAGAGAAGATAGTCGTTCTGATCACGCTAACGACATAAAAGACCGAAGGATCTGCTCAAATTCACCAACAGACACCACATTAAATGCTTATCTAGCCATTGAAGGGCGTGGGAGAGGGTCTGCTGTGCCTATAAATAACACCATTAGGAGACTCGCAGGTGTTACCGAGCACTTAGAATTTTCTTGCGATTAACCTCTCTGAGCTAGTAGCCATCTGTATTCTGTCTGCCTTAGCAGCTACCTCATTAATGAATGTCCAAACCTTCCTTTAGAGAAGAAGAACTGACCATTGAAGAAGCATTGAGGATCTTTCAGCACGGAGAGATTCAGCAGTTAATGAAAACTCCAGTTAAGAAGGTCGCCGTAGAACACGGTGAAGGATCCCATAGATCACCTAGAATTAATCCGACGATGCAGGAAAAAGCAAAAGATAAAGGAAAAGTGGTAACTGCACCTTGATCCAACATCATAAGGATGGGCTCCTCAGCACAGAAATCGCCAGTCTTTAAGACAGAACCTTTGAAGATGACACCCGAATATATCTCCCCACGGGCACTGAATGCCCCTGTGTTTAAATTGTCCAAAAATGTGAGATACGACATCTCACTGTCACCTATCTCAAAGCATGTAAACGTTGCTGAGAATCTACTGGGAAAGATAGCAGATTGTAAATGGGAGGATTATGACCTCCTGGGAATGAAGAAAGACGAGCTAGATGTTCTCAAATACCCAGATTTTCAGCCAGACCAGTATATGTGCTGGAAAAAGGACGCCAAGGGAACTCTGAACTTGGTAGCTGACAGTTGGCTAGCACCTATCATTCAGTCGGGGCTACTGAACTTGCTGAGATTGCCACATTTTGACCGTTCTCCAGAACTTAATATCATGGTTTGCACACTCATGGTGCGAATCCACCAAGGTTATCTATGGATGGACAAGAACATTGATATTAACATTGATTTGATTCACTGCATCACCAGGCTAAGCAAGCGTGGTAAGGATCCTAAGAAATTCTTCCAGGGTAAGAGCAAAGAAAAAGAGGTTGTTGAGAAGATGAAGAAAACCCATTCGGTGGTGAAGGAAAAAAGAGGTTTCTCGACAAAAGATATAGAGGACAGAGCAACAAGATTTGTAACGTAGTTGCTCGTAGGAAAGATACTCAAAACAGCTAGGCCTTCGGAAGTGCCTGGGGGCACAATACTCCTTGGTGCCGCAGTGGCCGAAGGAAATAACTTTAATTGGTGTTAGTTTCTATTGAATGAGTTCCTTGAAGAACTCAATGACACACAGGTGAATGGCAGACAGTTCGATTTCACCTAGCTCATCGTCCTGATTTCTTTGTGTGGATGGAAGGAGCCGCGAGATTATGGGAGCGTCATTATGGACACCAAGGATCCTAGAGGGTTTAAGTTCGTCAACCTCTAGGAAAGAAAAAATGCAGAGCGCCAGTAGAAGTCTTTTACCTGTACTAATTCAGCTGCGCGATGCAATCATGAAGACACCCCGCATTACAAAGCAGGTCACGGTGAAGTATATCCACATCATTGACTTTAAGGTGGATATGAAATGTATCTTCATATTGCCGAAAGCACAAATGAGGAAACTAGAGTGGTTCCCAGGGAAGTACATCATGTATGAGCAGGATATTGAGGACCTCATGAAAGATTGGCCACTGGAGTTCTGCGTAGAGGTTATGGACGTAGAGACAGATTCAGTGGAAGATGAGCCAATCCCGCTCTCGTGCCCAATTATTGAAGAAACAGGGAAGAGAAAAGAAGCCGAGACTTCGGAGAAGCCAAAGTCGAGGAAAAAGGTGAAGGCCACAAAGATTCAATCAGAGGCAGTCCTCAATGATGATGACTATGAGATGAATGCCGAAACAGTCTCAGAGAAGATCAAGGAGCTTATGGCAGCTAAGAAAGGAAGGACATAGTCATTCAGGATGACCTGCATAAGACGCGGCTCGCAATGCAAGGCCTAATGAAGAAAATGGATGATGTCCAGAAAAGCCTTATTTTGCTACAAGAAGCAGGGGCTGAAAGGAGGTTGGTAGGGACCTCGCAGCAAGGAAGCCAACAGCTAGCAATAACGCTGCCATAGAAGACTAGAATTGTCCATGTGGACCCATTAGCTGTTGCATTGCCAATGGCAGAACAAGTTGTCTTGGACAATTTGGAGTCGAGAGGGTAGAGCTTGACTTAGCCAAAATCCCATTACCAGGATTGCACTTCATCCACACGCATATCATTGAGGAGATGCATGAACGGATGGTTGAATCAATGAAGTTACAAGTAGAGCTCACCGCAGCGAATAGGCAAATTTAGTTGTAGGAATAAATACAGCTACGGAACGAACTGGACCGTCGACAAAATTTGGAGACTACCATATCCAATGTGGTGAGGGATATCAAAGGCATAGAAATCCAGGATGATCGTGCAGACACAAATCTGGGGATCGGAGGTAAGGTGAGATCCTTGCAGATGGAGATGCAGGATAAAGAGATTTATTATGAGGCCGATATTGCCACATTGAAGGATAAGCTGAATAAGTAGGCGCCATTAACTGAACAACAAGTCAGAGAGCAAGTAGTGAGCACCGCCTCAAAAAGCATTACAAGTGAGATGGCTAAGTGCCAATCGCTCCTGGATAAGGTTTCACAGGAAATCACAACCCTTGAAGAGGATCAAGGGTTGCTGCAGGTCAAAACCGCGGCATAAGAAAAACAGACCGCGCTCGACAAGTTGAACGAAGAGGTTAAAGTTCTGCCACCCAGAGAAAGGCTGCCGAGATACAAGGAGATATCCAGCTTAAAGAAAGAAATACAGGAATTACAACAAAAAGAGACTGAGATGGATAATCAGTCGCAGCAGCTCCTAGAGAATGCCATGGCGGTATCATAGCAGATTGAAGATAAGTTACTAGAACTGTGCGATAACCAGGAGCAGGTACAAGACCAAATTGGACAAGAAATAACTCCAACACTGCTTGAGACAATTAAACAGGTTGAGGAGGATACAAGAGAAGTAGTGGTGCTGTTGTGCGGTACATATGACGAGTTCACGGCCAAGTTCGTTCCATCGGTCGTGGCGCAAAGTGAGACAGCTAAAACAATCAGTGGCTTGGGGACGAGCCACATGTAAGTGTTAGGGGCATGTTGGGCCCAGGTTGAGATAAAGTTTTGGAAGCACCTTTTTGAGGCAAGCAGGGAAAGCTGATCTGAGCACAACTTAGAAGCACATTTTTGGCTAAGTATTGAGGATGCTGCGAAGTTGCGCTCAACATCCAACTTTTGACCAGACTGTGGAGTTGCACGCAACATCAAAGTTTTGGCCATGATGTGAAGACCAGTACTGTGCCGAAGCAGTGCTGCGGAGTTAGGAGGCCACGTGGAGCTAGCAAAGCAGTGTGCTGGAAAGTATCAAGTGTAGCCACCGGCTCGACCAGTAGCAGCCATTTTTGGAAAGATATTCATGATTGTTGAGCGACGAACGTAGGCAAAACAGGAAGGCGGCCAAGCATGGGTTGTTAAGGAAAGCAACGTTTGGCACTCTTAGAAGGTAAAACTGTTAGAGAGAAATGGTTTGGTAGAAGTAACCTGTCGGCACGCATGCAACAGTAAGGCCGATAGTGATAGAATGAGGATGTGGAGATCCACCATGATCAAGCAGACGCTACAAGGAGCTAGCAATCCAGTTTGGAAAACCGACATAGTTTTGGAAACCCTTAGGGTTTTGGGTTTTAGGTCTTCGACATTGTATAGACATGACCTTCGGGCATGATCTATTTAAGAATACACTTTTGTATGGGATGGGGGTTGGTTGTTGATTGGGGATTAGAGTTCAGGGTTTCTTAAGGCTCAGGGTTGTTGTTAGGGTTGCTCTATTTTTGGATACTAGATGCTAGTTATTAGAGTAATATAGATAACCTTTTTGTATTGTAAAATCTCTCTGAGCTGAGAATATTGTAAAGGCTCTACAATTGTGTGCACAGAGACCTAGCTGAGAGAAAGGAGAGTCTACAGCTGAGTGCACAGACTAAGAACTGTTGCCCCATCCCTTTTGAAAGAAATATATTACCAACCGTTCTTATGGACATAGCTTTCCATCCGGGGAAGTGAACCACGTTAAATCCTATGTTATGTGATGATTTTTATTAATGAATGTGTAATATCCCTCCTTTATGCCTCATTATTTTTGTTAGTAAATGAAATTAGAAATGTGTACATGGCTCGGGTGAGGAGCTCAAAGACAAGGCCCCACGAGTAGACCTTGTAACCGAAGAAGCTAATATCAAAGTTGGAAAATGTAGACAAAGGGTAGCGACACAAACGACGACAACTGAACTCATTAAGAAGGTAAGGTCAAGGAAGTCCTTGAGAAATCTGAACACAAATGTTGGGAATCTTTAGGACATTTTCTTTTACTATGGTTGGTCTATGATTAGTACCCTAGGACTTTCATACGACATCGTAGGATAAGGACTTTAACCTTTCATTGCAAAAGAAATGGACAACATTCATGACGCCATGCGTATCGGATGATTTTCAATAATTATCCTAACTACTTACTCTTAATATTAATTCTACTTCAACGAGAGTGCTATAGAAGGAATTTAATTTATGAGTTATGATAAGCTCAAAACTAGTTACTTAGTATGCTCGAGCATAAGTAATACTATGATGTAATAATCATACAAAACAATCGTTTATTTGATTGAGCTATACTATGAGGTGATTAAGCCTATCATATGTATTTATATACATATAATATATATATATATACATATTAGGAAGGCATGGCCTCTCTAAGTGATGTTGCTAGTATGTAAGTAATACAAGTATACATAGAATGCACAAAGCTAAAGGGGATAGCCTTGAGTTCCTTTATAAGTTATATGGGGTTGTGATAAGTCGAAAAGGTACTTCCTCGAATGGAATCCTAAATCCTTCTCATTTAATTATAAGTAAACATATATAATAACATGATAAAAACACCTTGAATGGGAATGAGTGGAATGATTCTAGTATTACCACATTATGGGGCGATTAGCAACAAATATATCGTTATGAGTAGTAATATACGTCGTTACTATGGAGTTAACTAGAAGGGCACCGATCCTTTTTATTACAACGTTTTATGTGATGTAGCATGCACCTCCCTAGTTAGGGAAAAGGCGTGCTAGTTTATTTTAATGGAACCTTTTTATAAGCGACCTTAATTATCTCAACAACCTGAGTTGCAGCGCCGAGCCTCAATGGAAGATTGTGGTGGAATATTCGTTTAACCTCTTGGAGTTTCCGGTGGGGAGTTGTTCCCTTAACCCTCAGTAGGGACTCCTTCGAAATGACATGCGGCATATGATTCCTAGGTGAGGAAGCCACGCGTAGCTGGGCGGACTTCCCAATGGTGGAATCCCTCACGGGTATTTGAAGGCGCAACCCTCTCCTTAAAAGGGGAGGACACACAGGAATAGGGGGGGATCGCAGGTCCTTTTTCCTGGGAGGATTTGGGAGAAGGGCGTAGCCCTTATGACCCCATGCTTATGGAGGAAAATATCGTCTTCCTATGGTGAAAGGGAAGGGACGGCTCTGTAGAAAGAAGCCAGATCCCATTTCAGTTAAGAGTGTGTCTACTGTTATTTTCAGTAATGTTTTGACTGAGCCGTTTTCACTCAGCTAGGACTTATTGTTTTATATTGTCGATCCTTCCTAGATAGTCATTAGACGTGTTTCTGCCTCAGTTTTATCACTAGGTATCGATTTTGATAGCGTGGCTGCGTTTTACTTCCTGAACTATGTGACTGCCTCCAGATCCTTATAGATGGGAGAAATTCATAATTTTCTACTGTCTTGTTTATAATAGTGTGGTTACATTATTTCTGCCCGGGATAGCATGAAAGCCCTAAAAATGTCTGCGGAAATGCTATGGCGAATTTATCTTCTGTTGCCTGCATTGGATTTCTGTCTCAGATATTCTGTTTGCATCCAGGGAATGATTCACCTTGGTGTTCAGAGTTGTATGTACAATATCGAAATGAGCATGCAGGGTTAGATTTAGATTAGAGATCGGCGTGAATGCTGAAAGCCCTATCTTCGGTTTGCGATCTATGTCGGTTAGTTGGTCTAACTTCTATAACTTGAACTGAGCCTTAGATGAGGGATCGGCGTGATTTCCAGTGAGGCTCCGCTTTATGCTTTAATTGGTACCGCTGCCTTATGCTGAATCGAAAGTTATGATCTCGGTTTAATATGATGTTTATAATTTTGTTTGGTCGCCTGCGATTCAAAGGATAAAGGGATTGATACGCTACCTCAGCATGGTCCTGGTTGGATCACTTCGTTGTTAACCTGGATCGATCAGTATACTGGATATTTTCTGCGTGTTGTACAAAGTTAAGTCGATTGTATTTAATCTGTATTCTCTAGATGGGTTTAATGTGTTGTGTTAGGAATGTGAAATTCTCTTATGTGATATTATCTTCAATGCTATAAATGAACGCTGCATTTGAGTGATACACGATTCCCGTGATCACTGTCTTCTGACTACGTGAGAGACGTTTGGAAGGTGTAGATCCATGTTTGATATAGATGCTGGATGTAAATACTAAACATCAACACGGTATGTCATTTTGAATAGTATCTCTTATTATCTGCTTGCACTTTATTACTGGTTACAAAATGCCGAGGATATCAATACTGTGTGACGAATTGAAATAGTATATATAATAGTATCTGCTTGCGCATTTATTGTTGGAGGTTTTAGAGGGAAATCCGTGTAGGTTTCATTTTGTTACCTGATATATTAGTGAAATGATGTACTTCTGTGTTCGGTTTCTTGCACTTAACCTTGGAAGGGACGGCCTAGGAATCCGATCCAGGCGAATTACATCTTGATATATTTTATATATAACATGTATGCTGCCTAAAGTTTTAATAGTTAAACCCCTATATGCTACTTCCAACATAATCAGATTTCTGCAGTTTTCAATTATAGGTGTTTCTGAAGTTTAAAGCTCTATTAAAGATCTCTGTGTATTTATTATATATGCTGCCTAGAGTTCAAAAGGTAAGACCTATGGAGATCTCTGTTTATTGATTTATCTATATATTTGATGTGGTAACCTACTAATCTATTAAATGTAGACAATATAATTGGAAGTCCCAGTAATGTTTACATTTGTTTAGACGCATATTTTTAGCCTCTGCCATCATTTTGATGTAGTATGCCGGAAGGATTATTGTAAGTTTATTGTTTGCCAAAGAATAGATCTTTGGTTAGTATTGAATGACTTTGACATGCCCGTGATAAGGGTGGCTTGGGAAAGGTATAAAATGAGATGGCAACAGGGTGTTGCAGATGTAAAGGTCTTTGATAAATAATATATAATGCAACCTTCCTGGTGGACGTAGCCCAAATTTTTTGGGTGAACCACGTGTATATCCATCTCTCTCCTTCATGTGTATTTTATGTGTTATTGATGATTTTATGGTTAACATCGTTGTGTAAATGTATTCGTTAATTATTCCCTTGATAAAAGTTTTCCTGTTATTCGTTTATTCATACGATATGGATGTATTACTTGTCATAGTTCGGGCACTTGTAATTTACCACAAAGGTTCACCAAGATGTTAATTAGATGAAATTGTGGATTTAGTTAATTGTCGAATGTGCTGAATTAATTGTAGTGCACAAATGCATTGTTTTTCCATTACATGGAGTTGTTCCAAGTGTGATCTATGAAAGTAGATAGATGTTACACATAATGATAGGTAGATTGAAGTTGTATCGACGTCGAAAGGAAATGATTATGCATGTTAATTTTGAAAATAATCGCCATCAAACTTAGGAAAGATTGTTGGACTAATGATTGAGCTTCCCTTGTGGAAATCGTTAATGTAAAGAAAAGTTTATTTTTTGAAAATTTCACTCGAGCTTCTAATTCTTCTTCTTGGAGATGTTACAGAATGACTGTCTGTACTTTCTGTAGAATGAATGCTCGAATGTTTCCTTTCATGTTGTAATATGAGAACTTTGATATGCATTTAGCAATAGGAGAAGTTTGGGAATGATATGCTAGGTTCCATAGAAGTAAATGAATGGAAAACATTTCAATTCTATGTTAAGATCGTGAATCAGTCATTTAAGGTTAAATACATTCTTAAACACAGTGAAGGAATGCAACACAGTTAGTCATGCCCATCAGTTAAGTTCACATTGTAATAATCCAAGTTCTAGAATGAATCCTAGAAAGATAACCAGTAAGTGCCTGAATGAATGGATGAGTGATATTCATTTCAGTGCCTTAACGTTTCTGAGATCTTCCAAGTAGAGGATAAGAGTGGGTAATTCGCAGTTCCAGTAGAATATTCGCAGCAGTAAGAAACCCTTAGTGAATCCCACAGTGTTGCCTCCACCAAGCAGTACTGCTCCCAGCATAGATCCTGCTACGTACCGCATCACTTTGCCCTGCAGTGCACTCCTTCTGTCCTACGCTGAGCAGCTTGTTCATATAAACAACTCGTCATTTATTGTGGAAACCTGATTCCACAGTACCCCATAAGATACACCTCAGGTGACACCTCAACCTGCTCACAAGTTGTTGCCGAAAGGGACGTTGCGAAGGGGTACTGTTGGTCAAAGGGAGAACCGCAAAGAATCTGGGTCTAATTGGAAACCTATGGGTCAGTTTAAGCCAACACCTACAGACGTTATGTTAATTGAATTCTAGAGATAATATTAAAAATGTGACTGTTCGACCTGTAGGAATGATTACTGTGTAAACGCTTGGTTTTTATGGAAATAACCATTGGTTTGACTTATTGCTTAAGATGGGTTGAAAGTGTTAACTGTGTCGATTTATGAGAAATAGAAAAAGGTTTGATATAAGTTTAAGTTTGAAACCTGAGATGAGAATTGGTAATGCTAACTAGATTTTACACTGTGTGATGTTGAAACCATAACTTGGTTCTGTTTAAATTGTAACGATTCTATATCTTAGATAAAAATAATGCAATAGATATATATAGAGTTTCATTTGTTTTAAAATGAAAATTTTGACTAAATGTTGAAAGTTGATGGCACTGTTTAGGGTTATAGCATAAGTCGATACATGTTTTGATTTACACTATAAAATTTATAATATAAAACAATGTGTAATTATGTGCATATAATAGTTGGAGTTCTTGCTTACTGTACACTATTTTTCAAAAGGAAAATATCACTGTGCTGTATATTGAAATTAAATCTATATCTATTATAATATAAACATGTAGATTCTAAATACTCTAATACAGAGAACAATTCTTATGCTGTTAGAAAAAAAAATCTATTCGTGTTGAGACAGAGATGTTTATAAACAGAGAAAACTTTTTATGTTTATTAGGAAAACAGTTAAATATAAATAAATGATAATAAGGACATTGTAATTGTATATACAGGAATTAAACAGTAAGCAGAAAACTTGGGAAATTATAATAACTTTATCTTCTCATTCACTTGGCTATTTGCTTATCTTGATCTATCCAACTTAATTTGTCTCTGTACTATAGTACAATGCAGTTCCTATAGGATGGGGAAAAATGCATAGAATATTTACTTCATTCATCAATTCGATTTCTAAAGTTAATTCATTTTTAGAAAACTAAAAGTAAGGGTAACTAGACCATAACACATTCTGTAATTAAAATTAAATACTTGCAACGAACAGATTTAACTACTTAATAACAGATAAACAAATAGAACCTGTAGATGACGATAGGGAAGACAAACACCCAAGGAGGCCTGTTCCTCCCAACCTATTCCAGAAGAAGTAGCTCAACTGCTGGCTCCTTGTGAACCCCCGAGCCTGATTACTGAACCGCTAAGTGTGTGGAATCTTTGTAGAAGCAAGGCACCCAAAATGCCTTCAACACTCAGCATCAACCTCCTGAAATAACATGCCTTCTCCACTCAGCATCAACCTCCTGAACTCAATAAGAGTTTGGCAGACTTATAACATGATCAACAACATAGCATATCCCCTCATCAAATCTCTTGGGTGCAAAAAAAGCAAAACCCCAAGGTAAATTTCCTCGTCAGGAAAAGTGATGAACCTCAGTTCAAAATTTGATGGCTATTATATAGACTTCCTAGGTCTTTAGTGGTCAGTTTAGAATAAATGGGCCTCAAGCTCTAGTACCATCTTTCAGGGCACTATGACCACATTTCAAGGGATTTGTCCCATACCAATAGGTAGTTAGTTGCATCATGATGCTGCCACTTGTCCATTGCCTTCTACCCTAGATTCCATTCCACCTAGTGTATCAGTAAGCACTCTTTCAACAGTCCTCTTAGGTGTTTGTCTCCTATTTTATTTATTTAATAATAATATATTGTGCAAATTACAGTCATCCTTGGAAACCTGTCCAACATAAAACTTTACAATAAAAAGTTATAATGATGTTTGCTAACACAAAATGTTTTCCAACAAAAAGGATATGTTACAAGCACACCCTCTTAAGCTCAACATCGTCCTCGATGTTTCCTATTCATCATCAAGTTCCTCATGGAACATAACTTGATATGCATCCTGCATATTACTTTCTAGTTCCCAAGTAGCTTCATCATGGATAAGGTGCTTCCATTGCACTTTATCTTCCCTATGGTGCGATTCCGAAGCATAATTTCTCTCCAATCGAGAATACAGTCCGGTTCCACTTGAAAATATCCTTCGGGTTCCACCTGTATGTCATTCCAATTCAACACATGAGTAGCATCGTGCACGTACTTTAAAACAAAAATGTGAAAAACATTGTGGATTTTCAAATTATATGGCAATGCCAATTGATATGCAATAGCTCCAATCCTTGATAGGATCTCGAATGGTCCACAATACCTTGGTGCTAGCTTAGCACAGATCCCAAGCTTCAAAGAACTTTTCTTGGGCTTTACCTTTATAAAAACATGGTCACCTACCTGAAATTCGCTTTCAGTGCGTTTCAAATTAGCATAGCGTTTCTGCTGATCTTGGGAAACCTTTAAGTTACTTTGAATGTGTTTCACTATTAATTCCATTTCTTTCAAAAAATCTGGTCCTAACATCAATTTGTATACAGGGTTATGCCAAGAAATAGGAGCACAACATTTTCCTCCATACAAAATTTCAAATGGATCTAGCTTAGGAAATGCTTGATAATGATTGTTGTATGCAAATTCTGTTAAATGTAACTAATCTTCCCACTTATATGGCTGATCTTTAACATACAATCTTAACATGTTTTCTAAAATCTGATTTACCCTTTCTGTTTGACCATAAGTTTCTGGGTGAAAATAAGTGATGAAATTTAATTTAGTATTTAATCCTTTAAATAGTGTTGTCCAAAAATTACTAGTGAACTTAGAGTCCTGGTCTGAAATAATTACCTTTGGAATTCCGTGTAAACAAAAAATTTGCTTCATGAAAATATATGCAATGTTAGAAGCCTTGAAAGTAGTTTTAATAAGAATAAAATGAGTAGATTTACTAAATTTATCAACAACAACCATGATTGAGTCATTCTGCTTCTGATTTTTAAGCAAACCTATAATAAAATCAATGCTTATAATTTCCTATTTCCATTTTGGGATTGGTAAAGGCTGCAATAGTTCAGCTGGATGTTGGTGTTCAACTTTGATAGTCTGACATTCAAAACATCTAGCTATATATTCAACAACTTCACCCTTCATGTTGGGCCAAAAATAATCCTTTCTTAACATAGTTATCATTTTCTCATAACCAGGATGCCCTGAGTAAGGACTCTTATGAACTTTGTCCAAAATCAACAACTTAACTTTCAAAATATTAGGTACATAAAATCTGTTTTTATATGTTACGAAGCCTTTTTCATTAATACTGTAATCTGTTATAAAATTTTCAGATGAATTTTTAGCCACTTTATCATGTAATTTTTGGTAATTTTTGTCTTACTTAATTCCTTCTTCGATCTGATTTTCCAGACCAGTTTTAAAAGTACTGATTGCTGGCACAAAACTCAATCTATCATTTCTGCTCAATGCATCAACAACCTTATTTTTATTTCCATTAATGTGATGAATCTCAAAATCATACTCGCTAAGAAAAGCTAACCACCTAGCTTGCCATGCATTAAGATTTGTCTAATCTAATAAATACTTTAAGCCCTTATTATCAGTCCTTAAATGAATTTTCTTCCGATCAAGTGATAGCGCCACATTTTTAATGCATGTATCACAGCTGCCAACTTAAGATCATAAGTAGCATAATTCTTTTCATGTATTTTTAACTTCCTTGACTCAAAAGCAATTGCATGTCCTTCCTGACTTAAGACCCCTCCAAGTCCATCATTGCATGCATTCGTGCATATGACGAAATCCTTATTGGCATCTGCAATTTTTAAGATGGGTGCAGTAGTTAATAACTCTTTTAACTTATTAAAACTTTCTTGACACTTTTGATCCTATACGAATTTCTTCCCTTACTTCTGCAAAGAAGTGATGGGGTTAGCAATTATAGAGAACCCTTAAATAAACTTTCTATAATAGCCCGTTATTCCCATGAATAACCGTACATCAGTTATGTCTTTTGGGACAAGCCATTCATTAATTGCTTTTATTTTATCAGGATCAATAGAAATACCATCTTCAGAAATTATACGACCCAAATACTGAATTTTATCTTTATAAAAATCACACTTACTGAACTTAGCGTAAAGCTGATGTTCTCTAAGTACTTGTAAAATGATTTCTAAATGTTCGTCATGCTCTTCTTTAGTTTTTGAGTAAACCAAAATATCATCAATGAATACCACTATGCAATTATCCAAATATTTATGCAGAATGTTGTTCATTAAACACATAAACACTACCGGTGTGTTGGTTAGCCCAAAAGGCATAACTACGAACTCATAGTCTCCATAACGCGTTTTGAATGCAGTTTTGAATATGTCCTCGTCTTTTATCCGGATTTGATGATGACCCAACCTTAGATCAATTTTAGTGAATATCTCTGCTCCACGTACTTGATCAAATAGATCGTCTATGCAGGGTAAGGGATATCGGTTCTTAATCATCATTTTATTAACTTGACGGTAATCAATGCACAAACGCATGGTACCGTCATTCTTTTTAACAAAAATTACTGCTGCTCCCCAAGGAGACACACTAAGCCTTATGTAGTGTTTATCTATGAATTCTTTCAGCTGATATTTTAACTCATTTAATGCCAGAATATTCATCCTATAGGGGGCCTTCGAATTTGGTACCGCACCGAGTACTAACTCAATGGTGAAATCAAGTTCTCTTTTCGGAGGTAATCCCAGAATTTCTTCCGGGAATACGTCAGAAAAGTCCCTAATGATGGAAAAATCCTCTAGCTTTAATTTTTCTTCTTTAGATGTACACTCATCATTAATAACATTAACATTAAACATTTTACAACCTTTTCTGGTAGCTCTCTTTACTTGTAGAGAAGAAATCCGCCTTACTGAAATATTTCTATGAATTCCTTTTACTATTTATAAATTACCTTCATTATTTACACATGTAAAATATTTATCATAGCAATTCAGTAAAACTCTATGCTGTTCAAGCTAGTCCATACCAATTAGCAAATCATATGACCCTAAGGGTAAAACATTCAGATTAATTTGCATTTTCAACTAACTTAAAAATACTTCACAATTCTTGACATTATCTGTAACCTTTCTTTTAGTTCCTGTTGCAAGATGAACTAACCATGCATTATCAAATTTGTCTATTTTTAGCTTGCAATGGTTTACTAAAGTAGGTGAAATATAACTCAGATTTGCTCCTAGATATATTAGAATAGAAATAGCCTTGTTTTGTATCATACCTTCGATCATGGATGTTTGATGGTCCGCTTGACGGTTCTCCAGTGCTGCAATTATCCTGGGCATTTCTCTTGCGATATCTCCAACTGTAGGGTCTTCTTGCATAGTGTGAATATTGTTGGATGTCTTCTTGTTGCGTGGGCAACCTGCTCTCTTATGTGGTCTGTGACATTCATAGCACTTACTGGGTCATTTATGTTCAGCATACCTGTTGTTGTTATTATTATTATTGTTGTGATTATTATTATTAGGTACATTTCTTGTAGCAGTAAAATTCTGAGGTGCATTATTTGGGTAATTATTAGGAAAATTTCTGTTATTAAAATTTTTATTAAAACCTCCACCATTATGATCAAAATTCTTCTTTTTATAGTCATATTGATTAGTCTTACTATTCTTCCAGCCAGTTGTTCCTTCTCTTTTTCTGTTTTGATCAAAACAAAAATTTGCCTTCCTCATGGCCTCTTCCAATGTGGAAGGATTATCATACTCAATACGGTCTTTTATTTTAAAAGGTAGACAACTGATAAACCTTTTCACTTTAGGCTTTTCCTCGACCATATAGGGAACATACCTCAGCAAGCTAAGGAACTTGCTGCAAATTTCTTTCATGTTCATTGTACCCAACTTTAAATCGTAAAACTGCTTTGACTTATCTTCAATGTATTGTTCCGACAAAAACTTATTTTTAAACAAACTTTTAAACATAGTCCAAGTTACTTCTTTTTCTTTTATACTCTTGATTCTTTTAAGATCCTGCCACCAAATATCTGCCTTCCTGGTTAGATTGTAAATAGCCATCTTGGATTTCACTTGAGAAGAGTAGTCGTAAATATTAAAGTACTTTTTCATTCCAGACAACCAAGCTTCTGCTGTCTCACCCTTCTCACATTTTCCATTAAAAGTAGGTGGCTTATTCTTTTTAAATTCCCCAGTAATTTGTTCATGATATTTATGTTTCTCTTTTTAGAGCAGCATTCATCGTTACTGCTGTCATAATTTAAGTGATTATTACTTGAATCGGATTTAGAGGATGAGTAACTGTTCCTTTTATCATTTCTTGTTTTCTTATGCTTATGTTGGTGGGACATTATTTCAGAATCGACCTTCAATTCTGATTTTCTGCCTCTTTCATCACTATGACAGTTTCCCTTTAAATTCTGCTGTAACTCTTCCTGTACCTTAAGGATCCGTTCATTTTCTTCTTTAACAGATTTTAACTCAAATTTTAAATCCTATACAGTGCGTAAAATTTCAGAAGACTGGTTATTTAATTCAACATAGATTCCTTCAAAAATTTTATGTTTAATTCGTTCATTACAAGGAGATCTGTCCTCTTCTGATTCTTCTGGTATTTCCATACCTGCAATTTAAAGGTCAATATGTTCTGTACAAATAAAATTAAATTACAAAAGTTAGTAATATAAACTTTTTGATTTATTTTTTGTTTGCACGCATGAGCCTAAATCAAGCCTAGAGTTTGAACTTGTGCATTGATACCACATGTAATATCCCTGAAAAATCACAAAAATTTAAAAAAATTCTATGTGACATTTATTGCTTATTTATAGTATGCGGAAAATAAAATAATGTATAAATATCTTCTTGCTCTACTAAATGCCATGCTGGTTTATAATATAAGAATTTGCGACTAAAAGATTTCAGATTATGTCTTGATGTTATTTATGCTCAGCTGTACTATTGCAAATTTCTATTGTTATTGTAATGTGCTTTTGTTGATTGATGAAAGGGATCCTACGGACACCCCGAGGCTTAATTATCATTCGTGCTAAAGCATGTGACTTCGTATTTGTGGTAGTTTACAGGTAAGGATTTAAAGTTGCGACAAGTGACCATACAGTTTTTCCAGTAATCTCCTTTGTAAAAATATTTGAAGAGATAAAACTTTGGGCATTCTACCAATGAGAAACTTGGTTCAGGACTAAAATCTTTTAAGTTTAAGACACCTGGAATGATTTCTGATGCAAACAGTGCATCTTATCTAATGTAACTTATAAACTTGCATTTGACTCATGAGAAGGTATGTATCGATTGTGACTCGGTTTTATACTCAGGATTATATATGATTTTCGTTTAAGTTTCATGTTGAGTCATACATAAATGTCTATCATTTCCCTCCGTAGCAATTTGTGGAAGATCTATGTATGAAAGATTTGATATTTTTCCTAGGGACTATTCCCTATGATGATGGTGATAGTTTGAATTATTCACATGTCTTTCATTTACATGATACACTAGAATGCATGTGTGTGCAATATCTAAAATCCATTCACAATGTGTATTTTTATTTAATGGATTATCTATATAGTCTATTTGCAATGTATTTTGCAACATTATCAATCTTTTCCAAAATAAGTAACACACTATATATTGAGTGTTGTGTGTGATAGTGTGAACCTTATATGATACCATGCAAACATGGGTTACTATGCAATATGTGATACTATGTAAACCTAGCGAATATCTAAAGTGTTATATGCACTTACGTGATCCTATGTAATACTCATGCAAACCTTGGTGAATTTCTATCCCAACCTTAACATAATGTTACAAAGATGGTGTAACATGACCTTACTATAAACCATATCCACGTTGTATTAATACCATGATATGAATGTTAATATGCAACAGGTTGACAGATGTAACCGTAGCTTATGCATTGAATGCATGCAACTTCCGAGATAATGGAATTCCATCATGGATGGCATAGTAAGCTTTGGTCACGTGATGGTTTCGTGGTGTAACAACTATGTGATGAGTTGTAATTTGACAATGGTTTATGTGTAGCCGAGTTGGCTCCTTCGTGGCTGTGGCAATGATGGCTCATTTAATAACTTAGATGGCATTGTTGTTTCGTAAATCCAACCGGTGATCTCCACCGTTGATCTAGTAGGGTTTCAATGAATTAGAGTTAAACCCTACCTCCGTGACTTTCATTGTGTTTATTGTTATATTTTGAAATTGATAGCGGTGGCTCTGCGTGCCCGACAAGCTGAGGGTTTGTAGGGTTGTTGTGTTTCCTGTAGAGGCATAGCTCCTGCATTTTGAACTCGTGACCTGTGTATCTTATAGAGCCGAACTCTCCAGTTCTTTGTGTAGTGGATATTTGTTAAGGTTTGCAGCTTGGGTCTATTTTCTTGATGTGGTTCAATACCTAGACCAGTTGAGGGTTTGTTCCTTTTAAAACTGGGTTCAAGATGAATGGCCACGTCCTCTCCATGGTTGATACATTGCTCGGCACTGTTTGACTATTTTACATTTGATAGTTCAATGTGGGGTTTCATTCTGCCTCGGCATTCGATAGTATGAGAGCTTACAAGTGTTGTTGCGCCTGTCTTGCGTTTGTTGCTACTACTTGCCAACAATTTAAAGTTAATGTGATTCGAAACTCCTTCCTGTAGTTTTCATAATTGACAATTAACACATTAGTAGTTTATTTGTTTAATGTTGAGTCTCGTTTCTTGAAAAGATAATTTTTTTTTACCACAATGTTAATGTTGTTGTCACAGGGAAAATATTTGATGGCTTCTCTAGTTTGGGCATTGAAAGTTGGCTATAGCTACACTAACCGGTAAGCCTCAGAGGTGCCTTGTAACTCTAGTTATGTGGGAAGTGATGGCCAAACTGTTTATTCTGTGGTTTTTGTTTTTATCCCGACGAATTTGTATTTCATCAACCTTAGGGTTTGTAAAAGACTGGGGAGGATAGTTCCTCGACCCAAAAGGCACGAGCCTATTATGATGATAAATGTCGTATGAAGTTGTTCGTTCTCATAGACTTGGGATAATGTAATAAGTTATGTGCTTCAAAAACAATGGTAGATGTTTTATGTATATGGAGGGTTTCGACCTGTGTGTAGTTCGTCTTTTTCTGTAAATAATGTTGCTTCATTCTACTCTTATGAAATTTACCAGGGTTAGGGTTTCGTCTTCGTTTGGGAATTGTATAGTTTTGATGTTTGTTCTTCGATAAGGTCTCTTCATCAAACTAATGTTTTGATATTTGGTTTAGAAATATTCTTCAAACATTACGTTAATTGAATTTTGGGGATGATATTAAAAATGTGACTATTCGACATGTAGGAATGATTACTATGTAAACGTTTGGTTTTTATGGAAATAACCATTGGTTTGACTTATTGCTTACGATGGGTTGAAAGTGTTAACTGTGTCGATTTATGAGAAATAGAAAAAGGTTTGATATAAGTTTAAGTTTGAAACCTCAGATGAGAATTCGTAATGCTAACTAGATTTTACACTCTGTGATGTTGAAACCATAACTTGGTTCTGTTTAAATTGTAATGATTCTATATCTTAGATAAAAATCATGCAATAGATAAATATAGAGTTTAATTTGTTTTAAAATGAAAATGTTGACTAAATGTTGAAAGTTGATGGCACTGTTTAGGGTTATAGCATAAGTCGATACATGTTTTGATTTACACTATAAAATTTATAATATAAAACAATTTGTAATTATGTGCATATAATAGTTGGAATTCTTGCTCACTGTACACTATTTTTCAAAAGGAAAATATCACTCTGATGTATATTGAAATTAAATCTATATCTATTATAATATAAACATGTACATTCTAAATACTGTAATATAGAGAACAATTCTTATGCTGTTAGAATAGAAATCTATTTGTGTTGAGACAGAGATGTTTATAAATAGAGAAAACATTTCATGTTTATTAAGAAAACAGTTACCTATAAATAAATGATAATAAGGACACCATAATTGTATATACAGGAATTAAACAATAAGCAGAAAACTTGAGAAATTATAATAATTTTATCTTCTCATTCACTTGGATATTTGCCTATCTTGATCTATCCAACTTAATTTGTCTCTGTACTAGAGTACGATGCAGTTCCTATAGCATGGGGAAAAATGCAGAGAATATTAACTTCATTCATCAACTAAACCAAAACACATTCTGTAATTAAAATTAAATACTTGCAATCAATATATTTAATTACTTAATAACAGATAAACAAATAGAACTTGTAGATGACGATATGGCCGACAAACACCCAAGGAGGCCTGTTCCTCAAAACCTATTCCAGAAGAAGCAGCTCAATTGCTCGCTTCTTGTGAACCCCCGAGCCTGATTACTGAACCACTAAGTGGGTGGAATCTATGTAGAAGCAAGGCACTCAAATTGCCTTTAGCACTCAACATCAACCTCCTGAAATAACATGCCTTCTCCACTCAGCATCAACCTCCTAAACTCAATAAGAGTTTGGCAGACTAACAACATGATCAACAACATAGCATATCCCCTCATCAAATCTCTTGGGTGCAAACACAACAAAACCCCAAGGTAAATTTCCTCGTCAGGAAAAGTGATGAACCTCAGTTCAAAATTTGATGGCTATCATATAGACTGCCTAGGTCTTTAGTGGTCAGTTTAGAATAAATGAGCCTCAAGCTCCAGTCCCATCTTTCAGGGCACTATGACCACGTTTCAAGGGATTTGTCCCATACCAAAAGCTAGTTAGTTGCATCATGATGCTGCCACTTGTCCATTGCCTTCTTCCCCAGATTGCATTCCACTTAGTGGATCAGTAAGCACTCTTTCAACAGTCCTCTTAGGTGTTTGTCTCCTATTTTATTTATTTAATAATAATATATTGTGCAAATTACAGTCATCCTTGGAAACCTGTCCAACATAAAACTTTACAATAAAATTTATAATAATGTTTGCTAACACAAAATGTTTTCCATCAAAAAGGATATGTTACAAACACCCCCACTTAAGCTCAACATCATCCTCGATGTTTCTTATTCATCATCAAGTTCCTAATGGAACATAACTGGATATGCAGCCCACATATTACTTTCTAGTTCCCAAGTAGCTTCATCAGCGATAAGTTGCTTCCATTGCACCTTTACATGCCCTATGGTGTGATTCCAAAGCATAATTTCCCTCCGATTGAGAATACAGTCCAGTTCCACCTGAAAATCTCCTTCAGGTTCCACTTGTATGTCATTCCAATTCAGCACATGAGTAGCATCGTGAACATACTTCTTTAAAACAGAAACATGAAAAACATTGTGAATTTTTAAATTATATGGCAATGCCAATTGATATGCAACAGCTGCAATCCTTGATAGGATCTTGAATGGTCCACAATACCTTGGTGCTAGCTTAGTACATCTCCCAAGCTTCAAAGCAATTTTCTTGGGCTTTACCTTTATAAGAACATGGTTTCCTACCTGAAATTCTCTTTCAGTGCATTTCAAATCAACATAGCTTTTCTGCCGATCTTGGGCAACTTTTAAGTTACTTTGAACCTGTTTCACTGTTAGCTCCATTTCTTTCAATAACTCTGGTCCTAACATCAATCTGTCTACGAGGTTATCCCAAGAAATAGGAGTAGAACATTTTCTTCCATACAAAATTTTAAATGTACTTAACTTAGCAAATGCTTGATAATGATTGTTGTATGCAAATTCTGCTAAATGTAAGTAATCTTCCCACTTAGATGGCTGATCTTTAACATACAATCTTAACATGTTTTCTAAAATATGATTTACCCTTTCTGCTTGACCATCAGTTTATGGGTGGAAAGAAGTGATGAAATTTAATTTAGTATTTAGTCCTTTAAACAATGTTGTCCAAAAATTACTAAAAATTATTGGTGAACTTAGAGTCCCAGTCTGAAATAATTACCTTTGAAATTCCGTGTAAACGAAAAATTTGCTTCATGAAAATATATGCAATGCTAGAAGCCTTTAAAGTAGTTTTAACATGAAGAAAATGAGTAGCTTTACTAGGTTTATCAACAACAACCATGATTGAGTCATTCTGCTTCTGATTTTTAAGCAAACCTGTAATAAAATCAATGATTATAATTTTCCATTTCCATTCTCAGATTTGTAAGGGCTGCAATAGTCCAGCTGGATGTTGGTGTTCAGCTTTGATAGTCTGACATTCAAAACAGCTAGCTATATATTCAGCAACTTCACTCTTCATGTTGGGCCAAAAATACTCCTTTCTTAACATAGTTATCATTTTCTAATAACCAGGATGCCCGGAATAAGGACTCTTACGAACTTCGTCCAAAATATGCAACTTAACTTTCAAAATATTAGGTACATAAATTCTGTTTTTATATGTTAAGAAGCCTTTTTCATTAATACTGTAATCTGTTATAAAATTTTCAGATGAATTTTCAGCCACTTTATCATGTAATTTTTGGTAATTTTCGTCTTAATTCCTTCTTCAATCTGGTTTTCCAGATCATTTTTAAAAGTACTGATTGCTACCACAAAACTCAATCTAGCATTTCTGCTCAATGCATCAGCAACCTTATTTTCCTTTCCATTAATGTGATGAATCTCAAAATCATACTCGCTAAGGAAAGCTAACCACCTAGCTTGCCTTGCGTTAAGATTTGTTTATTCCAATAAATACTTTAAGCCCTTATTATAAGTCATTAAAATGAACTTTCTTTTGATCAAGTGATGGCGCCACATTTTTAATGCATGTATCACGACTGCCAACTCAAGATCATAAGTAGCATAATTCTTTTCATGTATTTTTAACTTCCTTGACTCAAACGCATTTACATGTCCTTCCAGACTTAAGACCCCTCCAAGTCCATCGTTGCATGCATCCGTGCATACGACGAAATCCTTATTGGAATCTTCAATTTTTAAAATGGGTGCAGTAGTTAATAACTCGTTTAACTTATTAAAACTTTCTTGACACTTTTGATCCCATACGAATTTCTTCCCTTTCTTCTGCAAAGAAGTGACGTGGTTAGCAATTCTAGAGAACCCTTCAATAAACTTTCTATAATAACCCGTTATTCCCATGAATGACCGTACATCAGTTATGTCTTTTGGGACAGGCCATTCATTAATTGCTTTTATTTTATCAGGATCAACAAAAATACCATCTTTAGAAATTATATGACCCAAATACTAAATTTTATCTTTATAAAAATCACACTTACTAAACTTAGCGTAAAGCTGATGTTCCTTAAGTACTTGTAAAATGATTTTTAAATGTTCGTCATGCTCTTCTTTAGTTTTTGAGTAAACCAGAATATCATCAATGAATACCACTACGAACTTATCCAAATATTTATGCAGAACATTGTTCATTAAAAACATGAACACTGCCGTTGTGTTGGTTAGCCCAAAAGGCATAACTACGAACTCGTAGTGTCCATAACGCGTTCTGAATGCAGTTTTGAATATGTCCTCGTCTTTTATCTGGACTTGACGATAACCCGACCTTAGATCAATTTTAGTGAATATCTCTGGTCCGGATACTTGATCAAATAGATCGTCTATGCGGGGTAAGATATATCGGTTCTTAATTGTCATTTTATTAAGTAGACGGTAATCATTGCACAAACGCATGGTACCGTCCTTATTTTTAACAAAAACTACTGGTGCTCCACAAGGAGACACATTGGGCCTTATGTAGGTTTTATCTATTAATTCTTTTAGCTGATATTTTAACTCATTTAACTCCAGAATATTCATCCTATAGGGGGCCTTCGAATTTGGTACCGCACCGGGTACTAACTCACTTGTGAAATCAAGTTCTCTTTTCGGAGGTAATACTGAAATTTCTTCCAGGAATACATCAGAAAAGTCCTTAAGGATGGGAATATCCTCTAGCTTTAATTTGTCTTCTTTAGATGTACACTCATCATTAAGAACATTAACAACAAACATTTTACAACCTTTTTTGGTAGCTTTCTTTACTTGTAGAGCAAAAATCTGCCTTACTGAAATCTTTCTATGAATTCCTTTTACTGTTTCTAAATTACCTTCATTATTTACACATGTAAAAGATTTATCATAACAATTCAGTAAAACTCTATGCTGTTCAAGCCAGTCCATACCAATCAACAAATCATATGACCGTAAGGGTAAAACATTCAGATTAATTTGCGTTTTCAACTGGCTTAAAAATACTTCACAATTCTTGACATAATCTGTAACCTTTCTTTTAGTTCCTGTTGCAAGCTGAACTAACCATGCATTATCAAATTTCTCTATTTTTAGCTTGCAACGGTTTACTAAAGTAGGTTAAATATAACTCAGATTTGCACCGGGATATACTAGAATAGAAATAGACTCGTTTTGTATCATACCTTCAATTTCGACCATGGATGTTTGATGGTCCGCTTGATGGTTCTCCAGTGCTGCATTTATCCTAGGCATTTCTCTTGCGATATCTCCAACTGTAGGTTCTTCTTGCATAGTGTGAATATTGTTGGTTGTCCTCTTGTTGCATGGGAAATCTGCTCTCTTATGTGGTTTGCCATATTCATAGCACTTTATAGGTCCTTTATGTTCAGCATACCTGTTGTTGTTGTTATTCTTATTGTTGTGATTATTATTATTAGGTACATTTCTTGCAGCAGTAAAATTCTGAGGTGCATTAATTCGGTAATTATTAGGAAAATTTCTGTTATTAAAAATTTTCTTAAAACCTCCAGCATTATGATTAAAATTCTTCTTTTTATAGTCATATTGATTAGTCTTATTGTTCTTCTAGCCAGTTGTTCCTTCTCTTTTTCTGTTTTGATCAAAACAAAATATTGCCTTCCTCATGGCCTTTTCCAAAGTGGAAGGATTATCATACTCAATACGGTCTTTTATATTAAAAGGTACTTTAGGCTTTTCTTCGACCATATATGGCACGTACCTCAACAAGCTAAGGAACTTGCTGCACAGTTCTTTCATGTTCATTGTACGCAACTTTAAATCGTAAAACTCCTTTGACTTATCTTCAAAGTATCATTCCAACAAAAACTTCTTTTTAAACAAACTTTTAAACATAGTCTAAGTTACTTCTTTTTCTTTTATACTCTTGATTCTTTTAATATCCCGCCACCAAAATATATGCCTTCCCAGTCAGATTGTAAATAGCCATCTTGGCTTTCACTTGAGAAGAGTAGTCGTAAATATTAAACTACTTTTTCATTCCAGACAACCAAGCTTCTGCTGTCTCACCTTACTCACTTCCGCCATTAAAAGTGGGTGGCTTAATCTTTTTAAATTCCCCAGTAATCTGTTCATGATATTTATGTTTTCTCTTTTTAGAGCAGCATTCACCGTTATTGCTGTCATAATTTAAGTCATTATTACTTGAATCAGATTTAGAGGACGAGTAACTATTCCTTTTATCATTTCTTGTTTTCTTATGCTTATGTTGGTGGGACATTATTTCAGAATCAACCTTCAATTCTGATTTTCTGCCTCTTTCATCACTATGAATGTTTCCCTTTAAATTCTGTTGTAACTCTTCCTGTACCTTAAGGATCCGTTCATTTTATTCTTTAACAGCTTTTAACTCAGATTTTAAATCCTATACAGTGCGTAAAATTTCAGAAGACTGGTTATTTAATCCAACATAGATTCCTTCATAATTATTATGATTAATTCGTTCATTACGAGGAGATCTATCCTCTGTTGATTCTTCTGGTATTTCCATACCTGCAATTTAAAGGTCAATCTATTCTCTACAAATAAAATTAAATTACAAAAGTTAGTAATATAAACTTTCTGATTTATTTTTTGTTTGCGTGCATGAGCCTAAATCAGGCCTAGAGTTTGAACTTGTGCTCTGATACCACATGTAACATCCCCAAAAAATCACCAAAATTTAAAAAATTTCTACGTGACATTTATTGCTTATTTAAAGTATGTGGAAAATAAAATAATGTATAAAGATCTTCTTGCTGTACTAATGCCATGCTGGTTTATAATATAAGAATTTCCGACTAAAAGATTTCAGATTATGTCTTGATGTTATTTATGCTCGGCTGTACTATTGCAAATTTCTATTGTTATTGTTATGATTGATGAATCAGTTATCTTTGACTAATGTTCTTTTGTTGATTGATTAAAGGGGTCCTATAGACACCCTAAGGCTTACTTAGCATTCGTGCTAAAGCATGTGACTTTGTACTTGTGGAAGTTTATAGGTAAGGATTTAAAGTTGTGAAAAGTGACCATAAAGTTTTTCTAGTAATATCCTTTGTAAAAATATTTGAAGAGATAAAACTTTGGGCATTCTACCGGTGAGAAACTTGGTTGAAGACTAAAATCGTTTAATTTGAAGACAACTGAAATGATTTTTGATGTAAACAGTGCATCTAATCTAATGTAACTTATAAACTTGTATTTGACTCATGAGAAGGTCTGTATCGATTGTGTTTCAGTTTTATACTCAGGATTATATATGATTTGCGTTTAAGTTTCAGGTTGAGTCGTACATAAATGTCTATCGTTTCCCTCTGTAGCAATTTGTGAAAGATCTATGTATGAAAGATTTGATATTTTGCCTAGGGACTATTCCTTATGATGATGGTGATAGTTTGAATTATTCACATGTCTTTCATTCACACGATACACTAGAATGTATGTGTGTGCAATATTCAAAATCCATTCACAATGTGTATTGTTATTTAATGGATTATCTATATAGTCTATTTGCAATGTATTTTGGAGCATTATCAATCTCTTACAAAATAAATAACACACTATATATTGAGTGTTGTGTGTGATAGTGTGAACCTTATATGATACCATGCAAACATGGGTTACTATGCAGTATGTGATACTATGTAAACCTAGCGAATATCTAAAGTGTTATATGCACTTACGTGACCCTATGTAATACTCATGCAAACCTTGGTGAATTTCTATCCCAACCTTAACATAATGTTACAAGGATGGTGTAACACGACCTTACTATAAACCATATCCACGATGTATTAATACCATGATATGAATGTTAATATGCCACAGGTTGACAGTTGTAACCGTAGCCTATTCATTGAATGCATGCAACTTCCAAGATAATGGAATTCCATCGTGGATGGCATAGTAAGCTTTGGTCACGTGATGGTTTCGTGGTGTAACAACTATGTGATGAGTTGTAATTTGACAATGGTTTACGTGTATCCGAGCTGGCTCCTTCGTGGCTGTGGCAATGATGGCTCATTTAATAAAGTAGATGGCATTGTTGTTTCGTAAATCCAATAGGTGATCTCCACCGTTGAGCTAGTAGGGTTTCAATGAATGAGAGTTAAACCCTACCTCCATGACTTTCATTGTGTTTATTGTGATCTTTGGAAATTGATATTGGTGGCTTTGCATGGCCGTTAGGCTGAGGGTTTGTAGGGTTGTTGTGTTTCCTGTAGAGGCGTAGCTCCTGCGTTTTGAACTCATGACCTGTGTAGCTTATAGAGCCGAACTCTCCAGTTCTTTGTGTAGTGGATATTAGTCAAGGTTTGCAGCTTGGGTCTGTTTTCTTGATGTGGTTCGATACCCAGACCAGTTGAGGGTTTGTTCTTTTTAAAACTGGGTTCAAGATGAATGGCCAGGTCCTCACCATGGTTGATACATTTCTCGACATTGTTTGACTATTTTAAAGTTGATAGTTCGATATAAAATTTCCTTCTGCCTCGGCATTCGATAGTATGAGAGTTTACAGTTGTTGTTGCACCTTTCTGGAGTTTGTTGCTGCTACTTGCCAACAATTTAAAGGTAATGTGATTCGAAAATCCTTCCTGTAGTTTTCATAATTGACAATTAACACAATAGTAGTTTATTTGTTTAATGCTAAGTCTCGTTTCTTGAAAAGATAATTGTTTTTTACCACAATGTTAATGTTGTTGTCACAGGGAAAAGATTCGATGGATTCTCCAGTTTGGGCGTTGAAATTTGGCTATGGCTACACTAACCAGTAAGCCTCGGAGGTGCCTTGTAACTCTGGTTATGCGGGAAGTGATGGCCAAACTGTTTATTTTGTGGTTTTCTTTTTTATCTCGGCGAGTTCGTATTTCATCAACCTTAGGGTTTGTAAAAGATTGGGGAGGATAGTTCCTCGACCCACAAGGCATGAGCCTGTTATGATGGTAACTGTCGTATGAAGTTATTCTTTCTCACAAACTTGGGATAGTGTAATAAGTTATGTGTTTCAATAACAATGGTAGATGTTTGATGTATATGGAGGGTTTCGACCTGTGTGTAGTTCATCTTTTTTTGTAAATAATGTTGTTGCATTCTACTCTTATGAAATTTACCAAGGTTAGGGTTTCATCTTCGTTAGGGAATTGTATAGTTTTGATGTTTGTTCTTCGATAAGGTCTAGGCATCAAACTGGTGTTTTGCTATTTGGTTTAGAAATATCCTACAGACGTTATGTTAACTAAAATCTGGAGATGATATTAAAAATGTGACTGTTCGACCTGTAGGAACGATTACTGTGTAAACGTTTGGTTTTTATGGAAATAACCACTGGTTTGACTTATTGCTTAAGATGGGTTTAAAGTGTTAACTGTGTCGATTTATGAGAAATAGAAAAAGGTTTGATATAAGTTTAAGTTTGAAACTTGAGATGATAATTGGTAATGCTAACTAGATTTTACACTGTGTGATGTTGAAACCATAACTTGGTTTTGTTTAAATTGTAATGATTCTATATCTTAGATAAAAATCACGCAATAGATAAATATAGAGTTTAATTTGTTTTAAAATGAAAATGTTGACTAAATGCTGAAAGTTGATGGCACTGTTTAGGGTTATAGCATAAGTCGATACATGTTTTGATTTACACTATAAAATTTATAATATAAAACAATGTGTAATTATGTGCATATAATAGTTGGAATTCTTGTTGACTGTACACTGTTTTTCAAAAGGAAAATATCACTCTGTTGTATATTGAAATTAAATCTATATCTATTATAATATAAACATGTACATTCTAAATACTGTAATACAGAGAACAATTCTTATGCTGTTAGAACAGAAATCTATTTGTGTTGAGACAGAGATGTTTATAAACAGAGAAAACATTTCATGTTTATTAGGAAAATAGTTACCTATAAATAAATGATAATAAGGACACTGTAATTGTATATACAGGAATTAAACAGTAAGCATAAAACTTGAGAAATTATAATAACTTTATCTTCTCATTCACTTGGCTATTTGCCTATCTTGATCTATCCAACTTAATTTGTCTTTGTACTAGAGTACGATGCAGTTCCTATAGCATGGCGAAAAATGCAAAGAATATTTACTTTATTCATCAATTCTATTCCTAAATTTAATTCGTTTTCAGAAAACTACAAGTAAGGGTAACTAAACCAGAACACATTATGTAATTAAAATTAAATACTTGCAATGAACAGATTTAACTACTTAATAACAGATAAACAAATAGAACCTGTATTTGATGATAGGGCCGACAAACACCCAAGGAGGCCTATTCCTCCCAAGCTATTCCAAAAGAAGTAGCTCAAGTGTTGGCTCCTTGTGAACCCCCGAGTTTGATTACTGAACTGGTAAGTGGGTGGAATCTTTGTAGAAGCAAGGCACTTAAAATGCCTTCAGCACTCAACATCAACCTCCTAAAATAACATGCCTTCTCCGATCAGCATCAACCTCCTGAACTCAATAAGAGTTTGGCAGACTCACAACATGATCAACAACATAGCATATCCCCTCATCAAATCTCTTGGGTGCAAACACAACAAAACCCCAAGGTAAATTTCCTCGTTAGGAAAATTGATGAACCTCAGTTCAAAATTTGATGGCTATTATATAGACTTCCTAGGTCTTTAGTCGTCAGTTTAGAATAAATGAGCCTCAAGATCCAGTACCATCTTTCAGAAGACTATGACCACATTTCAAAGGAGTTGTCCCATACCAACAGCTAGTTAGTTGCATCATGATGCTACCACTTTTCCATTTCCTTCTACCCCAGATTCCATTCCACCTAGTGGATCAGTAACCACTCTTTCAACAGTTCTCTTAGGTGTTTGTCTCCTATTTTATTTATTTAATAATAATATATTGTGCAAATTATGGTCATCCTTGGACACCTGTCCAACATAAAACTTTACAATAAAATTTATAATAATGTTTGCTAACACAAAAAAATTTCTAGCAAAAAGGGTATGTTACACCCGCTTCGAGGTTGGTACCGCTTCTAGATAGGGCGGTTATCAGGTCGGGGGATGTGGCACAATCATCCCAGCTTGCTGCAGAGGCTAGATCTGACCTTGCAGACTCATTGTTCACTGCCATGGGTAGTGCTGTTGTTGTTCCGCATGGAGAGGCATCTAGACCACCCCCTCCACCTACAAAGCCAAAGATAGAGTATGTCCCTAGTGACATGCTCAGGATTCTCGATGGCGAAGCTTTACTGAGGTATGTTGAGTTAGCCTAAGATGCATACTTTCGGTCATATCGTAGGTCCGACGCTACAGGACAGGTATACTTTTGTACAATTATGTACATATGTTCTTCTTGTTACATCATATTATATGTCATAAATTGAATGGTTAATAATAATTAAGGGAGTTGTATTCTATTGCTCCATGCAGGGAAGCACATTCATGGATCATCTCTTTGCCAGTGAGCCATCGGTTGGTCCATCCGCTTGTCCCAACCCACGGGCGGCAGTAGTCGAGGTAAGTTATAATTTATGTTATAATTTAATTTGAGTTTATTATTTGCCAGTTTAAATCATTTATGTTTTATTTTTTAATTTTCGAGATTTTATGTTTTAGATCTTAAGCTCAAATGAATTTCAAATTGTACAGGGAAAAGGAAAGGGGGTAGATCCTGATGATGGACATGAGGACAGCGATGGTCCTCATGAGCAGGGTTAAGACGCAGATGTGAGTTTTAATTTATGTTCCAATTCATGTTATTTAGTTACATTTAGAAATTGATTTTTGTACTTTATGTTTCAATTTTTGAATTATAACTTAAATTATGTTAAGTAGTTTTAATTTTTAATAAATCTAACTTATTACATGCAATGGCATATTACACAGTCATCGCTACAAGTGGGTTTCAATGCTTCAATGTATTTCACATATGATTGGGATGGAGCTCGAGTACATGGTCCTGATGAAGGGCCATCTACCTGTATTCCTACCTAGATCATTGTGAACCATCATCAAGCATGATTAAACCATATTGAACCATGGTCACCCTTAGTCAATAACTTGCTCAAACATGGTTATCGATTGTTAAACATAATCAACCATGGAAAAACTTCTTTAGCCATATTGAATCAAGGCGAACAAAATTCAAATGTAATCTAGCTCAACCAACCTCAATTGTAATCTAACATGGTCAAACATGGAAATACATGCCCCTCTTTTGGTCAACCATACTCAACTATAATCAACCAATATATGTGTGTCAACATGGTCAACCGTTGTTAAACCATAATTAACAATAGTTATTATTTTTAATTATTGACATTTGAAGGTTAAAATTAATTTTTAATAATATTAAACTATTTCACATTGGAACCTAACCTTTACAATGTTTTCAATTGTAACGTATTAATTAAACATTAAAATTATTAATTCATTACAAACTACATTCTCAAGTGTATATACATTTAATATTAAAATTTGATATTATTGTTATTGAATTTTAATATTATTGAAGTCAAACTTTATTGTTATTTTCATTTAGACTTTAATTATATTTAATTATATTGATCATTAATAACAACAACAATAATAATAATCAAATCCATAAATTAGATTTACAACACCAATAACTATAATTGTAGTAATAATAACATTCATATTTATAATAATTTGAAAAATATTATTGACAATATTATTAATATTAAAAATTTTAATATTAATATTCATAATAGTTTTCACATTTTTTATATTAAAATATTTATAACTTTAATTTATCCTATTTATTAAATATTAAATTATTACATATTATCGATTCAATGTAAATTATTGTTTATTAAACATTATATATTAAATAACATGTTTTTTAATTAAAACATTACTTGTTATAATATTAATCATTCTACAACAAGGGAAAAAGCTACGTGACAGTTTAGTCCCTACCAAAGGGAGTGGGCCACGCGCCACCCGCAGCTACCCACCCGACACTGGCATCTACCTAGAAGAAAAAGCATAAGGGAGAAGGCTAGAGCACGTGGAAGAGAAGGGTGAACGTTTCAAAGGTTGGAGCAGGTGTTAGGCTAGATGGAAGTTTGAGCAAAACCATCGGCGCACTAAGCTGTAAGTCTCCGTCAAAGTAGTAAGGCAATGTCAGGATGCTTGAGCACAAATGTTGCAACAATAAGTCAAGATGCCCGATTTCAAGGTCTGCGAGGGAAGAGTCTGCTTCTTGGAAATAAATTCGCGTCTAATTCCAAAAATTTGTGTTTGGAAGTTGTTACTACTAAAACTTCTATACAACTCTCGTGTTCATGCAGGAATAGTACCGCGCGATGTGAAGGTGGAAAACATAATTCCTTGCTTGTCTATTCAGAACAACGAATTTCGTCTTCAAGTCTCTAAACCAGCAAAAAACCTGGAAGCCAGACTTTGGACAAAGTTTTGTGTATTCACACTGTTATCTCTCCAGGAGTCTTCCTAGGTTGCACTCGGAAGAGCCTGGTAACTTGAACTTATCTTGAAGGATGGGGTAAAATGTGGATCAAGTTGGATGACTGAGATCAAAAATCATACGCTCAAAACATACAGGGATACATTCAAATAGACAAGGCTTTAGCCACTAGTGTTTAGGAAGTTTGTAAAAGATAGACAAAAGAACTCTTATCGTGCTAGCAAACTCATACATACAACATATACATATAAATGTCAAATAACGACAAGCAAAAGGGCACTAAATATCCACTTCTCAATACGAAGATAGGATTATTGCTATCTAGAATGGACAAATGAAAACTCATGCAATAGACATTTCACTACAAGTATAAAAGATATAAGAAGGGAAACTGAACACACATATGGCAAAAGAAGCTTATATAAATGATCCGTAACCAGAAGTCTGATAATACAAATTTAAGAAAAGTTTCTCCAAAATCGAACCCTCGTTCCACTTCAGTTCTGGGCTTTATAGCCATTACAAAAAATTTTAGATCCCAAAAAGATGGATCAAATCTACTAAAAATAACAACTAAGAACAGTTAATGAAAGATGTGACAGTGTGTTATGATCAAAATAACTAATCCTTGCTGATACACCTACGCTTGAAAACTGAAATGAGCCTTTGGGGGCTGGAGGACGAGTTTGAAACTGTTGTTTTCAAAAACTTGTAGACGTCCTTTTCTAAAAATAGACAAGGATATTCCACTGTTAATCTTGCTGGCACCCTCAGTCTGGGACTAGAGGTGATCATGATGCACTTGAATGTTTATCATCCCCTGGGAAACACCTCTAAGATGCTCGGACCAACAAAAAAAGGGGTTTGATGCCCAAAGAGAGACCTCTACGTTTTCTGTGTTTTCGATAGCTAACAAAACTGGGCTCGAAGGTGACAAGCAACCGAAAGCCAGATATTCGGTGGTTAATGAATTAGATTAGCGCTTCACCTAAACCACCGAATCAATTTAAGGTGTTGAGAACCTTTTTCTCTTTTCGTTAACTCGGAGGGTTTTCCCTGTATGTTGTAAACTGCCAAATCGGGATTCGGCAACTAATGAACAACTCCTATGTTCGTCCAAGCTGCCGAAAACGGTGGATGATCCAACCTGCTAAAAGTTTACAAAACTATGTTTCTGTCCCCTGCTACCTGGATTTCTCTTCCTCCTGGGCCAAAACTGGAGGGTCGAAAAAGTTGATTGCAGCTGTTGCTGAGGTTTCCAAGTCTGAATGTACCTTGGGTTGGGGACTCTGACTTTTTTCCTTACCCTCCAAAGACTCGACCTTACTCCTCAGCCTGATGTTTTCTCTTATCATCCTAATGTTTCTTCCTCTCATTTTTCCATGTTTCCTGGTCAACCCCTAAAAAGAAATATACAACTCATTATATCTTTTGGTCAGCCTCTCATTCTTCTCCTTGATGACTCTCTGGAGTATCTCGTGTTCATACGCCTGCTGGAGTAGTCGATTGATTTTATGTGAGGCATAACTCTTTGCTTTATGGATTAATTCTTCAGCTACCTGCTGGCCTTGTTCCTCCACAGGTGTAGGGGACGGTAAGTTTGCACATTCGAATCCCTGCTCCTCCACATGTGTAGGAGAAGGAAAATTAACATAGGTGGTCTCCTGTTCCATCACAGATGGAGCTACTTCCTGGAGCTTTTGTTCCATCGCCACCTCCTCATTTCCTGCTCCGGCTTCCTGCAATTTATCCTCCTCAGAATCAGTGTAAGGGAGGTTTAATAGGTTGGCATTCTTTGAAGGGGTCTCTTCTGAAACAACTCCCTCGTCCTCAGTCTTATCTTTGAATGCTAATTTCCTTTTGGATGTCCTCACTTTGGGGCACGGGGGCTTCACTAGAAGGCAATATAATACCACGTTCATTCATATTACGGGATTAAATATTCATGAAAACCTAAAAATTATATTGCATATATATTAAGGGGAAAAGGGTTTTTTTATTTAATGTAACAATACAAAAATACTTTGGGGTCTTTTTTAGATGGGTGGGATGAAAAATATCCACCAAATGGAAATGGCGGGATCACGGCCGGATGAGAAATCGGGTTGAGGCAAGGCTCGAGCTTACCAGTACGCAGGGAAATTGCATCTTGAGGCATGATTGAGGCCAGGGGTTTCGTGGTGAAGTGGGTTTCCAGTCGATCATAGTCGAGAGACACTGGTCATTGACAACCAATTTTTAACAATAGCACTCAGTCAGTTGTTACCAAAAGCCTTGGGAAGCTCTAAGCCTCCAGGGCCTGTTATAGGCCCTCGATAGGCCTTAGAGGCTTGAATACCCAGCCACTCGTGCCTATTACAAGCCTTCGGAGGTTTAGTTAGCCTCCTAGAGTTTGTTATAGGCCCTGGGGGCTTGGATACCTATCCCACAATAGCCTTAGTCAGCGATTGGGGAACTGCAACATGCAATCTAAATGTTGTACTATGTGTATTGGCTCTAGTGACATACAAGAAATGATCTCCTATCTCTTCATGAGACCATTAGATGTTGCAAATCATAATGATATGTGGTTGAGTAATTGCATTGTGGGTGAAGTAATGTGCGTCCACGATATACATCGAAAGAAGCAAGGTGCATTGTAGAATGCATGTGGTGTCATAAGAGGGGTATCATATCAATATACTACGTAGAAATATAAATGGGTATAAAAAATGCTAATGAAAAAATTGATACATACAATATCTAGTGAAAATAGGGGGTTTTTTAAATTGGGAAGGCATATTGGGAGGGGGTTAAAAAAAATGATTTTGGAAGGTATTTTCAAATATTTAGTGAAATTAGGGGTATTGTTTCATATGCCACAATCAAACATGCTATGATAGATGTTTATGGAGTGAAGCCCTTATGCTTTGGGGGATGAGGGAAGGAGGTCAGTTGTGATTGGGGAGATAGCCCTCCTCTCTCTTTTCCCACTTCTAGGGGTGGAAAATTCATTTCCATCTTCCGGTCGCAATTCTGTCTCGAACCCACTCCAAAACAGGAAGAAAGCCCAGTTCATGCTTTTCCTCTGCAACAACTCATAGAATAAGAGTTTGATCAAACCATGGTGGTACAACCTACCTGCAATTTTGGTTGGCTGGGATTTGACTTGATGTGCCATTTTGGTCAAGCTCTTGTGGAGGTAGAAAGGGAGATTTAAGGGGCTCTTGCCAGTGAAGTGATCCAGTAATCTAAAATGGTAAATCAACACCTTGTTATACCTGCCTTCACAGGTTATATAAACCAGAATGGACTTCAATGAAAGCTTCCATTTATCCTCTAGATATGACATAGGAATGTCTTTCTTCCATACTAGGTTCTTATGCTCCGGTTTCAGATAGGATTTAAATTCGAAATCCTTTTTGACAATGGTATTAAACCATTTTTCTCTGGTCGTTGGAAGTTCTGTCACCTGGGATATAAGGGCCTCATTCACCTGGAATTCTTCCTTTCCTATTACCGCCCTATTGCTGTCAAACGTGAGGGAAAATGCTTCGGCCACCTGTTGATGAGAGCCTTGTAGCTTTTTGCAAAAGATATAGCAGTTGACATTTTTGAAGAATTGACATACCTCGAGGTGTGCCTCCAAGTAGCAGATGTCGTTCAATTCCTTTCTCAGGGCCGCTCCTCCTCCTTTCTTCATTTGCAACCCGCTTGATGGCGCCTGCTGCTAAAATTGGGACTGAGGGAGAGACTGGAAAACAGAGAGAGAATGAGTTCACTCGACGTGGTGAGGGTGAAAGTGGAAAGGTGGTGAGGCTTTTTCGGGAATTGACTCTGAGGGGTATGAAAAGGTGGATAATCATGAGGGCGTAATGATGGCTACTACGGCATGATTATACTGGAGGAACGAAATTTTAGAAATGCTGGTATATGGAGAGGAAACAAGGTCCGTCTAGCCAGAGGTATGGCGATGGCGTCCGGCCTCACTTTGGGGCGAATCGTGTTTTCACTAAAATGACCCTTTCGGTGGCTAAGCCATGACGAATTCCCTTTATTATGATCAAACCCCCGATTTGACGTGTCCACCGATTGACGCCAACTTTTTTTTGGCAACCGATAATCTGCTTTTAACCCCGTATGCCGCCAGAAAACAATCTTCACCAATGTTTTGCTTTCAGTGGCTGTAGACAATCCAGCCTTTAGATGTTAAGCTGTGACTGTAGACTGCGGAAAATATCTACCTTTCGGTGGCTAATGAACACCATCGTATTTTCCCAAGCCACCGAAAATTGCCCCACGAATCATGTTGTAACTTTTCCCTTTCGGTAGTTGAAGCGTTTCGTCTTTCACACAGTAAGCTACCCAAAACAAGGTTTTCAGTAGCTAATGAACCATCGCCAGGCCCGACTAAGCTACCGAAACTTGAAAGTTTCCTTTTGGGAGGAGAGCCAGCTTTAAAATGTTATTTCAAAGTTCATTACCTTCTGCAACTTATCAGAATTTAACTCAAACACATGTGAAAAAGGAAAAAGTAAAGACTTCCTATCACCTATATACCCTGACTAATCTATGCTTATTGAGGAGATAACATGTGGCTCTTGCTTGGGGATGGAAACCTCCCAACGAGGTTCCAAGAACCTTAGACCAAAAGCCTTTTCTAAAAAAAAACAAGACTCTAACCCTAACTTCTAGTGTTCCACTGGGCATGGAGTTATTTGTGAACAAGAAAAACAGGGTCTTTCCAATACAACAGCTTATCACTTATGCAAAAGTTTATAGCTTTGAGCTTGAGAGATCGTGCCTGAGTTGTACTAAGTCTAGGGGGAACTTCTAAATTTTGCAGGAAATGAATGATACCTGAATACCACTCCCATGAGAGCAAATTTTCAGCCACCTGTTGGCTGTCACATTGTTTTGCTGCAGCTACCTCTATTGGCAAATTTTTATAATTTATTCCGATGAAATTAATGTCTAATAGTTTGCAATTCTCTTCAGCCATCAACTTGGCTAGACCTTGGCCTTTTACTAACCTGATGGGCTTCACTTCTATGTCGAATTCAATCAGCTTAGTGATCCATTTGGCCCTTTTTCCATTAATGTCAGGCTGAGTTAAAACATCCTGTACAGAAGCTGAAGGGACATAGGCTATAACCTTTGCATGTAGGATATAAATTCGGAATGCTTTTAATGATTTAATCAGAGCATAGGCCTGTTTCTCTATGGGATCATACTTTAGCTCGGCATCCCTCAATGTTTTGCTGAAGAAGGCAATTGGATGATCAAGCCCTTCATCATCTTTCTACAGTAAGACTGTTGCCACTGTATCATGGGAAGAAAAAGAGAAAATATAGAACACTTTGGTGTAATCTAGACTAATCAGAGTGGGAGCCTCCATGATGGCCTACTTGATGGCTTCCAAAGAATGTCTCGCATTTTTTATCCATTTGGTTTCAGCTCCCTTTTTTAGCATGGAGGTTATGTGCTTTACCAGCTCATAAAAATTTGGAATAAACCTCCTGACAAAATTTATCTTACCGAGGAAAGACTAGATATCTTTTTTTGACCTCGGTATAGATACCTTCTCAATCGCTTCAACCCGAACTGGATCAATCCTTACTCCTTGTGCTAAAACTATGTGGCCCAAGAGCTTTCCCTCCCCAAGAGCAAACTGTGAATTCTTAGGATTCAAAGAAATTCCAAATTGTCTGCATTTCAGGAAGACCTCCCTGAGGTGCTACAAATGTTCTTCGTGACTGTTCGAGTATACTGTGATATCATCGAGGTATATGAGGAAAAACTTATCCTTAAACCCCACAAACGCTATATCCATGGCCCTCTGAAAAGTGGCCCCGACATTCATCAGCCCAAACAGCATCTTGGCGTACATGAAGGCACCCCAAGGAGTGGTAAAGCTTGTCTTGTCCTGATCATCGAGGTGTACAAAAATTTGATTATAGCCCGAGAAGCTATCTAGAAATGACATGACCCTAGCTATTGACACTCTCTACAGTAAGTGCTCCATCTTGGGTAGAGGGTAGTTATCTTTTTGGGAGCCTTTGTTTAGGTTCCTGAAATCGACACATAACCTGACTTCACCATTCTTCTTCCTTACTATCACCAAATTTGGGACCCATTTAGAATACCTTAGCGGGATTATGATCTTAGCATCAAGGAGCTTTTTTATTTCCCTCTCGATCACAGGTAATAGGAGAGGGTTGATAGGCCTTAGCTTCTGTTTGAATGCGGTGGTGCCCTTTTCCAGTGGAATTCTATGCTTAATGGTGTCTTCATCATAAGTTTTCAGGTCACTGTATTCCCAAGCCAGCACATCTACAAAATCCTTTACCAGGTTGCAGTAACCTGACCTCTGATCAGCTGTCAACTTAGTGGATAGATTTATGAATTCAGGGTGATCTTGGCTACCTATATTATGTTCATGGACAGCTGGGTCCTTTTCCTCATTCACAGGTTTAAAGGGGATGTCATTATGGTCAAACAACCTTTCGAGAGGTACTAGGCCCTTAGGTATATGATTTCCTGGCAATTGAACAATGTCATGTTGGCCTATTTTCCCTTTCAATTTAGATCTCTGAGATTCTTCTATATTGATGTTTTCTTGGTCAATATGCATATCAGAAAATTCATCAACAACCTAGAGAAATCTACTAAGCTCATCATCATTCTCAAAAAAATTCCAAAATTTGACATTAGCGGGTAGGGATGGCCTGTACCTGACTTGTATATCATAATTCAACTTGGGAGGCATGGGAGGAATGAACGTGCTAGCAGAGACAGCAAGGGAGTCGGCTAGGTGGTTCATGGCTCACGGGATATAAGAAATCTCAAAAAACATGAAGGAATCTCTGAGTTTCCATACCTCATCTCTGTATGACATCAGTCTGATGTTCTTTTCATGATAACTTCCATTCACTTGCTGTATGATGAGCTCCGCATCCCCAAATATTTGCAGGCACATGATCCCATTTCTTTGGCAGCCTTGACTCCCAACAGCAAAGCCTCATACTTTGCTATATTATTTGTAGTTTTGAACTCCATTTTATAAGACAAATGGGTAACGTTCTTCAGAGGAGAAATCAAGACTACACTTGCACCTGCCGAAGCCTGGGTACTAGCACCATCAAAAAACATGCTCCACATAGAAGTGGTTACTTCCTCAGGTTGCTGACAAGTAGGCTTTGTGAGTAGTAAAGGGGCTGGCTAATCGTCATCTATTTGCAGGATACATGCTCCAAAATCTGTATCCATTGCGTAAATGGGGTGATTTACAGAATTATTCTCATTGCTGATGATATAAGCTAGCCGATTTTCCCTGTAGAGCCTTTTAGTTTCCCCTCCAAAGATGGGAATGGTAGCATAAGTCAGATCCATCTGTAGGGTACCCCCTAGACATTTACTCCATGATTGGGACAAGAGTAGGCCAAACTTCGGTGCGATCTCAGAGACCACTACATCCATTACCATGCCTTTTGATGGCAGTTGAGACAAGTTTATGACAAGATCCTTTATGAGGCCCAGGCATCTAACTTTTCTGGAGTCAAAAGAGAAGAGATCATGGTAGGGTTTTGTAATGCTAAGCCCAAGTTCATCCATCACTTCTTTAGGCATGAGATTGTGAGAGGCACTCGAGTAATGTAAGCAATTGTGAAGGATCTTGTCATGTCTGTTTAAGGAGATATAGAATGGTGGGCAGGACCCATCCTATTCTTCAACCATGGGACCTAGGGTTACTGTGGGCTTATCGTCTTGTAAATTCACAAAGTCAGCATCTATGGGTGCTTTTGGCTGGAGGGATTTCAGTATAGATGACTTGAAGGAGTCATTTTTCATCAGCTCAATTAGTGGAAAAGGGATTCTTATTTTCTGAATCTCAGTTTCAAGATTGAAGGAGTAGGGTAACTTGTCAGGGATTCTCATTTCTTGACCTAGAGCTATGAGTTGGACAAGATCTGGGACAACTGGCTAAGATGGTCTTTGCTGCTGTTTTGCAACAGCAACAACATGTTTTATAGGAGCAGCAGGATGTTGTTTTGAAAGAGTGACCGACTATTTTGCAGGAGCAGCAAGCTGCTTCGTGGGGGCAGGAGTCTTCTTCCCATGATCAAGGGTTAAAGGTTTCTTATCAACAGTCTTGGACCTTAAATCATAGCTCCTTTGATCGTCATCCCGATACAGTGATTCCTCGGTGATTTGTTCATTCATGAGGGCTTCCTCATAATTAGCTTGTGTCAGGAAAGCGAGGTCAACCTTATCCTCCATGCAGTTGACATTGTCTTCTTCTTCTGCTCGTCCCTGAATAAGTTCTTGTTCTTCTTCTAATACCACATGCTGGAATGGGGCTCTGATCCTTTGTTCTTTAGCTGGATTCCTGTCTCTCTAGAGGATTTGAGCCTGTGGGTCATTTCTTCTATAAGGGGGAGCATTAGTGTTCCTGGGGACAAACTCATTCGCTCCTTTACTTCTTGCAGGTGGCTGGCCTTGCACTTTCAGCTTGCACATTTCGAAGGTCAGGCTGTCCAGCATTTTAGCCATTTTTTCTAGGTTAGTTCCTGACGAGGAGGAGGAATCTGGGGTCTGTCTTTTCTTGTCAATTTTCCCTTTGAGGATCTTAGATGCAACCATATTTGAATCAACTTCGAGCATAGCATCTTGCATGAGCATTAAAGAGGTAGATCTTCTTTCTCGGAGATGAAGACAAAACTCAGGATCGAAAGCATTTGCATAGGTAATCCTGGTTGATGTATCCATGGGTTTGATCTCCGCAGGGATTTTCCTAAACATTTTACTAAACCTCTTGGTGAAAGCTGACACAGACTCGCCACTTTCTCTCTTCAAATTATCAAATTCCGTGACATAATAAAGGTGGTCTCTTCTTTCCCCCTAATGCTTTAAAAACATCTCATCTAGATCTTCGATATCATTTATTGACCCAGCAAGTAATTCTTTGAACCATTTTCTAGCTTGACCATCTAAACTTTGCACAAACACCCTAGTCCATACATCTTCGTGTTCGATATTTATTTTTTCAGCATAGCTATAGAATTCCTCCAAGTGCTCTTCGGCTGTAAAATCCCCCTCCCCAGTGAACTTTGGCATATATTTTTGGTAATCTCAGGTAGGCATAGCAGCAAGGGGATTAGGGAAATTTAGAGGGGCATACCTGGCAATGAGGATCTTTTCCATTTTGGTCAGAGGGACATCCATAGTGGGTGTGGCTACTGAGAGGGTGACAGAAGGTATTTGGGGTGTGGACAGTAGTTGAGGAGGTATAGGAAACGATGAAGATGGGGGTTTTAATTCAGTGGAGTCGCCAAAAATTGGGGTGAAAGAAATTGATGGTTTTTCTGGACAATCGGTCTTCTTACTAGACTATGCAAGTAACGAGGACAGCCTCTCTTCACGCTGGTCCAAAAGGTCCTGAAAACTATTTTCAATGGCAAGTACGTTGGTGTAAACAAAAGGGTACTTCTCTTCTGGTTCAGTAGGTAAGGGCTGCAGGTAGGAGGAACAACCTTCTTCCTTGATGGATTATAGGATTTCTTTTACTAGGTTAGCTTGGGTAGCAGATTCAGGACTAGGGACTTGGGCAGTAGAAATGGATGAGGATACTTGAACCCACAAGTCTTCTGATCTACTTATAGTTTCTTGTGAACCAACTGGTTCAGGGAATGGAGATTCAAAAGGAGTTTCATTTGATGAAACAGAATAAATACCTCTGGTAGTGCCTGATGTCGTTCCCCTTGTGGACCTAGAAATCGGCCTCTATGAGGTCCTTCCTCTCCTTATAATATGTTCAGGATCTGAAATAGGTGTTATTGGTGGACTTAGAGGATTTGATCTGGTATTTGGTCTTCTCGAATCCACTTCGTTCCAATGGAGCCTCCAGATAGATGATTACAACCGAAATAATGTCCAGGCTTTGTCTATCATCAATGTTTAAACTATGTCATCTCCCAGGGAAGCTGCTGCTTCAATAATCTTTCCCCGAGAACGACGCCAATTTGTTATCTCTCCAGGAGTCTTCCTAGGTTGTACTCGGAAGAGCTTAGTAACTTGAACTTATCTTGAAGGATGGGGTAAAATGTAGATCAAGTTGGATGACTCAGATCAAAACTCATACGCTCAAAACATACATGGATACATTCAAATAGACAAGGCTTTAGCCATTGGTGTTTAGGAAGTTTGTAAAAGATATACAAAAGAACTCTTATCGTGATAGAAAACTCATACATACAACATATACATATAAATGGCAAATCACGACAAGCAAAAGGCCACTGAATATCCAGTTCTCAATACGAAGATAGGATTACAACTATCTAGCATAGACAAATGAAAACTCAGGAAATAGACATTTCACAACAAATATAAAAGATATAAGAAGGGAAATTGAACACACATATGGAAAAATAAGCTTATATAAATGATCTGTAACCAGAAGTCTGATAATACAAATTTAAGCAAAGTTTCTCCAAAATCGAACCCTCGTTCCACTTCAGTTCTGGACTTTATAACGATTACAAAAAATTTTAAATCCCAAAAAGATGGATCGAATGTACTAAAAATAACAACTAAGAACAATTAATGAAAGATGTGACAGTGTGTTATGAACAAAATAACTGATCCTTGCTGATACACCTACGTTTGACAGCTGAAACGAGCCTCTGGGGGCTGGAGGACAAGTTTGAAACTGCTATCTGCAAAATCCTGTAGACGTCCTTTTCTAAAAATAGATAGGAATATTCCACTGCTAATCTTGCTGGCACCCTCAGTCTGGGACCAGAGGTGATCATGATGCACTTGAACGTTTATCAATCCCCTGGGAAACGCCTTTAAGATGCTCGGACCAACAAAAAAGGGGGTTTGATGCCCAAAGAGAGACCTCTGTGTTTTCTGTGTTTTCGGTAGCTAACAAAACTGGGCTCAAAGGTGATGAGCAACCGAAAGCCAGGTATTCGATAGTTAATGAATTATATTAACGCTTTGCCTAAACCACAGAATCACTTTAAGGCATTGAGAACCTTTCTATCTTTTCGGTAACTGGGAGGGTTTCTCCTGTATGTCGTAAACTGCCAAATTGGGATTCGGCAGCTAATGAACAACTCCTATGTTCTCCCAAGCTGCCGAAAACGGTGGATGATCCAGGGTACAAAAAGTTTACAAAACTGTGTTTCTGTCCCCTGCTACCTGGATTTATCTTCCTCCTGGGGAAAAACCGGAGGGTCGACAAAGTTGATTGCAACTGTTGCTAAGGTGTCTAGGTCTGAATGTGCCTTGTGATAGGGACTCTGCGTTTTTTCCTTACCCTCCAAAGACTCGACCTTCCTCCTCAACCTGATGTTTTATCTTATCAGCCTAATGTTTCTTCCTCTCATTTTGCCATGTTTCCTGGTCAACGCCTGAAAAGAAACATACAACTCATTATATCTTTCGGTCAGCCTCTCATTCTTCTCCTTGATGACTCTCTGGAGTATCTCGCGTTCATACGCCTACTGGAGGAGTTGATTGATTTTCTATGAGGTAGAACTCTTTGCTTTATGGATTAATTCTTCGGATACCTGCTGACCTTGTTCCTCCACAGGTGTAAGGGAGGGTAATTTTGCACATTCGAATCCCTGCTCCTCCACAAGTGTAGGAGAAGGAAAATTAACATAGTTGGTGTCCTGTTTCGTTGCCACCTCCTCATTTCCTGCATCGGCTTCCTGCAATTCATCCTCCTCAGAATCGGTGTAAGAGAGGTTTAAAAGGTTGGCATTCTTTGAAGGGGTCTCTTCTTAAAAAACTCCCTCGTTCTGAGTCTTATCTTTGAATGCTAATTTCCTTTTGGATGTCCTCACCTTGGGGGTTGAGGGAAGGAGGTCGGTTGTGATTGGGGAGATATCCCTCCTCTTTCTTTTCTTGCTTCTAGGGGTGGAAAATTTATTTCCATCTTCTGGTCGCAATTTTGTCTCGAACCCACTCCAAAACAGGAAGAAAGCCAAGTTCATGCTTTTCCTCTGCAACAACTCAGAGACTAAGAGTTTGATCAAACCATGGTGGTACAACCTAACTACAATTTTGGTTGGCTGGGATTTGACTTGATGTGCCATTTTGGTCAGGCTATTGTGGAGCTAGAAAGGGATATTTAAGGGGCTCTTGCCAGTGAAGTGATCCAGTAATCTAAAATGGTAAATCAGCACCCTGTTATACCTGCCTTCACAGGTTATATAAACCAGAATGGACTTCAATAAAAGCTTCCATTTATCCTCCAGATATGACATAGGAATGTCTTTCTTCCATACAAGGTTCTTATGCTCCGGTTTCTGATAGGATTGAAATTCGAAATCCTTTTTGACAGTGGTCTTAAACCAGTTTTCTGCGGTCATTGGAAGTTCTGTCACCTGGGCTATAAGGGCCTCGTTCACCTGGAATTCTTCCTTGCATATTACTGCCCTATTGCAGTCAAATCTGAGGGAAAATGCTTCAGCCACCTATTGATGAGAGCCTTGTATTTTTTTGCAAAAGATATAGCAGCCGAAATTTTTGAAGAATTGACATACCTCGGGGTGTGCCTCCAAGTAGCAGATGTCGTTCAATTCCTTTCTCAAGGCCGCTCCTCCTCCTTTCTTCATTTGCAACCTGCTCGCTGGCGCCTGCTGCTAAAATTGGGAATGAAGGAGAGATGGGAAAACAGAGAGAAAATGAGTTCAATTGACGTGGTGACGGTGAAAGCAGAAAGGTGGTGAGGCTTTTTCAGGAATTGACTCCGAGGGGTATGAAAAGGTGGATAATTATGAGGGTGTAATGATGGCTACCGCGGCATGATTATACCGGAGGAACGAAATTTTAGAAATGTTGGGGTGAATCGTGTTTTCGCTGAAATGACCCTTTCGGCGGCTAAGCCATGATGAATTCTCTTTATTATGATCAAACCCCCGATTTGACATGTCCACCGATTGATGCTAACTTGTTTTTGGCAGGCGATAATCTGCTTTTAACGCCGTATGCCGCCGAAAAACAATCTTCACCAATGTTATGCTTTCGGTGGCTGTAGACAATCCAGCCTTTGGATGGTAAGCTGTGAAAAAGTATCTAGCTTTTCGGTGGCTAATGAACACCATCGTGTTCTTCCAAACCCTCAAAATGGCCCCATGGTTTACGAAAATGACTTTTCTTTCGAAAACTACGGGAGGACCCAAACATGAACTGCGGACTGCGGAAAATATCTACCTTTTGGTGGCTAATGAACACCATCGTATTTTCCCAAGCCACCAAAAAATGCCCCACGACTCACGCTATAACTTTTCCCTTTCGGTGGTTGAAGCGTTTCATCTTTCACACAGTAAGATACCGAAAATAGTGTTTTCTATAGCTAATGAACCATTGCCAAGCCCGCCTAAGCTACCGAAACCTGAAAGTTTCCTTTTGGGAGGAGAGCCAGCTTTAAAAATTTATTTCAAACTTCATTACCTTCTTCAACTTATCAGACTGAAACTCAAACACATATGAAAAACGAAAAAGTAACGACTTCCTATGACCTAGGTACCATGACTAATCTATGCTTATTGAGGAGATAACACAGACTCTAGAGGAATTAACTCGCATGGACTTCGTATTTGATGTAGAAATTCAAACGACCCTGTCTAAACTTGATGATGATAACTATGATGAATAATAGGCTGTTGCTTCTTCTTGTATTTTTGTTCCTTATTTTTGTATTGCCACGGATGTGACACCTTCCTTATTTTTAGCTTCTTCCAATTTAGAAGAATATTCAACTGATATGTTTCTTACCGTGGTGAGCGGAGATTTACAAGCTGATTCTGGTGTTGTGTGGCCCTCAATCCTTTCCAGTTCCTGTTATCAATTATTAATTGCTGAATTTGACGAGAAATTTTGGTCGTCGAGTGATTATGCTTCTGCCAATGGTTCCAATGGCCTGTCAGAGCTTCCGTTTAGTATAACTGATCTGGAAAGCCTAGAATTTACAGAATCACGTCGTGGTAATGAAGCATTTTTGGAATATTTGCAGGTAACATTAGTTCAAGACAATTATGTTTCTGTTAATAAAATAAACATAAATTCATGGCATTTGTAAATATTTTGCATTCGCTTGGACAAAGGAAATCAAGAAATAGAAAAACTTTAAAAAATTACAACGAAAAAAAAGATTTATTTAAAGGAACATATAATTGTTGATATGAGCCTTACAATTGAAAAGTTCAATAGAGGTTATCGTACTGTATGTTAGATTCAAGGCCACTTCCGTAGGTAAAAGTTAAGATAAGCTCGTAACCATATTTAATTCATTCCGTTGAAATTTCTTGAAAGGTTAAAGTTCAACCAAGCTTTGACTGAACCCTATGTATTTTCATTTCAGTGCCCTCTGAAAGGAGCTCATGAGGTACTTAAACAACTTCTATTTCAGCATACTTCAACTTATTCAGCTCCACCTATTTTAATTCAAATTAATTTAAAGTAACTGCTTATGCGAATGACCCCAAGCCATAGTCCATACAGCAGTGCCTTGGAAAGGTTGTAATTAACTTATCGTTGCACTATTTTACAGGTCGAATTGACCATTACTTGAAAGAGCAGAAAAGCTTACCTTTTATATGCTTAAAATCCCATTAAAAGATGATTTTTTAAGCATGCCAACAAAACCAATCCATTAGACTGATCTTGAATGGAATCCTGGCATTGTTGGTAAGGTAGACATAATTGAGAATACGAGCTTACATATATTGGTAACCCAATGCTTCTCAGCATGTTGTGTTCTTGGAATCCGTTCTTGCTATCATGTTTTCGTTAGCAGCAGCTTGACCACGAGCTATATTTTTTATAGAAGTAAATCTAGATGTTATTGGTTGGCCAGAGCGGGGTGCAAATTGCAATCCCGGTGATTGATTCATCAAAAGGGTTTTCTTAGTCCTAGAATTCTGAGGCTCACAAAGATTTTGGGAAATATGTTTTTATCCTTAAGCTAAGGAATCATTAGTTCCTAGCTCTTCAAACTTGATACAAAATAAAACATGTTTTTTCCTTTAATCTTTGTAAAGAATGGAAGTAGGAAGAACTCATGTCATATATTAAGGTTTAACATAGTACCATCTATGTGACTGATCTACTCTACTACAAATCGTCAACTGTAATCCTTTTGTGTTCTCTTTATGCATTAATTTTTTACTATGAATCAAGTATTGATGTTTTGACTTGATCTACTTTTTTGGTATGCTTTTGAAATGGTGCATGTAAGAAAAGATTGGTTTGCTTTTTTATGCGCAAGCTCCTTTTTCCAAGAATCATGTTCAGAAGAGATGTTACCTTGACTTTGGTTTGGCCACTTATTGATATTATCATGGGTTTCCATCTCAAATGCAATTGACTGTTCCAACAGTTATGCATTTCTTTTGTATTGCAAGCCTGTTGGAAGTTCAATTTTTCCGATAGTTACACCAATAAAAGGACGTGGGCATGAACATGTTCCTACTACAACTTGTTCACCTAGTACTCTTCTCACGGCCGCTCCAGCTGGGTCTCCTCTTCCATTGCCTATGAAGACTCATTCACATGCTTCATGCAGTTTAACCACAGCCTCTGAACATAAGAGAAAATTGTCAGCACCTACTTTTGATGTCCTACCACCCCTGCACTAATATCTACTCCTACTCCTATTCTTACATCTATGACATTAGAACATCTTTCTCCATTCTTTTCTCCCCATATACATGGTAAGAAGAATCCCTTGTTTCTTACTGGAAAAATATTTGAGATATTTAATTATTTTAACAATAATGGATAGTTTTATAATCAGATTGTCTTTTGATTAACGATCCTGGTCAAACTGTTTGATTGCAATCTGTCAACAATACGTGCACTCAAGATAACTCTTGCTAGAATTTTAATTATGAGGAAAACAATGTTCATTCTGTGGAGAAATTTGAGTGTGGGAATTCCACACCTTCAAGTGCTACTAATATGATATTTGTATACGACGAAGCTCGATGAGTTCAAACCCTTTGTATTTTGAGAGGCCCAATGAAATATTGGTTTAATCTAGCAACCAAGTGTTCACATGCTCTTGCATTCCATCAGTCAACCAAACATGTGTAAAGTCTTCTCCAAAGCTTGCAAATTCTCACAGCGTGCTGGAAATGTATTATTATCGTTGCATGAGAAAAATAGACTCCGTGAAAGGGTTTATGGGAAAAGAAGGTCGCAGCTGCATTGAGAGCTCCACTATTGTCGATCATGGAAGAATGGAAGAAGAACAAGGCGTTCCTCGTGTGAGCAGAGATTTCTGGTTGGAGTAACAGTACAGATTGACATTTGCAAATTGAAAACAGGTGACCTATAAAAATGTGCCCTGCCAAACAAGGCAGGTGTAATTTTCTGCAATTTTCTAAATTATTTTTAAATTACTAAAAATTTCAATCCTCCTGCACACATTTACCTCAAATCCGGGTTGTCCTTAACCCATGAGGAAACCAGATTTTTGTTTTTCAAAAAATAACAAATGTATTTTCAATTTAAAAGAAAATAAGTTAAATACACTATTTTCTAAAACATTGTAAAAATATTAACGAGCACAACCAAAAAATTGACGATTAATATAGGTCAAAGAGCTTTGAGTGTATATCCCTGCCTTGGCAGGGAATAATAATATTTATTATTATATGTTTTAATAATATTAATCATCAATATAAATCATAAATTTCATATATATTATTAATCATCTTAACCTCATTGTAATTATTACATTAATAATTAAGCAATATATATTAAATAATAGTAATCTTTTTATTACTTTTTATGAAATATTAATTTCTATATTATAAATTATATTGTAATAATACTTATTATTATGTTTTAGTCATATTAATCATTAATACTTATCATAAAAAATTTCAAATTATTATATAAATAATAATAATTCTTGAAAATAATTATAATTAGATTCAATATTTAATATGATTTTTTTTAAGCTAGTAATCACATTAATTCATAGAGATTAAAGTACAAAATATACAAAGTTTACGGGCCTCCCATAGCGAGAAAACATCCCATTATGCTCATGCACATGCCTCACCCATAAGAGAAAACAACGTGTTAATATAACGAGTTATACATGTATGAATATGAGGATCAGTTTTTATCAAAATTGTTAAGCATAAAACTAAAAAAGAGACAAGATGCTTAGTGGCCTCGACTGGCTTACAAGAAAGCTTAAAAAGAGGTGAAAACATAGCATAGGTGGACCTGTGCATGACTGCGACGTGGAGGCTTTGGACACGTTCTCGCTCTTAGCAACTTCATGGTTGTTTTGTTTGTGGTTAGTGGTGTCGGTGCTTGATTCTCTAGTTCGACATTGAATGCTCGTTCCTTTCCCTCATTATGAGCGTGAGAGTCGTCGATTCCTTCAAAGAGCTCATGTATGGTGTCATCCGCAACGATGGTCTGGAGGAGAGGCAAAGGTATGCGATAATGAGCGGCCACATTCGCACACCAGTTTACAAGTGCTTGGCCTCTATCCCTCAGCTCGAAGATACGCGCTTGACGATCTTCCTCTGCTTCGTTGAGATCATTTCGAAGGAGATCAATCATTCTCTCAAGATACCCAAGGAGACCAGAGTTGGATTTGTCCTGGTCCGGTTGATTGGTGCTAGCACCCCTTGTGCATTTGTGCCCATGCCGCGCCATGAAGAAGGTCGCTCCAGCAATTTAATTATCACAACACAGTTCGTCCCACATAAATGGAGGCTCCAAGGTTTACAACAACTGTAAGAGTAGATCCACTCACTGCTCTACTCTAATTATAGTGCACCAGGATCTCAACACTTCAAATTTCTTCAAACTTTATTATGCTCCAGTGACATTACAAACTCAATACAAGTGGATCGACCTCGGTTTGCGAAGTTCGTCACCACTATCACTCAATGTGCCTGAACACAATGTATTGGGTCCGTTTAGATTTTGCAACTTCCCGAAGGCATGAAGCTACTCGCAGGCTCTTGGGAGTCCCAAGATATGCTCACTAGCACACCCTTACTCAGACTCTAATACTTGCAGAGGCGAGTCTCAGCTTTCTGATGCGATGTTATACCAGAATGGCAACTCGCAGAGTATAATCGCTTCGGCTCTCACACAGACTTGCAGAGCGGACTACCTGCTCATGCGACTCCTACTTGCAGAGCAGACTACTTGCTCAATGGGACTCCTAGACTTTGAATGTCCCGAATGAACTCTGGAGCCTCATATTTATAGCCCGAGAGAGGGTCATGCGGTTGACACCAACTTACACTAACCGGTTAAAAGCTAAGATTCCCGGGGACATGATGGGACCACATCATATTTATCTCATCCCTCCGAGGCTCGGCCATACGGGGACCCGGTAATCGACAAACCGACAAAGACCAACTATCACCGAAAGCAAATATGGTGGCCGACGGAATCTTGGCCCACTTATATCAGTCACTATTACAAAGATGCTTAAAGTAAATGGCCGACCTGAATGGCCCATAAAAATTCATCGAGATGCAACTCGGAAAGCAAAAGATAATCAAATCATAACTGACAAGATACAAAGTGGAGCATTAACCGGCCCACTACGGCTTCCAAACAACATATGTACAGAAATTCCAATTACATGGATTTCGGACCAACTGGCTTCATTCCTGGCAATTGCTCCTGTTTCTTGTTCGAACCCAGACCCGCATACACATCTGATCTCTTCTGGTGATCCACAAGGAACACCGCCACATACACAATCTAGCACTCCTTCATCGAAAAGATTTTCTTCGATCTCACACTTCGCCAAATCATCCTCCCAGTTGTAAGGATGAGATTCAGTGTTCTGCCAATATGAATCTTCAGGATACTCTACTTCAGGATAAAGCAAATCACCAAAGCATCTTTCTACATCTGATCCATGTAAAGCTTCATTAGGACCAAAAATAAACTCAGAGGCGAATAAGGATTCCACTCTGTAGTTTAGAGGCAGGGTTCTGCGATGAACCTTGGTGTCTAACCTGTTACCATTAATATCTCTTTTTATAAACTTTTGGGTGATATTAACGGTGTGTTCTAATGGAGAATAGCGACCACCATGGTGTCTCAACAGAAATTTAAACCATTGATTATGCTGATCTGCAGCTTGCATATCAGCCTCTAAATGCAAAATAAAATTGGCTCTTCTGTTTAGCCAATCTTCTCTGGGACAAAATTTATCAAGAAAAACCTCGGTCCAGCCAGACCATTTTTTATTACGCATATTGCCTGGGTCTGCGCATATTACTACAGAGGTTTTCTCTCTGCAAAAATGGAGTATGACGTTATAAGAAGACCACGTGAGGTTACCCTCACCAATATCCACGTACCAGACTATTCCTCCTTTTTCTTCATTGCAATCCTCCCACAATTCTCGACACTTCCTTAACTGATCATAAGCTTTCTGAAAGCCATTGAAAGCTCTCTTTTCCCACCTTTCGACAATCTAGAGCTTACAAGGAGTCTCCTGAATTTGCTTGATCAATGTCAGACTGAGATATCTTTCAGCATGTTCTCTGTCAGCATAGTCTAGTAACTCTTTCCTCTCTACAACTGAAATATTGTTATCCCAAGGTTTCAGAAATAAAGCATTTCTGGGGAGATAATCTTCTTCTGTCATGGGAGCTTTCCCTTTGTCATCTTTGGCTCTGAAACTTGTACCTGCTGAAAACATATTTAGGCTGGGAACTTCTTTCTGCACATTTTCCCGTGTCAACATATCAGCAAGACAATTTAAATAACCAGGCTTATAAATGATATCATAATCGAAATTAGAAAGCCAAATGAACCATTTTAAAATTCTGCTACTATTCTCTGCCATCAAATTTTCATTTTTTGAAGATACCAGGCATAATCTTTAGATCAGTTCTAATGGTAAAGCGCACTGGTTTCAGGTAGAGAATGAAATGGTTGACAGTTTTCTTAACAGCCAAAATTTCCTTGTGACGGTTGGGATAATTCAGTTCAGCTCCTTTAAATGATCCAGATGCATAACCGCAAATATTTTCTTTGCCTTTTATTTCTTCTAACAGAACACCACCCCATGTGGTATTGGATGCATCGGTTTCAATTATCAATTTACCAACTCCTTCAGGAAGATGTAGAGCTGGCAATGTTTTAACTCTGGCTTTGATTTGTTGGACTGCCAATGTAATAGCATCAGACCATGGTGTTGTCTTTTTCTTTAGCCTTTGCTGCAACCAATGGATATCTGCAGCTTGTCCTTTATAAAAGGGTCTGATATAATTTAAGCAACCAAGGAGACGTTGCAACTGGGTTTTCTCAAGAATTTTATCAGGAAAATGATCAAATGATTTCAAGACATGATCCTACAAAACAACCTGACCTCCTTTGATATGTAAACCCAAAAAATCCATTTATGTCTTACCAATATCCATTTTGGATTCAGACAGAACTAAGCCATGTTGAAAAACTAATTCATAAAACAGCTGCAAGTGTTTAAGATTATCTTGCAAACTTCTCGAACAAATCAGAATGTCATCTACAAACACAGCTAACCATGGAATGTCTCTAAAAATATCCTCCATACGCTTTTGAAATTCTAATGGTGCATTATTAATACCAAAAGGTAGGACTTTCCATTGATATTGTCCATGGGGGACAACAAAAGCAGTTTTATATCTATCTTTGGCCTCAATGCCAATTTGATAAAACCCTGACTTTAAATCAAACTTGTTGAAGATAGAACAACCTGTAATTTTCTACAACAACCTTCCTTTATCAGGTAAAGGGTATCTAATCTTTTGTAACACAACGTTCAGGGGTTTGAAATTAACTACCAACCTCGGCTTACCTCTCTTCTGTTCTGAGTGGTTATTCACCACAAAAGCATGACATGCCCAAGGATGTTTGGAAGGTTCAATTAGTCCTTTTGATAACAACTCTTGAATTTCCTTAGAGAAAAATTCTCTTTCAGATGGGCTCATAATCCTTGCAGAGGCTTTCATAGGCCGAATCTTTTGCAATGGGTCAAATGGAAGATTGACAAAATATTTTTCTCTTGTCCAAAAAGCATTAGGGGCTTTCTGAACAACAATCCTTTTTTATTTTTTTCTGTTATTCCTACTAGGAATTTCTCACTATGCACTTCTGCATAAGAAATACATCTTTCCATTTTATTCAGAGAATTTTTTGATTGTATAGTAGGGCTCTGATCAGAAGGCAATGGCTTACAACGCTGTACAAATTTATGACTTAAAGGAAGACATACAGAATGATTATTGACTGTACAAGAGAATATCATCTTCTTGGTATCAATGGCAAATGGACTAACTTTCATAAGAAACTCTGAACCAAGAACACAATCTTCTCTGTCTGCATCTAATCTGAAAAGAGAGACTGAACTTTTTATACCGGACAAAGCTACTGGGAAATCTTTTATTTTACCAGTCAAGTAAACACGGGTTCCTTGAATGGTTGATCCAAACTCTTTAGTGGATTCCCAATAAAAACCAGGGACTGCATTAACTCTAGCAAGATTGAATTGACACCCTGAGTCTATGAGACACTGAATTGGATAGGGTTTGAACTCATAAGGGCGGAAGTCTAGGGTAATGAATAGTTTTGGACCTGACAAGGCTCCAAGCAGACTTATACTCTGTGACTGAGGAGAGGAAGATCTTTCAGGGGAAGACTCTAGAGATTCTTCCTTTGCTTCTGGCACACCACATACTCTTTCAATTTCTTTGGATAATTCTTCATCAGAAGACTGATCCTTTTCCTGGATCAAAACTACTAGAGCATGCTTAATGGCATCAACCTCTTTTAGCAGTTCTTTTATCTTTGCTTGTTTTACTTTTAACTGCATTCTCAGAAATTTCTCTCTGTCTGAACTATGTGTTTGTCTGTTAGAGTGGCTACCAGGATATTCCTGATAAATTTCTACTGGATTAAATGCTACAGTAGTGGTAGGCTTTGCTTTACCTTTTTGTTCAATTAACTTCTGCAATTGGGATTGCAGAGCCTTTTTCTCTTCTCTTAATTCCGTCCAGTCTACATGCCTGTAGACTGGAATAGCAGCCATCTTTAGATCAATAGCTGCTATCTGCTTTTCAAGCTGATACGAGGAAACAAAACTGGAAAACATATACAATGAAAAATCAAATTATGGCTTCTCACACCCCCCAAAATGTGGCTCATGGTCGGAATCGGACTCGAAGGAAGATGAAGACGGACCACATTTTGCTAAGTTAGGAGACTCATCCTCACTTTCTGTACAAGAGGAAGGCTCAGACTCAGAATCTGGTAAATATATCACTTCTTCAGAAGGATCTGGGGAGGAGGCAGAGACTTTGTACAAGTCCCACCAAGTTGGATCAAGGGATTCACATAAAGCTGCTAACCTGGGATGGGATTTCCTTTCTGGGCACTTGCTTGCCCAATGTCCATTTTTACCACAAATAAAGCAAACATCACCTTTTCCTTTCTCATGTCGTCTTTTTACAAACCTCTTAGCTTTGTACTTGTATTTCTTATAAGGTTTGTGAGATTTATACTCTTTATAGCAATGTTTTGACTTATGCTTATAGGGACGATCTGGGTGATACCTGGAATCTGAAGTATAAAACTTCTTATGTTTCTTCTTCTTATCACAATGGCAACTTCTTTTGCCAAAATGACCTCTATTGTGCATACCACACCCCCATTCGGGCATACCTGCTACATCTTTACAGAAAGATGTAGAAAACATTTTATGGTGTCTTTTGAAGTCTTTATGGAATCTTCTGTCCAGACAGTGCTCTTGCCATGTTTCTAAGATATGATTGTGCAATTGTGCAAGAGATAGACTTCTCAATTCTATCTTTTTATCCTCGAGAGCTTGTTCTACTGCATCCGGAACATGACTTGGGAAGCTTCTCAAGTAATGCTTAAGGTAGGATGGATTTCCAGATTTTCCAGAGGAGATAAGTAGTTTCTGCATATAGCAGAAATACTCTTCAGCTTTGCTCAAATCACAGAGCCGGGCTAACATAAACAAAGAGGCTAAGTGATCATAGTCTTCTCCATCCTCTGAACCATAAAATTATCTCCCAAGTGCAGAGAGAATCTGTTCATCAGCATCATCTGCTGATAACAGCTCATTCCTTGTTTCTTGTGGCAACCAACGCCACCATTCATAAGCAAGACCAGACAAACCAGCAATCAATTGTGTTCCTAATATCTGACTTGTTAGGTTATGATCTTGTTGTTTTTTATACAATATCCAATGGGTTAACAACTGAATAGCATTCTTTATTTCGTCCCTTGACTGACACTGGATATTAAGGAGTGGTTGTTCTGGCATCTGAGTGATCAGATTATTCATAGATTTTATCCCAAAATTAAACACTTTCGGAGGAGCAGTAGATGCAGAGTGAGCATCAGGCATATGTGTGTCGAATTGCTCAAAATGAGTACTAGGGGCTTCTATTCTTCTCCTATTAGAAGACTCTTCCATCATATTCAAATCACCTATATATTTTGGATCCAATATTGGTTTGTATGACTTAAATGCAGTGATCCATTCTTCAATATCCTACTTTATAGCATCACTTTCACCAGAGTCCCACTCTGGTTTTTCTTCATCAGGAATGACATTGAATTGACCTAATGAAGCAGACTTGCTATGACCCTTTCTGGCCAACTTAATGACATGATCAGGAACAACATAATGCTTTTGTTTTAATTCCTGTGTTTTTGAGCTAATATCACTCAAGACTGCCATTCTTCTTTCTAGCTTCGTAGAAGCGTCTTCTATGGCTCTTTTTATCTGGGTCGTATCATGAAGCAGGTGATCTACTAATTCTAACGTGGTGATTACCTTTTCAAGCTGCTCTCTCTGCTGAGAACAACTATGCTTAAGCAGTAAAATATCATTAGCCATATCATCTAAATTTCTTGCAGTTAGTGTTTACTGCAAGTTTCCCCAATTGGCTAACTTTATTTCATCAGACACTGTTTGGTCTACAACTGAAGATTTTGTAGGCATAAACTCCCTGCATGTTAGACCATCATTTGCATATTGTCTGAAAGCACTTTCTGGAAGATTTGTGCCTAGGATGAAAGACTTTTGGCCTGATGTATTTGTGACTTCTACACCTCCTTTCTATCTAGGAAGATAAAACATTCCTAGACTGGGATACTCATGGAGACTAGCAGATTCTTTCTGTTTATTTTTTTGCATTAATTTTTGTTTTATTTTCTTACACGCCTGACAGTTGGCATGTTGACCCCTATGTTCAAATTCACAAAGACCTGTGTATGACGGAGTATTTACAATATTTGACGACTCAGGAAGGGATTGTTTAGACAACTGATCCGACATTGCCTGGAGCTTAGCATTGTTATATGAAGACATGGATGTTGACTTGATCAAGGGTGGACCAAATCTCCTTATTGGCTCTTCTTGGGATGACCTAAATGAACTCGTTGTTTCATCAAAGATTAATGGCTTTGGGTTTATGGAAGCAGCAACTCGTTCACGGTTTCTAAGTTCAGAATATTTTAGTTCCCAAGACTGTGGATAGTTAAGAGCTGTCCAGTTAAATGTAATTGGAGTTGCATGTTTAGATTTAGAATTGGGCTGTTCCACCACACTGCAGTCTGCAGATCTCTAGTGAACATGGGAACGCAACTGAGGAAGTGTGTCATTTCCAAACTGCACACAAACTCCCCCTTTTAACTGAATAATTCTGGAGCCATTTTGCATGTCAAAACCCTTAGGTAAAATGTAAGCTTTCAGCAAATTATATATATGTGGATCATCTAGACTGACAGAAAACTTAGGATATACGGTACCAAATGCAGGACCATCATGGAGAGGAGCAGTGAAGCCTCCTATGACAGCATCAGAAAATTTATGATGACGAGTATCCACAACACACCATAAAGATGAAACTGCAAGACGAGGGCGTACCCGTGGACCAAGACCTAACTTTATTGCTCCAAAATGAGCATATTTAAATTTTTGTGCTCGTCCCCAATCAATTTGTGTTTTATCTAACAAATTGATATGTATTGGTTCCTAATTGTCTATGAAATCAACATCAATACTAGACACTTTGATTTGAGTGACCGAAAATAGATTCCACCAATGGAGTTTGTAGACATCACGGGGTAAGATCTGGGGTAGCTGCCAGTTTTCTGAAGGATTCTGGTCTTGAATAGTAATGTATGATGCTTCATCTGAGGATGAAGGATTAAAAGAAGAATTACGTCTTGCAGCTAAAGAAACTTTTGTTTCGCTAGCTGATTCACACTCTAGATGGGTCAGCGAAACAACATCCATTGTTGGATCCATTTAATAATTAAAAGGTGAGAGCTGACTTAACTAGTCTTCCGGAAACCTTGTAGACTTAATCCCCTAGCTCTAATGGGCCTTACTGCTATGACGTCGGACTGACTCTTACACCTTTTGGATTCCAACAATCCGCTCAGCAGTCATTTCCACCGCCTACAGGATACTATTTTATAGAGTGTTTGAAAACAGATCAACTAATTGCATTCACAGAGATGATATTGCAGCAGATTTATCAATCACACATTACACAGGAAGATTAAGTATGAATGTTACCAGAATTACTATAGAATACTTGTACTGGCTGTGACACCAACTGCACCAGGATCTCAACACTTCAAATTTATTCAAACTTTATTATGCTCCAGTGACAGTGGTGACGAACTTCGCAAACCGAGGTCGATCCACTTGTATTGAGTCTGTAAGTCATATCATCTAAATTTCTTGCAGTGAGTGTTTTGCTCCAAGTTTCCCCAATTGGCTAACAATATTTTACTGCTTAAGCACAGTTGTTCTTAGCAGAGAGAGCATCTTGAAAAGGTAATCACCATGTTAGAATTACTAGATCACCTGCTTCATGATACGACCCAGATAGAAAGTTCCATAGAAGAAGCTTCTACGAATCTAGAAAGAAGAATGGTAGTCTTGAGTGATATTAGCTCAAAAACATAGGAATTAAAACAAAAGCATTATGTTGTTCCTGATCATGTCATTAAGTTGGCCAGAAAGGGTCATAGAAAGTCTGCTTCATTAGGTCAATTCAATGTCATTCCTGATGAAGAAAAACCAGAGTGGGACTATGGTGAAAGTGATGCTATAAAGCAGGATATTGAAGAATGGATCACTGCATTTAAGTCACACAAACCAGTATTGGATCCAAAATATATAGGTGATTTGAATATGATGGAAGAGTCTTCTAATAGGAGAAGAATAGAATCCCCCAGTACTCATTTTGAGCAATTTGACACACATATGCCTGATGCTCACTCTGCATCTACTACTCCTCCGAAAGTGTTGAATTTTGGGATAAACTCTATGAATAATCTGATCACTCAGATGCAAGAAAAACTAGTCCTTAATATCCAGTGTCAGTCAAGGGACGAAATAAAGAATACTATTCAGTTGTTAACCCATTGGATATTGTATAAAAAACAACAAGATCATAACCTAACAGGTCAGATGTTAGGAACACAATTGATTGTTGGTTTGTCTGGTCTTGCTTATGAATGGTGGCGTTGGTTGCCACAAGAAACAAGGAATGAGCTGTTATCAGCAGATGATGTTGATGAATAGATTCTCTCTGCACTTGGGAGAGAATTTTATGGTCCAGAGGATGGAGAAGACTATGATCACTTATCCTCTTTGTTTATGTCAGCTCGGCTCTGTGATTTGAGCAAAGCTGAAGAGTATTTCTGATATATGCAGAAACTACTTATCTCTTCTGGAAAATCTGGAAATCCAGCCTACCTTAAGCATTACTTGAGAAGATTCCCAGGTCATGTGCCCAATGCAGTAGAACAACATATCAAGGATAAAAAGATAGAATTAAGAAGTCTATCTCTTGCAAAATTGCACAATCATATCTTAGAAACATGGCAATAGCACTGTCTGGACAGAAGAGTCAGTAAAGACTTCAAAAGACACCAGAAAATGTTTTCTGCATCTTTCTATAAAGATGTAGCAGGTATTCCCGAATGGGGGTGTGGTATGCACAATAGAGGTCATTTTGGCAAAGGAAGTTTCCATTGTGATAAGAAGAAGAAACATAAGAAGTTTTATACTTCAGAGTCCAGGTATGACCGAGATCGGCCCTATAAGCATAAGTCAAAACATCGCTATAAAGAGTATAAATCTCACAAACCTTATAAGAAATCCAAGTACAAAGCTAAGAGGTTTGTAAAAAGACGACATGAGAAACGAAAAGGTGATGTTTTCTTTATTTGTGGTAAAACTGGACATTGGGCAAGCAAGTGCCCAGAAAGGAAATCCCGTCCCAGGTTAGCATCTTTATGTGAATCCCTTGATCCAACCTGGTGGGACTTGTACAAAGTCTTTGCCTCCTCCCCAGATCCTTCTGAAGAAGTGATATATTTACCAGATTCTAAGTCTGAGCCTTCCTCTTGTACAGAAAGTGAGGATGAGTCTCCTAACTTAGCACAATGTGGTCCGTCTTCATCTTCCTCCGAGTCCGATTCCGACCATGAGCCACATTTTGGGGGGTGTGAGAAGCCAGAATTTGATTTTTCATTGTATATGTTTTCCAATTTTGTTTCCTCATATTAGCTTGAAAAGCAGATAGCTGCTATTGATCTAAAGATGGCTGCTATTCCAGTCTACAGGCATGTAGAAAGGACGGAATTAAGAGAAGAGAAAAAGGCTCTACAATCCCAACTGCATAAGTTAATTGAACAAAAAGGTAAAGCAAATCCTACCACTACTGTAGCATTTAATCCAGTAGAAATTTATCAGGAATATCCTGGTAGCCACTCTGACAGACAAACACATAGGTCAGATAGAGAGAAATTTCTGAGAATGTAGTTAAAAGAAAAACAAGCAAAGATAAAAGAACTGCTAAAAGAGGTTGATGCCATTAAGCATGCTCTAGTAGTTTTGATCCAGGAAAAGGATCAGTCTTCTGATGAAGAATTATCCAAAGAAATTGAAAGAGTATGTGGTGTGCCAGAAGGAAAGGAAGAATCTCCAGAGTCTTCCCCTGAAAGATCTTCCTCTCCTCAGTCACAGAGTATAAGTCTGCTTGGAGCCTTGTCAGGTCCAAAATTATTCATTACCCTAGACTTCTGCCCTGATGAGTTCAAACCCTATCCAATTCAGTGTCTCATAGACTCAGGGTGTCAATTCAATCTTGATAGAGGTAATGCAGTCCCTGGTTTTTATTGGGAATCCACTAAAGAGTTTGGATCATCCATTCAAGGAACCCCTGTTTACTTGACTGGTAAAATAAAAGATTTCCCACTAGCTTTTTTCGGTATAAAAAGTTCAGTCTCTCTTTTCAGATTAGATGCAGTCAGAGAAGATTGTGTTCTTGGTTTAGAGTTTCTTATCAAAGTTAGTCCATTTGCCATTGATACCAAGAAGATGATATTTTCTTGTACAGTCAATAATCAGTCTGTATGTCTTCCTTTAAGTCATAAATTTGTACAGGGTTGTAAGCCATTGCCTTCTGATCAGAGCCCTCCTATACAATCAAAAACTTCTCTGAATAAAATGGAAAGATGTATTTGTTATGCAGAAGTGCATAGTGAGAAATTCCTAGCAGGAATAATAGAAAAAATAAAAAAGGATTGTTGTTCAGAAAGCCCTAATTCTTTTTGGACAAGAGAAAAATATTTTGTTAATCTTCCATTCAACCCACTGCAAAAGATTTGGCCTATGAAAGCCTCTGCAAGGATTATGAGCCCATTTGAAAGAGAATTTTTCTCTAAGGAAATTCAAGAGTTGTTATCAAAAGGACTAATTGAACCTTCCAAAAGTCCTTGGGCATGTCGTGCTTTTGTGGTGAATAAGCACTCAGAACAGAAGAGAGGTAAGCCGAGGTTGGTAGTTAATTTCAAACCCCTGAATGTTGTGTTACAAAAGATCAGGTACCCTTTACCTGATAAAGCAAGCTTGTTGCAGAAAATTACAGGTTGTTCTATCTTCAGCAAGCTTGATTTAAAGTCAGGGTTTTATCAAATTGGCATTGAGGCCAAAGATAGATATAAAACTGCTTTTGTTGTCCCCCATGGACAATATCAATGGAAAGTCCTACCTTTTGGTATTAATAATGCACCATCAGAATTTCAAAAGCGCATGGAGAATATTTTTAGAGACATTCCATGGTTAGCTGTGTTTATAGATGACATTTTGATTTGTTCAAGAAGTTTGCAAGAGCATCTTAAACACTTGTAGTAGTTTTATGAATTAGTTTTTCAACATGTTTTAGTTATGTCTGAATCCAAAATGGAGATTGGTAAGACAGAAATGTATTTTTTTGGTTTACATATCAAAGGTGGTTAGGTTGTTTTGCAGGATCATGTCTTGAAATTATTTGATCATTTTCCTGATAAAATTCTTGAGAAAACGGAGTTGCAACATCTCCTTGGTTGCTTAAATTATATTAGACCCTTTTATAAAGGACAACCTGTAGATATCCATTGCTTGCAGCAAAGGCTAAAGAAAAAGCCAGCACCATGGTCTGATGCTATGACATTGGCAGTCCAACAAATCAAAGCCAGAGTTAAAACATCGCCAGCTCTACATCTTCCTCAAGGATTTGGTAAATTGATAATTGAAACCGATGCATCCAATACCACATGGGGTGGTGTTCTACTAGAAGAAATAAATGGCAAAGAAAATATTTGCGGTTATGCATCTGGATCATTTAGAGGAGCTGAACTGAATTATCCCAGCAGTCACAAGGAAATTTTGGCTGTTAAGAAAACTGTCAACCATTTCATTCTCTACCTGAAACCAATGCGCTTTACCATTAGAACTGATCTAAAGATTATGCTTGGTATCTTCAAAAATGAAAATTTGATTGCAGAGAATAGTAGCAAAATTTTAAAATGGTTCATTTGGATTTCTAATTTCGATTATGATATCATTTATAAGCCTGGTTATTTAAATTGTCTTGTTGATATGTTGACATGGGAAAATGTGCAGAAAGAAGTTCCCAGCCTAAATATGTTTTCAGCAGGTACAAGTTCCAGAGCCAAAGATGACAAAGGGAAAGCTCCCATGATAGAAGAAGATCAGCTCCCCAGAAATGTTTTATTTCTGAAACCTTGGGATAACAATATTTTAGTTGCAGAGAGGAAAGAGTTACTAGACTATGCTGACAGAGAACAGGATGAAAGATATCTCAGTCTGACATTGATCAAGCAAATCCAGGAGACTCCATGTAAGCTCCATATTCTCGAAAGGTGGGAAAAGAAAGCTTTCAATTTCTTTCAGAAAGCTTATGATCAGTTAAGGAAGTGTCGAGAATTGTGGGTGGATTGCAATGAAGAAAAAGAAGGAATAGTCTGGTACGTGGATATTGGTGAGGGTAACCTCATGTGGTCTTCTTATAACCTCATACTCCAGTTTTGCAAAGAGAAAACCTCTGTAGTAATATGCGCAGACCCAGGAAATATGCGTAATAAAAAATGGTCTAGCTGGACCGAGGTTTTTCTTGATAAATTTTGTCCCAGAGAAGATTGGCTAAAAAGAAGAGCCAATTTTATTTTGCATTTAGAGGATGATATGCAAGCTGCAGATCAGCATATTCAATGGTTTAAATTTCTGTCGAGACACCATGGTGGTCCCTATTCTCCATTAGAACACACCGTTAATATCACCCAAAAGTTTATAAAAAGAGATATTAATGGTAATAGGTTAGACACCAAGGTTCATCGCAGAACCCTGCCTCTAAACTACAGAGTGGAATCCTTATTCACCTCTGAGTTTATATTTGGTCCTAATGAATCTTTACATGGATCAGATGTAGAAAGATGCTTTGGTGATCTGCTTTATCCTGAAGTAGAGTATCTTGAAGATTCATATTGGACGAACGTTGAATTTCAGCCTTACAACTGGGAGGATGATTTGGCGAAGCGTGAGATCGAAGAAAATCTTTTCGATGAAGGAGTGTTGGATTGTGTATGTGGCGGTGTTCCTTGTGGATCACCAGAAGAGATCAGATGTGTATGCGGGTCTGGGTTCGAATAAGAAACAGGAGGAATTGCCAGGAATGAAGCCAGTTGGTCCGAAATCCATGTAATTGGAATTTCTGTACATATGTTGTTTGGAAGCCGTAGTGGACCGGTTAATGCTCCACTTTGTATCTTGTCAGTTATGATTTGATTCTCTTTTGCTTTCCGAATTGCATCCCGATGAATTTTTATGGGCCATTCATGTCGGCCATTTCCTTTAAGCATCTTTGTAATAGTGACTGATATAAGTGGGCCAAGATTCTGTCGGCCACCATATTTGCTTTCGGTGATAGTTGGTCTTTGTCGGTTTGTCGATTACCGGGTCCCCGTATGGCCGAGCCTCGGAGGGATGAGATAAACATGATGTGGTCCCATCATGTCCCCGGGAATCTTAGCTTTTAACCAGTTAGTGTAAGTTGGTTGCAATCGGATGATCCTCTCTCGGGATATAAGTATGAGGCTCCAGAGTTCATTATGGACATTCAGAGTCTAGGAGTCGCATTGAGCAAGTAGTCTGCTCTGCAAGTAGGAGTCGCATTGAGAAAGTAGTCTACTCTACAAGTAGGAGTCGCATGAGCAAGTAGTTTGCTCTGCAAGTCTGTGTGAGAGCCGAAGCGATTATGCTCTGCAAGTTGCCATTCTGGTATAACATCACATCAGAAAGCTGAGACTCGCCTCTGCAAGTATTAGAGTCTGAGTAAGGGTGTGCTAGTGAGCATATCTTGGGACTCCCAGGATCCTACGAGTAGCTTCATTCCTTCGGGAAGTTTCAAAAGCTAAACGGACCCAAGACATTATGTTCAGGCACATTGAGTGACAGTGGTGACGAATTTCGCAAACCGAGGTCGATCCACTTGTATTGAGTCTGTAATGTCACTAGAGCATAATAAAGTTTGAAGAAATTTGAAGTGTTGAGATCCTAGTGCAGTTGGTATCAGAGCCAGTACAAGTATTCTATAGTAATTCTGGTAACATTCATACTTAATCTTCCTGTGTAATGTGTGATTGATAAATCTAATGCAATATCATCTCTGTGTATGCAATTAGTTGATCTGTTTCCAAACACTCTATAAAATAGTATCCTATAGGCGGTGGAAATGACTGCTGAGCGGATTGTTGGAATCCAAAAGGTGTAAGAGTCAGTCCGACGTCGTAGCAGTAAGGCCCGTTAGAGTTAGGGGAGTAAGTCTACAAGGTTTCCGGAAGACTAGTTAAGTCAGCCCTCACCTTTTAATTATTAAATTGATCCAACAATGGATGATGTTTCGCTGACCCATCTAGAGTGTGAATCAGCTAATGACACAGAAGTTTCTTTAGCAGTAAGACGTAATTCTTCTTTTAATCCTTCATCCTCAGATAAAGCAACATACATTACTATTCAAGACCAGAATCCTTCAGAAAACTGGCAGCTACCCCAGATCTTACCCCGTGATGCCTACAAACTCCGTTGGTGGAATTTATTTTCGGTCACTCAAATCAAAGTGTCTAGTATTGATGTTGCTTTCACAGACAATCAGGAACCAATACATATCAATTTGTTAGATAAAACACAAATTGATTGGGAACGAGCACAAAAATTAAATATGCTCATTTTGGAGCAATAAAGTTAGGTATTGGTCCACTGGTACGCCCTCGTCTTGCAGTTTCATCTTTATGCTGTGTTGTGGATACTCGTCATCATAAATTTTCTGATGCTGTCATAGGAGGCTTCACTGCTGCTCTCCATGGTGGTCCTGCATTTGGTGCCGTATATCCTAAGTTTTCTGTCAGTCTAGATGATCCACATATATATAATTTGTTGAAAGCTTACATTTTACCTAAGGGTTTTGACATGCAAAATGGCTCCAGAATTATTCAGTTAAAAGGGGGAGTTTGTGTGCGGTTTGGAAATGACACACTTCCTCAGTTGCGTTCCCATGTTCACCAGAGCTCTGCAGACTGCAGCATGGTGGAACAGCCCAATTGTAAATCTAAACATGCAACGCCAAGTACATTTAACTGGACAGGTCTTAACTATCCACAGTCTTGGGAACTAAAATATTCTAAACTTAGAAACCGTGAACGAGTTGCTGCTTCCATAAACCCAAAGCCATTAATCTTTGATGAAACAACGAGTTCATTTAGGTCAGCCCAAGAAGAGCCAATAAGGAGATTTGGTCCGCCCTTGATCAAGTCAACGTCCATGTCTTCATATAACAATGCTAAGCTCTAGGCAATGTCGGATCAGTTGTCTAAACAATCCCTTCCTGAGTCGTCAAATATTGTAAATACTCCGTAATACACAGGTCTTTCTGAATTTGAACATAGGGGTCAACATGCCGATTTTCAAGCGTGTAAGAAAATAAAACAAAAATTAATGTAGAAAAATAAACAAAAAGAATCTGCTAGTCTCCATGAGTATCCCAGTCTAGGAATGTTTTCTCTTCCTAGAGAGAAAGGAGGTGTAGAAGTCACAAATACATCAGGCCAAAAGTCTTTCATCCCAGGCAGAAATATTCCAGAAAGTGCTTTCAGACAATATGCAAATGATGGTCTAACACGTAGGGAGTTTATGCCTACAAAATCTTCAGCTGTAGACCAAACAGTGTCTGATGAAATAAAGTTAGCCAATTGGGGAAACTTGTAGCAAACACTCACTGCAAGAAATTTAGATGATATGGCTAATGATATTTTACTGCTTAAGCACAGTTGTTCTCAGCAGAGAGAGCAACTTGAAAAGGTAATCACCAAGTTAGAATTACTAGATCACCTGCTTCATGATACGACCCAGATAGAAAGAGCCATAGAAGAAGCTTCTACGAAGCTAGAAAGAAGAATGGCAGTCTTGAGTGATATTAGCTCAAAAACACAGGAATTAAAACAAAAGCATTATGTTGTTCCTGATCATGTCATTCAGTTGTCCATAAAGGGTCATAGCAAGTTTGCTCCATTAGGTCAATTCAATGTCATTCCTGATGAAGAAAAACCAGAGTGGGACTTTGCTGAAAGTGATGCTATAAAGCAGGATATTCAAGAATGGATCACTGCATTTAAGTCATACAAACCAGTATTGGATCCAAAATATATAGGTGATTTGAATATGATGGAAGAGTCTTCTAATAGGAGAAGAATAGAAGCCCCCAGTACTCATTTTGAGCAATTCGACACACATATGCCTGATGCTCACTCTGCATCTACTGCTCCTTCGAAAGTGTTTAATTTTGGGATAAAATCTATGAATAATCTGATCACTCAGATGCAAGAACAACCAGTCCTTAATATCCAGTGTCAGTCAAGGGACGAAATAAAGAATGCTATTCAGTTGTTAACCCATTGGATATTGTATAAAAAACAACAAGATCAAAACCTAACAGGTCATATGTTAGGAACACAATTGATTGTTGGTTTGTCTGGTCTTGCTTATGAATGGTGGCGTTGGTTGCCACAAGAAACAAGGAATGAGCTTTTATCAGCAGATGATGTTGATGAACAGATTCTCTCTGCACTTGGGAGAGAATTTTATGGTCCAGAGGATGGAGAAGACTATGATCACTTAGTCTCTTTGTTTATGTCAGCCCGGCTCTTTGATTTGAGCAAAGTTGAAGAGTATTTCTAATATATGCAGAAACTACTTATCTCCTCTGGAAAATCTGGAAATCCAGCCTACCTGAAGCATTACTTGAGAAGCTTCCCAGGTCATGTTCCCAATGTAGTAGAACAAGCTCTCAAGGATAAAAAAATAGAATTAAGAAGTCTATATCTTGCACAATTGCACAATCATATCTTAGAAACATGGCAAGAGCACTATCTGGAGAGAAGAGTCAGTAAAGACTTCAAAAGACACCAGAAAATGTTTTCTACATCTTTCTGTAAAGATGTAGCAGGTATGCCCGAATGGGGGTGTGGTATGCACAATAGAGGTCATTTTGGCAAAGGAAGTTGCCATTGTGATAAGAAGAAGAAACATAAGAAGTTTTATACTTTAGAGTCCAGGTATCACCCAGATCGGCCCTATAAGCATAAGTCAAAACATCGCTATAAAGAGTATAAATCTCACAAACCTTATAAGAAATCCAAGTACAAAGCTAAGAGGTTTGTAAAAAGACGACATGAGAAAGGAAAAGGTGATGTTTGCTTTATTTGTGGTAAAACTGGACATTAGGCAAGCAAGTGCCCAGAAATGAAATCCCATCCCAGGTTAGCAGCTTTATGTGAATCCCTTGATCCAACCTGGTGGGACTTGTACAAATTCTCTGCCTCCTCCCCAGATCCTTCTGAAGAAGTGATATATTTACCAGATTCTGAGTCTGAGCCTTCCTCTTGTACAGAAAGTGAGGATGAGTCTCCTAACTTAGCAAAATGTGGTCCGTCTTCATCTTCCTCCGAGTCCGATTCCGACCATGAGCCACATTTTGGGGGGTGTGAGAAGCCAGAATTTGATTTTTCATTGTATATGTTTTCCAGTTATGTTTCCTTGTATCAGCTTGAAAAGCATATAGCTGCTATTGATCTAAAGATGGCTGCTATTCCAGTCTACAGGCATGTAGAAAGGACAAAATTAAGAGAAGAGAAAAAGGCTTTGCAATCCCAATTGCAGAAGTTAATTGAACAAAAAGGTAAAGCAAAGCCTACCACTACTGTAGCATTTAATCCAGTAGAAATTTATCAGGAATATCCTGGTAGCCACTCTGACAGACAAACACATAGGTCAGACAGAGAGAAATTTCTGAGAATGCAGTTAAAAGAAAAACAAGCAAAGATAAAAGAACTGCTAAAAGAGGTTGATTCCATTAAGCATGCTCTAGTAGTTTTGATCCAGGAAAAGGATCAGTCTTCTGATGAAGAATTATCCAAAGAAATTGAAAGAGTATGTGGTGTGCCAGAAGCAAAGGAAGAATCTCCAGTGTCTTCCCCTGAAAGATCTTCCTCTCCTCATTCACAGAGTATAAGTCTGCTTGGAGCCTTGTCAGGTCCAAAACTATTCATTACCCTAGAATTCTGCCCTGATGAGTTCAAACCCTATCCAATTCAGTGTCTCATAGACTCAGGGTGTCAATTCAATCTTGATAGAGGTAATGCAGTCCCTGGTTTTTATTGGGAATCCACTAAAGAGTTTGGATCAACCATTCAAGGAACCCCTGTTTACTTGACTGGTAAAATAAAAGATTTCCGAGTAGCTTTGTCCGGTATAAAAAGTTCAGTCTCTCTTTTCAGATTAGATGCAGTCAGAGAAGATTGTGTTCTTGGTTCAGATTTTCTTATGAAAGTTAGTCCATTTGCCATTGATACCAAGAAGATGATATTTTCTTGTACAGTCAATAATCAGTCTGTATGTCTTCCTTTAAGTCATAAATTTGTACAGCATTGTAAGCCATTGCCTTCTCATCAGAGCTCTCCTGTACAATCAAAAACGTCTCTGAATAAAATGGATAGATGTATTTGTTATGCAGAAGTGCATAGTGAGAAATTCCTAGCAGGAATAACAGAAAAAATAAAAAAGGATTGTTGTTCAGAAAGCCCTATGAAAGCCTCTGCAAGGATTACGAGCCCATCTGAAAGAGAATTTTGCTCTAAGGAAATTCAAGAGTTGTTATCAAAAGGACTAATTGAACATTCCAAAAGTCCTTGGGCATGTCGTGCTTTTGTGGTGAATAAGCACTCAGAACAGAAGAGAGGTAAGTCGAGGTTGGTAGTTAATTTCAAACCCTGATCGCTGTGTTACAAAAGATCAGGTACCCTTTACCTGATAAAGCAAGCTTGTAGCAGAAAATTACAGGTTGTTCTATCTTCAGCATGTTTTACATGACACGATGACAATAGAAGGCTTATATAATAAGGACAGTCACTCCTGCCCAAGACTCATATAGCCATGGCTGAGGTTTTAAAGGAGAAAAAGATTTCAATTTCTAAGGAGAACAAAATCACTTAATTCAATGGAACGACGCACGATTGTTATAGCCCTTGGGCAAGTGACTTTAGTATTGAAGGATTCCATAAATCATACTGGATCTAGAATTTTAATTTTAATTTGCTATTGAATGTATGTTTATAGGAAGTTTGCCAATAAGAGGAAAATCAGAAATCTTTAGGGATCAATACTAGTGCGTTGTTTGTTTGGATTTTTCCTTGGACGGTTGATGAATATCAGTACGGCTATGAACCAAAACAAACTTTTATTGGACATGAAATCTTAAATATGTGCGCCGGACCATTGCCAATCCGTGGCTATTTTCTAACACAATTTTCACACAACTAATGCTGTTCCATTGATTTTATTCGAAGTGTGACCAACCAATTCAAAATTGACACAGATTGCAATCAAAGTGAATTCTGCTTTATTAACTAATCCGAAATCATTAAGAAATTAAGATTCCAATCAAATTTAGTTAAAACTACAGTTTTTGACATTTACACTGATCAAATGAAGATTTCTAAAAAGAGTTGAAACTAATGACAGAGTTCCTCCAGTGCCATGTTTTCATTACCACCACAATTTTCTAATACAGTTCTCACTAAATCCAGAGGGAATCCCATATCTACCAACCTTTGAACATTCTGTTCCATTATTCCAAGATCTGCCCCCATGGCAAAAGTTCGAGTCCAGTAACGAGCGGTACTTACAAATGCTTCGTTGTCGCTAAGGTATTGCCCTGCCACGACAGCATCCAGAGGATCATTAGGCTCTGGCGCGGAAAGCAAGGCTTGCAAAGAAAGTAAGGTTGTATTCAATGTTAGTGCCGCACTCCAGTTATCTTTGAGAGTATCCAAGCATATCGCACCATTTGCACTGCTGATATTAGGATGCCACACTTTGGTAATAAATTGCATTTTGGGGGGCGCAAACGGATAGTTCTCAGGCACAGGAATGTCAATTTGAAATGTGCCCTCTTCGTAAGGAGTACCCGCAGGGCCTCCAATAGACGCGCACAGGTGTAACGAATCATTGTCTTCGCACAACTTGATGGTTATCCCTGTTAGATGCTTAGTTTTCTCTATCTGATTTATCTCCTTCTGTACACGTCCAACACCCAACACCATTGTTCCCTGTTGAATGCAAACAGCTTTTAAAATCCTCGCCTTTAAACTTCAAGTTCTCCGGATACAGAGATTACTCAAGGCAATCTGAACAAGCACACGTCCGCTTTCTTCGAAAATGCTATCGGTGAGTGTTTAATTTCATGAAATACTAAACAAATGTAGCGTACTTATATGGAGCCTATTTAGGAACTTATTTCATACAAGTCGGCTGGCTGAGATGAATTTGTTATTACATTTGTTACATGAATGTGTTATTATATATTATATTATTTTATATTTACTAAACAAATTTATAACAAGATCAACCATTTCAATTTCCCTTGAACAGTTGCTAGGAGAATATGTCAAGTAATATTATTGGTACAAGTCATTGTTTATATGTATTCAGCAATTAACCAAAGAGTAATTTAATCCATAAAACAAATTAAATGCAATGTTGATAATGGCTAAGATAATTTTGATAAATCATTAGTAACACAGTTTGAAAACTATATTTTTAAAAAGCATTCTACTCAGAATAACAATAATTGAATATGCATATCTGAATTCGAACAGGTTCACTATTCCTGTGAACGCGTGTGGTCTCAATATCCCAAGAGAAATGAATAAAAGAGTTTTAAAATCCCCAGTCTCAATATCCCAAGATGAATGAACTTGTATGAAATTAATTACCTCTAAGCTTACTACATGACCACATGCTTTAATCAAGATTGGTATATTTTTTGATGAGTTTTTATGGTGATTACCAAATAATTTATATATGTAACAATTAAAGAAGGAGTAAGCTCCCTGATTTTAGCAAAAACAGGACAAAGGGTTTGCAATGCTTCTTCAAACTTTTTGATTCTGTAAACCTTTTCCTGCAATAGCTAGTCAAGTGCTATAAGCATAAACACAACAATGAATTTGCAAACTGTCTCATATGCTCCATTTTATTTGCAATTTAATTTTCTTTTACATTATTGCCTTCCAAAATAAACCATATAAAATGACATTACTCACCACCAACCATGTAAGATTATAAAATTAATGAGCAGTAATCTATGTCAAAAGGGTAACCATGTTCCATACTATGAGAATACAACACATTTAAGAGAGAATATACAATAATTATGGAAGTAAGGCTAATTCCATATCCAACAAAGAGTCTAATGGGAGTGCATCCTTCACCACAGTATAATACAATTTACTATATTCGTTTTAGAACTATATTTCCAAAGGGTAAAAAATAATCGTAATTTCAATCTTGTCGAGGTATCCTACTGATCCCCAACTAGAGGAGATCTATCCTCTTCTCCGACTAAAACTGCTAAGGTGGTAACTTCCCATGTATGCTGAGTGTGAAAATAAGGATGGAACACTCGGCGTGGAGCTGGAAGAATGTTGAGCGTGGAGGTTGGATGAGTGCTGAGGGTGGAGGTTGGATCAATGATGAGCGTGGAGGTTGGAGAGGGATAGAGAGGAGATGGGTCTGCGCAGAGAAAGAGAGATGGAGCTGGGGAGCTAGGAGTGTTGGGCGTGAGCCGAGAGAGAGAGAGATGGAGCTGAGTGGAGATGGGAGGCTGGAGCAGCATGGAGATGGGAGGCTGGAGCAGCGTGGATCATGGAGGATGGAGCTGGATGGATAATAGAGGATGGAGCTGCGTGGATAATGGAGTGTAGCAGCGTGGGTGATAAATGGAGGATGGAGCTGCGTGGATAATGGAGTGTCGCAGCATGGGTGATAAATGGAGTTGGCTGGGGGATGGAGCTGCGTGGGAGATGGAGTTAGCAGCTTGGGTAATGGAGGATGGAGCTGCGTAGGAGATGGAGTTAACAGCGTGGGTAATGGAGGATTGAACTGCAGGAAGCCAGCTATCAACATGAGAATGGGCAACGTTAAGGCATTGGTGAAGGAAGCCAACAGGCTGAGCGTGAAGGGAGAAGGTAGTTGGAAGAGTCGGCGCACAGGCAGCAAAATGAAGGAGTGAAGAGGTGCATGCAAATGGGAGGATGGAGTGAAGATCTGAGTGATGGCAGGTAGTGGAGGTGGCGAACATAGTGCTGAGCGTGAAGGTGGAGCCAAGGGGTGTCCCAATTCCTCCCTGTTTAGATCTCGAAGCTTCCCCTGCTTCCGTCCATCATTATCCCATGGCTGTTTTTCATCCATCATAAGCCCATGGGATATAGTTTAAGGTCCATCCTCACTCACAAGATTTTGTGCAAGTTTTGGAGAGGATGTGCCCAACAGAGGAGAGAAAATTCCTGCAGTGCCAATAGTTAGAGTTTGACCATTAGCAGTCTTCTGAATACCCTGAGCACTTTCAGTATTTGAGACAATAACAATTTGAGATAGAATAACAGGAGACGACTTCATATCAACATTCTCCATTAGGGTTGAAGGCATTGGAAGAGTTGAAGGGGAATGCTGAGGAACTTGAGAAGATTCATGAAAACTATGTGGTGTAGAGGAAGGCAATGATGTTGTATCATTAAACTGTTGATGTTTCTTTTTTTGTTTCTGATAAACTCATACTTGAGCAAGCTGGGGATGTTTGAGAGATGCTCGTTTGAATGTGGTAGTCATTTTTGCCTTGACTTCATATTTGCAGACCCTTGTTTTATTTGTACCAAAGAATCCTGTGAACTGAGCTGCTGTTGTTGAAAAACATTCTTGTCTGGTTGCTGAACCTAAGGTATTCAGGGATGGGGTGACTGTTTCACGATCAAGCCAACATGATGTTTAGAAATCTTGGGTCTCTTCGTCATGTCAGGGTTGGTTCTATTTACATCGAGAGGGGTCCCTATCTCAACTTTTCTAACATTTAATCTCAGATTAGGGATCAATGGCTATCTTTTCTTCCCTTTTTTCATCTAAAAACTATCTATGGTAGAAGTTTACTGAGATAAATCTGAGCGTTTTATAATGACCTATTTTTTTTTAACTTTTTTTTTCTAAGTAAGACGGACAAAATTCTATTAAAAAGATCATAGAGTACAAAAATGATACAAAGAGCCCACCAAGGAGCTAAAAAGACTAGAGGCACACCCCAGAAGAGACAGGATTGCCAGCTCAAAATTTACAATTCCAGAATAAAAGATATATCAACTCTCCAAAGGGGCTCACAAAAAAAGCCAGCCCCGGAATCAAAAAGAGCTTAAGAAACCATTGAAAGTAACAATGAGGCTGATATGCACCGAAAATTCAGAGCCCAGAAGAAGAAGGGTATCCATCCATACGTTCTCCAAAACGAGAAGCCTGTGTGCCAAAAAAAGTCGCGAGCACTTACACGGACACCATGCCGCGCCTACTTAGACCTTGACGTCTCATGCTCCTTGCCTCTAGCAACTGGCCGAAAATGAATGTTGAGGTCGTCCATAAGCGCTTCGAGGGTGCATATGTTTTCCATCTCGTTCTGCTGCATAGCTTTCAGTCCCTCAATTATATCTTTCATCTGCTTCACAGTGTTCTCCCAAGCTTGGATTTCTCGAGCTAGGAGGATTCTGCACGCCCAATAAGGATTAGCAGCAATCTGGTAGTCCAAATTGGTCTCAATCTCCTCGTGCAAAGATATCTCCAGATGGGAAATCTGGCCTTCTGTGGTCAGCGACGTTTCCTCAACATATAAATGCGCCCAATCAAAATGCACGGGAGTGGAATCCTCATGGGTACTAGCCTGGGTTCCAGAATTAGCCCCTGTGTGTCTTTCATGACTCCGAGGATTTCTACTAGAGCCCCGACGACTCGATAGATTGATGCGTGGAGCCATAATTTGCAAAAAGAAAGTACCAGAGGAAAAAGAAAATCCACCAGCAATGTTAAGCCAACTAAGGCGAAGATGAACCCAGAACAACATAACCAAAAACCGCGAAGTGCAAACAATTTTAGCCATAAATATTGGGCTGCCCTCATCACCTTGTCTGAATTTATAATCCGTGACCGTGCATGTGGATATGAAATTCGTACCAGACCATAAATTCTCATTAGTTCCAATAATGCCCTTTCTGTACCTGCTAGAGATCTTGCATGCCCGAAATGTGATAATCCTGCTGAACTGGCTGCTAACAGTACCATCCCATCCACAGAGAACGAGGATGCCATCATCTGTGAATTGCATCGTGTTAGGGTAATAAAACTGAAACTTAACATGCCCGTCCTCGAGGAGTGTATAATTCATAAGGGTAATGCAGATGTGATCGGGCATACGCGTTAATGAAAGCCGTTTCTTAGCCGTATTAAACACCACCATGGTGAATGACTGCCCCTTGGTACTTGGTTGCAGAAGGAACTCGAAAGTTCCCACATGTCGTTGGATCAGCTGCAGGTGTCTCATCCGTTCTTTAACCAAGTGGGACTTAATCCGCGTGTAATGAGGGTTCTCCCCGGGGGAGTAGATCAACAACTGTGATCTTCTCGTAGCGACATCAAGCCACATGATTGCAAACCTCGGCTAAGGAGCCAGCTTTGAAGGGAGAATGATCCATCACCCCCATGTTGGCCAGTGCATCTTCCATTTTATTGCCATTATGTCGAACGTGTAAAAACTTAATGGCATAAGAGGTTCGCAGTATTTGCTGGAGCTGGTTTAACCTGCACTCCCATCTCTAGTTGAGCGAGACCTTAGAGACCGCCACCCCTCTCTAGATGCATCCCGCCATATTTATCAAGATGTTGGAGTCCCCTTCAACTACCAGAGGTAACCATTGCTTCAATAGAGCCCATCTGAGACAATTGACCATGCCTTCGAGTTCTGCAACATTATTGGTGGTTTCTCCTAAGTTACCCCAGAAAATGCCCATAATAGAGCCGGAGTTGTTCCTTACCGGTCCCTTGAAACCACCCGGGCCCGGATTACCTTTAGCAGCTCCATCAAAGTAAAGTTTCAGAGTGCCCGCTCGAGGAGTTCTCCGAGCATCAGGGCTCAAATTTTTGGCTCTAATTCCATTCCGCTCCGAAGGTGCTCGAGGTAAGCTGAAAATACCCTAAGCATTCAAAATAATTATTTCAGTAGGATCAACAAATCCCTTATTAGGGTATAAATTTCTGATGTAGATGGTTTCCTTAAGGTGCTTATAATGACCTATTAACCATTTGATTAACAATTTGATTAAATAATTAATATACAACATACTAATAGTTGACACGTATGTGAAATTATAAACCACAAGTATAGTGCTTAAGCTAAATGTAGTAAAAATATGCCAATATCCACCACGTATTCCAGGATTTTGTAATTGCAATTGTCACCTATAATGATCCATGACCCACCATTACATTTTATATGTAACGGATGTCTAGAATGATTATGGGTGATTCCACGATGGTGGTTCACCATTTTTGGCGCGCGGGAGCAAAAAAAAATGTTTTTCAGACCCTCAATCGTGGTATTTTCAAGCCCTCGATCGAGGTTTTAAACGCTCGATCGAGGGTTTGAAAATACCTCAATCGAGGGCTTCAAAATACCTCGATCGAGGGTATTTAAATAGCTGGATCGAGGGCTAGGTTAAACCCTCGATCGAGCAAATGCTTGATCGAGGGCTTGGTTAAACCCTCGATCGAGCTATTGCTCGATCAAGGGTTTGGGACAGAAAAAAAGAAAAAAATAGGGCCCGGCCTGTTGGCCTGCCCTATTCAACAGTGAAAGCGCAGGTGTGCCGACTACGACGGCTCCAAGCCCCTCAACCGAGCATCCGCATCCAGCACAGCACGTCCATGCGTCCACCTCCATCCGCCATGGCTTCAAATCCACAAGGTAGGTGGATTTCAACCACATTTTGTTTGTTTTTCAAAAAAACTTAAATTTGTTATTTGTTTTCAAAAAAATCCCAATTTTGGTTTTTTTGTTTTGTTCTTTGTTTTGAAAAAAAACATAAATTTGATTTGTTTTGTAGGTAAAAATGGGTGTTTAAAACATAGATTTAATTTAGTTTTTATGAATTTGTGAATATAACCATTGAAAAACGAAAACCAACATCGAAACCAAAAACTATTGAAAGTAAAACCACCATCAAAACCAAACCAAAAACCATTGAAACCAAAACAAAAACCATTTGAAAACATTCTTTTGTTTTAAATTTATGTTCTATTTATTTTTTTTTAATTATTAATATTTTTTTTTATGTCAACCGGTAGCATTAACAAAAACCATTAACGTTGAATATTTTTAATATTTATTAATATTTTTTAAATTGAATATTTTTAATATTTATATTATAAAACTTTATTAATTTAAAAATTAAAACAATAATATTTTTTAATATTTAATTAATGATAATATTGATTCAAAAATCTAAACATAAACCATAATAAAATATTAATCAATATAACTACAATAAATTAAGGAGATTAATAATATTAATGAAATTAATAATTTATTATATTTTTATTATTTATTTATTTTTTAAAATTAAATATTTTTAATATAAAAGTTTATTAATTTAAAAATTAAAAGAATAATATTTTTTTAATATTTAATTTATAATAGTATTGATTCAAAATATAAACATAAATTATAATAAAGTATTAATCAATATAACTACAATAAATTAATGAGATTAATAATATTAATAATTTATTATTAATAACATTATATAAACACATGTTATTATATTTATACATATAATATCATAAAAAACTTATATAAAAAATATTATTGTAATGTTACTCTCACTTTTTATTTGCACTGAGAGGAGGCGCTCTACAGCCCACTATGAGGGAGATCTTCTAACATGGATGTACCGTTACATCTAATAAATCGTAAAAAAATATTACATCTAATAAAACTTAAAAAGTTATAATATGAAGGAGATCTAATAAAACGTAAAAACTAATTAATATTTAATCAGCCATTAAAAGGAACGTGTGTATTTTCGATTGAAAAACACACGTTTTGGAAAAAATAAAATGTAAAAATTAATAGTATGAGGGAGATCTTGTAACGGATATAACATGTAAGGTTTGTCCTTTTTCGGCCATTAATAAAATTTAATATAAAGTAAAAAATTATAATATGAGTGAGATCTTTTAATGATACATGTAACATTTGTGATATTATTGTCTGCCATAAACAAAAATGAATAATACAAACTAAAAAGTAATAAATATTATGTCGGGTGTAAACAAAAATGAAGTTAAAAAAATATTATAGCCGACCTAAAATAAAGAAGTTAAAAAAATATTATAGCCAACCTAAAATAAAGAAGTTAAAAAAAATATTATAGTGGATATGAAAAGTAGAAACATAATATTATACGCAACATAAAATAAAGAAGTAAACAAAAATGTAAAAAAAATATATTATAGCCGACATTAAAACTAGAAACATAAGAAGTAAAAAAAATATTATAGCAAAACTAAAAACTAAAAACATAAAAAGTAAAGAAATAAAGAAGTAAAAAAAGAATATTATAGTCAACACAAGAATAGTAAAATGGGTTTTGAACCTTGGTCTCCAGGTTAACACAAGCTCAATCATCTTAATTCCTACCAATAGACCACACATAAATGTTGTTAAACAATAAAAGATGCATATTTATTTCCTTCTTTGCATTTATTTCAGCAATGCATTTTTTTTTTTTTTTTTACATGTATGCATTGAATTTATCAATTTAATAAATAAAAAATTCTTTCATTAATTTCAGCAATGCATTGTTTTTTGTTATTTACATCTATACATTGAATTTATCAATTTATTAGAAAAACTATTCTGCAATGATTTCAACAAATTAGATTTTGGTGTTCTCTATTTTAGGGTATATCATGGATCCTCATGATAATATTGCAAATAATGAACATGTTGATTATCAAAGAAGAAAAATACGACAAATGTATAGAATAGAAAGATAAAAATAATCTTTGTAGCAAGATTTATGTGGTTGTTGATTTCATGAGGTTTTGGAGAATCCATAGTATCCATGTTCTTTAGTCAATGTTTCGAATCCATAACAGAAAAAGAAGCATCAAAACATACATAAGAACAAAGAAAACACGACCGTGAACTAAAGAGATCGTGAAGAAGTGTTATTTGTGTGAAGGGATTCTCAAAAGCATGAATTGGAGATAATTTCAGGGTTATATAGGAATCAATATAACTACCAATGAATACGACATACTTGGATACATGGAATGTGATAACAATTTACTCATACTTATTACTTACGTTATTATAATCCTCATAATTCTTTCTTTGTTTTCAACTTAACATGTTCCTTACAATGTTGAAATTTTTTATTGCATATTTTTTAGTGTAGATGTTATTCCAAGGACGCATTGATTTCAGTGTATGGGAGCATAGATTTCAGTGTATGGACGCATTGATTTCAGTGAATGGATGCATAGATTTCAGTGAATGGGGCCATTGATTTAAGTGAATGGACAGATAGGTTTCAATGTATAGACGCATTGATTCCAGTGAATGGACTCATAGATTTCAGTGTATGGGGTTTTTTATTGCATATTTTTCAGTGTAGATGTTATTTTGTAGACGCATTAATTTCAGTGTATGGACACATAGATTTCAGTGTATGGACGGATTGATTTCAGTGTATGGACACATTGATTTCAGTGATAACAAAAGAACGAGAAAAAGACTTGAAACGAAAAGCAGAAGAACACAAAGAATTTCGAAAAACGAAGTTGGAGGAAATGATAGTAGAAGAACTAGAAGAACGAAGAAAATGAAACACAGATCGAAAAAAAGAATATCGAAAAAGAAAGTTAGACGAATTGACAGTAGAACAACGAGAGGAACAAAGAAAATGAAACGTTGATTGACAAAGAGTGTATCGAGAGAGAAGTTGAAGCAGTTGGAAGAACAAAGAAATCAAGTTGCAGAACAACAAATAAATCAAAATGTACGAAATGGCGAAATGTCGAAATGTCGACAAAAGAAGGAGAAGAATGAACAAAACAAAATGCAGATCAACAAAAAGAAAATCGAAAAAAGAAGTTAGGTGAATTGACAGCAGAAGAACGAGAAGAACAAAGAAAACGAAATGTTGATCGACAAAGAGCGTATCGAGAGAGAAAGTTGATGCAATTGGAAGAACAAAAAAATGAGTTTGCAGAACAACAAATAAATCAAAATGTACGAAATGGTGGTAGAAGAACAAACAAAACAAAACACATATCAACAAAAAGAGAATCGAAAAAAAAAGTTAGGTGAATTGTCTCTATTTTCTAGTTTAACAATTTACATAATCCTTAATACTTATTACTTACCTTATGATAATCCTCGTAAATGTATCTGTGTTTTCAACTTAACATGTTCCTTACAATGCTGATCAAACTCCAGTTTTGTGTCACTGCCCATGACTGAAACCAGCCTAGATCCAAATCCTAGGCTCTATCAAGTGCCCAGAGGGATCAAATTTCCCGAGGTGCAAACCTCTCCTCGAAAATCTCCTTGACTGCAATACCTAAGAAGAGGTTTTCACCTCGCGAGATTTGATCCCTCTAGGCGCTTGATAGAGCCTAGGATTTGGATCTAGGCTGGTAATATATACACATTTTCATTTTAACAAACATGCTTAAGTGTATAAAAATAGAATACACACTAAGTTGCCTTCCATTTCACTACACTAAATAATATTCAAAATATATATTTTTTTTTTAATTTTTTAATAATATATATTATATAACAATTTAAAAATAAATTTAAATATTATGTAATTAAATTTAAAAATGTTTATTAAATTCAATATTTATTAATATAATTATGTTTTAATATAAACTAATAATTTTATAAAATATTTTGCAATAACCTATATAATTAATAGTTATTGAAGCTTATCTTATAAAAACAACAATTAATAGATGAAAGAATGAATATAAATTATATATCAAATATGTACAATCACTAGTGTTGAAATGTAAATATTTAATTTTAAATTTGTTTCATTATGTGAAATGACATGTATAATAGGCCTTACATATGACATTCACCTCTAGATTCAAAGGTATTTGCATGCACTATTTAGATTATACATACAAATGTAATAGCCTAAAATTCTCTATTAATTATCAATCCAAGTTCTTATGCGGTTTCCTCTATGCTATGTGTTATAATTTTGGAACTAAGAGTGATATTGTTTAATTGTTTTCATGTCATCATATCTAGTTTGAATTTGTAAAATGGGTAATAATCTTGTTGTGCAATTACAACCACATGAATAGGTAGTCATTGGCAAATGATAAAAATATCTGAAGTTTCGTTGAATTTCTATTATAGTATAATGTTAAATTTATTTCTCCTTAAAATTTGATTGTGTTTGTATTTTTGTTTAGTCATAGAGAGGTTAGTATATTTGTTTAGTCCTTAATTTATTCCTGAACCATGGTCCAAAACCCATCCCTAGTGCACACAATTGAATGTTTCCATCTATATCCAACTTTAAATGTAAACCTATCACTAGTAATCAAAACCTTAAAATGAAATTAATTCCTACACATAGACACTATGAATATTTTCAACAAGACATGTGTGTCGACCATATCTATTGGTCCTAGATTCCTAAAATCTTATTTTAGGGCCCAATGTAGAGGTCCATAGGTCCATGATTGCTTGACTAGTACTAACTTATGAGATTTATAGGTCCATGGTTGTTCATTCAAATTGATTATCAATTACGAGAAGCATTTCCAAATAATAAAACAATTCCTTTTGGTGGTAGATACATCATTCATTTGGGATACCTTGGTCAATTACCTCATGTGAGTGATAACCCTATATATGCATGCAACACAACTGATTTTTTTTATCACATAGTCCAACCCTCTCCCAATGATAAACACATAGGATTACGATGAACATGTTACTAACCATTCCATGCATAGACACATTAACACTTCATGCCTTTACATAAGAAGAACTTGCATCATTATCTATAATCAACTAGGATCATCATTACAATATCAAGCAATAGGTTAGTATGCATCATACCTTTACATAGGTTAGTATGGTTCAATCTAAAAGGTAGATTATCGAGACTCAAACATGTAGCGAGTCCCAGTTGACTTACGCTTGATTCCATTTCCCCTCCATCCCATACCTGTATGTTGTCGCAACAAGTGTTGAACAACTAAATTTGATGCCTAGGCCCATATGATGCTAGCATTGCTAATAAAAATGATATCGAAATTGAAACTGGAATTGAAATGTAAATTTGAAATTGAAAATGAAAATGATATTGATATTGATATTTAAACTGAATTTGAATTTTGAAATGAAATTCAAATTGAAAATTGAAAATTGAAATTGAAATGAGAAATGAAAATTGAGAATTGGAAATGTAATTAGAATTCAAATCGAAATTGAAACTTGGAATTTGAAATTGAAATTTGAATTTGAATTGTGAAATTTGAAATAGAGTTTGAAATTTGAATTGAATTTGAAATTTGAATTTGGATTTGAAATGCGAAATTTGAATTTGAATTTTAAGTGTGAAATTTGAAAGAGAATTAGAATTAGAAATTGAAATGTGATGTAGAGAGTTCTGAAGAGAGATCTTCATTGCTTCGTTCTCTACGATGCACGAGAGGATCTGACATCTCCCAAGAGGGCGTCCATTGGCAGCGCTCCCGTTCACCGAGTGCGGCCACGCCGAGTTTGGCTGTCGTTGGTGGCAACAGCAGGAGAGCTAGTGTGTCCGTTCATCTCGACGACATACATGGTGATCCCCAGGTGGGGGATGGGCGACCATAATCGAGTGCATCAGGGGCATCATGTGCATATTTTGGGTTAGATACATTTTCAGTAAATTTTTAGTATATAATGCATTGAATTTCAGTTGCAAGTTATAATATATATTTTTAGTAACATTTGTGTTTTGGTTTGGATCGCAGGTGCCCCATCACGGGATCATATGATGATGAGGTCACACGGATCACTCTCATTGATATCATTGCCCAGCGAGAGTGGGTGAATCGTGTGTGTCTACATTGAGGGAGGATTCTCCCACACAGCCTTCTTTATCCATGATGTTATCAGCAATTGATGAGATGTTGGCCCTCTACAAGAGGGTGGGACCTCTCAATGACATTTGGCATCATTCATGCCATAGGAGGAGATAGGGTGTCATTGGTATCCACAAATGGGACGACATCAAAGTCGTAATAAGAGGGCATGAAGTCAAGGGTACTTTGTTCGACATCCGACCTGACCGCCCTTCTGGTCAACCGCTTAGACTCAGGGATTTTAAGTTGGAGGCCACTGCACCACATCTATATGATAGATTCATGTGAGCATGGGGCATGTTCCCCCACCATGACCAGGTCCCATTGTACTTTGAAAAACATTTTTATGCAGAGTTTGTTTTGGACATGCACTCAGATTACACCAACACAGGGTCCACGTTCTATGGGACGGGTAGGGGACGCTCCTACCAATGTCCTGGAGCTCAGAGAGACCCTGCCTTCATGCCACCCTCTCCGAGGTTGGTACTACTTCCAGATAGGGCGGTGATCAGGTCGGGGAATGTGGCGCAATCATCCTAGCTTGCTGCAGAGGATAGAGCTGACCTTGCAGACTCGTGGTTCACTGCCATGGGTAGTGTTGTTGTTGCGCATGGAAAGGCATCTAGACCACCCCCTCCACCTACAGAGCGAGTGATAGAGTATGTCCCTACTGACATGCTCAGGACTCTCGATGGCAAGGCCCTACTGAGTGCTACGAACATAAAATGTATCCGTTCACTAAGTTAATAGTCGAATCCGACTCTCATATTGGATAATAAGTAAGAATAATATATATTTGATGATATAAAAGATGATATGTTACAATGATGGCCCTGCCTTAAATATGGTTCAGGCATTTGATGTTGAGGAGACACCTCATTTCATAACCTAACTTTAGTTAACCTAATTATTAATTATTTAATTATTATCTTATTTTATGTTCATAGCATTGCCACTCTCTTAGAAAGGCTTTGTCCTCAAAGCCTTATAATTTTGGCACATTGTTCTTTGTGATGTCATGGCTAACGATACATGTTGATATGAACTGCTAAGTGTAGAGCATAAATTGCGATATGTGGATGGGTCAATCCATCCCAAATTGATTTGTTGCTGACTGTTGGGATTCCTCACCGATCTATCATTAAGAGCTTTGATCACATTAGTACCATCGTCTTTCGACATTTCCCACTTTTCAGAATATCAGTTTTTAAGGTTGGGGTGTCAATAGGGAATTTTCACAATGTCATTTTCTTTTATGAGTGTCGTCTTTTGAGCATTGATCTGAGCTAGGAGTTTTATTTTCGTCTCTTCAGGTTTTAAGGTTTCATTCTGTATCTTTTCCAACTTGTTTTCTAACTGCATATTATCATTTTGAAACTTCTTGATCAATTCGACTTGCGATTTTTTGTCATCTTCAGATGTCTTAAGTTGTTCCTTAAGATCTTCATTATGACTTCTGATACAACTATTTTCTTCCTGCTTGTCTAGAAGTTTCCCTTCAATGTCGTCCATAGATTGTTCTATCTTTCGGCTATTTTTCAACTTCTTAATTTTTGTGACTAGTATCTTGTTATGATTTCTTAGTCTAAAAATTTCTTCAACATTGTTATATAATGCTTTATTACTCTTCGCGATCTCTGACTTATGTGTCTTTTTAGAGTCGTCATTTTGTTGTTGAAGAACTTTTATCTATTGTCGACACTCGCCGACCTCTGATTCTTGACTTTCTAATTTATGTCGTAACTGCATTAGTTCTTCAGCTTTGTCGTTAATGATTTTTTTCAAGCGTATTATTTCTACTTCGTAATTATTTATTTTCTTCTTTATATCTTGATTTCCTAACCTCTGATTGAATTTATTTTCGGCTTTTAATTCGTCAATTTGCGCATACAATTTTTCTATACGCCTTTCTTGGTCAGAGATTTTTATTTCAATGTACCTTTCTTGTAATTCAATTCTTATTTTTGAACTATTATTTATGTCGCGCAATTCTTCATTGTCTTTTCAATAACGTTTTAACGTGGCTTCTAATTTTTCTCGCAAATCGGCTTCCATGGTTTCTCACTTCTTCGACGGTGGGATGATCTTCTTTGATTTCTTTGGTGATAACCGATCTTCAAATTTTATTTTATTTTTTTTAACAATAATTGCTTTGCCCTTATAATAATTATTATTATTTAAATGTAATAATAATATTATTTTAATATTATATATTTCCCAAACAATTGTAATATTTTACAATTATGGACTAATATTAATTAATCTCCACGTTGGTTAACCTTTTGCTTTAGATTAATTTCTTTGTGGACTGTGTGTAGATTAGGTGGTTGGGAAGAATGATTGTTACCTTCCCCACCCAAGTTCAAATCTCACTTTTGGTTTGTTCTTAAGTAATAAAACCAAACCGACTTCTCACAAAACCACGTGCACCTCAAAACCATGTGCGGTTTCACTTCTTACTTTTACTTTTTACTTCTACTCACTTCTAAACTTTACTTTTACTTTTTTTTTCCTTTTCACTTCTTCTCACTTCTTTTTTATTTATTTCTATATTCTATTTTCTTCTTTTTTTACTTGTCTTTCTTTTTTTCTTTTTATTTTATTTTACTTTTTCATTTTTCTTTCTTCTTTTTTTTTTTCTTTTTTACTATCCGTTCACTAAGTTAATAGTCGAATCCGACTCTCATATTGGATAATAAGTAAGAATAATATATATTTGATGATATAAAATATGATATGTTACGATGATGGCCCTACCTTAAATATGGCTCAGGCATTTGATGTTGAGGAGACACCTCATTTCATAACCTAACTTTAGTTAACCTAGTTATTAATTGTTTAATTATTATCTTATTTTATGTTCGTAGCACTGAGGTATTAGCCTAAGATGCATACTTTCGGTCATATCGTAGATCCGTCGTTACAAGACAGGTATACTTTTGTACAATTATGTATATATGTTCTTCATGTTACATCATATTATTATGTCGTAAATTGAATGTTTAATAATACTTAAGGGAGTTATATTCTATTGCTCCATGTAGGGAAGCACATTCATGGATTAGCTCTTTTCCAGTGAGCCATCGGTTTGTCCATCCGCTTGTCCTACCCAGATCATTATGAACCATCATCAAGCATGATTAAACCATATTGAACCATGGTCACCCTTAGTCAATAACTTGCTCAAACATGGTTATCGATTGTTAAACATAATCAACCATGGAAAAACTTCTTTATCCATATTGAATCAAGGCAAACAAAATTCAAATGTAATCTAGCTCAACCAACCTCAATTGTAATCTAACATGGTCAAACATGGCAAGACATGCCCCTCTTTTGGTCAACCATACTCAACTATAATCAACCAATATATGTGTGTCAACATGGTCAACCATTGTTAAACCATAATTAACAATAGTTATTATTTTTAATTATTGACATTTGAAGGTTAAAATTAATTTTTAATAATATTAAACTATGTCACATTGGAACCTAACATTTACAATGTTTGCAATTGTAACGTATTAATTAAACATGAAAATTATTAATTCATTACAAACTATATTCTCAACTGTATATACATTTAATATTAAAATTTGATATTATTGTTATTGAATTTTAATATTATTCAAGTCAAACTTTAGTGTTATTTTCACTTAGACTTTTATTATATTTAATTATATTTATCATTAATAACAACAACAATAATAATAATTAAATTCATAAATTAGATTTACAACACCAATAACTATAATTGTAGTAATAATAACATTCATATTTATAATAATTTGAACAATATTATTGACAACATTATTAATATTAAAATTTTTAATATTAATATTAAAAATAGTTTTCACATTTTTTATATTAAAATATTTATAACTTTAATTTATCCTATTTATTAAATATTACATTATGACATATTATCGATTCAATCTAAATTATTGTTTATTAAACATTATATATTAAATAACATGTTTTTTAATTAAAACATTACCTTTTATAATATTAATCATTCTACAATGAGGGAAAAAGCTGCGTAGCAGCTTAGTCCCTGCCAAAGGGAGTGGCCCACGCGCCACCCACAGCTACCCACCCGCCACCGACAGCTACCCAGAAGCAAAAGCATAAGGGAGAAGGCTAGAGCACATGGAAGAGAAGGGTGAACGTTTCAAAGGTTGGAGCAGGTGTTAGGCTAGAGGGAAGGTTGAGCAAAACCATCGGCGCACTAAGTTGTAAGTCTCCGTCAAAGTAGTAAGACAATGTCGGGACGCTTGAGTACAAATGTTGCAACAATAAGTCAAGATGTCTGAGTTCAAGGTCTGCGAGGGAAGAGGTCGCTTCTTGGAAATAATTCGCGTCTAATTCCGAAAATATGTGTTTGGAAGTTTCTGCTGCTACAAACTTCTATAAAACTCTTGTGTTCGTGCTGGAATAGTACCAGCGCGATGTGAAGGTGGAAAACATAATTCCTTACTTGTCTATTTAGAACAACGAATTTCGCCTTCGAGTCTCCAAACCAACAGAAAACTTGGAAGCCAGACTTGGACAAAGTTTTGTGTATTCAGACACTAGAAGAATTGTCACGCGCGGACTCCGTATTTGATGTAGAAATTCAAACAACCCTATCTAAAGTTGATGATGATAACTACGATGAAGAATAGGTTTGTTGCTTCTTCTTGAATTGCCACAGATGTGGACCCCTTCCTTATTTTTAGCTTCTTTCAATTAGAAGAATATTCAACTGATTTGTTTCTTACCGTGGTGAGGGAAGATTTACAAGCCGATTCTAGCGTTGTGCGGCCCTCGGTCCTTTCCATTTCCTATTATCAATTATTAATTGCTGAATTTGAAGAGAAATTTTGGTCGTCGAGTGACTATGCTTCTGCGAATGGTTCCAATGGCCTGTCGGAGCTTCCGTTTAGTATAACTGATCTGGAAAGCCTAGAATTTACAGAATCACATCGTGGTAATGAAGCATTTTTTGGACTATTTGCAGGTAACGTTAGTTCAAGACATTTATGTTTCTGTTAATAAAATAAACATAAATTCATGGCATTTGTAAATATTTTCCATTCGCTTGGACAAAGGAAATCAATAAATAGCAAAACTTTATAAAATTACGACGAAAACAAAGCTTTATTTAAATGAACATATAATTGTTGATATGCGCCTTACAATTGAAAAGTTTAACATAGGTTATCCTACTGTATGTTGATTCAGGCCACTTCCATAGGTAAAAGTTAAGATAAGCTCGTAACCATATTTAATTCATTCCGTTGAATTTTCTTGAAAGGTTAAAGTTCAACCAAGCTTTGACTAAACCCTATGTATTTTCATTTCAGTGCCCTCTTAAAGGAGCTCATGAGGTACTTAAAGAACTTCTATTTCAGCATACTTCAACTTATTCAGCTCCACCTATTTTAATTCAAATTAATTTAATGTTACTTCCTATGCGAATGACCCCAAGCCATAGTCCATACGACAATGCCTTGGAAAGGTTGTAATTAACTTATCGTTGCACTGTTTTGCAGGTTGAATTGACCATTACTTGAAAGAGGAGAAAAGCTTACCTTTTATATGCTTAAAAGCCCATTAAAAGATGATTTTTTGAGCATGGCAGCAAAACCAATCCATTGGACTCATCTTGAATGGAATTCTGGCATCGTTGGTAAGGTAGACATAATTGAGAATACGAGCTTACGTATATTGGTAACATGGTGCTTCTTAGCATGTTGTGTTCTTGGAATCCGTTCTTGCTACCATGTTTTCGTTAGCAGCAGCCTGACCACGAGCTACATTTTTTATAGAAGTAAATCTAGCTGTTATTGGTTGGCCAGAGTGGGGTGCAAATTGCAATCCCGGTCATTGATTCATCGAAAGGGTTCTCTTAGTCCTAGAATTCTGAGGCTCACAAAGATTTTGGGAAATATATTTTTATCCTTAAGCTAAGGAATCATTAGTTTCCTAGGTCTTCAGACTTGATACAAAAGAAAACATATTTTTTCCTTTAATCTTTGTAAAGAATGGAAGTAGGAAGAACTCATGTCATATATTAAGGTTTAACATAGTACCATCTGTGTGATTGATCTACTCTACTACAAATCGTCAATTGTAATCCTTTTGTGTTCTCTTTATGAATTAATTTTTTACTATGAATCAAGTATTGATGTTTTGACTTGATCTACTTTTCTGGTATGCTTTTGCAATGGTGCATGTAAGAAGAGATTGGTCTGCTATTTTATGCGCAAGCTCCTTTTTCCAAGAATCATCTTCAGAAGAGATGTTACCTCGAATTTGGTTTCACTACTTATTGATATTATAATGGGTTGCCATCTCAAATGAAATTGACTGTTCCAACAATTCTGCATTTCTTTTCGTATTGCAAGCCTGTTGGAAGTTCAATTTTCCCGATGGTTTCACCTAGTACTCTTCTCACGTCCGCTCCAACTAGGTCTCCTCTTCCATTGCCTATGAAGACTCATTCACATGCTTCACGCAGTTTTACCACAACCTCTGAACATAAGAGAAAATTGTGAGCACCTTCTTCTGAGGTCCTACCGCCCCTGCACTGATATCTACTCATGTTCCTATTCTTACATCTACGACATTAGAACCTCTTTCTCCATCCTTGATTCCCCATATCCATGGTAAGAAGAATCTCTTGTTTCTGACTCGAAAAATATTTGAGATATTTAATTATTTTAAGAATAATGGATAGTTTTTATAATCAGATTGACTTTTGATTAATGATCTTAGTCAAACTATTTGATTGCAATATGTTGGCAATACGTGCACTCAAGATAACTCCTGCTAGCATTTTAATTATGAGGAAAACAATGTTCAGTCTGTGGATAAATTTGAGTGTGGGGATTCCACACCTTCAAGTGCTACTAATATGATATTTGTATATGACGAAGCTTGATGAGTTCAAACCCTTTGTATTTTGAGAGGCCCCAATGAAATTGGTTGAATGTAGAAACCAAGTGTTCACATGTTCCTGCATTCCATCAGTCAACCAAACATGTGTAAAGTCTTCTCCGAAGCTTGCAGATTCTCACCAGCATGCTGGAAATGTATTATTATCGTTGCATGAGAAAAATAGACTACGTGAAAGGGTTTATGGGAAAAGAAGGTCGCGGTTGCATTGAGAGCTCTACTATTGTCGATCATGGAAGAATGGAAGAAGAACAAGGTGTTCCTCATGTGAGCAGATATTTTTGGTTGGACTAACAGTACACATTGACAATTGCAAATTGAAAACATGTGATGTGTAAAAATGTGCCCTGCCAAACAAGGCAGGTGTAATTTTCTGCAATTTTCTAAATTATTTTTAAATTACTAAAAATTTCAATCCTCCTGCACGCATTTCATTCAAATCTGGGTCGTCCTTAACCCATGAGAAAATCAGATTTTTGTTTTTCAAAAAATAAGAAATGTATTTTCAATTTTCAAAAAATAAGTTAAATACACTATTATCTGAAACATTGTAAAAACATTAACAAGCACAACCAAAAAATTGACGATTAATACAGGTCAAAGAGCTTTGAGTGTATATCCCTGCCTTGGCATGGACTAATAATATTTATTATTATATGTTTTAATAATATTAATCATTAATATAAATAATAAATTTCATATATATTATTAATCATCTTAAGCTCATTATAATTACTACATTAATTATTAAACATTATATATTAAATAATATTAATTTTTTTATTACTATTTATCGAAATATTAATTTCTATATTATTAATTATATTGTAATAATACTTATTATTTTGTTTTAGTCATATTAATCATTAATACTTATTATAAAAAATTTCAAATTATTATATAAATAATAATAATTCTTGAAAATAATTATAATTAGCTTCAATATTTAATATGATTTTTTTTGTAAGCTAGTAATCACATTAATTCATAGAGATAAAAGAACAAAATATACAAAGTTTACGGGCCTCCCATAGCAAGAAAACATCCCATTCTGCACATGCGCATGCCTCACCCATAAGAGAAAACAACCTATTAATATAATGAGTTATACATGTATGAATATGAGGACCGGTTTTTATCAAAATTGTCAAGCATAAAACTAAAAAAGAGACAAGATGCCTAGTGGCCTCGGCTCGCTTACAAGAAAGCTTAAAAAGAGGTGAAAACATAGCATAGGTGGACCTGTGCATGACTTCGACGTGGAGGCTTTAGACGCGTCCTCGCTCTTAACAACTTCATGGTTGTTTTGTCTGCCGTTAGTGGTGTCGGTGGTTGATTCTCTAGTTCGACCCTTGACTGCTCATTCCTTTCTCTCATTATGAGCATGAGAGTCATCGATTCCTTCAAAGAGCTCATGTATGGTTTCGTCCGCAATGATGGTCTGGAGGAGAGTCGAAGGTATGCGATAATGAGTGGCCACATCTGCACACCAGATCACAAGTGCTTGGCCTCTATCCCTCAACTCAAAGATGCGCGCTTGACGATCTTCCTCTGCTTTCTTGAAATCATTTCGAAGGAGAAGCACAGCATCAATCATTCTCTCAAGATATGCAAGGAATGTGGAGTTGGATTTGTCCTGGTCCAGTTGATTGGTGATGCCACCCCTCATGCATTTGTGCCCATGCCGTGCCATGAAGAAGGTCGCTCCAACAATTTAATTATCACAACACAGTTCGTCCCACATAAATGGAAGCTCCAGTGTTTACAAAAACACTAATACTAGAGCCTCAAGCCTGGAGAGGAAATGAGTTCCCCACCCATCTCAACACCATAAAACAACAAACCTCGTGAGCGATGAACAAGTTAAGACAATCCATCATATGATAGCAGGTTTCAAGGTGGAGCAATAATGGCGAGCTCCCTTGGCATTTGCGGGGCGAGCTCTTCCACCGTCACCACATTGAGTGTTCCCCTCGCCATCCCATCACCATTAATACTCTTTGATATGTTGTTAATCACCCCATTCACGGGAATATTTAATATGATTAATAATATAAAATTCTCAAAATAAGTATTAACGATTACTATTATTAAAGTATAATAATAATTATTTATATATACTATATATATATATATATAAATAATCTAATTAATTTTATTAATATATTTTTTGTAATTATATTTTATTTAAATAATAGATTTATTGTTTCATAGTCAGCCATCAACTTGCATAATCATATTAATAGTAATATAGTTGATATATGTTGATCAACGGCATTCTTATTTCTTTCCTACCTTAAATAATGTTGATATCAACGATATTATTATTAATATGGTTATGCTAATTATAGTATTATTGCGATTAGAATGGAAGGCTTAAATTGTCTGCAATTTTCTAAATTATTTTTAAATTGCTAAAAATTTCAATCCTCGTGCACGCATTTACCTCAAATCTGGGTTGTCCTTAACCCATGAGAAAATCAGATTTTTGTTTTTCAAAAAATAACGAATGTATTTTCAATTTTCAAAAAAATAAGTTAAATACACTATTTTCTAAAACATTGCAAAAACATTAACGAGTACAACCAAAAAAAATTGACGATTAATACAGGTCAAAAAACTTTGAGTGTATATCCCTGCCTTGGAAGGGACTAATAATATTTATTATTATATGTTTTAATAATATTAATCATTAATATAAATCATAAATTTCATATATATTACTGATCATCTTAAGCTCATTATAATTATTACATTAATTTTAAACATTATATATTAAATACTATTAATTTCTCTATTACTTTTTATCGAAATATTAATTTCTATATTATTAATTATATTGTAATAATACTTATTATTATGTTTTAGTCATATTAATCATTAATATGAATCATAAATTTCATATATATTATTAATCATCTTAAGGTCATTATAATTATTACATTAATTTTAAACATTATATATTAAATAATATTAATTTTTCTATTACTTTTTATCGAAATATTAATTTCTATATTATTAATTATATTTTAATAATACTTATTATTATGTTTTAGTCATATTAATCATTAATACTTATTATAAAAAATTTCAAATTATTATATAAATAATAATAATTCTTAAAAATAATTATAATTAGCTTCAATATTTAATATGATTTTTTTTAAGCTAATAATCATGTTAATTTATAGAGATAAAAGTACAAAATATACTAAGTTTACGGGCCTCCCATAGCCAGAAAACATCCCATTATGCTCATGCGCATGCCTCACCCATAAGAGAAAACAACATGTTAATATAATGAGTCATACATGTATGAATATGACGATCAGTTTTTATCAAACTTGTCAAGCATAAAACTAAAAAAGAGACAAGAAGCTTAGTGGCCTCGGCTGGCTTACAAGAAAGCTTAAAAAGAGGTGAAAACATAGCATAGGTGGACCTGTGCATGACTGCGGCGTGGAGGCTTTGGACGCATCCTCGCTCTTAACAACTTCATGGTTGTTTTGTTTGTGGTTAGTGGTGTCGGTGGTTGATTCTCTAGTTCGACCTTGACTGCTCGTTCCTTTCCCTCATCATGAGCGTGAGAGTCGTCGATTCCTTCAAAGAGCTCATGTATGGTGTCGTCCGCAACGATGGTCTGGAGGAGAGGCGAAGGTATGCGATAATGAGCGGCCACATCCGCACACCAGTTTACAAGTGCTTGGCCTCTATCCCTCAGCTTGAAGATACGTGCTTGACGATCTTCCTCTGCTAGATCATTTCGAAGGAGAAGCACAGCATCAATCATTCTCTCAAGATACCCAAGGAGACTCGAGTTGGATTTGACATGGTCCGGTTGATTGGTGCTGCCACCCCTCGTGCATTTGTGCCCATGCCGCGCCATGAAGAAGGTCGCTCCAGCAATTTAATTATCACAACACAGTTCGTCCCACATAAATGGAGGCTCCAGGGTTTACAACAACTAAGAGTAGAGCCACTCACTGCTCTCCTCTAATTATAGTATTATTGCGATTAGAATGGAAGGCTTATATAATATGGACACTCACTGCTTGCCAAGACTCATCTAGCCATGGCGGAGGTTTGAAACTGAGAAAAAGATTTCGATTTCTGGGGAGAACAAAATCACTTAATCCAAGTGAACGACGCACGATTGTTATAGCCCCTGCGCAAGTGACTTTATTATTGAAGGATTCCATAAATCATACTTGATCTAGAATTTTAATTTTAATTTGCTATTGAATGTATGTTTATAGGAAGTTTGCCAATAGGAGGAAAATCAGAAATCTTTAGGGATCAATACTACTGCGTTGTTTGTTTGGATTTTTCCTTGGACGGTTGATGAATATCAGTACGGCTATGAAACAAAACAAACTTTTATTGGACATGAAATCTTAAATATGTGCGCCGGACCATTGCCATTCCGTGGCTATTTTCTAACACAATTTTCACACAACTAATGCTGTTCCATTGATTTTATTCGAAGTGTGACCAACCAATTCAAAATTGACACAGATTGCAATCACAGTGAACTCTGCTTTATTAACTAATCCGAAATAATTAAGAAATTAAGATTCCAATCAAATTTAGTTAAAACTACAGTTTTTGACATTTACACTGATCAAATGAAAAGTTCCTCCAGTGCCATGTTTTCATCACCACCACAATTTTCTATTACAGTTCTCACTAAATCCACAGGAAATCCCATATCTACCAACCTTTGAACCTTCTGTTCCATTATTCCAAGATCTGCCCCCATGGCAAAAGTTCGAGTCCAGTAACGAGCGGTGCTTACAAATGCTTCGTTGTCGCTAAGGTATTGCCCTGCCACGACAGCATCCAGAGGATCAGTGGGCTCTGGCGCGGAAAGCAAGGCTTGCAAAGAAGGTAAGGTTGTATTCAATGTTAGTGCTGCACTCCAGTTATCTTTGAGAGTATCCAAGCATATTGCACCATTTGCACTGCTGAAATTAGGATGCCACACTTTGGTAATAAATTGCATTTTGGGGGGCGCAAACGGATAGTTCTCAGGCACACGAATGTCAATTTGAAATGTGCCCTCTTCGTAAGGAGTACCCGCAGGGCCTCCAATAGACGCGCACAGGTGTAACGAATCATTGTCTTCGCACAACTTGATGGTTATCCCTGTTAGATGCTTAGTTTTCTCTATCTGATTTATCTCCTTCTGTACACGTCCAACACCCAACACCATTGTTCCCTGTTGAATGCAAACAGCTTTTAAAATCCTCACCTTTAAACTTCAAGTTCTCCGGATACAGAGATTACTCAAGGCAATCTGAACAAGCACACGTCCGCTTTCTTCGAAAATGCTATCGGTGAGTGTTTAATTTCATGAAATACTAAACAAATGTAGCGTACTTATATGGAGCCTATTTAGGAACTTATTTCATACAAATCGGCTGCCTGAGATGAATTTGTTATTACATTTGTTATATGAATGTGTTATTATATATTATATTATTTTATATTTAGTAAACAAATTTATAACAAGATCAACCATTTCAATTTCCCTTGAACAGTTGCTAGGAGAATATGTCAAGTAATATTATTGGTACAAGTTGTCATTGTTTAGATGTATTCAGCAATTAACCAAAGAGTAATTTGATCCATAAATCAAATTAAATGCAATGTTGATAATGGCTAAGATAATTTTGATAAATCATTAGTCACACAGTTTGAAAACTATATTTTTAAAATGCATTCTACTCAGAATAACAATAATTGAATGTGCATATCTGAATTCGAACAGGTTCACTATTCCTGTGGACGCGTGTGGTCTCAATATCCCAAGAGAAATGAATAAAAGAGCACCCTGATTTTAGCTCCTTCAGCAACAGGACAAAGGGTTTGCAATGCTGCTTCAAACTCTTTGATTCTGTCAACCTTTTCATGCTACTGTCCAGTACTATAAGCATAAACACAACAATGAATTTGCAAACTTTCTCATATGCTCCATTTTATGCATCGTTATGCATTGAGTTGTTCTAATGCTATTTGCAATTTCTTCGATCAATTTGTCGACTTTTCCTGTTTCTATATATTTCATTATATGAAGACTACATGTGACATAAGTAATGTAATACATCCTTTTCAAATGGAACAATAATTTCAGTATAAAGACCAGACAAAACAACTGATCAGAGAGTGTGTTTTGCAATACATTTTACATTATTGCCTGCCAAAATAAACCATATAAAATGGCATTACTCACCATCACCACCAACCATGTAAGAGGCTCTGAAATAAAGAAAAGACCTAATACCAAAAGAACACATGGGATAATTCCCTCGAGCACATGTCAAATATAAGCACACAAATTTTCTTTTGAAGATTCGCGACCATTTTTCTAATGTCTATAAGATATATTCTTAGGCTATGTGCACGGACGAAGAGTTTGAAACAACATTGCAGACCCTTTGTCATATTTTTGCTGAATCATATAAAATCGCACCACGAAGATTATAAAATTGATGAGCCGTAATCTATGTCAAAAGGGTAATCGTGTTCCATACTATGAGAATACAACATATCTAAGAGAAAATATACATTAATTATGGAAGTAACGCTAATTCCATATCCAACAAACACTCTTGTTTTAGAACTATATTTCCAAAGGGAATAATCCTAATTTCAATCTTGTCCAGGTATCCTACCATCTCAAGACATACTCTTATTGTTAAAGGAACGAAGTTAAGATGTGTTTGCTTCAATGAAGCAATCTTTTTATGTGATATATTGAATGAAACACCTTGGTTTCTGACATCCTCGGCATCATATCTTGATTTCCACTTGCCTGAGCTTCCTTTTTTCATGATTTTCATTTCTTAAGTAATTTTTTGTTGATGTGGTTCCACCTTCTCTCTCTAGATCTTCCATATATTTCTTGCATTCATCTTCTACGCAATCAATTATGACTACAATGCTTTAATGATCACTATAATGCAGTAAAATCAACAGAGATATCAAATGCTTAGGCCTAACCAAAAGCAATGTGGGCGTAGTCATTTTGTGGTTGTTCCTCTAGTCCTATATTTAATCCAATATAAAGAGTTGAACTTCTCTATAATTGAAGGCATTGTATTTAGGTACCGATAATGTAAATGCAATACTCGTTACCTAAGACTGTTTATCCAAGACCAATTGTGATGTTTAATAAAATATTATTTTAGCAAGCATACAAACAATACAGCAATATGACTCAATCTGTTGCAACTAAAGATTTAATTGGGGAATTTTGCGCTATGGATTATGGTCTCTATAGCACTACACTTGACAATGCGTTTTTTTCCATCTCATTGATTATTGAGCTAGAACACAATTGTAGTTGTCGTAGCTAAGCTTGATCCACTGAATTGATTGACATCATCTTGATTCAAAGTTGTCTAGAGTCCCTATTGAAGGCCTACTTAGATGGGTCGATGTTTGGTTGAATTCATTCAATATGTCATGGAATTGGTTATATATGGAAAATGGGTTCCCTGCGAGGTCAGGTAAATTAACATGGGCATCCACCTCAAAATTATGCTAATAACCAGGACTTCCACTGATTAATCTTTTTCCCATAAATCCATTCCATCCTTGAAAAAAATTGACTACATTTAAAGAGAGGGTGTGTCCTCAACTAGGAAAAGCCTGGGTGGTTGTCACTAGCAGGTAATCACTAGCATGAGTGGTTGTCATATGTCATTCCTCCTAATTGTTGAAACACCATCAAACGAACTCCAACTTATAAATGCAATGTTCATAAATCAAATTTCACATATGCCATTCCTCTTAATTGTTGAAACGCCATCAAACCAACTCCAACCTATAAATGCAATGTTGATAATGGATAAGATAATTTTGATAACTCATTAGTCACATAGTTTGCAAACTATGTTTTTAAAAAGCATTCCACTCAGAATAACAATAACTGAATGTGCATAGCTGAATTGGAACAGGTTCACTATTCCCGTCAAGGCTTGTGGTCTCAATATCCCAAGAGGAATGATTAAAAGTGTTTTAACATCCCCAGTCTCAATATCCCAAGATGAATGAACTTGTGTGAAATTAATTACCTCTGTTCTTACTACATGACCACATGCTTTAATCAAGATTGGTATATTTTTTGATGAGTTTTTATGGTGATTAACAAATAATTTATATATGTAACAACTAAAAAAGGAGTAAGCAACCTTATTTTAGCTGCTTCAACGAAAACATGACAAAGGGTTTGCAATGTTGCTTCAAACCCTTTGTTCCTGGCAACCTTTTCCTGCAGTAGTTGGTCGAGTACTATAAGCATAAACACAACAATGAATTTGCAAACTTTCTCATATGCTCCATTTTATGCATCTTTATGCATTGAGTGGTTCTTATGCTATTTGCAATTTCCTCGATCAATTTGTAGAATTTTCATGTTTCTATGTATTTCATTATATGAAGACTACATGTAACATAGCTTTAAGTAAAGTAATACATCCTTTTAAAATGGAATATTAATTTCAGTAAAGACCAGACAAAACAACTAAGGAGAGAGTGTGTTTTGTAATGCATTTTACATTATTGCCTACCAACATAAACCATATAAAATGACATTACTCACCAACCATCTAAGAGGCTTTGGAATAAAGAAGAGACCCAATACCAGAAGAACACATGGGATAATTCCCTCCGGCACGTGTCAAATATATGCACACAATTTTTCTTTTGAATCGAGACCATTAGTCTAATGTCTAAAAGATATATTCTTAGGCTATGTGCAAGAACAAAGAGTTTGAAGCAGCGTTGCAGACCCTTTGCCATATTTTTGATGAATCATATAAAACCGCACTATGAAGATTATAAAATTGATGAGCCGTAATCTATGTCAAAAGGGTAATCATGTTCCATACTATGAGAATACAACACATCTAAGAGAGAATATACAATAATTATGGAAGTAAGGCCAACTCCATATCCAACAAACTATCTAATGGGAATGTATATGTAAAATCCCTAGACTTTGACTTTTGTTATGTGTTCGGTATAATCCCTGATGCACATGGATGACTTTTGTTATGTGTTGGGCATAAGCCCTGATGCACATGGATGACTTTTTTTATGTGCTGGGCATAAGACCTAATGCGCATGGATGACTTTTGTTATGTCTTGGGCATAAGCCCTGGAGCACATGGATGACTATTGTTATATGTTGGGCATAAACCCTGGAGCACGTGGATGACTATTATTATGTGTCGGGCATAATCCCTAGAGAACATGGGTTACTTTATTATGTGTTGATTGTAAGCTCTAGAGCACATAGATGAAGCCACAAGATAAATAATAAGTGTTGGCATAAGCCCTAGAGCACACCAACCATTATATATGTTGATCAAAGCTCTTGAGCATCGGATCCTTGATCATTGTATCCCTAGGTGTATCTTGTATGATCCTAGTACTAGTGTTGAGCACAATCTCTGGAATTGCACTAGTGTAACTCCCACTTAAAAGTGTTGAGCATAAGATACTGAATAGCACTGGAGTTACCTCACTTAAAAGTGTTGAGCCTGAAAGACTCTGAATAGCACAAAAGCTCATCACATTACTAATGTTGAGCCAAAATCTCTGGAGCATTAGTAATCATATTTTTTCAATTGATTAAATGAATCATCTTTTCTTTCTCATTAAAGACTCACTGGTACTGCCACTCAATGAGGGACCGAGCATGCAAAGGGATTAGAACAACCTATTAGTTGACCAACCAAATCAACTAGATGATAAGATAAAGAAATCCTATGATTAAATAAAGAGTCAGAAATATATATATAATATGTATTAATAAAATATAAATAAACTAAGAGTTACACACACTAGAAGAAAGAAGGTCATTGGTGAGGGTAAAAATTTATGTCACCATAATCTCATTGGTGATGGTCAAAAGGGTCTCTGTCACTGAAACCTGAGCGTCACCAAAGGCATCGTGACCGAAAGTGGAGGCTATGTGGTGACATTCAAGGTCCTCCACTAATAATAATTATTATGGCAGGTTGTGACCGTCACCAATCGTTATGAAGTGTTGGTGATGGACCTACTTTGGCCCTCACCATTTGATGCATATATGGTGACAATCAATGACCGATCATTGGTGAGGTTTGAGATATGCCACCACAATCTCATTGGTGATGGTGAAAATGGATGACGTCAGCAAAATTTGAACGTCACCAACGACAGTTTCCCCAAAAGTAGAGGTGGTGTGGTGACATTCAATGTTTGTCACTAATAAGGATTATTAGTGACAAATAGTGACCCTCACCAATTTATATGAATTTTTGGTGATGGACCTATTGTGCCTCTCGCCATTGATCATACACGGGTACAATTAATAGTCATTGACTAGTCAGGGTCGAAAAATGTCACCATAAGCTCATTGGTGATGGTCAAAAGAGTCTCCATCACCAAAAAACTGAACGTCGTCAATGACATATGATGAGGGCCTTGCAATGACCCTCACTATTGAGGATATTTCCATTAACATATCAACGGTGACAACCGCTATGAGATTGTCATCGCTTTTCATTTTGAAAATATTTTAATGAAGCAACATAAGGGAACATTTCCATTTCAATTAAAATTGTAAAAAAAATAATTATAATGGTCCTTAAAGGCTAATGGTGAAATGTCACCATTGCTTTCCACAATGGTGACAATATTTGGTATGTATGAAGATGGACAGTAGCAATACATTCATATATCAGAGCTAAGAAAAATCTCATAAAAAAATATTCTTGCCTTATTTATAAATTTATATCCATATTGTCTAAGCCTTAATCTTTTGTTCTTGCTACAATGGTTCCCACTAATAATAATTCGTTATCCCTTCTTCTAGTCATGCTGACTTATTGTGGTTTCTTGTGGACATTACTATATTTGTTTATTTCTATTTTGGAAATATCAAAGAGGCCATGGTATACTAATGTATTCTATGAAATGAGAATGCCAATATACTTGTTAGTAAAGAGGTGGAAAGAGGTGATCCATAGCTCTTGCTTTCAACAAAGCTTAGGGGTATCCCTCATACCCTATGCCACATAGATCATACACCCCCAATCCCAACAAACAATTGCTTAGAAGAGAAGTATGTCCTATCATTGTTGATGGATCACCTTCCTTGTTGTTCTGGGCATCTTTTCAATTCATCCTACATAGGTTTGAAGGGATAGTTTTATGTTGTGTTGATTGTACCTTACAAAGGCATATTTATGAGTTTGTTGATTGTAGTTTACCACGTAGTTTACAGGGGCAATTTTCTGAGTTGTTGGTTGTACTTGGCAGGGACATATTTCTGTTCTTGTTCGTTGTACTTTACAATCATAGGAATTGTTACCTTGCATGGATTAGTTTCAGCAGCCCTATAAACTTACTTGCAAAAAATAATGCAGTAGGCCTATAAATTTTTAAACTCTAAATTATGGTAATTAAAAATGTTCTCTAACTACGATTACATCATGCCTATTAAAATTCCTAGATCATAATTCTTGGCCATCATTATTTATGATTTGAGCAAATCCTAGGGACATAAAAATTTACTATTTAAACCTAGTTTCACATGTTCCTTCAAAAGAGAATTTTGGAGAATGGAGTCAATATGTTAGAACGCATTCCGCTATATTGATTAAAAAACATGCATGTACTTGCTATATAATTTCATGTTGAATAACGTGCCAGTATTAAAGACCTCTTTGCAACAAATCCATCTGAACATAATTTTCTTCATAATGGATTTTATATGACATCTTAGGTACATATGCCCCAAATTGGATGGTGTGGACCTCCCAAGCTGGTCAATGCAGACCCCCTAAGCCATAGTGAAAATGTGGGGACCTAAAAAGAAGAGAGACACATTTTAACCCTAAGATTTGCGAGGAAATAATCAAAAACAATTATGTGGAGTCCAAGATATATAATAAATTAAATGGCTTAGTAACGGAGGCTATGCAAAAGATAGAGCCTCCATCTTTAATCTGTATTTTTTTCTCATTGTAATACTTGAGAATTTTCTCTTTATAATTGTCATGTTCTAGAATCCAAGCATTAGTTTCAGTAGGTATATAAACATGCTTGAATAAACAACAAGGTAACATATCCTATGAATTGTCGGTGTTATCTCAACTTACATGCATTTTTTAATTCTCATATACAACATAAATGTAGAGCACCTATAAACGTGCAAAATTCCTAAGATTCATATTGGCATGAAATTACACTTTTTTTTTTGGGAATGCTTCAAGAAACTTCCTCTAATGGGTTACATAGGGTAGACTTTCTTTACTTACATGCCCAATATGAGGTGTAGCTATACCCATCAAAATTGATTGGAACTAGTACCCGACCTCATCCCTTTTAAACTCATGTCAGTCAAGTGGAGCAAGCCACAAGGAAAATGTAACCTTAGTAGATGGTGATGACCAATGCCCTGCTGGAATAAATTGAACATTTGGTTATTATTATTATAACATGTTACTAATTTGAAAAAGAAAAAATATCACATTGTTATAAGTAAAGTAAATAGAACCGATCCACTAACCTGTTTACGCAAAAACTAAAATAGGCATTAAAGCTTTTTTATGCATATGGAAACAAGATAACAAAAGATGATATAAAATGTTGTAACAACAATTTAATAACGTATATCTACAAGCTTGGCCTAAGCCTGTAAGATGAGTTGTTTTTAACACTTACAGATGCAAAAATGGAAATCAAACATATGGGCCTTCTTTGGAATCATGTCACCCAGCTCATCCTCCGGTGTGTTCCTCCAAGTCCATTCTAGTGTTAACTGAGAAGTGGATTTAATGCAGACTGGTCACGGAACAAAGGAAGCATAGTTTATGCTTCCATTGTGATGAAATGTTAATGAAGGTTAATGGAAACTAAACAAGCACTATAAATCAACACTATTGACAACAGAAGCACAAGAAACTATTCAAACAACTTTTTTGAACTCCAGCGAAAAACATGAACCATACCTCAATCATTATTTCTACCAACTGCTTGACAGTGACCTCATTATTAGGATTGCCAACATTGAAAATGAGACTGTTTTCCCTGGAAGGAATTTCCTGAAAAATGAAATAGGTAAGTACTATAAATATATAAGCACCATACAATATTAGTAGAAATCCATCAAGGATTGCTACTATTTACAATCATCAAGAAAACAGGTCAGCTAGCATATTGTGTCCCATATGTTTAAAGATTGTTTCTACAATTCCATGCATGAAATACCAACACAGAACAACACTTCTTTTTTTCTTAAAGAAATCTATTGTGGAATAAATCCAAGTTGATGATTTAAAAATAAAAAACAAATGAAAAACACAACAAAAAATACACCACTATAAAATGATATAATTCCATACCCAACTTAACACATCTAGAAAGCCAATATGAAGCAATTACAAGCACATAGCATTCCACTTACTTTCCCATAGAATAATCAAACATAAAGGACGAGCTGTAAATAATCCACTAGATAGTCCAAGAACATATTAATTCAGTCCAAGACAAAATATCAAAACTAGCATTTATCAAGAACAGCATTCATTCAATGTAAATCCAAACCATTAGTGACCCAATATGCAAAGTCTGCAAATGTATATACCATGTAAAGGTGAATATAGCAGAATCGATATGTTTTATTGTTTAATATTCAACCATATTCCTTCACAATCTGAACGGACATAATCCACGTTCACGTCAACATCGACATCGACATCGACTATATCTTCTTCATTTACACATTTTTCTTCTTGAAAGTCTGTAACCCTTGACAAATCTGCATACTCGGGTTCATATGATGTACTATTTCTCAATCCTTTTGGAGGACATGTTAACACTACATACCAGTTAGTCTCAACTGGATCTTTTACATATAATACATGTTTAGCTTGCGATGCTAGAATAAATGGATCATCTTGCCAATGATTCTGACTTAAGCATTTCTTCATATTCACCATTGTAAAACCCAAATCATTAGTTTGAATCCCTCTCTTACTGTATACGTCGACCCAAATACATTTTAACAATGTGTACTCCATACAAAAATATTTCAATGTAATTATTTGTTCTATTACTCCATAAAATGTTGTTTTCTGAAGTACAGAGTTTGGATCTTTGGAACTTGACCTCATCATTGTTTCGGCTTCCAAACACACACCACTATTTTGGGTGGTTCTCTCATTATCCATTATTTTGGTATGGTATCTATAACCATTTTTTAGGTATCCCTTGTACTTATTCACAAATTTCCTTGGGCCCCGCGCTATCCATTTAAGTGTATCAAACACCTTTCCATCTCCTTCCACCTACATATTTTCATTTTTTTTAATGTAGTTAGAACACATACATCCAACCTATGATAAAATATTTAAATTTGTACATGAAAATATTCAACATGTAATGATTTTTAAGTACTTATAATATAAATAGTATAAAGTCACCTATCGTATACATGTTTAGCTTGCGATGCTAGAATAAATGGATCATCTTGCCAATGATTCTGACTTAAGCATTTCTTCATATTCACCATTTTAAAACCCAAATCATTAGTTTGAATCCCTCTCTTACTGTATACGTCGACCCAAATACATTTTAACAATGTGTACTCCATACAAAAATATTTCAATGTAATTATTTGTTCTATTACTCCATAAAATGTTGTTTTCTGAAGTACAGAGTTTGGATCTTTGGAACTTGACCTCATCATTGTTTTGGCTTCCAAACACACACCACTATTTTGGGTGGTTCTCTCATTATCCATTATTTTGGTATGGTATCTATAACCATTTTTTAGGTATCCCTTGTACTTATTCACAAATTTCCTTGGGCCCCGCGCTATCCATTTAAGTGTATCAAACACCTTTCCATCTCCTTCCACCTACATATTTTCATTTTTTTTAATGTAGTTAGAACACATACATCCAACCTATGATAAAATATTTAAATTTGTACATGAAAATATTCAACATGTAATGATTTTTAAGTACTTATAATATAAATAGTATAAAGTCACCTATTTTTTTTAGCCAACTAGAAAAATGTTGGGTGTGGAGTCTCTGCAATAGAGCTTCATCTTTTTTAGTTTGGGTAAATGAGTTTAGAATCTCCATTTTGTGCATCCTAATTTGACAATTATGGATAGTAAAAATGGTTGTTAATGTGTTTTGATAAAATATGAATAAAAATAATTTGAAATGTGAAATACATTATTCTATCCATGGATCTGTGTTTTGTTAAACCACAAACAAACATAATTTTGAAGTTCAAACATGTTACTTACTCTATCCATGGATCAACTTCATTTGTGTGAAATAGAACCCACCTATGGGCTTGTTCCCAACTAATGCTATCCAATTATGATGGAATTGAATCAACTAATGACTTTCCATCAAGAATTGCTTCTTAAAATTCGTCATCCCACACTTCATTTCAACCATGTGTGGTTCCAATAGCTTCCATACCTTTCAAGTATCCTCCACAAAACTTTATTGATTCATCCACATTGTAGCTTTCAACGATGCATCCTTTAGCCCTATTTTTGTTCTTGACATAACTCTTGTATACTTTCATGCACCTACAAAAAGAGCATATTTTTTTAAGTAATGTCAAAAGCTTTGAATAAATTATTCTTCTTGTGGTTCTTGATACCAAGTAATGTTTCATGTACCTCTCAAAGGGGTACATCCATCTATATGAAATCGGATCACAATATCCAAGCTCACGTGCCAAATGTACATTCAAATGCATCATTATATCAAAAAATGAAGTAGGGAAGTACTTTTCAAGCAAGCACATTGTCTCCAAGATACTATTTTCCAACTTGTCAACGCTCTCTATTGAAACAGATTTTGCACAAATTTGCCTATAAAAGTAATGAATATTACAAAGCGTCTTTCGAACATCAATTGGTAGCACATGGTGTAGAGCTACTAGGAGAAGCTATTGCATTAGAACATGGAAAGATAATAATGAGCTTTACAATATATGTTTAAATGGGACAAATCTATAAATATAGAGCATACTATAAAGAATATATTTAATCCTTAACATTCTACAAAGTAGTTAGTATATAGGGTTGGTTCACGGGCCTTGACATTCTAAAAGTATATAAATATAAAATTATTGAGGGAGGGGACGGTTCCCAGTTGTACAGAGCTCCTATGATGTGATGATTCAACAAGGGTTAATCTCAGGAGCTAAGCATACTTCCTAAGACATCTATCTAGTTCTACATACCTGCCAATATGGAAGATTGAATAGGATTGATTTTTTCTTCCACACCACAACATTAGTTTTATCACCTTTTTCCTTATTTATTTTCCTTTTGTTTGATTCACTCTTCCCCCAAACTATTTCTTTTCCCTTTGTTTCCTTAAAAATATATGACACTCTTACAACTGGAGGGGCATAACGAAGTTCCTCCTTCCCATTAAATGGTCCCTTCTGTGAGCGAAACTTATGATTTTGAGGAAGAAATATCCTATGTCCCATGTACACATATTTCTTGCTATAATTGAGGTACTCTGATTTTGTGTTCTTTCCACATATGGGGCATGCATTATATCCTTTTGTTGTGCAACCAACCATATTCCCATAAGCTGGAAAGTCATGAATCACCCACATAAGAATCGCCTTCATGTTAAAGCATGTCTTATTGTAAGCATCATATGTCCATACTCCTTGGTCCCATAATTCCTTTAGTTAATCTACCAAGGGTTCCAAATACACATCAATGTCATTACCTGTTTGCTTGGGACCAGGTATTGACAATGTTAACATACAAAAATTCCTTTTTGTGCACAACCATGGTGGGAGGTTGTATGTAATTATTAAATTTTGAGAATTAATTCACAATACTCTAGGATCTTCACTGAGAGAATAACATATACATTGTATCAATGCATAACAATCACAATAAGCATGACGAGCATCACAAGAATCAAAATCATGAGAGACAAGAGACATAGAGTTTCCATGGGGAAAACCCTAAGGTGAAAAACCCCACAACTTCCTTAGAGATAGAGAGAGCAATGCCTCAACCAAAGTACAACCAAAATACACTTGAGATAGTCTCCTAGAAGCAGATGATCCTCCTCCTCACTAGTGCGCCACTTTTTGAGTGAGAGAGAGATGACTTTTCGAATGATCTAAATAGAGATCTCCTGATCTCTATTTATACTAACCTGTTTTCCCAGTGACCTTATGGGGCCGACTTGTCTAGCTAGGTACATCCACAATATAATATATATTTCAGGGCCGACCCCACACATGGTGGTCTAATAACCCATCGACAAGTACACACACTTGCGACACTTGTCAATCTACATGACAACACTTCCTTATAGAGGAATAACACATCTCTAATAAGGGTACAATAAATATATATGAAATACATAGATGAAATACATTCCGAAGTTACATATACATCAACACTCCCTCTTAACTAGGAAGGTATTTCTCGACACAGATCTGCTAGACAAGTCTTCTTCTTGGGATCATCATCATTGATGCATCATCATCATCATCGTCACTGCTGCTGCTATCTCGACCAATCTCTGACTCTACTCGTCATAGGAAGTTCTACAGAGCCAGTCCTTTTTCATACTAGATGTAGGCCCACCACCTGCAGGTCTTCATCATCACTGGCCATACTGTGGAAATCTCAAGACTTATTACGTGCATCACAAAACTTTAAAAGAGTCTCTTGACTAGCAAGAACCCTAAAGACTGATTAGGAGAACAAGTCTCAACCTATCGGATCTCCTAGGGCACAAATTACATGTGGTCACCACAAAACCTCGAAAGAGCATCCCAGGACTGATTACGAGCACAAAGCTCAACCTATCGGATCTCCCAGGGTACAAATTACATGTGGTCATGGAAAAACCTCGAAAGAGCATCCCATAACTGATTACGAGCTCACGGCTCAACCTATCGGATCTCCCAGGGCACAAATTACATGCCATAGGACAAAACCTCGAAAGAGCATCTGCCAGATATCCCAGGGCACAAATTACATGCCATAGGCAAAGCCTCGAAAGATTATCTGCAGATCTCCCAAGGCACAAATTATATGTCCTCCCAAGCAAAACCTCGAAAGAGCATTTTCCAGATATCTCAGGGTACAAATTACATGCCATAGGAAAAACCTCGAAAGACTATCTGCAAATCTCCCAGGGCACAAATTACATGCTTATCTGCACAACCTGTTCCACGGCCACAGAGTATCAACCTGATACTCACCATACATCATCCTGATATACACATGATCATCCTGATCATCATCACTACAACATCCTGCTGCATGTCATCTGGAGCAACATCCTGAAGCTCATCATCCATGATCATCCTGATCATACAATGCATCTACCTGATGCATACCAAGTATCTACCTGATACATATCATCATACATGATCCACCTGATCATACAGTGTATCCACCTGATACAAATACAAATACATTATACATATCAACATACATGATCTACCTGATCATATAATGTATCCACCTGATACATATACAGATACATGGTCCAAGCATCCAACATGATGCATATACAAAATACATACACATGATCCAACCGATCATATCCATCATCCAACATGATGCATACATACATATAAATGATCCAACTGATCATATCCAGCATCCAACATGATGCATACATACATATACATATAAATGATCCAACTGATCATATCCAGCATCCAACATGATGCATACATACATACATATAAAAATGATCCAACTGATCATACAAAGCAGAAACCAGAACATCATCCCAATGCTCATCATCCAGCGCTTACATCCACAGCCATGTGAAGGATCCTCCTTCCAACATGCTTGGAATGGCTTCAGCAAATGTGTCCATCACTTCTTCCTCGAAGTGTCATCAATCCGAAGAACACCAAGCCTCTCTCTGAAGTACTCGAACTTCACCCTGGCTAGTGGCTTCGTCAGCACATCTGCAATCTGCTCGTCCATCGCAACATACAGGAGCTTCACAGCTCTTCTCTGCACCATATCCCTGATATAGTGATATTTGATCTCTATGTGTTTCAACCTATCATGAAACACTGGTTTCTTGGATAGCTTCACACAACTCTGGTTATCACAGAAGATACCAGTAGCATCCAATGAGAGATCAAATAATTCAAACAGTAGCTTCTGTAGCCATACTGCCTCACAACTAGCTGAACAGGATGCAACATACTCTACCTCAACTGTACTCAGTGCTACATAGGACTGCTTCCGGCTAAACCAAGAGATCACACCTGATCCCATATTGAAGCACCACCCAGATGTGCTCTTCCTATCTACAGCATTTCCAGCCCAATCTGAATCAACATAACCCTACAGGTTAAACTTTTGATTCGCCTCATACTTGAGCCCATAATCCACTGTACCCTTCAGGTACCTTAGAACATGCTTTACAGCAACCAGGTGAACACTCCTCAGATCTGTCAGGAACTGACTCAATGTGTTCACAGCAAAGCAAATATCTGATCTCATGTTCGTCGGGTACATCAAGGACCCAATCATATGACGATACATAGAGACATCAACCGGCTCAAATGAAGCATCACATAGAAGCTTTAGATTCGATGCCATAGGTGTGGCCAAGGCCTTGCAATCCATCATCCCGAATCTCCTCAAGATATCTACTGTGTACTTCCCTTGACCAAGGAAGATCCCACCTGTACTCTGCCATACCTCCATACCTAGGAAATATTGCATCAATCCCAGAGTTCTTCATATCGAATTCGGCAGCAAGCTTCCTCTTTGTATCACACCAAGTTCTGGGAGCTTGCTACAAGCCATACAAGGCGTTCTTCAATCTACACACATGTGACTCCCTGTCAGGTCTTGGGACTGCATCCCAAACATCTTCTTTATGATCGACGGATCATGGCATTCCATTTCTTCATTCCAGACCCTGGGAACTTCAATATCTTCAATATATTCAATAGATATCTTTGTTTCTAGAACAAATGTTGTAGTCCTTTTGTAGGTGAAGATATACGGTCTTTCCTACAAAACAAGTTAAATTGCGTGATTAGAAACATCTCATAATTTTCAGAACAAATTCTTTACACCTAAAGAAATGTGTCATGCAGTCATCTTAGCCAATGCTTCAATACAACATTTATCCATGTTCCACAACTTTCTAGATTCCTTCCAGTCTCTACCAGAACATTGTTAAGAGTTTGCACTACTCCCAACATGTCAGCAAAGAGGTTTCATTCTAGATAAGTAGCACTGGAATGTTGTACAGTGCCATAGTCCACTTACCCATCACATGCATATTAGTAGTATATTGTTCAATAATGCAATCATTCTAATATGCACAATACATCTCCTAAGTCTAGGAACATAAGCATAATATTATTTAAACAAACAAAATAGGCAAGAAATGATAATTGAAATACTTATCTTTGTTTGTTTGTTGGGTGGACTCCCTCTGAGTCTTTGCTTCCTAGAAGGAGCTGCTGAAGTAGCTTCTTCTACACCTTTTTGTTGTGGAATGTAGAAAGATGGTCAACTCCCTCTGAAAATCTGCATCCTTGCAGGAGTTGCTGGAGTGTGCTCCCTCTTGATCTTTGCTTCCTAGATTACCTGTCCTGGAACTTATATTCATTCTTGTTGACATCAATCTTCTTGAACCATGGAAAGTATATTCTGTAAGCCTTCGAGCTTTCACTGTAACCCACAAGGATACCCTTCTTTCCTGAAGGATCTAGTTTAGTCCTCTTTTCCTTTGGGACATGAGTGTATACTGGACAACCAAATATTCTGAGATGGTTGACTTCAGGTTTCTTACCAGAAAAGACCTCTTTTGGTGTCTTGTTGTCCAATATCTTGTGGGGTGTTCTGTTCTGCACATATATAGCTCTTCTAGCTGCTTCTGCCCATAGTTGCATAGGTAGATCCTGTTCATGCAGCATTGCCCTTGCTGCTTCCATGATTGTTCTGTTCTTTCTTTCTGCAACTCCATTCTATTGAGGATTATAAGGAACAGTCAACTCCCTCTTAATCCTTGAATCACTACAAAGCTTCTTGAAGTCACCTGAGGTGAATTCTCCACCATTTTCGGATCTGAATGTTTTGATCTTCTTGTCAGGTTGATTCTCCATCAAGGTTTTGAATTCCTTGAATTTATCGAACACCTCATCTTTGCTCTTCAAGAAGTATACCCAAGTCTTCCTGGAGAAGTCATCAATAAATGAGACATAGTAAACATACCCACTCAGAGAACTAGATGACATAGGACCACATACATCTGAGTGGATGATTTCCAGGATGTCTTTTGCCTTGCTTTCACTGCTTGGGAAATCCTTCTTAATGTTCTTACCTTTTGCACATCCTTTGCAAACACCTTCATGTTTGGTCTTGATTTCAGGAAGACCCTCTACAGCCTTGCTTGCAATTGGAAGTGCCCTATAGTGCATATGAGCAAGTATTCTATGCCAAAGTTCACTTTGGCTCCATGGATTCATGTACCATGGCATGTTCAGGTTGTCCCTTCAATTTATACAAACCTCCCTCTTGCTCTCCAATCACTACTGCATCATCTATGTTCTTTCCCTTTTGCCACATTAGGACTTGGCCATCCACAAATGCAACCCTCATACCTTTTGCATCCAATGCAGAGATGGAGAGTAAGTTATTCTTGATCCCAGGTACATAAAGGACTTCTTTCATCTTCAAAGATTTTTCAGAATCTAGGTTGTAGGAGGCTTCACCACTTCCTTTGATTGGGTATTGATAATCATCCCCAAGTTTCACCTTATGGGGTGATTCCTGTTTAGATAGATTCACAAAAGATTCCTTAAACCTAGTCATGTGTTTGGAAGCCCCACTATCAATCAACCAATCATTACAACCATGGGAGATAGTACATGTGAGAGCATAAATTAGAACATATTCTTCTTCACTTGATGAGTCATCATCACTATCACTTTCTGCCCTAGCCTTCTTCATTGGGGGTTCATCATCTTCGGCAGCATGAGCATGATATCTTCTTTTGTTATTCTTCTTCTTATTATTGAAGTTGTTGTTGTTGTCTTTCTTCTTCTTGGGACAATCTGAAGCAAAGTGTCCCTTCTCATTGCAATTGAAGCATCTGAGATCTTTCTTATCTTTATGATAATGGTGGTGTGAGAATCTTCTGTTATGAGATGATTCCTTCTTGGACTTGCCTTTCCTGACATGTGCTATGAGAGCTTGATCTTCATTTCCCATCTTTTCTTCTCGGGCCACAATCCTAGCTTCTTCTTGAGAGCATTCTTCCCGCAATCTGTTGAAGGAGATCAACTTCTTCCTTGCACAAATTCCTTGAATAAAGGAATCCCATGACCTGGGTAGGCCATTTAGAGTGGTCATCACCACTTCACCATTCTCCACCATTTCATCCACTGCTTCTAGTTGTTCCTTGATCTGGGAGACCCTTGAAAAATAAGATTGAATGGTTTCTCCATTCTGAAACTTTACTCCTTTCAATTGGTTCCGCAGGGTCATCTTCCGATTTATGTTCTTCCCTTCAAATAGCTTGGTCAAAGAGTCAAACATATCCTTGGGTGTATTTAGAGAAGACACATGGGGTATGAGATGGTCTTTGATAGAATCAGCAATGATTCTCTTTTCCTTAACCAAGTTCTTCTTATGCAATACCTTAGCCTCTTCATCCTCTGGGATAGGGATGTCTTCTTTTACATATGAGTCCAACTCATTCTCTTCCAGTATTAACCCAATCCTATACTTCCAAGCTCAGAAGTTATCAGCTCCTTCAAGATTATCCTAAAGCTTGGTGTGGTGAGACATCTTAAAGAGTACTTCAAATGGAAATAGAAAAGATTTAGGTCTTACCACTTGAAATGCTGAAAACTGGATCTGGTCCCGGATTAGGGTTTGTCGAAAAAACCCTAAAAATTCAAAATGTGAATTTCAATTTTCTGAAAGGATAGAAAGATGCGCCTTGATGAGATGATCATTTTGGTGTATCCAGAATTTGAGATCAGCAAAGCTTTACCCTTCGGATTTTCCTTTTTGTCCTCCCGGGTTCACTAAGGAGAGCCTTGAATTAGGGTTTGAGTTTCCTGGAGATCTACCCAGCCAAAAATCTCGATCCAAAGCTCTAAACTTCGATTTTTGCAAGGCGCTTCCAGCTATGTCTTCAGATTTCAGAAATTCCTATTTTTGTGGAAACCCTAATTTTTAGGGCCAAATCTGAAAATGCTCGGAATTGAATTCTGATTGGACAGATAGATTCTCCTTGATGAGTAGAGTCAATCTACTATACTGCGTTTCCAAAATCTATGGAGAGAAACCCGATAAACAAGAAACTCAAGTTTTCGTCACTGCAAAATGTCTTCTTCTCAGGTTAGCTCTGATACCATGTTAAATTTGAGCATTAATTCACAATACTCTAGGATCTTCACTGAGAGAATAACATATACAGTATATCAATGCATAACAATCACAATAAGCATGACAAGCATCATAAGAATCAAAAGCATGAGAGATAAGAGACACAGAGTTTCTGTGGGGAAAACCCTAAGGTGAAAAACCCCACAACTTCCTCAGAGATAGAGAGAGCAATGGCTCAACCAAAGTACAACCAAAATACACTTGAGATAGTCTCCTAGAAGTAGATTATCCTCCTCCTCACTAGTGCACCACTTTCTGAGTGAGAGAGAGATGACTTTCCGAATGATCTAAATAGAGATCTCCTGATCTCTATTTATACTAACCCGTTTGCCCAGTGACCTTATGGAGACGACTTGTCTAGCTAGGTACATCCACAATATAATATATATTTCAAGGCCGACCCCACACATGGTGGTCTAATAACCCATTGGCAAGTACACACACTTGCGACACTTGTCAATCCACATGACGACACTTCCTTATAGAGGAATAACACATCTCTAATAAGGGTAGAATAAATATATATGAAATACATAGATGAAATACATTCCGAAGTTACATATACATCAACAGTAACCAACACTACAGGACAAACACTGTATGTACTTCTCAAGTCTCCAAATGGATTAAATCTGTCTGCTGCCATTGCAAGTCATACATTGCGGGGTTCGCCTGAAAAACCAGGCCATTTTTCATCAATAGTTTTCCATGCTAGGATATGAACAGGGTGGCACATATGACCATCATTGCTTGCATTCTCATGATGCCACCTCACTTTTTGTGACATGTCCGCAAAGCTAGAACAACAAAGAAAATCTTTCATTTATATATAATATTATCATATAATAACACTATGAAAAATGGTAAAATAATACAAGAAGGTGAAAACTTGAATACAATTATGGTGTTGAAAATCATACCTATACATTCTCTTTAGCCTCAATGCTAAGGGGAAATATCTTAACACCTTTGCAGGAACACCTTGACGCACCTTTTGAGATTGAGCATCCACCTTCCATCGAGATTTTCCACATGTTGGGCATTCATCTTTACTTTTGTTACTTCCTCGATATAAAATGCAATCATTGGGACATGCAGGTATCATATCATAGGTTAATCCCTATTATTTTATCAACTTTTTTGCAACATATGCAGAATCTAGAAGTGTGTTATCTCTAGGAAGTGTATTTTTATGCAATTTTAACATTTGGCCAAAACTTCTATTAGACCATCCACTATTCACTTTGAGATTGTAATATTCCATGATTGTTGATAGTTTTGTGAAATCAACACAACCTGGGTACAATGGCCTCTTGGCATCTTCGATTAACTTCCTATATTCATTAACTTCATTTAGTACATTTTTTTATGCCAACCCCACATTATCACAATCTTCATTTAGGTTTTGATTAAGACATGGATAAGCATCATTCACCATATGAAGCACTTGATCACCAACAATGGTTGTATCATCATCCTTTTCAAGGGGATCATTATCATTCTGAAACGATTTTCTAGGCTCATCAACATGATTATCGTGATGGCATTCTACATGTCCGTAACCCTGTTAATAAGAAAATTAAAATTCATGTGACTGATTTTATGGTTTTTATGAAAATTAGAATGAATATAAATTGGTCAAATAGGGGCCTTTACCAAAGCAAATTGTCTTACCAGTTGAGATGAGATATGCTCTATAACTTCATGTGGCTCATTTTCATAGCGTTGCCTAGCCTCATCAATAACAGATGTAATCTAAAGGTGAGAGGAAAACATAATTTTGCACATCTAAATATAATTGATATCTTTATTGTAATACAAGTTTGAAACTAGATCAATTCATTTTTTTCAAAATACCTGACTGTGAATGCTCTCTCCATGAAAATACCAAATTTTATATTGTTCTATTATTCCATCACAAATCAAGTGCTCGCATATTTTACCAAATGTTTGTACTTTGACTATGCCACATTTATTACATGGACATCTTATTCCTTGAATACGCCTCGGAAAACTTTAATAATTCCTCAACCCCATCTCTATATTCTTGTAGTGTTCTACACATAATCAATTTCCATTAAGTCACATAAATTTAATTGAGAGCAGGTTAGAACTGATACATTTTTTTTGTATATCACGATGAATAATCAAATATAGAAACTATACCAATTTTTCAAGTTCATCCAGTTTCTTTTGTCCATTTAATAATATTCTCCAAGCTCCTTTGAAATTATGTCTACAATTAACTAAAAATGTTAGTTGATACTAAACCTCATATATATTGAAAACACACAACTTTGCACTAACAACTTGCGGTGAAACAACTGCATAAACCCACATTTCTTATTAAGAGGTATTTTGATATAAAAGAACTCCCTAAACTGTTCAAATATTTGACTTAGATCTTCTAGAAATAATCTTTGTGGCTTAATGCATTATTGTAATTGTCTCTTTACATGTCATTTTGTAGAATCATTGAAATTCGAACCAATATGGCATATAACTTCTAAGAAAGTAGAACCCATTAAGATCTTACCCAGACTCAAAATTAATTCATTCCAGGAAGCCCTTCAATGCAAAGTGTTCAACATCACTCCTCTTCATACTGAGCGTAATTCCAATGTAGTCAACAATCAACCTTAGATCTTAATTCAACCTTAAAATTAAAATGTATCCCAACAAAGAGTAACACAATTATCATATATAAGATTAAATTCATGCCATCGAATTAATTCTCCTCTCTTCAAGAAAATATTACAATCCTCCTTATAAGAATATAGTATTCATGTAGCTACATATCACAGAAGGCATTCGACTTTGAACTCTTTTCCAGGTATAATATTTAATCTCATGATTCATACACTGGAGTATAGGATATATATGCGCAAGGTTGTTAACACCAAACAAGAAGTGTACATAATCTACCATTATGCCAAGACATTATTTCTAGTATTTGAAGTTGTTGCAATCCTTAAACACCTTCACACAAATCTAGACAATTTCAATCTACAACTCATACCTGAATCATGTACAAATTCAATTGAACCATCATCTATGGTCATTCACACAGCTTGACTATTCTTCCTACTATAGTTAGAGCACAAGCTATCTAATTCATTTCCTAGTTAGCCAAAATTCACCAAAGTTCATCAATCACATAGAAATATATGAAATCAACACACAACACCATGGCAAATAATCCTTTTTCATTTATTACCTGGAAATTTACAGGCTCATAAACAAACTTTGACCTATCCTCTATTTTACTTTCCTTCATTCTTACATTGTATAGCTAACCCTCCTAACCATCATTTTTCTATCCTCTCTCTCTCTAACCTCTAATGCTCGCAGGCATACAAGATATACTTTGATACATAACTTGTAGCTAAATAACAAACTTCCTACATTTATGGAACTAACTCCTAAATTTCTTGTAAATTTCTTGTAATTGTAATTGTCATTATTATGTTAAAATAAATTGATTTTCATCCTTAAGACAGTTTAATAACGTATATAAGCCTGTAAGTTGAGTTGTTGTTTATACTTACATATGCACACATGGAAATTGGACACATGGGTCTTATTTGGAATCGTGTCACCTAGCCCATCCTCCTGTTGGTTCCTCCGATTTCATTCTAATGTTACCCGAGGAGTGGATTTATTGCATACTGGCCAGAACAAATGAATCGCTTATTTCTGCCTAGATTAGAGGATCTGTCGATTCTTTGAATCTTGACAGATCCTCCCTGATTTGTTATTATGTAATTGCTCTTTTAATTAGGTTGCATAAGATCGAAGAATCTCGATTATATTCCCATATTCCCTTTTCTTTCTTTTTTGTTTCCTTAAAGGGTGGAACTCCTAGTTGAGCCTAAAGGAAAGAGGTCTACTTATCATATTAGTTCTCTCCTCCATTTCCATTTATTAGTGCTCCATTCTTGTTACACTTTTTGACTTTTTTAACTTGCAAGAGAAATCGAAAAATATCATTTCATAATTCTTGTGGCCTTTAGAACAAACCCTTACATACGCTGCTGCATACAACAGAATTTCACGGCACAATCAAACCAAGCCACCAGTAGTTGCGGCCTCATTAATCAGGACACAGTAACCCCAGCAGATGACGGTAAGTCAGATCATACCTCAACAGTCCCTCCTTAGGCCACATCTCAACAAATCAAGCCTCAAACAAACTCACATTCAAATTTTTAAAATTTGGACAGACTATGAGGTCTTGTCCTTAAAACAAGGAGGGGTTCAATGTAAAATTATTGTTTAAAAATCTTGTAAATGTTCAATAGTTTGCAAGGTTAATTTAGAAGTTTCCAAGTATGATGAGGTGTCAACGATGAGTCATCCTTTAGGATAGATACGAACTCCTATTTAGGGTGGCAATTACAGAAATATAGAAAGGTCATTAGGGTTAAACCGTTAAATTGATTCTTCATATATATGATTGTAATCCTGTGGGCCACGACAGAGGTAGAGCACATGTGAGGCAGAGGCAAAGAGGATAGGAAAATAGAGAGCATAGGACCAGGGTAGAATACTCCCATATTGTGTAATCAAGTTACGAAATTCTGAGTAATTGAATTTGATTAATGAAAGCATTTTATATGCATATGGAATTGTGAATATCTCTTCCTATGTATTTTTTATGAAGTTCATTGTCTCTATTGAATGTGAATGGCATCTGGATGAAAATATAAAGCCATTTACTCTGAAATTTGTATGTAATTCCTGCAACGAAATATGAGTACAAAGGCTTTGTTAATTGGCTGACTTCCTAATAGTAAGCAACTACAGGAATATGTGATTTCTGTGAAGGATTTGGAATTGGAAGACCCTTCTGAAAACTGACTCGATGTGATTTTTTATGACTCGAGTATCCTTATGTTATGAGATCTCAGGTTATGCAAATCAAAAGGAAGTGAAGCGATTGAAGTTGGAACATCAAGTTACTTTAATTAGATTGTTTAAAGTACATTCTGCATTAAACCCTAACCCTAACCAAAATTTAACACAATAAATAAATGTGTTGGGTGAGAATCTACGCTGAAGGTAAAATATTGGATATTTTATCATTTGTTTCACATTTTTATACAGAGATTGAGTTATGGAATTGATAGCCACGTTCCATATTTCAAGGTTAGGGTTTTAGTATTTGGAAGTGTGTTGAAGGGAAGTTGTTATTTTTTTCCACTTGTTCATGAAAACCTAAGTTTCTCAAATGTTGAAACAAACCCTAAAGAAATGAATGCTAACCTGGAGGAAAAATCATGGCAAATTGTCATTGTGCACAAATTTGAATAGCCAGGTATACTATGTTTGGGAATCGAACTCCATTTTAGATTCCATTTGTGTACGAGCAATGGTAGATCATGTCCCAATTGTAATCAAATTATTAAAGGGAAAAAGCCATTTGTGAACAAAGAAATTGAATTTATACTCAAGGTAAGAGTTCAAGAATTTGGGCAAGTGTTTTTTGTTGAAATTGCAGGTGGTTCCTACATCAAAAATAAAAAGAAGAGTTGCGTGGATAGCGTTGGAACCTGATTTTCGTAATTCGTCTCACTCCCTTTCCTTCTGATCGATACTTATGTCTATCTCTCCATGCGCGGTTCAACCCAAGAGCATTTCATTCTGATTTTTTGTCTATCCCTCCATGCGCGTGGTTTAAACCAGAGCAAATCATTCCCACCCTTTCATCCGGACCAATATTCAAAAAATGAATTTTTTAATCTTTGAAAATTGTATAAAATTGTATCTTTTGAATCTTTGAAAATTGTATAAAATTGAATCTTTTGAATCTTTGAAAATTATATAAAATTGAATCTTTCTAATCTTTGAAAATGAAGGGATTATTATAATTTAATTTAATTTACAATATAGAAAGTGACAAAGTGTTACCATTATTGCAGTTTATTATTTAAATATCTTTGAATGATTATTATTGTAATTTGTTTATTATTGATCTCCCCATGGATTTAATAAGCTACTAATTTAAAATGGTTTATTTAACCAATTAATAAAAAAAAATTCCACAGATGGGGTGCCTCTTAGCCACATGGAGGAGGGGACAAAATCCACCCGTGAGAATGTTTCTTGTGGCGATCACGCAGGAAACCAACCTCCCCAACCCCCAGCCCAGGCGCAATTATATCCCCTCTAGTTTGATGGGATGGGGATATTATTCCATAATTATCTCCCGATTGCAACTTGACACAGATTCTAGTAAATGATCATTCATCACTGCACGCACCACCAATTGCTGAGAAATCGCAATGTGCAATTATAAATCTTCATGGTTTTAACGGAAGCCATTATGATGGATAGAGCTGATGGGAACTGGAGTCGATGGGTTCTGTCGGTTATGGATCAAATCACCATTTTAAAGTTTCTATCAATCAATTTGGGTCTGGTTGAAACTGTGTTTGTGAATTCTCGAAGTGGAAAGGTTTTATGGCATGGGAAGGTGGTGACCGATATGGTTCAAGAACATAAATGGGGTGTTCCTCGACACGGTGAACAATTTGGTTAATATTGGGCTCTACGATGTGCATGTTGCAATTCAGATCATGGGAGAGGATACTCACATTCGAATTTGCGAGTTGGAGGTGCAGGTTCAAAGCTTTTCCAAGCTCTTGGAATAAATTGCGAGTACACTGAACGTAACTACTACTCTGGTGGTAGAGGCCTATGCGAAACTATTTGTTGAGGGATCCATCCCCTGACTCAGTGGCGTTGGAAAATTCTATCATCTCTCCGACTCCTCTCACTTTTTTTTCTAGCATTAAAATGGAGATTCCATCTCCGTTTCATGACAACCCTGCGATGGGTGGGCCACACCCTCCTCCTGTGAAAGTGTCTTCGGCTATAATGAAAAACAACATTATATATGTGGTACTTTCAAATCTATAATGCAAAACAACATACTTTCATTCCAACTTCATCCCTAGATATGAGGGTAGCAATAGTAAGAAAATAGGATCACATGTATATAGAAAATGCACAACTACACAGCATGTATCATGGGAAGCCCTCATGGGGGAGAAAACCCAACAACCTTTCACTCTGATAGAATCCACAAAATCAAGAGTCATGCATGAGTTCACAATGTCTCTTTCCATAAACCCTAGGTGGAGGCATACCTGGTGGGAGACCATGCATTATACATCAAAGAATACACGAGTATAACTACTCTACTACAAAAGGATAGTGAGCTAGAGAATAACGAACCCCAATCATAAGCACAAGAGAAAGACCAAGTAGTTAGAACATGATGACAACACACTCTCATATATATATATAGGTCTAGGGGTACACCTCCAATAGGTATATGATCCCACACAAGACCGACTTAACCAACAAGTTAAGTTAGGGGTCACACATCATAACCAATATTCCAACGTTAGGTAAGGGGCTCGTAACCACATAAGGACTTCTCTAGAAAGATTGCACATGGAACACCCATCAAGTAAAACAACTCAATCCACAATGATCAAGTTCTAGTACCTCCATCAAGGGCTAAAATAGGTGAGGGACAACTATTTGCTGAGGGATCCATCCCCTCGCTCAGTGGCATTGGAAAATGATACCATCTCTCTGACTCCTCTCACTTTTGTTTCTAGCATTAAAATGGAGATGCACTCGTCGTTTCATCACAACCCTGTGATGGGTGGGCCACACCCTCCTATGAAAGTGTATTCGGATATAATGCCAAACACCATTATATAGGTGGTTCTTTCAAAGTTATAATCCAAACAAACATGCTTTCATTCCAACTTCATCCCTAGATATGAGGGTAGCTATAGCAACAGTAAGCAAATAGGATCGCATGTGTATAGAAAATGCACAACTACACAACATGTATCATGGGAAGCCCTCATGGGGGAGAAAACCCAACAACCTTTCAATATGATAGAATCCACAAAATCAAGAGTCATGCATGGATTCACAATGTCTCTTTCCATAAACCCTAGGCAAAGGCATCCCTGGTGGGAGACCATGCGCTATAGATCAAAGAATACACGAGTATCACTACTCTACTATAGAAGGATAGTAAGCTAGAGAACAACGAACCCCAATCATAAGCACAAGAGAAATACCAAGTTGATAGAACATGATGAGAACACTCTCTCATATACATAAAGGTCTAGGGGAAAACCTCCAATAAGTATATGAGCCCACACAAGACCGACTTAAACAACAAGTTAAGTTAGGGGTCACAAATCATAACTGATATTGCAACGTTAGGTGAGGGGCTCACAACCACATAAGGACTTCTCTAGACTTATGACACATGGAACACCCATCAAGGAAACCAAATCAATCCACCATCAAGTGCTAGTACCTCCATCATGGGTTAAAATAGGTGAGGGCCAACTATTTGTTGAGGGATACATCCCCTGGATCAATGGCATTGGAAAATGCTATCGTCTCTATGACTCCTCTCACTTTTGTTTCTAGCATTAAAATGGAGATGCACTCTCCATTTCATGACAACCCTACAATGGGTGGGACACACCCTCATGTGAAAGTGTCTTCGGCTATAATTCCAAACAACATTATATAGGTGGTTCTTTCAAATCTATAATGCAAAAAAACATGCTTTCGTTCCAACTTCATCCCTATATATGAGGGTGGCTATAGCAAAAGTAAGCAAATAGGATCACTTGTATATAGAAAAAGCACAACTACACAACATGTATCACGGGAAGCCCTCATGGGGGAGAAAACCCAACAACCTTTCACTATGATAGAATCAACAAATCAAGAGTCATGCATGAATTCACAATGTCTCTTTCCATAAATCCTAGGAGAAGGCATACCTGGTGGGAGACCATGCGTTATACACCAAATAATACACGAGTATAACTGCTCTACTACAAAAGGATACACATTTATAGAATAACAAACCCCAATCATAAGCACAAGAGAAAGACCAAGTTGATAGAACATGATGAGAACACTCTCTCGTATATATAGAGGTCTAGGGGTAAACCTTCAATAAGTATATGAGCCCACACAAGACTGACTTAACCAACAAGTTAAGTTAGGGGTCATGCATCATAACCAATATTCCAATGTTAGGTGAGGGGAACAAAACCACATAAGGACTTCTCTAGAATTATTACAAATGGAACACCCATCAAGGAAACCAACTCAATCCACCATCAAGTGCTACCACCATCAAGGGATAAAATAGTTGTGCATTTTTTTAGTGGCTTGTGTATCTTCTATAATGACTACCTGGTAAAATTTTAAGGATCCATACTTAAAAATGTATAAGTCTTGGAAAATCCAACCAATTCTTAAATTCTAACTATAAAATATTTGGTGATACTTTTCTATTTTTTTTCTAATTTCTAAGTATTTTATGTAGTTTATATAATAATTTGGCGAAAATAGCAACATTCATATTTTTAATTTCTAAGTATTTTATGTACTTTATATAATAATTTGGCGAAAATAACAACATCTGTAATTGGAAATAGGAACATCTATTGTCAAAAAAAGAATGTTTGGATTTATATTTCCCTCCATTGTTTTTAGTGTTTAGATTTCCCTTCAAATTTTTATTCATTTTGTAATATAAATAGGAACAAAGCTCATCTCTATTCAACAATATTTTAATTGAAAAAATTTATTGCTTGGCGTTGGAGTTAGAAAGCTATGAAGACGAGAGGAAATGAGAAGCAATCTCTCTTACAACAGGCAATCTTAATTTGTGGAAACAAAAAGAGGTACCATTGCCTTGTACTACTACTTGTACTATATTGCTAATACTATTGTTTTGTCCTTACTATCCCTTTCCCCAAGATGAATTATGATGAGTATTATGATGAGTATTGACTTCCATATTTCAAAATTTAATAGTATTTTAAAATCCATATTTACAAATGACATTTACCATGGATAATTAGCGTTCTGCAAAGACATTTTTTTTATCTTGTCACTTGTTTTTGTCAATTCATGAACTAGATATTCAAATACATTACATCATCAAATTGGGGATTTGAACTAAGTAGGAAAACATTCATTTTTCTTCCAAGCCAATTTTGAAAACACATGTGGTGTTGCCCTTGTTTCCACCCTTGTTGATGCAAAATATGGGCAGACCTGCTTTGTTCACTAATCTAATAATATTAGACAATGTTCAAAACCAATCCTGGGTACATGCTTGCCATCAACACCTCTTATCTTAGAATAGGGTTACCAGAATTTTCTAGAAGTGTCATTACTTGAAATCCACTTACTCACAAATCCAAACAAAAAAAGTAGATTCAGTCTTTCCAAAAGTTATAGACGTCTTCTAAACACCCGAGTCAGTCTCTCCAACATCTAGTTACTCTAGCTACTTTGTGTGTCTCCTTCTCATCCCCGTAAACAAAATAAAGTTTCAATTCCATCACACCAATTGATTGGATATTTGGAATCATGTCACGGAAAACAACACAGTTTCTGGCATGCCATATTGCCCAAGCAATGAAAACCTCGGGTAAATGATGAGATTTACATATTCTAAACCAGTTAAGCAAATTTATATCAAAATTCTTAGAACCCCACATCTACTCAGTATCTAGAGCTGTGTAGCATAATTTCCACACACCTTTCATTATTTCGTAGTCCACAAGAAGATGTTTTGTGGTTTCAGCATTCTGCATACACAGACAACATCTGCTAGGACCAATCCAACCTTTTTTAAAAGATTTTCCCATGTATTGAGATGCCCCTATAGTACAAACCAAACAAAACATTTTAACTTTAAAGGAATCTTCCAATTCCACGGTCTCTTATACCACCAATGATTCGAGTAGATGCATTTATCCTGAATAATCATTTTGTATGTTGTCTGCCTAGTCACAATACCAGTGCTCGAATTTCCAGTCCAAATAATATTATCTCTTTCTCGATAAATTCTACATCCGACAAAATTCAGAGATTGGATATACAAATACCATTCATGTACAGTACTACCAGAAAGCCCCAAGTCCTTGGAGTTCAGCCAATAGTCATTCCTATGATCAATACTTCCTCTTTTCTTAATCTTGTTCAGGGTAGTATAATCATACCCTTTTAAAATTTCAATCAACCCATATTATAGCTGGTAAGTTCCTCTAATCCTAAAATTGGAACAACACCAATTAGGATTTCCTTTCCCGATCCAACTTACCAGAAAATATCCTTAGCCAGCTAGTTATAAATCTTAAGAAAACCCCTCCAGATCGGAGAGACATTTCTGGAATTTTTTCTCGGATCCCTGAACCAATTAATAACATAAGGTTTCATATATTTTTCCTGTAAAAATTTTGACCACAGAGTGGCGCAAGTCAGGTCGGTCAGACCTTCTTCTTTATCAATAACACACACGTTCACATGAACTGGATGTAAACAAGATGCCAGAAGTTGGATTCTATTACTTCAATCAAATAAATGATTACAATGCGGAATGCAAGGAATGTAAAAACTAATTTAGTCGACCTAAGCCTTTACAATATAGAGAAGTAATGGTGTGTTCTCTCTGTGTGTCGATCTTCACCCTCTCCTAGCTCACTGTGGAACTCTGAGCTATGGTTCTAATCTCTTGTGTGCTCAGTTGATGAGTGATTGTTCTCTCCAATCTAGTGATCAACTTCCAAGTGACTGATCCCTCCTTCCTATGCCTGCGCACTAGTCTTCCACTGCTGCTAGTGCTCTGTTTCTCATCCTAAGGTCCACTCCGTTCCCCGAGACACTCTTCCTCTGTCCGTTGAATCCTCTCAATATTGCAGACCTACAGTTGTCAGCGCCCACTCACTGTGCTGCACAACCTCCACCTGTGGTGACATTTGACATGTCTTCAACCACCTTCTTAACTGCTTATAACTTCCTTAGCAACCCTGAACGACTACCAAGTACTCCACTTGACTTATGAGCCACACTGACTCTGCTACAGTAGTCGGTCCCATCACTAACCTTGAACATATTGTCTTTCGTCACCCTTCAACATAGCCCTCGACTTAACTTCGCTTCTAAGGAATCGCCAGTCCGCGCCTTCCTTCACATTTCGATTCCGCCTCAACCTGTCGGAGTCGCTGCTCAAAAACATGTCGACACTCAACCTCTTTCTTTGCTTTTCTATTGTCTGTCGACCTAGACATGTCAACTCTCAATTTTCTCCTTCTCTTGTCGACGCACCTCAATAGCTTCCAGCTCGACTTATTGAATTCGACATCCAATATTCCTTCGCACCAGTGGTCGTCGGCAATCCCCCTGATCGACTCCTCATGTCGATCATCTTCGACTGCTTTTCCTAGTCCCTAATGCTCCTGCATCAAAATCCCCAGGTGGAAAATAACTTGACTGCTGCGTCAGTCTTCTGAACTCTTTTTTGTAAATCCATGTCGCCTCCTACAACTCATCGTCTTTCCATCACACCAAGTATTCTTTCTTTCGCGAACTGCGCGTACGCCTGACTTCGCATTCTTCCAGTACTTCGGCGATTTCCTCTTTGTGTCAATCTCGAATTTTCATTGTCCAATCGATGTTCGACACTTCCTTGCTATTGTTGGTTGAAACTTCCTCAAATTTGTACAAATCTAAGACATTAAACATAGGTGAAATGCTCAAGTCCTTCGGCAGCTCCAACGCATAAGCATTGTCCGAAATCCTCTTCAATATCTTACACGGTCCAATCTTCTTCAGCTTCATCTTGTTATAGGTTCTTGTCGGAAATATTTCCTTCCGTAAGTGTGCATAGACTAAGTCTCCTTCACTAAACGCCTGTAGCCTCTTCTTTCTGTCATCTCTCAACTTGTATGCGGCATTTCTCTTTTCTATGCACTTTCGCACATCTTCATGAACTTCTTTCATGTGCTCTACGAATGATTCTGCATCCGCGCTTTTCCTGATTTCTGTCAGTAACTCGACCAAATATGTCACTCCATGTGGGCTTCATCCCTGAACAATCTGGAATGGGCTCATACCTATTGACCGATTTATAGAATTGTTGTACGCGAACTCTGCTTGTGCCAACATGTTCTCCCACTGCTTGGGTTTTTCGTTTGTCGAACACCTCAGAAGGTTTCCCAAAATTTTGTTTACCACCTCAGTCTTTCCATCTTTCTGCGGATGATATGCCGAGATAAACTGCAACCTCGTTTCCAGTTTCTTCCATAGGGTTCTCCATAAATGCCCCATAAACTTGGTATCTCTGTCCAACGTTATACTCTTTGGCAACCCATGAAATCTGATTATCTCCTTGAATAATAGTACAACAATGCTTGTGGCATCACTTGTCTTCCGACAAGGAATAAAGTGTGCCATATTCAAAAATCTGTCAACTAAAACATAGATTGAGTTGTTACCTTGCTATGTCTTCGGCAATCCTAGCACAAAATCCATGCTCAGGTGCTCCCATGGGGTATTCGGCACTGGTAATGGTGTATACAACCCCATGTTCTGACGTATTCGTTTTTCCAACTAGTAAAATTGACACTGTCGTACCCACTTACCAACATCTATCATCATTCCTAGCCAATAATACTTCTCTTCAACCAACGCCTTGGTCTTTTCGATGCCAAAATGACCTGCTAATCCACCGTTGTGCAATTCTCAGATTAGGTTCTCTCTTATGGATCCTCTAGGAATACACAAATATTGTTCCCTGAATAGGTATCCCTCTTGGATGAAATAATGCAAGTATGAAGTTCTGTCGACACTACATGGTTCTCTACTTTCCTGCCATGATTTCACAAAATTCTCGTTGGTCGCATACTCTGTCTTCACTGACTCTATCCCTATTGCATGAAGTGTCGTCGTGTTCAGCAATGCAACTCTTCGACTCATCGTGTCGGCAAAATTTTTTGACTTTCCCGACTTATGTCGCAACATCAAGGTATATCCCTGCAGGAATTCAACCCACTTCATGTGTCGCTGATTCAAATTCGACTGAGTGTTCAAGTACCTCAATGCTTGGTGATCTATGTATAACACAAATTCCTTAGGCAACAAATAATGCCTCCACTTCTTCAATGCTTGGACAATAGCATAGAACTCCTGGTCATAGACCAAATATTTCCGCTTCGCATCATCCAACTTCTCGTTGAAGAATGCAATTGGTCAGTCGTCCTGGCTCAATACTGCTCCAATTGCCATTCCACTCGCGTCGCAATTGACCTAGAAAACTTTGTCGAAATCTAGGAGCACTAACACTGGGCTCTCAGTAACCTTTTCCTTCAACTTGTCGAAAGTGCTCTGGGCAGCCTCCGTGCACTTAAACTCCCCTTTTCTCATGCACTCCGTCAACGGTGCACTGTAATATCCCGATTTTTACCCTATTGCATTAAAATTGTAAATGATGTAAATATCATTATTAAATCATGGTGAGGAGCTCAAGGCCAAGGCCTCGCCATTGATTTATCATTTTATGTATCGGTAATTAAAAAATCGATACATATGGTTCTTGTGCTAGTCAGGCACAATGTAAATTAAGACATCATATAAATACGAATTTTAATGAAATACCCACAACTAGCTATGCAATGCAACAAAGAGATGGGGGCATGATTTCACAAGGAATAGGGAGGGAAATTATTCAAACCCTTGAGCCAATAGTGTTAAGCCAAATTTCATGAGGAAACCTATAAACCACCAACTACCCATTTTGACTTATGCACCCAATCATTTAATTCTTCCAAGAGTTGGTTGAGGTAGTTAATGCCTTGGGAATGAAGAGGTGTGGCAGCCAATTTCATGCATGGGAAATCCATCAACTTGGGAATTCGTATTTTTGCTTCTTGGGCAAGAAAACACCCACGAAATGGTGCCCAAATCCATCTTTCACCCATGTACTTTGCTCTCTCACGTAGTCTGAGCTAGCTAGGGATTTCTCCCTCACGTTTTCCATCTTTTTCCTGCATTTTCCATGGCCAGGAACTTGTTTTTGTATTGCACAGTGGCTGGGAGGAAGGGAGTCATGATTTTGGGGTTTATGGAGGTCGTTTTTGTCCATTGAACTCCCATATACGTTTTCTGAGAACGATTTTTCTCTCCCAGGGTTGTTTCCCCATCTTCCATTTCGTTTTTGGTTTCCCATATCTTTCTGAAGCTAATGAAACCCCATTTTTGGGATCCCACTATAAAATCACTTTTCTTCATGCCCAACACTTGTGATTTTGCAGTTATGTGCATCCCTGTTTTGGTTTGAACTTGTGAGCAAGAAATTAGGACTGGAATTGGATCAGAATTGGCTTGATAAACCTAGTGAGGGGAGTAACCTCTCAAAAAGATCAAAAGGGTTGGCTACTCTTTTTATGCACACCTTGGACAACACTAGAATGGAAGGTATGGCCTGAGGGACTATGTATTGGTAAAGGGAATACTTCCTTGAGTGGGGTGTGTAGGCATTGTGGGTGCCAAGCTAGATAGATCTTGTAGAGGTATCCATGGCTCTGTGCTTGAGCTCACTATCTTAGCAATTCATTCCCCCCCTTTGCCTTAGCAACCTGATAAACCCAAATGTGGATGGGCTTGGCTTATTTTGGTGTATTTTGGCTATGTGTGAGTCTGTTGTTCCCTTTTTCCTTGTAGAAATTATGCCCAGCTCAAGGGTGGCAATTGTGCTGAGCGATTGATGAGCACAATTGGCCTATGATTGGGTGGAACGTTGCAATGGCATAGCTAGTTGCTTGGGACTACTCTGTTTTAAGATAAGTTCTCTCTTGTGTTAAATTATGCAATGTATGTATTTAATGTCTGTCATGAAAAATTTGAATGTATGTTAGATATGTAGATGATTTTAATTCCACTTTGTTTAATTACTATATCCATATGTATATGTCTTATATTATCAATGAGTTTTACTTAATGGATATGGGGCTATATGCCCAATTTTAGTGCCATGTTCTCTCCCTGGCTCGGTCTAATGGGAGGGGACTTTACATGCACATATCCGACTGAATCCCCTGATGAACTTCTGGTAGAAACTGACAAGTCCATGGAAACTTCTTACTCCAGTCGCACTTGTCAGTTCCATCCAATCCAATATTGCATTCACCTTCTCTGGGTCCATCACTAACCCTTTACCATAGATTACAAATCCCAATTATACCAGTTCTTCCTTCATGAAGCAACACTTTTGCAGGTTCACCATCAGCTTCTCTTCCTACAACTTCTGCAATACTTATCGAATGTGCCCCAAGTGTTCTGTCTTGGTTCCACTAAATATCAGGATGAAATCTAGATACACTATGACGAACTTACCTAAGAATGGATTCAATACCTCATTCATCAACCGCATGAATGTACTAGGTGCATTAATCAATCTGAATGGCATGACTAACCACTCATATAGCCCTCCCTTCATCTTGAATGTTGTCTTCCATTCATCTCCTTCTCTAACCCAAATTTGGTGATAACCGCTCTTCAGGTCGATCTTTGTGAAGTACTTCGATCCACTCAAGCAATCCATCAAGTCGTCCATTCTTGGAAATCGAAACTGATACTTGATTGTGATCTTGTTGATCGCTCTGGAGTCTATACACATCCTCCATTCTCCACCCTTCTTTGGTGCTAATACTGCTGGTATCGCGCACGGACTCATACTCTCTCTGATCAATCCTCTGTCCAACAACTCCTGGACCTGTCAATTGAGTTCCTGAACCTCTGTCGGATTCATTCTATGTGTTGCCTTGTTTGGAAAACTCAACCCTGGAATCAAGTTGATTTGATGGGATATGCTTCTTGTCAGTGGAAATCGCGTCGGCGCTTAGTCGACTACTATGCTCCTGAACTCGTCGAGCATCTTTCAACATAGACCAAAATTATTTCCACTATCAACCTCTCAACACATGGTCCTTTCAGAATGATGGAGAAACATCCCGACCGCTTTTCCTCCTCTGCGAGGAATTCCTTGGCTGAACACATCAACACTCGCTTCTCTCAATATTTTCTCTCACCTTGCTTGCAGTCGGCTGGGTCCTCCTGCTTCGTCTTCAAAGTTTTCCGCTTGCCATTTTTCCACACTGTGACTGTGTTGGCTCAACCATCATATATCATCTCCCGATCATATTTCCATGGTCTCCCTAACCACGGATGACATGCGTCCATTGGGATTACGTCTCATAGTACGCTAGCTTCAAGCTTCCCGACCTTGAAGTTACTCGGGCACTGTCTAGTCACCTTCACCTGGTGTCCTTTCTACAACCACGATATCTTGTAGGGGTGTGAGTGTTCCCGACATCTCAAAACCGCTTTGTCGATGACCTCCGTCGACACAAGATTATCTATACTTACACCATCAACTATGGTCTTTCAATACCACTCGCCAATCCGCACTCTAGTTCGAAAGATAGCCTTTGGTTGTGCTGGATCTTTCTTGTCGCGTCGGTTGTCCTGAACCAACGTCCTCCTAGTCATCATGGCTCGACCTTTTCTTTTCCCATCTTCACTGTTGTCAAATGTCGATTCTGTCCTCTTTTCGATTTGCACATCTCTTCAACTTATGGGTTTCGACTCCTCTGTAGCATGTAGGTTCTCTGGGCATCCATATTCCTTGTGCCCGACTCCTCGACACTTGTAACAAACCATAGCCGGTATGTCATCTCCTTTTTTTCCGGATGGACCACTTCGACCATATGCACCTTGAATGCGGTTCTCTTGCGCTTCCTCCTTAGTTGATGTCCCTTCTGTACATTGGTTTTCTTCGATGGCTTCTCTCCTGGTTCCGCTACTTTGTCCTTTCGCAGAAATAGTCTTCGCACCCCAACTAGTCATCCTCCATTTGGTCGATGTGGATTTCCTCGACAGTTTCTCTTCTGCCTTCAAAGCTAACTGGTAGGCTTCACTGATCGCTCTGAAACTTAACAGGCTCAACTTGTCCTATATGGCATACTTCAAGCCGTTCACATATCTCATGACAGCTTCTTCACCTTCATCGGTTTGTCCCAACCTTATCGAAAACCTGTAGAACTCTTCCGTGTATTCCTTCATGATCATCTATTTCTGTCAAAATTTCTGCAACTTCCTGATCAAGGAAATCACATAGTCACCTGGCGAGAACTTCCCCTTCAGCTTGGTGACCATCCTGTCCCAATATTTGATCTTTTCCTTTCCCTTCTTGACTCTGTCATCCTGTACATTGTCCCACCACAATGAGGCATGACCCTTCAACCTCAAACATGCAATCTTAACCCGTCTGGAATACTCGATCTGCTCTATGTCGAAGTATTTCTCCATTTCTCTGAACCAGTCTATCAAGTATTCTAAATCCAGATTTCCTAATTAGGTACGTACATCTATCTTTGTCTAACCTCTCATCTCCGTCAGAATATTGATGAGTTTATCTTATGGTTCTTCTCCTGCTGCTTCATGTGCTTCCACTTCTTCGACTTCCTCGTCGTTGTGGTCTAACGCATTAGGAATGCATCCATGCCTTTATCTTTCCTTGATCGTTGCGAATTCACTAGTCAAACTTTTCATTGTTCGCATGCACTCACTGAACATTTCACGAACAACCGTGACTATAGCTCCATGCGCTCTTCGTCCAACTCCTCGAACATTAATGCCTCTGTGATCCATTTTCAACCTCAGCTGAAACTCCTACTCGTCCAATCATAACCGTACTTTCATAAGTCGTGCACAACTCTACCCAACCGTAGCTGGAGTTGTTCTAACCACTTAATAATGGATTCAGTGATATCAACTGGTGCTCTCCTGCTCACAGGATGTTTCAACTCAACCGGACTCTACTTCCGGGATCTGATATTACCGGTTCTTTCCGACTCTGATGCCAACTGGTGCAAGTCGGGTCGGTCAGACCTTCTTGCTTATCAATAACACACGACACACACATGTTCACATGAACTAGATGTAAACAGGATGCTAGAAGTTTGATTTTATTACTTCAATCAAATAAACGATTACAATGCGGAATGCAAGGAATGTAAAAACTAATCTAGTCCGCTTGAGCCTTTACAATATACAAAAGTAATGGTGTGCTCTCTATATGTGTCGATATTCACCCTCTCTTAGCTCATTACGGAACTCTGAGCTATGGTTTTTATCTCTTGTGCGCTTGGGTGATGAGTGACTGTTCTCTCCAATCGACTGATCAACTCCCAAGTGACTGATCCCTCCTTCCTATGCCTACGTAATGGTCTTCTATTGTTGCTAGTGCTCTGTTTCTCATCCCGAGGTCCACTCCATTCCCCGAGACGCTCTTCCTTTGTCTGTTGAATCCTCCCGATCCTGTAGACCTAGAATTGTCAGTGCCTTCTCACCATGTTGCACAACCTCCACTTGTGGTGACATCTGACATGTCTTCAACCACCTTCTTAACTGCTCATAACATCCTTAGCAACCCCGAACGGCTACCAAGTACTCTGCTTGACTTCTGAGCCACCCTAACTCTACTATAGTAGTCAGTCCCATCATTGACCTCGACCATATTGTCTTCTGTCACCCTTTTACATACCGGTCGACTTCACTTCGTTTCTAAGGCTTTGCTAGTTCGCCCCTTCCTCCGTGGTTGGCTTCTGCCTCAACCTGCCGGAGTCGTTTCTCGACAACCTGTCGACACTCGACCTCTTTCTCTGCTATTCTATCATCTGTCGACCTAGACATGTCAACTCTTGAACTTCTCTTTTGTTGAGATATTGTAACTTCTAATAATATTATATGTGTACTTTCTTATTCTGAAGATGTTTCATTCCTCCATGGAGACCCTATTGTATATCCGGAGATGTTTTATTCCTCCGTGGAGAATGTGGTAACTTGGGTTATTAGACTTCCCTAGTGGAGTCATCCCTGTATGAGTCATGTGGGTTAAAGGGTAATTATACCACCCTAGTGGGGTCATCCCAGTCAATATTATGTTAAGTGGTTAAGTCGGGGCCGTCCTAGTTAGTGTAAAAGTCAAGTCGGAGTTGTGTATATATAGAGGAGGTGTGTTCCTCATTTAACACACATTCACTCACTTGTGATTAGCGGATAGGTGAGAGAGAGATTTTATATGGAGGATAAGGAGTTCATGTTTGGGGATTTCATATTTGTATTTTTTGTTCATCTATATTGAGGAAGCTTTGCTGGGTTTTCTACCCCATGAGGGTTTCCCAGGATAAATCTGTGTCTTTTGTGTTTATGTTGTGCTTGTTGTTCTTTCAGTGATCCTGTATATGCTATTGTTGTGAAATGGAATGTAATACTTATATTTTCTATCTTAGCATATTGAATCTCAACATGGTATCAGAGATATCCTGAAGGAAGGCAATGCATGGCACTTACGACACTTGTCTCACTTGAGACAATTTGAAAGTTAGGGTTTTATATAGCAAAAACCAGTCATCATGGAACTTTCACTATAAATCCATTTTGGAAAAGGTTCAGGATCTGAAACCTTTACAGGTCATATATAACATTCCCCTATACCTTGTGTCCAAAGGACAACCTCAGATTCGTTGTACTTTGTGAGATGTGATCAGTACAAGTTAGGGTTTCTCCCTCTTCCAGAATGCAGTCCTAAACAGGCGACCTAGGAAAAAAGTTCATATCTCGGTCTCGGAAGCTCCAAATGAAATTCCATAAGAAGTAACAGGTAGGGCACGGACTTTAGTTTCACAAGTCCTCTTTTAGAGGCTGAAGTTGAAACAGTGACATGTGGCGCTCCGTACAAGTTCGCTATACTGTTTCATCCCATAAACAGTTCACGTTGCGACATTTGGCATAACTCTCTCTCAGAAAATACATTTGAGGTCAAAACTATGGGGTTGGAAAGATGACAGGTCAGGCTACCAAGAACAAAGTTTTAGACCCTACAGATCCACAATTTCAGAGTTGCACCAGAAACAATATGTCCCATCTGAAATGGCTAAATGGAGGAAATCTAAGATGAGGAGGAAGAAACTCTCACTTAGGGTTTTCAGTTCGCAGGTCTGAAAGGACCTGATACAATTTTGGAGAAACCTGATACAACATTGGAAGCTTTGATAATGTATTTGGAATCCATTCATCATATATCCTCCATCAAAATGTTGTGGGAGGAAGGAGATTGAAGATTAGGGTTTCCAAGTAAGAAGAAACCCTAGCAAAGTTGGGAGACTCATAGGGCAGTGATGAAGAAGGTTTAAATGGCACTATCATCCTAGCACCATGAACATACATAAGATGTTTACAAGTGATATACCTTGGATGGTTAGGGTTTTACCCTTATAGAGAAGACTACTCGACAGGTATGACTTGAGAAGACACAGGTATGTTTTTGAAATCTGATTCTTGATTAAGTTCATAATATGTTTGTCTTCATGCTATTAAGGTTAGTACAATTATGATTGTTTGAAAATGGATGCATGTGAAGTGATAGAAGACATTCATTGATTAGGTTTATGAAACTTATGATTATACTAATGCACTTGTGGTGTTGTATGAGGATGATGTTGTCTGGTAACAAGATACAGGTACATCAAGAAAGACAAATCAAGTTCTATGACCATGATGATATGAAGACAAAGACTCATCCATAGTCTTTGAACACATAGAATCTCTACTTACAAGGTATGTATGACTTTGTTCTACTATGCTTAAATTATATGCAGGTTTTAGCACAAGGTCTCTAAATCATTGAAGAGAACAAAGAAGATATTGTATGGGTATGTTAAGACATAGCCAAGCATGATAATCCAGGTATGTTTTCCTCTATCAAGTAGAATCCTACTTTGTGTTAGGATCTTAGGTAAGTATACCCATGTATGAAATGATCATGACCATACATAATGTTTTGATAGTATTGATATTATACTAATGAATGTATGATTATGTATGAGATCATGAGGATGACACTAGTACACACTTAAGCATGCATAGTGGTACAGAATAAATAGGAGTTCAAAGACATATAGAGATCAAGCGGGAGGCAACCACACAAACATAAAAGATAAGTATTTGAGTTGTTATTTGAATTACTTCTTGAATCTCTGAATAGTCAATGATATTGCTCGTAATAGTTGTATGCATATTTGTATTCCTAGAATATATCATGCATAGTGTAAGCATTCATATAGCATTGAACATTATACTACTAACATGCATATGATGGGTAAGTTGGAAAAACATTCCATTGTTGCTTGTCTAGAATGAAACCTCTTTGCTGACATGCTGAGAGCTGTGCACGCTCTTAATAGTATGTTCTGGTAGAGATGGAAGGCATCTAGATAGCCACTGTATGCATACAAGATATGGAAAAGTGTTGTGCCAAAGTATTGGTCAAGATAGTTGCATAACTATGTGAATCATATATGTATGCATAATAGGTTATCATGTCAACATGATTTGATGATTATGAAGTATTACTAATACTGTAATTAACTTTGATTTGTAGGAAAGATCACGTGGTATGATCTACAAAAGAAGGATGATGAACACCGACCAAGTGATGGATGTTCAACAAGAAGACTTACAAATCAAACATACTATAGAAGGCTCGTGGCTAGAAGATTCTCTTAGAAAGAGGAAGAGGATCATGAAGAGATGTTTGCTCCAAGTGGCTAGACCATTCTCTTAATGGTGTAATTGAATAAGAAGTGCAAATCGAGAAAACTCCCAAATGGGTTCAATAGGTACCCAGGATCGATAGTCATTTGATGAGCTTAATGATCACCATGGGTGATGAGGATTTCAACCTTTGCTACAAGATTGAAGATGGTTTCTATATACAGATGACTTTATTCTCTTAGATGGATGCAAGAAGGAACTCACCACAGAGTTCGAATGATCTTGAGGCTCATATCAATAGACCCATCTGACGGGAGATGGAACAGATATGTAGAAGATCACTCAACGTAGAGTGTGAATGATGTTTAGTCACAGAGGGATAATTGATAGCTTCTTGACAAGATTGGGATTTACCAAATGTAAAGCTGATCCTAACATTTACCTTAAGGTTATGGATGATGAACCTGTCATACTATTACTGTATGTGGATGATCTCTTTTTGACAGGGAATGAGGAACAAATCATGGAGAGCAAGAAGAAGCTAGCTACATAATTTGAGATGAAAGATATCAGATTGATGCATTACTTCCTAGGTCTGAAAGTATAGCAAGGCCCAGAAGGAATCTTTCTCAACCAGGGAAAGTATTTGATATGTTGGAATGAAAATCCATGGCCAATCCCATGGATTCCAACTTGAAGCTGTTAGCTGACGACTCATCAGAGTTAGTGGATGTGACTCTGTAAAGATAGATTATTGGGTCATTGATGTATCTGACAAATACCAGGCCAGATATATGCTTTGTTGTGAACACCTTGAGTGAGTATCTAGTGGAACCTAGGCATGTTCACCTGATAGCTGCAAAGAATGTGATGAGGTGCCTAAAGGGTATGATAGACCTTGGTGCATGTTTTCTTGGAGATCATGACTTCAGATTATATGGCTACACATATGTTGATTGGGCAGGAAGTGTATCAAATAGGAAGAGCACATTGGGAAGATGTTATTGTCTGGGATCTGCCATGATCTCGTGGTTTAGCAAGCAGCAGTCTAGTGTGGCTCTCAGCACAGCTGAAGTAGAATATATAGCTGCTTGCTCCACTAGTTGTGAAGCAATATGGCTTCAAAAGTTGTTATCGGGATTGTTTGACCTAGATATGGAACTCACTGTGATCTTGTGTGGAAACCAAAGTTCTATCAAGATGACAGAGATTCCAGTGTTCCAAGGTAAGTCAAAGCACATAAAGATCTGATATTTCTATATACGGGATATGGTGCAGAAAGGAGCTATAAAAATCGAGTATGTGAGCACTGACGAACAAGCTGCTGATGTATTGACCAAACCTCTATCTCAAGTAAAGTTTGAGTATTTCTGAGACAACCTTGGTGTAGTTTAGAAGGACCCTCCTCGAAAGGGGGAGTGACATCGTCGATGTTGATACTTGGATACTGCTATCGATATGGATAGCTATATCGATGATGAGGTTTCCTATATTGATGGTAAGGTCAATGATGTGAATACTTGTATTGATGATGAGGATACTGGTATCAATGATGTGGATACCTATATTGATGATGAGTATACTTGTATCATTGATGAGGATACTTGTGTCGATGATGAGGTTACTTGTTCCGACGATGAGGTCAATGATGAGGTTGTCGATTAAGATGATGAGGTTGATGCATGGTCCTTAGACTTTGTCTAAGTGGACGAGGAGGGATTGTATCATCCCTGGACTTTAGTCCCTGAATAGATTCGTAGACAGATGTCTCCGAGAAGTGGTCCCTAGTGGGACAAGAGGATTGTATCATCCCTGGACTTTGGTCCCCGAATAGATCCATAGACAGATGTCTCCGAGAAGTGGTCCCTAGTGGAACGAGAGGATTGTATCATCCTTGGAATTTGGTCCCTGAATAGATCCGTAGACAGATGTCTCCGAGAAGTGGTCCCTAGTGGATGAGAAGATTGTATCATCCCTAGACTTTGGTCCCCGAATAGATCCGTAGAAAGATGTCTCTGAGAAGTGGTCCCTAGTGGACGAGAGGATTGTATCATCCCTGGACTTTGGTCCCTGAATTGATCCGTAGACAGATGTCTCCGAGAAGTGGTCCCTAGTGGACGAGAGGATTGTATCATCCCTAGGCTTTGGTCCCTAAATAGATCTGTAGACAGATGTCTCCAAGAAGTGGTCCCTAGTGGACGAGAGGATTGTATCATCCCTGGACTTTGGTCCCTGAATTGATCCATAGACAGATGTCTCCGAGAAGTGGTCCCTAGTCAATGAGATGGGATTGTATCATCCCCGGACTTCAGTCCCTGAATTGATCCGTAGACATATGTCTTCGAAAAAGGGGTCCTTAGACTTTGTCTAAGTTGACGAGTGGACTACATCGTCCTTGAACGTTTGGTTCAAAATGTACATGATAGGACTGCATCATCCCTGAACGTTTGGTTCAAAATGTATGTGATAGGACAGCATCATCCTTGAATGTTTGGTTCAAAATGCACGTGATAGGATTGTATCATCCTTGGACTTATGTCCTAAAGTGCTCGGGATTGATCATCTGTAATTGGATCATGTGTGTTACAAGGTATGCTGGTATGATGTTGTTGATCGAGACAATCTAGATGTTGATGTTGTTGATCGAGAGGATCCAGATGTTGATGATGTTGATGGAGAGATCCAGATAATCATGTTGTTGTAGCTGTTCGAGTGCTGCAGAAGATGAATACTCGGTACTGAAGATGTTGGTGTTACAGTATTGAAGATCTTGAAGATGTTCCAATAACTGTTTGATTTATTGATGATGTATGAAGAAAGCTTCCAATGATTTATAGATGTATCATGTACCATGTAGTTGATGACTCTTTGCTCCTGCAGATGTTGTTATAATATCCTTCTCGTTAAGGGGGAGTGTTGAGATATTGTAACTTCTAAGAATATTATATTTGTACTTTATTATTCTGGAGATGTTTCATTCCTCCGTGGAGACCCTATTGTATATATGGAGATGTTTTATTCCTCTGTGGAGAATGTGGTAACTTGGGTTATTATACTTCCCTAGTCGGGTCAGCCCTGTATGAGTCATGTGGGTTAAAGGGTTATTAGACCACCCTAGTGGGGTCGGCCCAGTCAATATTATGTTAAGTGGTTAAGTTGGGGCCGACCTAGTTAGTGTAAAAGTCAAGTCGGAGTTGCGTATAAATAGAGGAGGTGTGTTCCTCATTTAACACACATTCACTCACTTGTGATTGGTGCATAGGTGAGAGAGAGATCTTCTATGGAGGAGAAGGAGCTCCTGTTTGGGGATTACATCTTTGTATTTGCTAGTCATCTATATTGAGGAAGCTTTGCTGGGTTTTCTACCCCATGAGGGTTTCCCAGGATAAATCTGTGTCTCTTTTCTTTATGTTGTGCTTGTTGTTCTTTCAATGATCCTGTATATGCTATTGTTGTGAAATGGAATGTAATACTGATATTTTCTATCTTAGCATCCTTCTCCTGTCGATGTACCTCGACAGCTTCCTTCTCGACTTATTGACTTCGACAGCCAATCTTCCTTCGCACCAGTGGTCATCGGAAATCCCCTTGGTCGACTCCTCATGTCGATCATCTTCGACTACTTTTCCTAGCCCCTGATGCTCCTGCATCAAAAAGTATTCCCAAAAACCCCCTCCAAAAATTTTTTAGACTCAACGCTATATTGAAGGTGTTCAGATCTTTAATACCCCAACCGTCATTGCTTTCCGATATGTCCTCACTAACTCTTTGAGGACATAACAACACTTTATGTATACTACTAAACAACCCTTTTTTGTATTATGTATTCTATATTTTAGTATACAATGTTAGACATTTTATTAGGAATGAGTTAAAGATATTTGTATAATGTTCATAAATACTATTTAATTTTCAGGATTGTGTTAGTTGTCTTGTTTTAACGATGTGTTAATAAAAATGATTTTTTTTGTTATGTAGTTTATTTGCGGATGTCCATATCAATGTAAGACATTATTTTTTTGTTTTGGACTTCAATATTTTTTTAACAATTATTGTCCTCTCTTTTATACTTTATAAATTGTCTAACTTTCTTTGAGCAAGAGTTGCAATCCATATTTGTTGGGAGATAATAGGATTAAATTAAGACGTTGCAATACATCACTTTTAACAAAGTCGGGTCGCATTACCAAAAGAAATAACAATGTTATATGTGGCACAACTTCAGGTAAATATTTTAAACATGATGGCAACTTATTATTTATTTTTTAATCAATAAACAATTGTATTAAAAATATTCATAATATACTTGACCATAGGCTCTAATATGGGAAGCAAATTCCGACCCAAGCAATGTAGGTGAAGAAGGAAGAGATACAGAGAGTCGCTCTAGAGGTCGTTCAAAGAAGAGGACTCCAAGCCCAAGGAAGATTTTTGTGAGCAAGAAGCATAGAACACCTTCCTCTAGATCTTCTTCCAGCAGATTATGTGACTCCAAGGTTCTCAAAGAAGTCCAAGGAATATGCCCAGGAGATTTGATGGAAGAAAGAAGTTCAAAGGAATCCCACAAGGAGAATTCAGGAAGGCAAGGCCTCCCACATTTGATGGAGAAGACAAGACTGGCCAAGAGGCAGAGGCATGGCTTCCTGGAATGAAGAAATATTTCAGAATTCGGGACTACTCAGGAAATGAAAAGGCCAGAATTGTCATTTACAATCTAAATGTTAGAGCTTCAATTTGGTGGGATAACCTCTTGCAAGTGAAAGGGATCAGTGAAAGGAGGATCAGCTGGGAGAGATTTAAGAAGTTCTTTAAGGAAAAATACCTTTCTGCTAGGTATTATGACAATAAGAGAAAAGAGTTCGATGAAATCAGGTTGGGACAAAAATCTATGGAAGAACATGTCCATACATTTTTGGAATTATTGAGGTATGTGGATTACATTAAAGATGAGAGAGTAAAAATCCAATGCTTCCTTGGGAGTCTACCTCAAAGTTTCAGAGATAGAATTGAGTTTGTTAATCCACCAAGTCTTGATGAAGCCATTAGAATGGCAATGCATTGCTATGAGTAGAATAAAGGAAAATCAGAGGTTAACCAAGCATGGAAAGGAAAGCCAAGAGGGAGGTTTGATCATAAGAAAAGTGGCTTCAAACCACCATTCAAAAGTCATCCCAGAACCTTTCCACAGGGGAAGCAAGCAAGGAGTGGATTCAAGCCAGCAGTAGCAGCAGATAAGACATCAAAACGGCCACTTCAATTTTGGGGATGTGGAGAAAACCACATGCTAAAGGATTGTCCACATCGGAAGGAGAATTCCTAAAGGTTGCACAACTTAAAGGGAGCAACAACAGTGGAGGAAATGGCAAGGGAAACACCTCAAATTTATGCAGCGTTGGATAATCATCAGGAAGATCATCAATCATCATTGGTGGAAGTTGAAGGTAAGATTGCTAAGCAATCTATTTCTGTTTTGATTTATCCAGGATCTACTCATAGTTATGTTTCTCCAAAAGTGGTTGAAGGTTGTTTTCTTAGAAAAGTGAAGCACAATAATTCTTGGCTAGTTTAATTAGCCACAAGGACCAAGAGAAAAGTTAGTGATGTAGTGGTGGAGTGCCCCATAGAATTGAATGGACTCCACACACATGCATATTTAAATGTACTACCATTAGGATCTTATGATGCCTTAATTAGCATGGATTAGTTGGAAAAGCATAGGGCCAAGTTGGACTGTTATGAGAAAGCACTTGAATGTATTGATGAAGAGGGAATACCAAGATTGGTAAGAGAAATTCCCAAGCATGTTTCAGTAAGATAGATTTCAGCCTTACAGTTGAAAAAGTTTTATAAGAAAGGTTGTCAATTATATGCAGTTCATATATTAGATTCGTAAGAGGACAAAGGACCAAGGATAGAAGACTTCCCATTGTTGCAAGAATTCCAAGATGTGTTTCTGGATTAAGTGTCGGGACTACCACCAAAGAGAGATATTGATTTTACCATCGATCTTGTCCCAGGGGCAACACCAATTCCAAAGCTCCTTATAGAATGAGCACACCGGAATTGGTAGAGTTGAAAATGCAGCTACAAGAGTTAATGGACAAGAGATATAACAAGCCTAGTGTGTCTACTTGGGGAGCACCAGTGTTATTTGTTAAGAAGAAGGATGGGACTTTAAGGTTGTGTATTGATTACAGGAAGCTCAATAAAGTGACAGTTAAGAACAAGTATCCATTGCTAAGAATTGATGACTTGTTTGATCAAATGAAGGAAGCTAAAGAGTTTTCTAAGATTGACTTGAGGTCTGGGTACCATCAAGTGAGGATTAAAGAAGAATACATTCACAAGACATCTTTCAGAACTAGATATGGTCATTATGAGTTCACTGTGGTGCCATTTGGTCTTACCAATGCACTTGCTACATTCATGTGTCTCGTGAATAGTTTCTTCAGCAAATACTTGGATAAGTTTTTGATTGTGTTCTTGGATGACATTCTTGTCTATTCAAGGAATGAAGAAGAACATGAGGAACATCCAAGGATGGTGTTGCAAGTCCTTAGAGAACACCAATTGTATGCCAAGTTAAGCAAGTGTGAATTTTATCAAAAGAATGTGTAATATTTGGGTCATATCATTTCTGAAGAAGGAATTGTAGATGATCCAGAGAAGATTAATGCCATGATGGATTGGTCTACTCCAAAGAATGTTTCAGATGTTAGATCTTTTATGGGTCTTGCTGGTTACTACAAAAGGTTTATTGAAGGCTTCTCCAAGATAGCTCATCCAATCACTTCATTGCAAAGGAAGAATATCAAGTTTGTATGGTCTGAAAAATGTGAGAAAAGTTTTCAGTAGTTAAAGGAGTTAATTACCAGCACTCATGTTTTGAAGATAGTAGATCCAAGGAAGGATTTTGTAGTTTGCACAGATGCTTGCATTGAAGGGCTAGGTCGAGTGTTCATGCAAGAAGGATTTGTGATTTGCTATGAGTCAAGGAAATTAAAGGAGCATGAAAAGAATTATGCCACTCATGATTTAGAATTAGTAGCCATAGTACATGCTCTCAAGATGTGGAGACTTTATTTGTTGGGAAGAAGATTCGAGCCTAGGATGGACCACATGAGCATGAAGTATTTGTTTGACCAACCAAACTTGAATGCTAGGCAAGCTAGATGGATGGAGTTTCGTTGTAAATTTGATTTTGAAATTAAGCATGTAAAAGGGAAGGAGAATAAGGTTGCAGATGCTCTTAGCAGAAAATTTCATGTTGCAATAGTAAGTATGTGCAAATCAGATTTGAAGACAAGAGTCCTTGAGGCTCAAACTAGTGATGAAACTTACCTTCAAATTAAAGAAAAGTTGCAACAGAAAAATATAGATGAAAAGTGTGCGGAATATCAGCTTGGTGAAGACAATATCCTCATCTACAAAGATAGACTATACATTCCAAATAGTGCATATTTGACGAAGCTTATGATGGATGGAATACATCAAATTCCATACTCTGGACATCCAAGATATCAAAAGACTATAACAGCAGCAAGAAAGCAATACCTTTGGCATGGTATGAAGAAGGACATAGTTGAGTACATTGCTAGGTGTTAGAAGTGCCAACAAGTCAAGGCAGAGCACCAACATCCAGCAAGATTGTTGCAGCCCTTACCCATTCCAGAGTGGAAGTGGAAAGTGATCTCTATGGATTTTATAATAGGTCTTCCCATCACAGTGAAGAAGCATGATTCAATCATGGTTGTGGTGGACAAGCTATGAAAGGTAGCTCACTTTATTCCCGTCAAGGCCACTCACAAGGCTAATGACATTGCAAATATCTTCATGAGAGAGATATTCAAATTGCATGGGTTGCCTAAGGCAATAATTTCTTATCGTGATACAAAGTTCACTTCCAATTTCTGGAAAGGATTATTTCAGGAATTGGGAACTAGATTGAATTTCAGTACAGCATATAATTTGCAAACAGATGGCCAAACTAAGAGGGTGAATAAGGTTCTTGAAGACATACTGAGAATGTATGTGATGGATAAACCATCCAAGTGGGAAGATTACCTACACTTGGTAGAATTTGCATACAATAATGGACATCATGCATCATTGAGGATGAGTACATTTGAGACATTGTATGGCAAGATATGTAGGACTCCAGTTAACTGGGACGGCCCGGTGAACAGGGTAGTACTTGGACTAGAGATGATCAAAGAAATGGAACAGGAAGTTGCTAAGATTGGGAAGAATTTAAAGGCAGCTCAGGACAGGAAAAAGAGTTATGCAGATTTGAAAAGAGTGCATAAGGAATTTTAGATTGGGGATCATGTTTGCTTGAGAGTGAAACCAAGGAAGAGTTCTCTCAATTTGGGGATTTGTGCCAAGTTGGAACCAAGATATTGTGGGCCATTTAAAGTCCTAGATAGGATAGGGCCAGTTGCATATAGAGTTGCATTGTCTGCTAATATAAGAGCTCATAATATTTTCCATGTATCTTTGCTTAAGAAGTATGTACATGATCCTAATCATATGATTTATTGGAATGTGATACAGGTGGAACCCGAGGGAGAGTTCCAAGTAGAGCCTATGTGCATCCTCAACAAGAATGTCACTTTGCTCCGGAACAGAGCCATCGGGTAGGTAAAGGTCCAATGGGAGCACCTTTGTCCCGATGGGGATACATGGGAGCTGGAGGATTCCATGAGAGAGGCATTCCTATTTTTGTTCAGTTTTTAGAACACTGAGGACGGTGTTGTTCTAAGGGGGAGGGGAATGTAATACCCCAATTTTGACCCTTGTGACATATTGGCTTTTATGAAAGTATTGTGTACATGCGATGTATGTTTCCCTAGCGTGGAGCTCAAGGCCAAGGCCCCACTAATGTATGTTCGTATTTTATTTACAATGGACAAGTATTTGAGATTTTTCCATCCATGTGCTATTAAGCCATGGAACATTGTAAATGATGTAAATATTTAATATTTCAATAAAATACCAAAACTGGCTATGGAAGCAACGAATGAGAAGGGCCCATGTGTATTCCACTAGGGAGTGGTGAGGGGGTTGTGTGGTTTAACCATAGGCTGTCAAATGTCATTTTGAGAATCCATTTGACTTTCCTTGCTGACATTTAATTCAGTTGTAAGAAAGTTGTTGAGAAATTAGTTCATGGCTTCAATGGAGCATGGGTAGCCTAGAAATTCGTATGGTAGGTATGGGATCTGTTTTTCTTGTACCACAAGTCAAGCTACCTCATGGTAATTGGTTCTTCCTCATTATTATTCCATGGTTGAAGATCCCAGCATCATTTTTCATCCATTACTCATGCCCAGTAGTGAGAAAAACCAGAAATTGCAACTTTGCAAGAACCCACATATTGAAGAGCCATAAACACCTAGAATTTGGTATTGACAATAAAATCCAATGGGGTATCCATAGATATGAAACTTAGGGCAAATTTGAGAGTATTATATACCCCGAAATCCATAGAAAAACCCAGTTTTTATAACCCATAATTCCAGTGACGGGATTGAGTTATTTGATCACCGAATTGAGAAATTCCAAGTGTGAATTCTAGAACCGAGGTTGGGAATGATTGATAAACCCAGTGAAGGCTGGAATCTCAAGGATTTAGCAACTTGAAACTTTCTATGCCCACCCTGAATAGCACTGGAGGGAAGGGACGCCCGAGGGACTATGCAACAAAGAAGGGGACCTTCCTTGTGTTGGGTGTGGTAGGTACTGTGGGTGCCTGGACTGTTTGAAATATCTTGAGATGCATGTATCTCTATGGTTGAGTTCACTGGATTAGCGTTTCCCTCCTTTGTCTTTTGTATGCTTGATAAACCCAACTGTGTGTTGGCTTAGCATAACTGTTGAGTGAGACCATGGCTTTGAGTGAGCCCATCTAGTTCCTCCTTAGTGGATACATAACCCAGCTCGGGGGTACTCTCTCAGCTGAAAGAATATAGGCTGGACAGAGATATATGGTTGGGTGGAACGTTGCTCTCACATAGCCAGTTGTTGGACAGTTTCATTTCAAGATAAGTATTCTTTGTGGTTGAGTTATGTTAATTTTGTGTTCTGCAATGTGTTAATTCTGAATGATAATTATTCATGTTGATGAAATGAAAGGCATCTTGTTTTATGCAATGTGATAAATGATGACTATTATATGGATGATGAAACTATGTGTATATATAGTGTTTAATTCCATTGTGTTTGTTAAGTATGAATATGTATACATAAGTCTTTTAATTATCCATGAATTTCTTAGTAATGTATGGGGCTGAGATTGTCAAATAAGCCTGGTATGTTTGGTCATGTTTAATCCCTTGCACTGGATTGATGGAAGGGGACGTGACACCCCCCATAGTAAATTCTGATGTAGCTTGGTCCAACTGTAATATTGGAGACTTACTTCATTTCTTTCTCGAAATCCTAAATGACGATCCACTTCCATCCATGAATAGTTCTATGCAAAATCATACCATTGCCTAGTAACACTGTACTCATTTTTTTTGCACCAGAGAAAAATAAAATGGAACCTTAACCCAAGCCATTGAGTACCATTTCTTCGTAGAGAATTCACATAAAAAAATTTCTTGAAAAGGCAACCTGGAAAAAGGGGTATCCCATGGGGTCCCATTGTTTGAGTATTTGAGGAATCAAATTCAAACGGGTCTCTAAGGCCTACAAAGAGGCCAAAGTCCCACAAGATCTAAGTTCTTCAAAAGTCTATAATGTTGCTCTCTGATTCATTCTAAATTGTTTCACCCTCATAGGATCCTTAAGGAATTCACTGTGACTAGAAAAGGCTACTTCAGGATCTGGATGCTCTCCTCTGACATGAAGTTCAGACTGGAATTCTAACTTATAAAAGAATTTCATCCCTATTTCCCACTTAATTTGATTCTGAATAAAAGATGAAAAGGCTCGTAGCTAAATATCTCCTACTACAGGATTGGGATTCCATTAAAATTCATGTTCTAGAAAGAATTTAAACTGATAAAGTTCACACAACAAATCCTTTTCCCTCTTAGAGGATTCATTATAAATATCCACAAAGTCATCAACATTTCCTATCATGAACCTTTTTTTATTATTCAATCTCATCATCTCAAGGCCTACCCATTGTTCATGCAGGTACATCGAATAAATTCTAGCTACAAGAAATGGCTTGCTCAGCAAATTGAAACATTTGTCTCTTTTCTTCTTCTTTAATCATTAATTTATGATGTAAAGACTGTATTTTGGACTTCCACTTTTTTTCTTGAACCAAGTAAGCAGAAAACCAAGTTTCCTACATATGTTGTACTTCAAATTTATATCGTTGTTGATAAATAAGGCCCAAGTCATATAATTCATCACGTTTTCCGGTCCATTTAACAGTATTTACTTCATTCGATGCTAAATCCAGGGTATTAGTCCAGACATCATCAAGAATTTGATTAAAAAACTCATAGAGAAATTATGTGACTTTATCTTTATCTTTAGAACTTTTAGAGGAAGAAGGAAGAATATTTTCTGCAGCTACTGTAGCCAATAATTCCAAACTTGTATTATCCTCAGCTAGTGGTACTAATTCCTTTAGTACTAATTTAGCTCTAAGAAAATTATTTTGTTTCCTAAACCTTTTGTTTTACTGGCTCCATCGGTGAACCTGACTTCTCAAAATTTTCAGTATTTTCTTAAGAACATCATTCTTTCTCTGTAATTGTCTACTCCTTTGTTTTAACTTTTCATTTTCATTTTTAACATATCTATCCAAAACTTGAAATTCATGAACTTGCTTCTTAAGTTTCTTAATCCTCTTCTGTAACTTACTTGAAATTAAACCAGGAGAATCAAGCCTTACCACTTGATTAGATTCGTCTTCTTCCATCTGAGCTTGGTCTTGAAACTGAGTAGCTTCCAATTTTGGCTAGGGTGTTGACTCTAAATTATGTCTCTATGTATAACGAGTTCTTCGATGTTTGGGTATTGTGGATAACATATCTTCAAATATTCTAGCTTTTTCAATACCTTGTTCAGAAATTCCTTCTTATAACCTTGCAGATCTTCTTCTCACTATGCCTGAAATTTTGTTAAGCTCTTCATCATCTCTAGGCCTCTTTGGAGATGGTTGGGTTTGAATTGGTTCAAAAAATGTTGGTGCTGGATCAAATTCTATTTGAATTGCTGGTGGGGGCGATACAGAATCTTGAGGATCATCATTAACCTGAACCTGAAACCCTTTTTCCACTCAAAATTGTTCCCACGTTAGGTTTCTCTTTTGTAATTCCTCCACGATCAACAACTTAATTAATCCATGATGATGCAAGCTATTACCGAGTCGCTAATCAGGCCTTTTTTCGGCAGTTGAAGCCATTTTAGATCGGCTCTTCCACAAAAAGTATGGAATGTTCATCAATTCCTCTCCTATAATGTGAAGGAGAATTCGAATATGATAAAGAAAGTCAAGGCTATATTGTCCTTCACAAGTCAAATATTTCTGCAAAAATAAAATGACATTACCCCATTCAACATTGAAATAGTTGTGTTCAGCTCCCTTCTTCCAATGAATACTAGAATTAGCCACTTTCACGAACTGTTTCCAAGAGTCAGGGTTTTTCAAATGACCAGCTTTAAACCATATTTCCCTTATTTGTGGTAAGCCTGCAGCGAGAGCAATGGACGTTTCTGAACTGGAAGCAGAAACCCCCGAATGTTAGAACACGCTCCATCAAAATTGAGAGCAAATTCCTTGGTCACATCTTTGTTGTGCCCTTGGAATTTAATAAAAAACGCATACAATCCCATTTGTTGAAAAATCCTATTACTAGAGGGATATTCATCCAACAATTCAATGGAATATGGCTCCTCCCTACGTGCAACAGCCATGCCAACTGGAACTTTCTCTACTGAAAGGAAGTTAGGTAATCAAAATGGTATCCTTTAACCCAAATTGGTATTTTCATGCAGACTTATGCATAACAAAGATAGACAACTTTCAAATCGTGTATAAATATAATTGTTCAGACAGGGAACAAAAGGCTAGAGCTAATGACAATTGATGGGGTCAAATCAACATATACCCATTCGTCCAAAAAGAAATGAGTTAACGGACATTCCATTTATGGAAATTATTTGAACAAAAAGAGTTGGTCTAACAGGTCACGTTATATAATAAGCCATGAAATGACCTTGAAAAGCTAATTGAAATGTATACAAATCATTCTTATATGCTAGAATTTATACACATTATTAGGAAAAATATATTGAATTTAACCCTACCAGAACAATACTTGCGTAGATTTAGAGAAGCCTTTGAATAACATACCACACAGGCAAGGGATAAAACCGAGATCCAATCCTTCCGATCATGCAAATACAGATCCTCCATGGATTTTAAATATATAACTTAGTTGGAAGAAATCATTATATCTGCAACTTGAAAAGAAAAATTCCAAATAGAACTGAAAGTTTGCTTGTACTGGGAGGGATGAATCCAAGATAGTATCAAGGTTTTGTTCATTTTCAGGATTCCCTTCCCCATACATGAGACATTCCATTTTACCAAGAATATGTTCATCTCCAGGATTTTACTGAAATATTTAAAAAACACAAAAACTAGAGATTCTACAGGCTTGATCCAAGCCTGTAATTATCTGCTAAAACATGTTGAACAACAAATTCTTCAACCAACCCATTCGTGATGCAATCCAAACCATGTGAATTAAGGTTTTGGAGTAGAACATGGATGGATATACTTATTCGTCCAAAAAGTAATGAGTTAATGGTCATTCCATTTATGGAAATTATTTGAACAAAAAGACTTGGTACGACAGGTCACATTGTATAATAAGACATGAAATGACCTTGAAAAGGTAAATGAAATGTATACAAATCATTCGTATATGCTACAATTACACATTATTAGGAAAAATAAATCGAATTTTACCCTATCGGAACAATAATTATGTAGATTTGGAGAATATGTTGAATACCATACCACACAGGAAGGGGACAAAATGTCTAAATCTATAATAATATAGAAAGTCCACATCCAGTCTTCCATTCAGTTTTACCAAAACAATAGTTTTTCCAAAATTATAGTTTATACAGGTCCAAAATCGAACTCTTCCCTAGACTCATACATGACAGGCTAAGTTAAAAAGGATCCTCTCAGAAAATGAGAGTTATGTGCACAAAAAAATGAAAAATGCCCAAACCCTTGTCACTCTAGGTCATAACAAAGTCACCCTTTGAAAACCAAAAACACGATAGGATCATTCTCCCAGCAGCAAGAGTAGAAACATTGAGGGACACGAACTTACCACATTCAGATAAAATGCCCAACTTGAACCAACGCATCGAACCCCTGCACCTACAGCAAATAAAAGTGAATGCATTAGAATCACTAAAATAGAGATTTAAATATAAAAAGCCCAATTTATAAAAAAAAATAGAGTTAAATCGTTACCTATGCATTCCTTCTTCATCCATGGTGCCTCCAACCAGGAATGTGACCACCCCTCAACACCCATTAAGAAGACTTAGCAACGCCATACGTTTTCCCTCCATCAACACTAAGTTGTGACTCCACATCCAGCATAGATGAAACCCTCCCCAAACTAAGTGTAACAAGATATGCTTAAAACCCAACCCAACGCTGTCAAAATGCAAAAGGGAAGCCTTAAGCTTCACACCCTTCCCATACTAATTCCATGACTGGGAGTAACCCCCACTAGAGGCCCTACCATGCGCCCAGCATACGTGGTTAAGATATAATGTTCCCTTCACGTGGATGCATTCAAAGAAACCACCAAACCTAACTCCACTAACACTCCACTCCAGCTCTGTGTTATAACTTAGGATAGCAATTACAAGACAAATAGCGCAAGAGTAAAAGGTAAATACCATCTTAGCTTAGGTATAAATTTGAGGTAGAATGTCTCTCATAGTATAGTTAGAAATCCATACCTAGGTAAGAATTTGTTCTTCCTTAGGATAAAGCAAAGAGTTTTTTGTTATTATCGCATGCCACTAGCTCTTAGGATCTTCATATCCAGTACAGAGTTTATATTGCCATTCTTTTTCATTCTAGTACACTTTAGATTTGAGCCAAGCTTTCAGGAAACTTGCAAGAGTTAAATAGAATGACTTATATTTCTAGCTAAGTAAGCTCGGTACCTTCTATACCTATCCACATATCGCCATAAAAGTAAAAATAAATAAAGAGACGCTAGTAATAATTAAAATAAAACTTATCCATACAAAACATCAGTTATAGAATTGACAGAACAACCGACGCAAGAACGATCAGATAAATAAACCAATAGGATATTTAAAGAACTCATCATTATATTTTTTTCCAATGCTGAAGTTAATTTTAAAGAGAACTATTTGACCGATACAAAACACATGCAAAAAAAAAATTATATAGTATATTTTTAGGGACATTACAAGTGGTGTCAGAGCCCATATTCAAACACTCGAGACATTTTGATCTTACTACTTAAAAATAAATCCACTGTAGAAAGATATTTTTCAAAACTTACTTATGATTTTATAAAGCTAACAAAATTTTTTTTATTACACATTTCCTGACTCCTGGAAGTATAAGAGAAACTGAATCATGAATACACAGAGGAACAGTAGTAGACATGGAAACTTGTATTCAGCACCTCGAGAAGAAGAGCTTTTGGTGGAACTAATTGACAGCATTGGAACAACCAAGCCATGTGAATTAATGAAAAAAATACAAAGCCTACAAGTAGAATTTCAGAGCTTCTTCAAGGATGATAACCTGAATCAGAGATGAGAACAACAGGAAGTAAACAAAGCTATACTTCAGAATTTAACAGGGAAAAACTACCCACTCAGCAAACAAGTCTAGAGAGGACTATCATCATAAAAGGACCAACAGTCCAAGGGATAAGGGATGAGAAGAACAAACACCCGACATCATGGAAGAGGAGTATAGGACTTCTTCCAATGATTACTCACCATCCCCTTGCAAGAAGAAACAAAAAAGTGATGATAGCCTATAGGGATAATTTAGAAAGATCAAAGCCCCAACATATGACGGAGAAATGGATACAGGATAAAAAGATGAAGAATGGCTTTTGGGAATGACTAAATACTTCCGAGTACATAATTACTCCTGTGAAATGAAGGCCCATCTGGCCATTTATAATTTAAATGGGAAAGCATCCAGATGGTGGAGAGATATGAAACATACCAAGAATCATAAAGTAAAGAACATCGAATGGAGTACCTTTAGAAGGTTGTTTCAGGAAAAGTATATGTCAGAAATATTCTTCGACAAGAAGGCGAAAGATTTTCACGAGCTAAGAATGGGTTCCCTAACCATGGATATTTTTATCAACAAATTCTTAGACCTGTTACACTATGTGTCTTACATTAAAGATGAGAAGGTAAAGATACAATAGTTTTTGGGATGTCTTCCTCCAAATTACCGAGAAAGAATTGAGTTTGATATACCCAAAACTTTGGACATAACCTTACACAAGGATAGACTTTTCTACGAGCATGGGAAACATAGGAAAGAGAATATTAACAGAAGTAGGGAAAGGTTCAAGACCTTTTCAGATAACCGAAGGTGAGGGCTTATACCACCTCCCTACAGAAAGTAGAATAATAGTTTTCCACCAAACAGAAATTTCAATAGATCGGGAGCACAGCCAAATATGCCCACACCAAATGTCAACAGACCAGCAGTAGATAGAGGAGCCAAGGCTGCTCCACTACAAGTTAGCTGCTGGAAATGCCAAGGGCCCCACTACTATAGAAATTTCCCAAACAAAATGGATGGAGTCCTAAACAACTTACAAGAAGAAGCAACTGTGGAAGATGTGGAAGGAACACCAAGGATCTATGCAGCACTTGACGGCCGACAAGCAGACCATCAATTTACCATGGTTGAGATAGAAGGTAATATCTCAAACACACTAATTTCAATTTTGATCGACCCAGGGGCTTTCCGTGGCTATTTTTCCCCTAAAATTTTTGACACATGTAAGCTGAACAAGGAGAAGCATGGTAAACCATGGCTGGTACAACTAGCCACCGGTACAAAAAGGAATATTTCAGAACTTGTGAAAGGTTGCAGGATAGATATGAACGGTTTTCCAACCAAAGTAGATTTGAATATCCTACCCTTAGGATCATATGACTTACTAATAGGCATGTACTGGTTGGAACAACACCGTGTCATGCTTGACTTTTTGGACAAATCAATCTTATGTACATACAAGCAAGGGAACCAAAGGAAAATTCAAGGCATACCCAAAAAAATATAGGTCAGACAAATATCCTCCTTACAAGTAAAGAAGTGCATAAGGAAAGGATGCAAGCTTTATGCAGTTAACATTCAAAATGTGGAAGAAGAGAGGGAACAGAAAATTGAGGATTTTCCAGTTCTAGTAGATTTCGAAGATGTATTTCCCGAGAAAATACCGGAACTACCACCAAAGAGGGATTTAGAATTCTCTATAGAGTTGATACCAGGTGTTATAGTTCAAATCTGCACTTCTTTATCCGTGATCACATTAAGCTATTGATCACACAAAAGGAAAACTTGGATTGAAGAGCTAGATTAACCTAGGTGATGTATGGACTAGACTTACCCCTCTACAGCTGACAAAACATTGTTTTTACCTACATTTTGACATGAACACTAGCCTACAGGCATAAGAGCAGCATTCACCGACTAAAATATGCAACTCTGCTTCAATAGACTAGCGTTTACCTACTGAAATATGGTACTCTGCTTCAATAGACCAGCGTACACCCTCAAAAAACCTTGAAAACACTGGTTGTAAGCATGAAATTTGCATATTGTGCGCTACTCCACTTAAGAAAACTTGCGTACATCTTAAAATGTAATAAAAAATATATTAATTTGACGAATTGGGATTAGTTGAAGTTGGTTTTGCAACTTCCCCAACCTCCCAATCAAACTACGTTTCGATCCAAACTGCCTACCTTGTCCCATAAATACAAGAGGGATAGATGAGAGAAGGGAGGAAGAAACTATGCGTTAAGGGTTGTTATGCTGGAGGAATTCCAAAGTTAGTGTGAAGAGTAGGAGCCTAGAATCCGGTTGCACAAGCACTTTGAATGATCAGGTATAATTGTATTGATTATTGATTTTTGACAATAAAGGTTGAAATGCCCTTCCTATCCCAATCAAATGTCTAATGGATTACATGTTTGTTTGGATTAAATGATTGATTGTATTTGATGTCTAAATTGTGTTTCAACTTCATCATTGTTATATCAGTCAAGATACGTTGAGGAAGGTATCTTTGTATTGCAGGTTCACCAAACGGAAGATCAAGTGAAGGATTGAGAGGAAGATCGAGCAAAATCTAGGATTGAATGTCGTTAATAAGGTATGCCTTCTAAGATCTTGATCTCTTTCTTTTCGTAGAAGACTAGGTGATATGATTAATGTATTTACCTGTCACCCCAGAAGTTGGTAGTGTCCCTCTCCTTGCTATAGGGTAGAAATCCCGAACAACAGACTGGCGACTCCGCTGAGGACCGGTTGTTTTTTGCTCTAGGAGACCTAGTTATCTTTCCTTCCAGTACTTTTTGATCTTTTTTATCCTCTGAGAGGCTCTGTAGGTTACTGTAGCTTGTTTCCATTGCTTGACTCATCTTAGTTTGAAGTTTTAGAGCTTGTTTTAAACCTTCTCTGGCATGGACACTGGTATTCCTTGCACACAGTAGCGTACACCTGCTAAAAAATGTTACTTTACCTATTGCATAGTAGAGTACACCTCCCAGTGTGCGCACGTTTATACATTGCATAGAAGAGTTTTTCCTGTAAGTCTGTTAGCTTTTGGGATTTGATTTTCACTTGTTTGGTTTGATTTCCAGCCTCTTGCTTTGTCTTCTTAACTGATCCTTGAGGTATTTATGCCCTTGTTGAGTCTTGTTTGATTCTCCTAAGTCCCTTAGGTCATATTTTGCTTGCTTGAGTACTTTTGAGGTGTCTTGTTGTTTGTGACTCTTTTTTGAAGACCATGCTTTATTCCTAGTTGGACATAGCTACACTCTTGTACCCTAGATGCCTGTTGCATGTATACAAACCATTGTTTGATAACATTTGTTGTTTGTGGAAACACTAGTACACTTTGACGGTGTCTTGTCCTTTTATTTAGGGTTTGACCCCAAGTTGGAGTCCTTAGGGTGTTTTCAAAAAAAAAATTGAGTCTAGACACTTTTTTTATTGTTTTTCAGTTTTAGTCCAAGTAAGTTGAAGTCTTTCAGTTTGCTTCCATTCGAGTCTTTGTGATTGTAAGGCCATCTTTGGTTCACTTTCCTACCTTTTGCTTGGCTTAGTGCTTTCTTAGGGTTCTTGGTGCTTTGGAGCAACCTTTGGGGTTTGCCTTTCCATTTTAAGCATCTCTTATCCCTGTTTTCTTTTCACTTTGTTTTCCAAGCCCAAAGTTTTTTCCTTTAAAAAACTTTGAAGGACAAGTCTTTGTCAAATCATCGAGTTGATTGTTGTGAACCTTAGAGTTGCTTTTCCTTACTTCGATTGCTCTTTTAGGTCTTACTTTCTTCCATTTTCGAGTTCTTTTTCTTTTACGTATATCAGAAAAAGCAAAAAATGAGTTTGGTAGTTTAAAGTAGTAAGGCTTATGATCGTTTCAAAGTAGCATAGTTTACTTTGTTTTGAATTTGAAAAGAAAAGAAAAAAGAGATTTGTTTAGGTTTGCTTGGTTTTCATTTTGGACATAGCATAAATGGAAAAATAAAAAGAGTCTTTTGTTGCTTTGAAAGTTATTTCTTTTGCACTTTACTTTCTCAAACCATTCCACACAATGCACTACCCCATTGAGTAAAAAGTAGCCTTAAAAATAAATTTTAATAAAATCAATTAGAAACATTTTTCTTTTTAGGTATAAACGACATCAACTAGCTTAGGTTAGAGTTTTGAGCTTAAATCACCTTAAACTACTCGGAACTGGCTTCATTACGCAACAATCGTAGTACGACTTTCATTTAGGTAAATCCATCTATATCAAATAGTCCTGGGATGCTCTACTCAAACCAGAGTTAAGCACGAGGCCGTGGGAGACTGGAATTGTTGAGGATGTCCCCTCACTTTCCTTTTGACCATAAACCAGAGTCGATTCGCGTACGGGGGTCCTTTCAGACTTCCGGCTTTGTTACCCTACCCATGCGTTTTGACTAGGCTGATGACTATCCCCCCATGTTATTTCGTATTGATGGTAGCCTTCGTATCATACCTTTAGAATTCTACACAGGTAGAGTGGGAGGTTATTCCCACTTCACCTTGGACAAGCTTGGAAGGTGACCCTCTGGCAGTAATCCCGGGAAAGTGGTTTGGTGATTCAACCGCTTGCACCCAGTGGACCTCCGGTGGATGCCACGAAACTAACCATCAATGCTTTGTTAGTCTATTCTGGGCCCTGATCATCCCAGACTTACTTCCGAGAGTATTTGCTATCCGTTTGATTAGTTTGATTACTTAGTATTTTTTAGTGGTATGTTGTTTGCTCCTTAGTCTTAGTGGCCACTAGGTTTTTTACTTAGTTTATTTTTATACAATTGTGGAATACCAACAGCTTCGTAGATCTCGGAGGTTGCAAAACCTTCCCCCACTCATTGTGGAGCCACTATCGCCACTGCGACAACGGAGGACAGAATCCAGTGGTCTTTTTGAACTTACTGGTGAAATAGAGGTTCCTATTGAACCACAACCTAGAACCCCGGATCGACAAGTTCTTAATACTGTCGAGGTTGAGGATATCACTTCTAGTGAGTTCAACACTCCTTTCAACCCTCCTCTTACTAGACTTAACGATCCGCTTCTGGTCCCTGTAGGTTTTTAGTAGCCTGAGTATAGTGCATATCTTTTCACACCTGGTTATATTATGACTAATCCAGGGGACAAGCAGGGAGTTCCAAAGACTCCCACAATGGGTATGAATACAAGGATTGTTAATCCTCCTTCCGCAAACACTGCTACACCGAGTTCGTCACAGACAACTTCTGCTTCAACTCCGTCCTTTAGTTTCAATGTGGGGACTTTAGGCATGCCAAGCTCAATAGCTTTGACATCTGCCTCAGTTGCTACCCCTACTTTTGGACCCAACAATGCAGTGCGTGCCACTCCACCTCTTGTGACTCAACAGTCATACCATATACCTAGCACTTGGATTTCCACACCCAATATTGGACCAAATTCCTCTGCAACTATACCTATCATGAGTACCATGACTGCACCATCCACCTCGACTACCCCTGTTTATAACACCTTTGCAAGTTACAATATGAATCAAGGTAATATACCTGCAAGAAACATCCCCTTTTCTTTGTTTTCTGGAGGAGTGGGTAATATCCTTAACCAACAATATGGCAGGGCTAACACCCAGCCACAGTGGACAAACGTACATGGTACCAACCCACTTTCATTTGGGTGGGGGAATTTCAACACCACTTTCACACAACAGTAGATGGTGGGGTACAACCCCTACCAACAGATGGCTAGGGGAAACCCCTACCAGCAGATGGATGGGGGTAACCCCTACCAGCAAATGGCTGGGGGAAACCATAACCAGTAGTTTATGGGTCAAACTATGGGAGGTTCCCCCTTCATGACTCCATCTTATCAAATGCCATCTTATAGACCTCGTTAACCATTTATGGAAACTCTGAATTTTCCAAATATTTCCAAGTTAACAAACGATCTGGTGTGCCATAACGTTACGTGGCCACCAGTTCCCACTAAGATACCTTCAGACATTCCAACATTCGAAGGTAAAACTGGTGAGTATCCTAGTGATCATGTCACCACTTTTCATCTCTGGTGTTCTTCGAACTTGTTGAATGAAGACTCCATTAGGTTGAGACTTTTTCAAAGAACCTTGACCGGTGCTGCAGCCAAATGGTACATTGAGTTACCTACAGCCACCTTTTTAACTTTTGGGATCTCGCGACGGTTTTCTTGAACCACTTCCAGCTTCCTGTTCGGTACGATGCCGGGACAGATCTTTTGTCTACCTTTAGACAAAACAAAACCAGCCATTATTTGATCATATTCAGGAGTGGCGAAGATGGAAGAGGTTCATTAATGCCAATATCCCCCAAGAGTTCTTATTAGAGTGGTATCTGAAATCACTCCTTCCTTATATTTCTAAGGAAGTAGCTACTTCTGGGGTGTCATAAGAAGAAGAAGCCATTCTAAGGACCTAGCAACTAGACTTGGTTTATGCTCAGTATGGGCTCCTTTACGAGATTATACCTGACGCACTGCGATCAAAACCTAGACCACATGTTGACAGCATTGTAGGTTCAGTTGATTCTGTAGCTTTCAAATCATTGACTAAACAGGTTCATGCCTTATCAGTTAAACAATTGACTACAAAAGTGACTTCCGTCACAACCTCTCCTTATACTACTGAATCTGTACAGCAAGTTCAAACTAATCAAAAGGGTCCTCGGCAGCCCAACAACAAAAAGAAGGGCAAGAAAGGAGAGGGGAACCAACAAAATCCCAAAAACAAAGAAAATGTCGAGGAGGGTAACAGAGAAAAGAAGAAGGTTAAGTTCCCTTGCAAGCTTTGCAAGCAGGACCACCTCACTCACCAATTCCCTCTAATTGAAGAAGCTTAGAAGCTGCTTCAAGAAAAGAAACCTGTCGTCCTTAAAGATCCATTTCCAAAAGGGTAGGGCTCAGCTTCTGGCACCTCCAATGTTGGGGCTGCCACCCATGCTTCAGCTGATCAAACTTTTATTAATATGGTTAACTCGGACGCTCTTTTACAAACGCGGGAAAGAAATTATACCCCGGATACGCAGAATAAGGATAAAGAGATTCCTGAATCTTCCACTCCTCTCCACATACCTATGGATTCACTGCCCAAGATCCCGAAAGGTGTCTTGAAATGGGCTTCACACAATCCCAACGCACGGGCTGTTTCCAACTACAATGTGGCTGAATATCTAGCCCAGACCCCTTGTGCCATGTCCACCTTAGAAGTTTTGCAAAGTTGTCCATTACAATGAAATGCACTTCTGGAAGCGATTGGAAGTATGGAATCATCCAACATGACTGCGCGTTTTGATATGTCTGATATCAAGTACCGGTTTCCATATCACGTTGCTCTTCAGATAGAGTTAGTTCATGGTCGTATGACTATTGGATGAGCTGTCGTAGATGAGGGCGCGTCTACGTGCATAATGTCGATTTCTTACTGGAAATGCTTGGGATCTCCCGAGTTAGCACCCCCTAACACATTGATTACTGCATTTGATGGAAGAACCTTCCATCCACATGGAGTCTTGCCTTCATTTGATGTCACACTTTCTGGTAAGACAGTAGCTATAGAGGTTGAAGTTTTGGACGCTCCGCTTGATTACAACATGTTGTTGGGCAGGAGCTGGACATATGCCATGCGAGCTATTCCATCGGCAGTTTCTCAAGTTGTAATGTTCCCTCATGAAGGCAAGATCATCACGGTCGATCAACTTTCGTTCTCTCGGTGAAACAACCAGACTTCATTGGAATCCACAATTCCTTTAGTTGACCAATCTGCCCCAGAAAGCGAGAGTTTAGGAGCAGGGATGTATGGGTCATTAATGGGCACTTTTGACCTACCCGCTCCCATTTTTTTCATGTGTTCTGATGAAGGTACATCTACTGAAACTTTCACGGTCGGTTTAAGGAATGATCCATGGATCCTTCCTACTGTATTAGAACCATCAGTGCCCTTATCCATTGCAGAAGTAGCATACATGGAAGCATAGCATGCTGCAATGGAACATATCGTGACTCTTCCAGTCTCTGCTGAGTTGGATATGGACTATGCTCCTACATGGTCAGAAGACTCGACCCACTCTTTTGATTGTTTAGACATGGTTTTTCCTTCTAACGAAGCCATTTTGGAAGCCATGATGGGCTTGGACCAGCCTTGGGAACACATGCACCACAGGTCTTACCTGCTTCCAAATCTAGACAGGATAGAGAGAGGAGAGTTTTCTATGAGACCTAGTGGGAATGTTGATTTATCCTCTTCCACTTCAAGTGTTGTTTACGGTTAAGGGAATATGGCTAATATATCGAGAACCATCCCGATTAACATTTCCACCAAACCTGGGGTCGTGGAAAACATTTTTATTGGAGAAGATTGTTCTCCGGAGGAGATCGCTCTGTATACCAAACTTTTTAAAGAATTTCACGATACTTTCACCTGGTCTTATGAGGAGATGCCAGGCATCGATCCTTCCAGTGTTGAGCATCTCATCACAACATATCCCAACGCGAAACCTGTGAGACAAAAGCTCCGTCCAGTGAATCCTCGAAAAGCGGCCGCCATTAAGGCGAAGGTGGAAAAATTGCTTAAAGCTGAATTTATCTATCCGATCGACATGACAGAATGGGTTTCAAATCCTCTTCCGGTTGATAAAAAGCAAGGGACCATTAGAGTCTATACTGACTTCTCGGATCTGAACAAAGCTTGTCCGAAAGATAACTACCCCACACCATTTATTAACCAGATCATAGATGTGTGCGTAGGATATGAGATGTTTTCTTTCATGGATGGATTTTTGGGATATAATCAAATTCAAATCAAACCCGAATATCAACATAAAACAACTTTTATTTTCCAGTAGGGAACCTTTACCTATCGAAGATGTCGTTTGGCTTAAAGAATGTTGTAGCTACTTTCCAGCGAGCAATGAATTTCTCTTTTCACGATATCAAGCACATAGTTGAACCCTACCTAGATGACCTCCCAGCGCGATCTCACAAGAGACGGGATCATCCAGCTCATTTGAGAGATGTGTTTGAATGGTGCAGACAATACAAGATTCAATTGAATCCTAATAAGTGTGTATTCTGCGTCGAGTCTGTTAATTTTTTAGCATTAATTCAATATACTCTAGGATCTTTACTAAGAGAATAACATGTACAGCATATCAAGTATAACAATGCATATCAATCACACCAATCAATCACATGAGACAATAGACACACAGAGTTTCACTGGGGAAAACCATAAAGGTGAAAAACCCCACAACTTCCTCAGAGATAGAAAGAGCAATGATACAACCAAAGTACAAGAGATAGTCTTATCCTAGCAGCTGATCCTCCTCCTCACATGTGTGCCACTTTTCGAGTGATGGAAGAGTGAGTAATGAGATGATCAAATAGAGATCTCCTGATCTCTATTTATACTTGTCCTGTCCTGCCCAATAAACTAACAAGGCCGACTTGTCTAACTCAGTCTAATAACCCATGGTTACATTAATCCGGGCCGACCCCACACCTAGTGGTCTAATAACCCATCACAACAAGTTACGACACTCGCGACACTTGTCAATACAAATGACAACACTTCCGTATAGAGGAATAATAACATCTCTATAGGAGTACAATATACATAGGTGAAATACATTCCAAAGTTACATATAAATCAACACTCCCTCTTAACTAGGAAGGTATTTCTCGACATAGATCTACTAGCACAAGTCTTCTTCTCTGGATCATCATCAGTGAATCATCGTCATCATCACTGTTGCTGCTATCTCAATCAATCTCCGATCTACTCGTCATAGGAAGTTCTACAGATCCAGTCCTTTTTCATACTAGATGTAGGCCCACTACCTCTAGGTCTTCATTATCACTGGCCATACTGTGGAATCCTCAGGACTGATTACTTGCGTCAACGAAACCTCGAAAGAGCATCCCAGGCATTTTACGAGCACACAGCTCAACCTATCGGATCTCCCAGGACCTTTTACATGTGACTGTCACAAAACCTTAAAAGATTTTCTTGCCTAGCAATATCTCTAAAGAGCATTCGAAGCCTTTTACGTGTCTAGCACAACCTGTCTGGATCTCCAGGGCTTATTACATGTGACCCCTACCACAAAACCTTAAAAGAGTGTCTTGCCAAGCAAGATCTCTAAAGAGCATCTGAGGCCTTTTACGTGACTAGCACAACCTATCCATATCTCCAGGACTTATTACATGTGGTCCCCACAAAACCTTAAAAGAGTGTCTTTCTAAGCAAGATCTCTAAAGAGCATCTGAGGCCTTTTACGTGAATAGCACAACCTGTCCAAATCTCCAGGACGTATTACATGCGGTCTAGCAAAACCTTAAAAGAGTGTCTTACCAAGAAAGATCTTTAAAGAGAACCTGAGGCCTTTTACGTGACTAGCACAACCTGTCCAGATCTCCAGGACTTATTACATGCTACCCTTGCACAACCTGTCCACGGCCACATAGTATCAACCTGATACTCACCAGACATCATCCTGATGTACATGATCATCCTGATCATCATCACTGCATCGTCCTGATGCATGTCATCTGGAGCAACATCCTGAAGCTCGTCATCCATGATCATCCTGATCATACAATGCATCCACCTGATGCATACCAAGTATCTACCTGATACATATCACCATACATGATCCACCTGATCATACAATGTATCCACCTGATACATACACAGATACATGATCCACCTGATCATACATTGTATCCACCTGATACATACACAGATACATGATCCACCTAATCATACAATGTATCCACCTGATATATATCAACATACATGATGTACCTAATCATACAACGTATCCACCTGATACATATACAGATACATGGTCCAAGCATACAACATAATTCATATACATATACATGATCTAATTGATCATAACAAGCATCCAACATGATGCATATACATATGCATGATCCAACTGATCATAACAAGCATCCAACATGATGCATATACAGAGCAGTAACTAGAGCATCGTCCTGATGCTCATCATCCAGCGCTTACATCCATAGCCATGGGAAGGATCCTCCTCTCACCATGCTTGGAATGGCTCCTGCAAATGTGTCCATCACTTCTTCCTCGAAGTGCCGTCAAACTGAAGAACACCAAGCCTCTCCCCGAAATACTCGAACTTCACTCTAGCTAGTGGTTTCGTCAACACATTTTCAACCTGCTCATCCATCAAAACATACAGGAGCTTCATTGCTCCTCTCTGCACCATATCCCTGATATAGTGATATTTGATCTCAATGTGTTTCGACCTATTGTGGAACACTGGGTTCTCAGACAGATTCACACTACTCTTGTTGTCACAAAAGATACCAGTAGTATCCAATGGGATATCAAATAACTCAGACAGTAGCTTCCTCAGCCATACTACCTCACAACTAGCCGAACAAGCTACAACATACTCTACCTCGGTTGTACTCAGTGCTATGCAGGACTGCTTCCTTCTAAACCAAGGGATCACACCTAATCCCATACTGAAGCAGCACCCAAATGTGCTCTTCCTATCTGCAGCACTGCCTGCCCAATCTGAATCAACATAACCCTGTAGATTAAACTTTTGATTCGTATCATACTTGATCCCATAATCAATTTTACCCTTCAGGTACCTCAGAATATGCTTTACATCAACTAGGTGAACACCTCTGGGATCCGTCAAGAACTAGCTCAATGTGTTCACCGCAAAGCAAATATCTGGTCTAGTGTTCGTCAGGTACATCAAGGACCCAATCATCTGACGATACACAGTGACATCAATCGGATCAGATGAAGCATCACATAGAAGCTTCAGGTTTGATGCCATAGGTGTGGCCATGGCCTTGCATTCCATCATCCCGAACCTCTTCAGGATCTCTACTGCATAATTCCCTTGTCCAAGGAAGATCCCATCTGCACTCTGCCACACCTCCATGCCTAGAAAATATTGCATCATCCCCAAGTCCTTCATCTCGAACTCGGCAGCAAGCTTCCTCTTGGTATCGGCAATCAATCCATCCTCACCTGCTACAAATAGGTCATCCACATACAAGAGTAGTATCATAGGATTTCCTTCCTCAACCTTGTAGTAAAGGTTGGAATCTGCTTTACTCTTAGTAAAGCCTAAACTAGATAGAAAGCTGTCTATCCTACCATACCAAGCTCTGGGAGCTTGCTTCAATCCATACAAGGGTTTCTTCAATCTACACACATATGACTCCCTATCATGTGTCTCAAAACCAAGTGGTTGCTCCACATACACTTCCTCTTCGACTACACCATTCAAGAAAGTTGTCTTGACATCCATCTGGTGTATCTTCCATTTCATCACTACAGCCAGGGAAAGTACTGATCTAATGCAAGTGTACCTGGCTACAGGAGCAAAAGTTTCTTCATATTCTATCCCCTCTTTCTGGGAGAAGCCACAAGCTACAAATCTCACTTTGTATTTCTCTATGCTACCAACTACAGCATGCTTGATCTTATAGATCCACTTGGAAGTCACAACAGACTTCGCTTTAGGTCTTGGGACCACATCCCAAATATCATTCTTCATGATCGACTGGTACTCTTCGATCATTACTTCATCTCGGATCTTGGGAACTTCAGATTCTTCAATATCTTCAATAGATAGCTTTGTTACTGGAACAAATTTTGTAGTCCTTCTTTTGTAGGTGATGGTATACGATCTTTCCTACAAAACAAGTTAAATTGCATGATTAGAAACATCTCATAGTTTTCAGAACAAATTCTTACACATAAATAAATATGTCATACAGTCATGCAATTATCTTAGCCAATGCTTCAATACAACATTTATCCATATCCCGTAACTTTCTAGATGCCTTCCAATCTCTACTAGAACATTGTTAAGAGTGTGCACAACTCCCAACATGTTAGCAAAGAGGTTTCATTCTAGATAAGTAGCAATGGAATGTTGTACAGTTCCATAGGCCACTTACCCATCACATGCATATTAGTAGTATACTGTTCATTAATGCAAATATCCTAATATGCATAATACACATCCTAACTTTAGGAACATAAGTATGTACATAACTGAACAACATCATATATAGAATAAATGGCAATTCAAATACTTATCTTTGTTTGTTGGGTGGACTCCCTCTGAATCTTTTCTTCCTTGTAGGATCTGCTGGAGTCCAAATCTGGAGTAGCTTCTTCTACTCCTTTATGTTGTGGATTGTAAGGAGTGGTCAACTCCCACTTAATCCTTGCGTAACTTCTCGAAGTCCCTTGAAGTGAATTCTCCACCATTTTCGGATCTAAAGATATTGATCTTCTTATCAGTTTGATTTTCCATCAAGGCTTTGAATTCCTTGAATTTATCAAACACTTCATCTTTGTTCTTCAAGAAATAAACCAAGCCTTCCTCGAGAAATTATCAATGAAAGAGACATAGTATACATACCCACTCAGAGAACTGGATGACATTGGACCGCATACATCGGAGTGGATTATTTCCAAAATCCCTTTAGCTTTTCTTTCACTGCTTGGAAATGCCTTCTTAATGTTCTTTCCTTTTGCACATCCTTTGCAAATACCATCATGCTTTGTCTTGATTTTAGGAAGACCTTCTACAGCTTTGCTAGCAATTGGTCGTGCTCTATAGTGCACATGTGCAATCCTTCTATGCCAAAGTTCACTTGGCTCCATGGATTCATGTACCATGGCATGTTCAGGTTCTCCCTTCAATTTGTACAATCCTCTCTCTTGCTCTCCAATCGCTACTGCATCATCTATAGTTTTACCCTTTGACCACATTAGGACTTGGCCATCTACAAACGCAACCCTCATGCCTTTGGCATCCAATGTAGATATGGAGAGTAGGTTCTTCTTGAACCCATGTACATATAGAACATCTTTCATATTCAAATACTTCACAGAGTCTAGGTTGTAGGAGGCTTCACCACTTCCCTTGATGGGATATTGATAGTCATCCCCAAGTTTCACCTTATGGGGTGACTCATGTTCAGATAGATTTGCAAAAGATTCTTTAAACCCAATCATGTGTTTGGAAGCCCCACTATCAATAAGCCAATCAATACATCCATGAGAGATAGTACCTATGAGAGCAGAAATTAGAACATATTCATCTTCACTAGATGAGTCATCACTTTCTGCTTTAGCTTTCTTCTTGGGAGGTTCATCATCCTCAGCAGCATGAGCATGATATCTCTTCTTGTTTCCCTTCTTCTTATTTTTGTTGAAGCCATTTTTATTCTTGAGACAATCTGTAGCAAAGTGTCCCTTCTCATTACATGTGAAGCATCTCAGATCCTTCTTACCCTTTTGAAAAAGTTTCTTGTGATGAGAGTGCCCCTTCTCGAGCTTGCTTCTTTTGGTGTGAGCTGTGAGAGCTTGATCTTCACTTCCCATCTTTTCTTCTCGGGCTACAAGCCTAGCCTCTTCTTGTGAACATTCCTCCCACAGTCTACTGAAGGGGATCAACTTCCTTCTTGCACAAATTCCTTGAATAAAGGAATCCCATGACCTAGGTAGGCCATTTAGAGTGGTCATGACAATTTCACCATTCTCCACCACTTCATCCACAGCTTCAAGTTGTTCCTTGATATGAGAGACCTTGGAGAAATAGGATTGAATGGTCTCTCCATTCTGAAGCTTTACTCATTTCAATTGATTCCGCACAGTCATCTTCTGATTTATGTTCTTTCCTTCAAATAGCTTGGTCAGGGAATCAAACATCTTCTTAGGTGTCTTCAGAGATGACACATGTGGGATGAGATGGTCCTTGATAGAATCAGCAATGATCCTCTTTTCCTTGACCAAGTTCTTCTTGTGAAGAGCCTTAGCCTCTTCTCCCTCTGGGACAGGGACCTCTTCACTTATATAAGTGTCCAACTCATTTTCTTCTAGGATTAACCCAATCCTATACTTCCATGCTCAGAAGTTATTAGCCCCTTCAAGCTTATCCTCAAGCTTTGTGTAGTGAGACATCTTTAAAGAGTACTTCAAATGGAAATAGAAAAGATTTAGGTCTTACACTTGATTTGTTGAAAACTGGATCTGGTCCCGAATTAGGGTTTGTCAGAGAAACCCTAAAAATTCAAAATTTGAATTTCAAACTTCTGAAAGGATAGAAAGATACACCTTGATGATCTGATCAGCCTGATATATTCAGAATTTGAGATCTACAAAGTTTCACCCTTCAAAAATGTCTTTTAGTCTTCCTGGATTCACTACGGAGGACCCTGAATTAGGGTTTGAGTTTCCCAGAGATTCACCCAACCAAAAATCTCGATCCAAAGCTCTAAACTTCGATTTTTCCAAGGAGCTTCCAGCTATGTCTTCAGATTTCAAAAATTCTTATTTTTGTGGAAACCATAATTTTTAGGGCCAAAACTAAAAGTGCTCAGAATTGAATTATGATTGGACAGAAAGATTCTCCTTGATGAGTAGAGTCAATCTACCTTACTGCTTTTCTAAAATCTATGGAGATAAACCCAATAAACAAGAAACCCTAGTTTTCGCCACTACACAATGTCTTCTTCTCAAGGAAACTCTGATACCCTGTTAATTTTTTAGCATTAATTCAATATACTCTAGGATCTTTACTAAGAGAATAACATGTACAGCATATCAAGTATAACAATGCATATCAATCACACCAAGCAATCACATGAGACAATAGACACACAGAGTTTCACTGGGGAAAACCATGAAGGTGAAAAACCCCACAACTTCCTCAGAGATAGAAAGAGCAATGATACAACCAAAGTACAAGAGATAGTCTTCTCCTAGCAGTTGATCCTCCTCCTCACATGTGCGCCACTTTCCGAGTGATGGAAGAGTGAGTAATGAGATGATCAAATAGAGATCTCTCGATCTCTATTTATACTTGTCCTGTCCTGCCCAATAAACTAACAGGGCCGACTTGTCTAACTCAGTCTAATAACCCATGATTACATTAATCTGGGTCGACCCCACACTTGGTGGTCTAATAACCCATCACAACAAGTTACGACACTTGCGACACTTGTCAATACAAATGATGACACTTCCGTATAGAGGAATAATAACATCTCTATAGGAGTACAATATACATAGGTGAAATACATTCCGAAGTTACATATACATCAACAGAGTCTGGACAATTACTGGGTTTCATTTTATCCAGTCATGGCATAATGGTCGACCCGTTAAAAGTTGAGGCGATTGTAAATCTGCCTCCTCCTCGTACCTTGAGATAACTCCAAAGTTTGCAAGGCATGTCTAACTTCCTACGACGTTTTATCATAAACTATGCCAAAATTACAAAGGGTTTCATGAGACTGCTTAAACAAGATACCTACTTTTTGTGGGATGAGGCTGCTCAAGCATCGTTTGAGGCCTTGAAAAAGGCATTACTATCAGCCCCCTTGTTAAGCCCGCCTAATTATACAAAGGATTTCCTTTTATATCTGGCGGGATCAATATACACAATCGGCATAGTACTAGTTCAGGAGGATGACACACTCCAAGAGCATGTCGTTTATTATCTCTCGCGTGCGTTGATAGCTCCTGATATTAAGTATTCACACATTGAGAAGTTAGCATTAACTGCGGTCTATGCAGTACAGAGGCTTCATCACTATATCCTTTTACGAACCACTACTGTGATTGCAGAGGTCAATCCTTTCCAATATGTTCTCACTTGACGTATCATCGGTGGGAAATACAATAAATGGATTGTAATCTTGTAAGAGTTTGATTTGGTTTTTCAGTTTGTCAAGTCGAAGAAATCACTAGTGTTCGCTGAATTAATTTCAGAATTTCCGCGTGACTTAGTGCATATTGAGGAAGAGTCATCATTCCCGGATGAACATATCTTCCTTATTGCTTCCTCTGACCAATGGTATGGGTATATTTTAGTATATCTCCAAACTTTGAGGTGTCCTACCACTTTTTCTAGAGAGGAACGATGCAAACTGAAAATTCATGCGAAAAACTATCTCATTATCTCTGATACTTTGTACAGACGTGGGATAGACTCCATCTTACGATGTTGTTTGACTTTAGAAGAAGCAGAATCAGTATTGAATGATGCTCACAGTGGAGCTTGTGGGGGTCATCTTTCTGGGTTGGCAACAACTCAGAAAATACTGCATGACGGGTATTTTTGGCCTACAATCTTTAAAGATTGTGTGGAAGCTGTGAAACGTTGTCGTCCGTGTCATCTTTTCACCAGAAAAATGAGAGTACATCGAGCTCCTCTTCATCCTGTGATCACAACAGGTCCCTTCACAAAATGGGGGGTTGATTATATGACTTGCAATCCAGTTTCGACTGGAGGCCATCGTTATATCATCGTTTTCGTCGACTACTTCACCAAGTGGGTCGAGGCAATGCCTACTATTAAAGAGGATGGAGAAACCGCCACTTACTTCGTATTCAATCAGATTATCGCAAGGTTCGGCATACCCAAAGTGATCTTGACGGATCACGATTGTCATTTTCAGAACAACATGATGACCAAGCTTTATACCATGCTAGGTTTTCGTCAAGAGCATTCGTCCTCATTCTATACACGGGCGAATGGTCAAGTCGAAGCGGTTAACAAAACTTTGAAGACAATTCTACAAAGAACCGTTAATGTCAGTCGGAATAACTGGCACATCATGTTGTATCCTGCTCTTTGGGCTTATCGAGCAAACGTAAATATTGCTACCAGGTTCTCTCCCTTCCAACTTGTGTATGGGATAGAAGCAGTTGTTCCGATTGAATGCAATATTCCCTCATTAAAGTTGGATTTCCAACTGTTACTAGAAACTTCAGTACTAGAAGAACGTTTGCTACATTTAGAGCATCTAGACGAGTAGCACCGCAATGTGCTCACAACAAACAAGATCCATAAGAAACGAGTCAAAGGACAGTACGATAAGTCTGTCAGACCTAGGGTATTTCTCGAAGGAGACCTTGTTCTACTTTGGGATTAGGACAAGGAACCTTTAGGGGTTGGCAAGTTCAAATCCATGTGGCTCGGTCCCTATATAATATCAAAGGTACTGAAGAAAGGTGTATATGAGATAACAGACTATGAGGATAATAAGTTACCTGGGTCTAGAAATGGGCTCTACCTGAAGAAGTACTATGCTTAGGCATTTGTGTTTTTTCATGTATTATAGTTGTACATTTTGTAGAACTAGTTTTTTCTTATGATTGTTAGTTGACCTTATGTATGTTTTCTCGCTTCATGTTTCAGATGTCGACTGAACATTTTTTAGGATTTACTGATGGCACCAGTCGCCACACCCATCAGTTGGCTTCAGCAACTTGGGTTATTTACTCATCGACTGGCCAACTAGTTTCTTCGGGGGGGGTTTGTTTGGGTCCCACAAAGAATAACGTAGTTGAGTACAGTGCAGTCATAGAACTTCTCCGGGATGCTCTTATCCAATTCATTTCACATTTGGAGGTAAGACTTGATTCGTAACCAGTTGTATTTCAGTTGATGGGTGTTTATTAGATTAGAGATCCTGTTTTGCAACGACAGTTTTTGCGAGTTAAATTATTGGAAATACAATTTGATTCCATCATATATCAACATATTCCAAGAAATTTGAATGCATTAGCTGATTCATTTGCAAATTATGTTTTAGATTGGCATTTGTATCATACACTTCCATAAAAAAACATTGCACATAAAGTTAAACACACACATGTAAATATAAGCCGATATTGTATATATATCCAATACTGTATCAAAAATAGTATGAGTTTGGAACATAAGTCCATCACAGAGTCATATCATAAGATACAAAATTGGGCTCGATGGCCTAAAAAATATACATAAAATATCCTTCTCCTATGGAGAAGGTGGGGCCTCATCAGCATCCACTGCCTCTTGGTAGCATATGACCAGCCTAGCTACCTTCCATAGCAATCTAATCCAGGCTGGGGGCACACCGACTACATCCTCCTGCATGTCAATGGGAATCCGCTCAATGCGATATGTGGGAATGTCATGAGTCAACCGACTCATCTTCCTCTCTATATCCCCTAGCGTAGCATTAGCTGCACCCACATCAATTGGCCTCACGAAAGTAGTAGGATGTCCCTCGAGACGAACTAGTCCAACATCTGCATATGACACTCTGTTTTAGTAACTCAAACTCATCATAAAAATAATATACTTTAAATTGAAAAAATTAAATAATTTTCAAAACAAAACATACCTATATCTCCCCAGGCACCACTTGAAGGAAGTACCAGCTCTGGATCATGATGGAAGTCTAAACCAGCATATGGAAACTACTCAAATGTTGGCACCTATCTCTCCCACCATCCCCAGAAATCATCGGTGTGATAGAAAAAGTGGCTTTCACCACCACCCTGGTGGAGAAAAATGTCACCCCAATGGCCCAATATTGGCTCACGAGGAATGACTGGGGGCAAAGGCATGCCCAAACTAAGAGCAAGTACCCTCTCGAAGAAGAAGATACAATGAATGCTGCCATATCCAAAGTTCTTCATTCTCCCGGTCTTACACCCCGAGAGTTGAAGCTTCATGTTTGCTAAGAGACTAGTGCACCAATCATATACATGACCTTGCAAGCATTCGATACCAATATGCATGTAGTGCTTTGAGGCTAAGTGTTGTGTGGCACTCCCTCCCATTTGGTTCAACATACTTATAATAACCTTCAGAGGGAAGCTCGTAAGAGTAGAAATGAGAATCTGACTTCCACATTTCTCAGTACCCTCCACACAGTAGGCATTCACGTATTCTTGTAAGGACATGCCACCCGCATTTCGTGAAGACCCTTTCAATTTTACAGGATCTCCCCTCCTAGAGAGTCCTATAATGAAGTATATATCATCAATGGTGAGGTCTAGGGTCTCTCCCCGGATATTAAACACATTGGCATCTGCATCCCAATACTGAATAAGTCTTTGAAGCAAGCGGTTAAGGGCCCTCATTTTCACAGTTCGGTAGAATTTCAACAAACCACATCTTGTAAGCACCATAAGAGTGGCAGGATCTTGCATAGCTATCCTATCCATCTCCTCATGCTCTCGTTCCCTCCAGATAAGTGCCACCCTGCCAAGAAAACATCAAATTTTTAGTTCTTGACCATTTTTTAAGCATGTTCAGGGGTAAACGCTGCTCTACTAGGCACACAGTCACATTTGGACACTACTGTCCTTGAGGAACAGTAGCGTACACCTCTAAAAACACTCTACTTTACCTCTTAGACAATAGCGTACACGTTTTTCACGATTTGAACATGGCTAGAAAATGAAATTTAAGCATGAAAATTGACAAATAAACCATCAAAATGCAAGTTGGGATGAAAATAACTTACTTGGAAGAAGAATGAAGTCGAATGGTTTCCCGATTTGATCGCTATGAATGGATGAAGATCAAGGGTTTGCTCCAAAACTTGCCCTACAAATTCCCAAATGTGACATTTGAGTTTTCAAGTTGAAATTACATATATGAATTTGAATTTCATTTTTTACCCACTTTTGTGAAAAGTCTATAGTTTCAAAATTTCATAAAAAAGGGTTCTATTTAATCATTAATACCTATAAATGTTGATGAGATGAATTTAACCTATGTTTCTCAAATTTTCAGTAGATTTTCGTAGCATCAATCTATTATGACTTAATTTCTTTATTGACGGACCACGTTAAGTACTTTATGGTTGAAATGTTATGTCTGTGAAGATTTTTTGTCGTTAATAGTAACTTGGTTGTTGAGATCCTAGTCTTTGGCAGCTCATGAGTTATGATCCTAGAAGCTATCATTTAAGTCATTTTAAGCTCTTGTTTGGACTATTGAAACCTAAACAAGATTGTTGAGCAAACTTGTCCTCTTCAATCTCGTTAAAGGAACTGAAGGCCCATCCGCTTAAGTATAAGTTTAACCCTTTTCTGTACTTTTGCGGATTACTTACGAAAAAGGAATACTCTAGTCATCCATGACTAGAAGAGTTCTTCTTCCATTGTTTTATACTTTTTCGGGGGAGGAAACTAACTTTACGAAAAGGGACCTTTTGGAGCCTTCTTTAGGGTTTTCAGGCTCTCGAAACATGAAAACACCAAGTGAGCATTCACTTACTTGGGCTTGATGTGAAATCCACGAGAAGGTAAATAGAGGATTGTTTAAGTTTTTCAGACTCTATAAATAGGAAAACACCGGGGAGCATTAACCTACTTGGGCTCAATATTAAAATCCACAAGTAGGTGTATGGAGTATTCTTCTATCTCTTCTTCGAACTCTATAAACAATGAAGAAGGTCCGAAGTCTTCCTCCCATGGGCTCGTTAAACTCTTTACATGGTTGGATCTATTGAGTTTTCATTCTTTCTTGGACTCATTAAAACAACAAGAAAGGTATTCTTTTATCTAAAAAGAATAAGGAATAAGAAGGGTATATCACATCTTGCAGTTTCAAAGGCAGTTCAGTCATTCCTATCCTTGAACACAACACCTATTTGAGTCTACCATTTCAGTTGGGTTTAGTTTTTGACCTTAGGGTGAACCTGATCTCCGAGTTGTTTACTCCCCCAATTGGTTATTCTTCCAACCATATGGAGGGCCTGCTAAATTCTCCTACATTGCAGGCTTATATCACTTCCCCATCATGTTGAAAACTACCTAAGTCACTTTATGTCGTGCTCATTGTTCAAGGATACAGCCTGTGTCGACCATTCTGTCGTTTATCTTGACCTCATGTGTCGGCCATCCTTGTGTCAGTCTTGTTACTTGTACTACTCCACATCATCTCATACCATACTAGTGTTCCTTGTGTTGGATGACGGAGGATGCCTTAAGGCCTCCCTTCTAGCGGACTTCTTCCCATCGACATCAACTCATTTTGCTATGGGAATGAAGTTTAGAGTTTCGGTTAGTACCTTGGGGATTGCAGTCACCAGTGGCAGATGCCCTCGCTGTTGAATAATGGGAATACATCAATGTCTCTTATTTGACAGGTTCCTCAGGTATTCGACTTCAATTCCACTTATTCACACTTGTTGGATTGTACAGGTACCTTGGGCCCCATTATCATTATCAATGGACGCCCTCGCGTTTGTTAACGGTATACATCAACGACCGGTAATCAAACAATACCCCCCGTGTTCGACTTCAGCTCATTTATTCACATGGTTTGGGTCTGTACCTTGGGTTGTTTGGATGAAGACCTTGGGATTTTGATAGCACTACCTTATTATGTTATCACCCAAGCTATGCAAGACTGAGCCTCACTCATTTTGGCTCTCCATGAGACATAGATCCAGTTTGTTGTTATGGCTATGATCTCTCATTCTAGCATGGATCCACGCTTGTATTTCAGTGGCCATGCTATATATACATCTCCTAGTTATGTATTGGAGATCATGTTGTATCATGCTACACATCTATATGATGTCAAGATTGTAATTGCTCACTGACCATGATCGTTATTTCAGGTACTTTTGTGACTTGGTTCTGCGGTTTCTTGCTCCTCCGCTGACTTGGAATTATAATGTATTTCGGCCATCTTTCCCTCTGACCTCACACATTAGGGGGCATCTGTTATAGGTCAAATATGCACTTCTTTGTCCGTGATCACATTAAGCTGTCGATCACACAAAAGGACAACTTGGATTGAAGAGCTAGATTAACCTAGGTGATGTATGGACTAGACTTACCCCTCTGCAGTTGACAAAACACTGTTTTTACCTACATTTTGACATGAACGCTACCCTACAGGCATAAGAGCAGTGTTCACCTGCTAAAATATGCAACTTTGCTTCAGTAGACTAGCGTTTACCTAATGAAATATGCTACTCTGCTTCAATAGACTAGCATACACCCTCAAACAACCTTGCAAATGTTGTTGTAAGCATGAAAGTTGCATATTGTGCGCTACTCCACTTAAGAAAACTCGCTTACATCTTAAAATGTAATAAAAATATATATTAATTTGACGAATTGGGATTAGTTGAAGTTGGTTTTGCAACTTCCCCAACCTCTCGATCCAAACTACCTACCTTGTCCCATAAATACAAGGGGGATAGTTGAGAGAAGGGAGGAATAAACTATGCATTAAGGGTTGTTATGCTGGAGGAATTCCAATGCTAGTGTGAAAAGCGGGAGCCCAGAATCCGATTGCACAAGCACTCTGAATGATCAGGTATAATTGTACTGATTATTGCTTTTTGACAATAAAGGTTGAAATGTTCGTCTTGTCCCAATCAAATGTCTAATGGATCGCATGTTTGTTTGTACTAAATGCTTGATTGTATTTGATGTCTAAATTGTGTTTCAATTTCATCATTGTTATATCAGTCAAGATACATTGAGGAAGGTATCTTTGTATTGCAAGTTCACCAAACGGAAGATCAAGTGAAGGATTGAACGGAAGATTGAGCAAAAGCTAGGATCAAGCGTCGTTAATAATGTATGCCTTCTAAGATATTGATCTCTTTCTTTTTGTAGAAGCCTATGTGATATGATTAATGTATTTACCTGTCACCCTAGAAGTTGGTAGTGTCCCTCTCCTCACTGTAGGGTAGAAATCCCGAACAACACTTTTCAAAGATCGAATTACGATCTGGATACCATCAAGTGAGGATCAGTGAGGAGGACATTAACAAAACCTCATTTAGGACTCGATATGGCCATTATGAGTTTGTGGTAATGCCTTTTGGATTAACCAACGCACCAACAAACTTCATGTGCATGATGAACAAATTTTCTTAGTAAGTACTTGGACAAGTTTGTAATAGTCTTTATAGACGATATACTGATCTATTCCAAGGGTGAGGAGGAACATGAGGAGCACCTCAGGATCGTGTTACAGATATTACGAGAACACCATATTTGTGCCAAATTTAGCAAATGTGACTTCTAAAAACCTCAGATACAGTATTTGGGTCACATCATTTCTGAAGAGGGAATAATCGTCGACCTAGAAAAGATTAAATCAATTGAGGAATGGCCTACACCTACTTGTGTCACTAACATAAGGTCAATTTTGGTATTAGCAAGTTATTACCAGAATTTTATTGATAACTTCTCTCGGATTGATTGTCCCATGACTGCCTTACAGGAAAAAAAAAAAACAAATTCCTATGGATGGCCAAATGCGAAGAAAGCTTTCAAAAGCTAAAACAGTTATTAACCAGTGCACCTATACCACAGATCGCAAACCCCAAATGAGATTTTTTTGTTTGCACAGATGCAAGCAAAGAAGGACTTGGTGGATTCCTTATGCAGAATTATCTTGTGATCTGTTACGAATCACGGAAGTTAAAAGAACATGAGAATAACTACCCCACGCCTGATCTTGAGTTAGCCACCATCATCCACGCCTTAAATACGTGGAGGCACTACCTCATGGGGAAGAATTTTCTCCTAAAAATGGACAATATGAGCCTAAAGTACCTTTTTGATCATCCATACCTAAATGTTAGACAAGCCAAATGGTTGGCTTTCCTCAACAAGTAACACTTCGAGTTGAAACACATCAAATAGAAGGAGAACAAAATTGTTGATGCCTTAAGTCGCGGAGCTCATATGTTGTATGAGGTGATTATGAGTCAAACGGATTCTCACTTACATGACAGAATTAGAACAGCAAGCAAAGATGATCGGTTCTATGTTGAAATATTTAAGGAAATACAAGAAAATAGGTTATTTCAACAACATAATGAATATAATATCGATGAGTCAGGGTTGTTATGGTCTAAAGAAATACTCTATGTTCTGAACAGTGGGGACATTAGGTATAACATTTTAACTCAGTTCCATCAAAAACCCTACTCTGGACACCCAGGATATCAAAAGATGATATCGACAATCAAGAAACAATTTTTCTTGCCTAAATTGAAAACCAACATAGCACTATTCATCGCCAAATGTCAGGAATGTCAGCTAGTTAAAGATGAGCATCAACAGCCTTCTGGGTTGCTACAACCTCTACCCATTCCAAAATGGAAGTGGGAGGTCATTAGCGTGGATTTCATCACAGTATTACCAAAGAGTAAAAGGCAGAATGATTCCATTTTTGTAGTGGTAGATAAATTTTCCAAAGCGGCACACTTCATCCTAGTAAAATCTACTTGCAAAGCCATCCACATTGCAGACATTTTCCTAAAAGATATCTCACAGTTACATGGGATACCCAAAGCAATTATTTCGGATAGAGATACAAAATTCACCAATAATTTATGGAGATCCTTATTCTCCGGTTTGGAAACACAGTTAAATTTTAGTACATCCTACCATCCACAGACAAATGGACAAACAGAGCTGGTACATAAAATCTTGGAATATATGCTTAGAATGTGCGTAATGAAAAATCCCATCAAGTGGGAAGACTACTTACACATTGCAGAGTTTGCATATAATAATGGGTACTAGACCTCTTCCAAGATGAGTCCCTTTGAGGTACTCTATGGCAGGAAATGTAGAAGACCGGTTACATGGGATATCTTGGTAGACAAGCTCATGTTAGCGCCATATTTACTGAAATACCTAGAACAACTAGTCACCAAAGTCCAGCAGAAGCTAAAAGAAGCACAAGATCGCCATAAAAGTTACGCAGATAAAAAGATAAAGGACAAGGAATATCAAATCGGCGAACATTTTTTCTTGAAAGTGAAAGCAAAGAGGAGCTAACTCAGCTTGAGGAGATGCTGAAAATTAGCTCCCAGATTTTGTGGACCCTTTGAAATATTGGCCAAGAAAGGACCAGTGGCTTACGAATTAGCATTACCTTCCCATGTGAAAGTTCACAATTTTTTTCATGCATCTTTATTAAAGAAGTATGTTTATGACACTAATCATGTAATTGATTGGTCATTGTTACAAGTAGAACCAAAAGGGTATTTTATGCTAGAACCCCTTCATATATTGGACAAGAGGCAAGTACAGCTCAGGAAGCGAACTATTGTCCAGCTAAAAGTGCAATGGAATCACTTTGATCCTGATGAGGCCACATGGGAGAACGAAACCACCATGAAAGAGGCTTACCCCTCCTTATTTAATGGTTTCATTTCGAGTCCCTGACACCGGGATGATGTTGTTCTAAGCGGAGAGGGATGTAATATGTCGAGACTTTGAATTTTGTTATGTGCTGGGCGTAAGCCATGATGCACATGGATGAATTTTGTTATGTGCTTGGAATAAGCCCTCATGCACATGGATGACTTTTGTTATGTGTTGGGCATAAGCCCTGATGCATGTGGATGACTTTTTTTATGTGTTGGGCATAAGCCCTGATGCACATGGATGACTTTTTTTATGTGTTGGGAATAAGACCTGATGCACATGGATGGCTTTAGTTATGTGTTGGGAATAAGCCCTAGAGCACATGGATGACTTTTGTTATGTGTTGGGAATACTCCCTGGAGCAAATGGATGAATTTTGTTATGTGTTGGGCATAAACCCTAGAGCACATGGATGACTATTATTATGTGTTGGGCATAATCCCTAGATCACATGGGTTACTGTATTATGTGTTGAGCGTAAGATCTGGATCACATAGATAACTCCACAAGATAAATAATAAGTGTTGGGCATAAGCCCCGGAGCACACCAACCATTATAGATGTTGAGCATAAGCTCTGGAGCATAGGATCCTTGATCATTCTATCCCTAGGTGTATCTTGTATGCATCATAGTACTAGTGTTGAGCATAATCTCTGGAATTGCACTAGTGTAACTCCCTCTTAAGAGTGTTGAGCATAAGCTACTGAATAGCACTGGAGTTACCTCGCTTAAAAGTGTTGAGCCTGAAAAACTCTGAATAACACAAAAACTCATCACATTACTAATGTTGAGCCAAAAACTCTGGAGCATTAGCAATCATATTTTTTCAATTGATTAAATGAATCATATTTTCTTTCTCATCAAAGGCTGACTGGTACTGACACTCAATGAGGGACCGAGCATTCAAAGGGATTAGAACAACCTATTAGTTAACCAACCAAATCAACTAGAACATAAGATAAAGAAATCATATGATTAAATAAAAATTCAGAAATATATATATAATATGTATTAATAAAAGATAAATAAACTAAGAGTCACACATATATATAATATATGTATGTAATAAAAGATAAATAAATTAAAGAGTCAAACATATATATATATGTATGTGGGTGTGTGTGTACTAAATAAATAAACTAAGATTTCTATTACAATCATAAATATATAAATAACTAAGAGTTCAGTTATAAGAGAATAATGACTAAAGTGATTATTAGTTATATATATATATATATATATATATATATATATATATATATATATATATATATATATTATTAAATAAATTATAACTAAGAGTTAAGAGTGTAAAGACACTAAAATTTTTCTTAAGACAAAGTTTTCAAGTCAAGTAAACTAAACCATCTCAAATCCAAAACCCTAGGTTGCACCCCTCACCAATTACTTATAAATAGAAGGACATTACAAAGAGATGGGTGTCCAATAATGAGATTGGAGCTTCCAATTCTTGCATCCGGAGAGTACAGATTAAGTCCTCACTAAGAAAGATAACAACAATGTTTTCCCTAGGACTTCTAGTCTCATTGCATGCTCGATCTAGCTCGGGGGTGATCTGTCAAATGAACCAGGAATGGTTTGGGATCTACGGTTGGGAGGAACGTAGCAGTTCCGAAGTTAGTTGGCCACATCATTACAGGACTAATAAGTATTTTCTATTAATATGTATTTGTATTTTGTAGATTAAAGGGATAATCCCAACAGTATTTCCACAAGTAAGTTTTGTATATCTTTTGCTATGTCTTGTTTTTTATAAAGAAAGTTCTAGGTAGAATTTAAAAAAAAAAAAGTATTATAGATATAGATATCATGCTGAAACTTTGTTTTTTTTTATCAGTTATTATTTATGCGGTCATTGACAGAACAGAGTATTCATGACGCACAAGGGTTTCATAAAATTATTATGCTGTTGTAGAATAAAACTAGGATCCAAACATAACCGAAAACCTCTTCCATAAAACTAAAACTCTTCATCAAAAATAAATATTTTAAAATTAATTCTCCTATAATTTTCATAGATACAAAGAAAACCATGCTTAAACATTCAAAACTAATCCATAAAGAGAACAAAAAAATCTTAAAATGAATTAATTAAATGTTTCTTTCACCCAAGCCTAGCTGAGCAATCCAAACCTTTAACACACTATTCATATAACCCTAAATCTAACTGTCCACGCAATCATCAAACAAAATCTCATAATTATCCACACAAATCAAAGGTCTATCCAGTCATTTTAAACATAGGGTAATCCTAGATTTCAATTCGCAGTTAAAGAGTTTATCCACATTCATCCAAAATCAGGATCGAATCTCGCATAGGATTCGCTCTAGCAGAGCTCACTATTGCTAGAGCTAAGCTACGCCTTTTATTAAAATCAAATTACAAGTCTAAAGACCATGCAGAAGCTAAACCAGAACCATAAATCTAAATAAAAGAATTGTTCAAAAAAAAAAAACATAGTAGTAAATAGATACACATTTACCAGCACATTAAATTACAAAGCCAAAACGTTAAACAATATAGAAATTCCACATCCATTCTTCCATTCAAGTTTACCAAAACAATAGGTTTTACAAAATTATAGTTTACACAGGCCCGAAAGCTAACTCTTCCCTATACTCATACATTATAGGCTGAGTTAAAAAGGATCTTCTCAGAAAATTAGAGTTATGTGCACAAAAAAAATGAAAAATGCCCAAACCCTTGTCACTCTAGGGGCATAACATAGTCACCCTTTGAAAACCAAAAACACAATAGGTTCGTTCTCCCAGTAGCAAGAGTGGAAAGGCTGAGGGACACGAACTTACCACATTCAGAGCAAAACGCCCAGCTTGAACCATCGCATCGAACCCCTGCACCTACAACAAATAAAAGTGAATGCATTAGAATCACTAAAACAAATATTTAAATATAAAAACCCCAATTTATAAAAAATAAAAGAGTCAAATCATTACATGTGCATTCCTTCTTCAGCCATGGCACCTCCAACCAAGAATGAGACCACCCCTCAACACCCATTAAGAAGACTAAGCAATGCCATACGTTTTCCCTCCATCAATACTAAGTTGTGACTCCACATCCATCACAAACGAAACCCTCCCCAAACCAAGCAAAACAAGATATGCTTAAAACCCAACCCAACATTGTCAAAACGCAGAAGGGAAGCATTAAACTTCACACCCTTCCCATACTAACTCCACGACTGGGAGTGACCCCCACTAGAGTCCCTACCATGTGCCCAACATATGTTGCTAAGATAGAACGTGCCCTTCACGTGGATTCATTCAAAGCAACCACCAAACCCAACTCCACTCATGCTCCACTCCAGCTCTTTGTTAGAACTTAGGATAGCAATTACAAGACCATTAGCGCAGGAGTAAAAGGTAAATACCGTCTTATATTAGGTAGAAAGTTTAGGTAGAATGTATCTCATAGTATAGGTAGAAATCCATAGCTAGGTAAGAAGTAGTTCTTCCTTAGGATAAATCAAAGAGTTTTTGGTTAATACCGTATGCCACTATCTCTTAGGATCTTCGTAGCCAGTAGAGAGTTTATATTTCCATCCTTTTTCATTCTAGTACACTTTAGATTCGATCCAAGCCTTCAAGAAACCTGCAAGAGTTAAATAGAATGACTTATCTTTCTAGCTAAGTAAGCTTGGTACCTTACAGACCTTTCCACATCTCCCCATAAAAGTAAAAATAAATAAAGAGACGCTAGTAATAATTAAAATAAAACTTAGCCATACAAAACATTAGTTACATAATTGACAGAACAACCGACGCAAGAATGATCCTAGATAAATAAACCAATAGGATATTTAAAGAACTCATCATTATATTTTTTCCCATTGCTGAAGTTAATTTTAAACAGAACTATTTGACGGATACAAAACACATGCAAAAAAAAATTTATATAGTATATTTTTAGGGACATTACAACATCCTTCACCATAGTAGAGTACAATTTATTATATTCATTTTAGAACAATATTTCCAAAGGGAAAAAATAATCCTAATTTCAATCTTGTCTAGGTAATGTACCATCTCAAGACATACTCTTATTGTTCAAGGAAAAAAGTTAAGATCTGTTTGCTTCAATGAAGCAATTTTTTTTGTGATATATTGATTGAAACACCTTGGTGTCTTGCATCCTCAACATCATATATTGATTTTCACTTGCCTGAGCTTCCTTTTGTTCACGATTTTCATTTCTTAAGTATTTTTTTGTTGATGTGGTTCCACCTTCTCTCTCTAGATATTCCATATATTTCTTGCATTCATCTTCTTCGCAATCAATGATGACTACAATGCTTTAGTGATCACTGTAATGCAGTAAAATCAATAAGTTTAGGAAAAGCAGACACTCCATCTCTTTGACAATAGAGATAGCAAATGCTTCCGCCTAACCACAAGAAATGTGGATTTTGTTGGAGAGGCATTTTTTGGTTGTTCCTCTAGTCCCATATTTAATCCAATTTAAAGAATTGAACTTCTTTATAATTGAAGTCATTGTATTTAGGTACCGATAATGTAAATGCAATACTGGTTATCCAAGACCAATTGTGATGTTCAATAAAATATTATTTTGGCAAGCAAACAAACAATACAACAATCTGACTCAATATATTGCAACTAAATATTTAATTGGGAACTTGTTTCTTATGGATTATGGTATCTATAGCACTGCACTTGACAATGCGTTTTTTTTCCATCTCATTAATTATTGAGCTAGAACAAAATTTTAGTTGTCGTAGCTAAGCTTGATCAACCTTGAGTCTATAGATGACAAAAAATTCATATATATTTCAATTACCCTATGAGGGACAAATCCTTCCACTGAATTGATTGACAACATCTTGATTCAAAGTTGTCTAGGGTCCCTATTGTAGGCCTACTTAGATGGGATGTTTGGTTGAATTCATTGAAGATGTCATGGAATTGGTTATATGGAAAATGGGATTCTATCACTGTGAGGTATTGAGGTCGGGTAAATTAAAATGAGCATCCATGCCAAAACTATGCTAATGACTAGGACTTACAGTGATTAATATTTTCCCCATAAATCCATTCCATCCTTGAAAACAATTTGGCTACATTGAAAGAGAGGGTGTGTCCTCAACTGGGAAAAGCATGGGTGGTTGTCGCTAGAAATCTCGTCCTCTATTATTTGATCATAGAAACGTTTCCATGGTCGTTATTTTGAATATGTGGTGATGGTTTCTCTGTTTTTCCACTACATTAACTTAAAGGTGTGGTCTACAGATGGAGGAACAACCAAACGAAAGGTTTGGTCCAACACTAAGGAGCTCTTCTAACTCTTCAATGTAGAGAATACTCACTCCATGAGAGAGCTTTGTTTCACTCCGAAAAGTGACATGTGCTTGGGAATCATCATCTGCATCCCAAAAATACTCAAGAACATGCATGTCAACATGTACCTCATGAACCACCATCTCTTGGGGTTCCTCCATAGAACTGTGAATGTCATCAAGCAAAATAGAATGGCTAACTAGAATGTAGGAGGGAATATGTGATCTTTTCAACTCTTGGTGAAGTTTCTCTATCTTCTTCGAAGACTCTAAGAGGGCACTGAGTGTGCATCTCAAAGAATATTGGGTGGCCATCAAATCATACTTGAGCTTGTAGATCTACTCTTCCTCTTGCAAGGAGGCTCCATACAACATCTCTACAAACTCAAACAAATAATCTATATCAGAAAGCAATTGAAGAAATTTGCTTTTGATGATGGAAAATGCATTCTAAGCCTTCTCCATGGCTTCAAGATAAGTTTGATCTTCCAATGAAGCATCTCTCCTACAATGATGTGACACAGAATCATGTGTTTCATGGAGAAGATGTAAGGCCTCTTTGATCTTTCTTTTTCTCATATTGAATGGTCTTACAAGACAAGAAGGTTGTGGGTGAACCTCCTCATCATCAAACAATGGATCAACCTCATGAATCTCATGTGGTGATTTTGAGATTGATCCCGGGACCTTTTCTTCTACTACAAGATCTTCATCTTCTTCAAGCATAGTGGAACGTGCGCTTGCAGTAGTCTCCTCAATAGAAATATCTATGTCACCAACATAGAGGGATGGACATCCATTAATTAGTAGATGTCTCCATGAAATCTTGGTACCCATCAGTAGGAACCACATCATCCCTTAGGCACCCATCAGTAGGAAACTCACCATGATACCCATCAGTAGGTATCTCATCACAACATCCATCAGTAGATGCTCCTCCAAATCTTGGGCACTCATCATGTTATCCCTAAAGTTTGCACCCTGACTGCTTGGGTCAAAGCTTAAGGAAATCTTGAATGTAGATATCAGACATCTACTCAGTAATCCTATCAGTTTTGGTGACAGATGAGTATATGACAGAGATAAAGCAACTCAATAATCAGGTAGCCAGGAGTACATTGTTTTCAGTACTTAAATAAGGACAAAGCATGACTGTGAGAATGAATTTATGAATGTAAAAACTCAAGTTCCATCTTAGGATAGTGGCCTAGTTGTATACTATTCAGAAGAATCACAACATGAAATTTAGACCATGTATAAACAGAATACTGAAAGCATATACTTCATAGATTAAAACAAAACAAGGCTCTAAGTTCATAATCCATTACAAAAATCAGTCATCTCTGATCAATATGAAAATAAAGACCACATACAGGCCTACAAATATTTGTATCAAACTATACTAACCCCTGTCTCAGCCCTCTCGACTGGAATTCTGCCTACCAAAAAAAACATATAAAGATAAACTTTACTTGTTGACTCGATATTTCTGTTTAACATGCTGTCCACCTGTTCATGATTTGGAGATATTATCTGAAATCTATATCCCTTTGCTATAGGGTGCTCTGCCACAGGATTATCTTGAAATCTGAAAATACTCAACTTATCCCTTCAATATTGTTTTCAATCTCAAGCCAATTGATTTTTTTTTAAATTTTTGATAGAAGATCAAATCTGGAACTGATTGGATCTATCCTCTGCCTGCTATTCTTGTGCCTGGGATTGATGTTTTCTTTTAACAACTGTTGCCAGGTACCCTGAAAATGTTGGATATGGTTTTTTGCCACTTGATCTTTTCATGTCTACACATGTAAGCATAAATTACATAATATCTATCATTTTCCACGTCCTCAATTATATTCTTCTTTACATTTTACCATCTCGGCAGGCAAACTTGAGATCAAATAGCTTGTAGCGGGGCGTTGTTCTGTACATTATTGGGCACCTTCATTCCCCACAGATGAGGTATAATCCCACATGAAACAAGGGAAAAGTAATATGATCATTTATATACGGTAGCATTTGACGCATCTCTTAATTCGGAGTGGCCAAACCCTGACTCGTTAGCTTTGCATGATGGCGTGGAGACTTTGGGCTCAACGCTTAACCATCTTTTACTAACTTAAACTTTGAGCATAGTGCAGTGGTGAATGGTAAGACTTAACGTTAATATAGGAAATGAGATAAAGCTTCATACAATTTAATTATGAAAACACTTGATTCCCCCTTGTTTTTTATAACTAAAGCCATATTTAAAATAAATATAAAGTATTATTTTAAGACTAAAAATAATTTCAAAATAACATTATTTTATATTTATTTTTTTTACTTTTTTAATATTTAGCTTTATGTAATAAAAATAAAGGCCACTAGGTAATGCTGAGAACATAGGTAAATGTTTACTAATTCAGGGTTTAAGACTTCATTGTGAAAGATTTGAGGTAGGGAGAGATGGACCAAGATGATTAAAACTCAAGTCTTTGACAAAGATGGGCATTCTGGTAGTGAGGATTGAAGTCTGTCTTTACAGGTGTGTTGCTAGAATCTGAGAATTTTGTAGGACAAATTTGGTGACTACATCTGGCTTCGTCTGGGGATGGCATGTTCCCTGCGAGCTGCCAAGAATTTGTAGACCTGTGCCTTTCCAATCCATCACTGCAACCTGTAATCATACTCTGCTTACCATTCACTGCAAACTGAAAACTTGCAATCTGTCTTGTCATGTACCAGTGCTCCATTGGGCTGGAGTCTTATTCAACTAAACCATATCTACTGCCTACTACTAAAAATCACTTGCAAAATTGAAAACTGGATGCTCAGATGTGAGCTTATTTATGCACACTCCTACTCTAATCAGCTGAACTCTGCTTGATCAACTAAAATCCCATTTCCAATGAAATCAAGCTAAAAATTGATTTAACAATTGAAATCCTGGAACATGCTTCTGTAAAATAAGAATTGAAGAATTGATATGCAATTCATCATGAATCTGAAATCCATATTTGCAGCTGAACAAAATTGAATGGCTAGAATTGATAAAAATCTCGAGATAAGCTGCTACTGGATCATAAAAATAATTAAAAATCATGTTTTGATCAGATATCCCTGTTTCTTCTTGAAGATAAAAAAACTACCTCCAGATAAATTCTGACCTCACTATCTCCATAAAACCATTTTTTTCACAATCATTTGAAAACCACCTTTTACTTTTTAAGATATGCAGATTCAATTCTTCATTCAAAGCCACGCACATATCTTCAAAAATGCTTGGAACAACAGCAGTAATACTATCATCTTGAGAAATCTTTTCTGACAACAAACTTTCAAATGCTTTTAAAATCTTCTTTTATCTTTTTCAGTAGAAATGTTATCAGAATCTAAAAAAGAAGAGAAATCTTTGTCCCATTCATCATCAGAAGACATACTCATCCATTCTTGAAAACCTCGAAGAAAAACATGATCTACCTCAAACCATGTTGTCTTGGTACAGGAAGTAACTCGCTCAGAAACTGAATCTTCCATTTTGAAACCAGTGGAGTCACTAGGTGAATATCGCAGCCACTATGTCACCAGCCTTTGTTCACCATCAAAGTATGGATATATTCGTTGTCATACAGCCCAGGGAAGTATGCCTTCGTTCCTCCGTCCCCGGCAACGGCGCCAAAAGATGTTATCCCTAAAGTTTGCACCCTGACTGCTTGGGTCAAAGCTTAAGGAAATCTTGAATGTAGATATCAGACATCTACTCAGTAATTCTATCAGTTTTTGTGACAGATGAGTATATGACAGAGATAAAGCAACTCAATAATCAGGTAGCAGGGAGTACATTGTTTTCGGTACTTAAACAAGGACAAAGAATGACTGTGAGAATGAATTTATGAATGTAAAAACTCAGGTTCCATCTTAGGATAGTGGCCTAGTTGTATACTATTCAGAAGAATCACAACATGAAATTTAGACCATGTATAGACAAAATACTGAAAGCATATACTTCATAGATTAAAACAAAACAAGGCTCTAATTTCATAATCCATTACAAAAACCAGTCATCTCTCATCAATATGAAAATAAAGACCACATACAGGCCTGCAAATATTTGTATCAAACTAAACTAACCCTTGCCTCAGCCCTCTCGGCTGAAATTCTGCCTGCCAAAAAAAACATGTAAATATAAACTTTACTTGTTGACTCGATATTTCTGTTTAACATGCTGTCCACCTGTTCATGATTTGGAGATATTATCTGAAATCTATATCCCTTTGCTATAGGGTGCTCTGCCACAGGATTATCTTGAAATCTGAAAATACTCAACTTATCCCTTCAATATTGTATTCAATCTCGAGCCAATTGATTTTTTTTTTAATTTTTGATAGAAGATCAAATCTGGAACTGATTGGATCTCCTCTGCCTGCTATTCTTGTGCCTGGGATTGATGTTTTCTTTTAACAACTGTTGCCCAGTACCCTGAAAATGTTGGATATGGTTTTTTGCCACTTATTCTTATCATGTCTACACATGTAAGTATAAATTACATAATATCTATCATTTTCCACGTCCTCAATTATATTCTTCTTTACATTTTACCATCTCGGTAGGCAAACTTGAGATCAAATAGCTTGTAGCTGGGCGTTGTTCTGTACATTATTGGGCACCTTCATTCCGCACAGATGAGGTATAATCCCACATGAAACAAGGGGAAAGTAATATAATAATTTATATGCGGTAGCATTCGACACATCTCTTGATTCGTAGCGGCCAAACTATGACTCGTTAGCTTTGCATCATGGCGTGGAGACTTTGGGCTCAACGCTTAACTATCTTTTACTAACTTAAACTTTGAGCATAGTGCAGTGGTGAATGGTAAGACTTAACGTTAATATAGGAAATGAGATAAAGCTTCATACAATTTAATTATGAAAACACTTTATTCCCCCTTGTTTTTTATAACTAAAGCCATATTTAAAATAAATATAAAGTATTATTTTAAAACTATAAAAATAATTTCAAAATAACATTATTTTATATTTATTTGTTTTACTTTTTTAATATTTAGCTTTATGTAATAAAAATAAAGGCCACTAGGTAATGCTGAGAACATAGGTAAATGTTTACTAATTCAGGGTTTAAGACTTCATTGTGAAAGATTTGAGGTAGGGAGAGATGGACCAAGATGACTAAAACTCAAGTCTTTGACAAAGATGGGCATTCTGGTAGCGAGGATTAAAGTCTGTCTTTACAGGTGTGTTGCTAGAATCTGAGAATTTTGTAGGATAAATTTGGTGACTACACATCAATAAGTACCTCATCATGAAACCCATTAGTAAGTGTCTCAAAAGTGCTTTAGAAACCATCAGTAGTTTCTCCATGATCCAAATCCATAACATGATTTTCCTATGGATGATCATCAGCAAGAAAACAGGTGGGGGATTCTTCTTCTTCATTACTACAATCCTCATCAGTAAGGATTGGATCTCAAACTTTATCAAAGTCACCTTGGAGTGACTTACACTCCTCCTTATGGAACTCTTCATCTACTTGGCCACTTAAAGAACTAAGTAGCTCATGGTCCTCTTCAATGATTGAGAATGGATTTAGGGGCTCATCCTCATCCTCCTTATGTTTGCTAGCACCAAGATACATTTGGATCTCTTCTGGAAATAACATAGGCTTCATGTATTTGCACACCTCATCAACCATATGTGCAACCTTCTCTTTATTGGCTCTATTTTAGGGGTCTTTGAATAGACCTACAATATGAAGTTCATAATACTCTCTGGAGGATAGGAGTTTCCAAAGCTCTTCACTCAATATCCAATACTTAAATATATATTGAGAGGATTCTTTTTCCCTTACTTTATCCATTTTATAACTAGAAGAGTAGGGCCTAATGTCTTCTCCATACATATGGCTATAAGAATAACCATCATTTCTTCTTCCAAATGTGATATGATGGGAGACACTTGTAGAAGGTACCTCCTCGACATCTTCTTCCTCATACTGTCTGCAGTACTCTTCATACTTCTCATCATATTCATCATCATACTACTCATCATCCTCATACAGCTCATAGGAATCATCATCAGAGTAGGACATGCATGCAATTTTCTTCTTCAATAGATGATCCAATGCACAGGTGCAAGGACCATGCTTTGATACCACTGTAATGTACCCCAACCAGAATTTAGGAACACTAACTCAAAATATTTGATGTACCTCTAATGTATTGCTTCTACATCTTTGATAAATCTGCAGCAAGCTTATGGTCCACTTCTAGGATGCCAAAATGGCACACTAGCTCCAAAGGTTCTTTAATAGGTACTAGGAGGATTGTGGTTTGACTCTGGATGGATTGGGATGGCTTGGAGATGCTTGGAGTGACTCTAGAATATTTTTTGGCAAAGTATGCAGACTCCAAAATAATAATTGCAGAGTTGGAGGGGTTCGAGAGAGGTTTGGAGGGACTTGGAGTGGAATTAGGAGTTCAGGACATCACAGGGTAACAATTTTGATACGGATGGAAGGGGTAGCTAGGAAAGTCAATTCTATGCAAAACAATTTGGGATGGATTGTACAAAGTCTCAGGTTTCTGTAGTAGCTCATGGAATGTGAATTGGATCTCATGAGAGAAAGTTAGAGTTGAAAGAGTGAGAGTTAGTCAAAATTGACTAGTGAAAGAGAAAGGGTGATGAAGTTGGTCATGGATGGAATGGTTTTGCACAAGTAGGATAGAGGCTATGCAACACATGGTTCTAGGTTGTGTGTATAAATGTACAGAGATGAAAGGTTCAACATTCCTTCAGGTATATCATTGGGGAGAGGTGGATTTCCTAGAACATTGACCATTGGTACTTTCGGGAGACCATCACGCCTGGGAATCCTCCATTGGCTAAATTGATGGCTACAAGGTACCTACCCTAGGACTTATGTGGAAACTCCTATGCTCCTGGTGTTCAATGGGATGCCACTAACAATATTGGGGAAGCTCAGGAATCGATTTGGGAAAATTAGGGTGAAGGGTACAAAGTGTAAAACCGATAGAAGACTAGTCTTCCAATTCCTTCCAAATGGTGTACAGCCTTAACCAAACAGGGAAGAGTGGACATGTATGAGACCAATTTTATGTTCTAGCTAACTACTGGATAGGATAATTTGACACTTAATAGTGCAACGGTTAGTCAATTAAGCCAATTTCTATAGATATATCAAATACATGCACATTGGACAACATAGGAAAAAGAGAGAGACAATATGGGAACAAAGACCGCTTCTTATTATTATTGAGGGCCATATTGGGCCATGTACATGATGATGGTTGTGCTAAGAGAAGCAATGATAGCAAAAGCATGAGAAGAATGCTAAAGAGAAGATAAGATAGATATCTAGTGAAGATGTGATCCCTCTGCACAATATGAATCCAATACTGAATGTAGCAGACACCTGCAAACAAAAGTGCGCTAGTCTTGGACACCGGGAACATGTGCTAATGAAAGGGGTAGATGTGTGAATGCTCAATTGCACCACCATAATATAAATATCACCAGTGCTAGGAAATGGAACTGGAAATATATCATAAACCGAACATAAAATCCAGCCTTAGTACTGGAGAAGAATAGTGAAAAGGAACTCTGAAACACAATGAGTAAGACTAGGTGTCTTCCTCCACTTCATCAATGCCTTGGTTACTTAGTTGCATAAGGGGGCCATCGCCCAACCATTTTCCAGGGGAGCATCACCCAAGACTTATGAAGCTAAACCTTTCCTCAAAATCAACAATATCCAAATGCATGCTTTTTCCCCTTCACCTGTGCCTCCTTTAATATGCCAAAACTTGATCAGTTTCTCATACTAGAGAGTATTACCATGGGCCAATGAAAACCAATAGCAAATTAGTTTTCCCACTTAGTCAATGCTAGTGGAAAATACCATGGGAATCCCAAAACCATCAACCATATAGCAAGTGGTTTCCAACTTCCTTCCTTATGTAACATCCACTTTTACCCCTACAATTTTGTAACTAAAATACATTATGTAACCATTCCTGACGAAGAGCTCAAGGCCAAGGCCCCGTCGTAAACTCTATAAGTATTTTCCTAAGTTGTTTTGTATTGTGAATTTATAGACGTAGGAAACTGAAGGCCTGATGCAGCAAATCGATGAGAGCACGAATACACTAGAGGTAGAGGATTAATGGCTAGGAAGCAATGAGACAAATGACAGGTGTCATCTTATTGCCTTGTGCACTTGGAGAAAAGTGATTGTTCACTTGATTGCCTAAAGTTTTAGGTGTTGTCCATAGGTGAGTAACTACTTCACTGTAAGAATTTAATAAGCACCTATGACTTATCTACAAACATAAATCTAACTAATACTATTATGAGCCTAAGAAAGACTAAAGATGATTATAATGATCATCTTGACTTTTGGGAAAGATATCCTTCAAACTTAATAAGGTAAATTCTTTAGTGAAGAATTCGGGGATATTGCGTTATCCCCGAATTCTTCACTAAACCCTCAACAAAGGTAGATTCTTATGAGTAAGGATTCATATATTGGTGCAGAATCGGTGCAGCCCTAAGTTTGACCCTTGTGGTACGTTATTTGTTTATGTCTTGAAATAATAATTGATTAAGCATGCTTGTAATCTTAATCTATTATTATACTCAGGCTACACTTGGCGGAGTAAGGAATTAACTCCAATGCCAATTTACTAGATTAAAATATCTTTATATGAAATATGTAAGTTGAAAGTATAATTAAGGTTAGTCTTACTCTTAGAAAATATAAGAGATCCAAAATGTCTCTGGAAGTGGAAATCCTCTACCTATGGATTAGTTTCTCAGCTTGGGGGCAACTTCTCGACTGGAAAACATAAAACAATGGTTGGGTGGAACGTTGCAGTCAATCCTTCAGTCGAGTTGGCCTTCTAACTCAAATATGTACCCTACAGATGTTTTATTGTGTTAAGTTTTATAATGATTCCAATCTATTTGTGTTGAAAAAATGAAATGTGTTCATTTTTATACAAGTATTTTATAGATGATATGTAGTAATTTCATATTAAAATCTTATAAATGAGGAAATTTAATAGAAATATCATATGTTAATTAGTTATTACTTGTAAATCGTGTAATCTCTATACATAGTGATGACTGTATGAAATGGATTAAAGATTCTCCCGTAGAACTCACTTTATGTGATTATCTTACTAGATTCAGATTAGGGGTTGAAACTTGAACACTTTTTGCAGAATCAATTAGTCAACAAGTATTTTAGCGCAATGGCATAATTATTTGTATAATAGTAGCTTAATGAACCTATTATGTGCCTATACAAGGGATTATGGCTTATTATGAGTCTTTCATATAGTAATAGTCAAACAATTACTTTATTCCAAGAATATCTAATTAAGTTCTTTTTAGTTTAAAATAAGAGTAAATATTGCAGCAATATGTGGACTTGTTAATTATGGTCAATTCTTATAAACGAATGTATGATTAATTATTTTGAATAAGAGTCAAGACAATGAATAATTATGATATGTTTTAATGTATTCCCCGAAGGATGTATTTAAATTACTTTAGATGGTTTGTTACCTATGTACATGTGTATTTCAGAATTCTACATCCCTTAAAAGGTTTGTGGAATATTGACATTGATGTCAAACAAGGAGGAAGATATGCATATGCCCGCAAGAGGGCTTAAGATATGCACACAAGGACTCGATGTGCCCGTAAGAGAGCTTAAGGGCTTGATATGCCCGCAGGGCTTAAGAAATGCCCACAAGAGGGCTTGATATGCCCGTAAGAGGGATTAGAGGCTTAATATGTCCACATAAGGGGGCTAAAGATGCCCACAGAAGGGGCTAAAGATGCCCACAAAAGAGGGCTTATTATATGCCCTCCAGGGGCTTATAGTGTGCCTGCAGAGGGGACTTAACTATGCCCACATAAGGGGATTAATATGCCCGCATAAGAGGGCTAAAGATTCCCATAAGGGGCTTAAAGGATAATCCCGTAAGGACTTAGGAGTATGCTCGTAGGGGCTTATATTATGCCTGCAAGGGCTTAAACGATAAGCCCGCAAGGCTTAGGGATATGCCCGATGGGCCCATATCTATGCCCACAGGCTTATAGAGATTCACGTAGGGCCTTTGCATATGCCCACTGGGCTTATATATATGCCCGCAGGTCAAACCCTAGGTTACGACATGTTCGAAATCTAATCATATGCACACAATATGCCCACGGAGAAGCATATTCCCGCAGGAAGAGGAAGCATATGTCCGCATGAAGAATATGTGCCCACATAACCATGTACATGCCCGCAAGAGATATAAAAAAATATATACTATTCATTAATAAATAGAGGTTAATTAGTTTGTGTCACAAACCAAAATTCTAAGTTAGTAATTTAGTGAAATTTTAAAACTTTTTCATAACATTTCAAGATCTTTTCAATGAAAGACAGGCACGATGAGAACCAACATCAGTTTGTACTTGCAGTTAAAAATTCAATTAATAAAGAAGTAATCAACATGCATAACTATTTAATTTCAACGTCCTTCGATTATGTTCGAAGAAGGTCTTATAACAACTTCCAGCATTTATGCAAACCCTTTTATAATGATCATCTAAACCATATCTCTTATCGTTGAAGACAGAAGGTCTATCATTCTTGCTTAAATAACAAGGTAGTAAGTAAACATTCTTAATTTTGACTATAGCCATCATTCCATTTTCTTAATTTAGCCTAATGTAAATATGTACTTGAAAAATGACACAAATCAACTTCATTATGCTTTAATTGGCATAACTCTATAACTTCAACAATTCAAAATCTAACAACTTCATCAGTATGCACAAGGTACAAACATGTATTTCAAATTCAATATAAAAGGAATTTTTGGCATTTATCGAAACTCTAACTTACATGTGGGTGAAAACGACAACACCATCCTCAAGAGATTAAAACACTTAAGATTATATAAAAGAGACTACATGTATCATGAAAAAGGCACATTATTGCAAGCACAATAAAAATAAATACACAAATAAGGGACACAAAAGAGACACATGGCAAATACACTATTTTACCGTGATTCACCCGCAACTTGGGCTACGTCCACAAAGAGAAGTCATATCATATATTTATATCCAAACATAAGGTTACAATTCACAACAAGTTTGTTGCCATATCTTCTATCCATATCCTCATCGCCTCTATCATATAGAGCACCATATATATAAATGCATTTGTTTTTAGAGGTTTTCACCTATACATACTCCCTTATTCTAAAAATTTATATTTAACAACATAACCTTAAAGTATTTCCTTAATATCAAAGCCCTTATAGGTCCAAACTTTACCCTGGAATGTTCGCCTAGGATCCAGAATGCAATTCCAAATGGAAGCTATTTTCTAGTGCTCTTATACTGAGACAAATGGCCGAAACAAAGAGAGTAGTTCCACGTTTTCTACTAAGCCAAAAAGGCGGGACACCGACTTGTCAAGGGCACAAACTTGCACTAAAAAATGTCCACGAGATCCTCCGCCACTCCTTTTAGTTAGTTTATGATTTCCCTCAATCATAATTTACCTTGAGAGTGTCTCCATGCATACGGTCTCGATTATGTATAAATAATTATGATTTTTAATATGTATAAAACCCTTTTTTCGAAAAGATTTCTTATCTCAATTCATATTATAATATTTATACTGCATACAATGTTGGGTTCCCTCGTATATATATATATACATATACAAATCTTTATGTATTATTATTTTGGAAAAAGCCATAGGCCACGACAATCTTTCTATTAATATTTAAAAATCACCGTTGTTTGGATAAGATACTTATTTTTCCTTTATGGGTATGTTTTCTTATTAAACTCATAGTTTGGCCTATAACATATACTAAGGTAATAAGCTAAGTTGATCAAACCCATTACTTAATAAGCTAAGTACTTAGGGATTTATAACTTCCTCATGGTATCATAGGGTACCATAAAAACTATATGACTTACCTTAGGTTTACTAGGATCATCAATCTTAGCTATCTTCATACTGGAAAAAGTGGCTTTAAAACTTAAAGGAAATTTTGTGATGAGTAACCGCTCTCTCTCCACCTATGACTACGACACTTATAGCTTTAAGGTTTGCTTGTAAACTAACTCTTTCTCAACCCAGCATCTATTGTTACAATTTGTAAGACTTATCTGCCCTTCAACTTTAGTGGCTTCACTTGCCTGGCATGTAGTTGCATCACCACTTTGAGTGACCTAGGTCTATCACCTATGTTTACAATCTTTAGGAAAATAAACACCATTAGATCAACGTTTACTAGTGGGGCCTTGGCCTTGAGCTCCTCACTAGAAACGATTACAATAATTATTTATATTTATACAAATTATTAGGTCAAAAATTAGGGATGTTACAATTTGGAAAGACACGATTATGAAAAGACATGAGTTCCAACATGAAGAGATGCAACTGTAAATAAAAAGATGAGATACATTGCATTATATAAGCAGATATTTGTAATTGAAGAAGTGTGTCTCAAGAACGTAGATCGAAGAGGTATCAAAGAAGGAAGAGACCAGAAAATGAAGAATTTACAGAAGCAAATTTGATGAATGAAGAAAAGAATCAGGAAGATAAAAATATCTTAGGGAGGTTGGGTGGTGCTAGGGGTAGATTGAAGTCTTCCAAGGAGGTTGTATCCTCCTTCCAGTAGTAGCTGGTAAATAGGGTGTAGTAGCATCCTTGTTTATTGTAGCAGGAAAAAATCAGGATGTTGTAGCATCCTTCAGTTGTAGCTGAGAAACTTGGGGATTGTAGTCTTCAGCAAGTTGTAGCTTGCAAAACAATTGTAAATATAATTTTGCAGTTATAGAAAGTGTTTGTGGTTTTCCCGATTGGGATTTCACGATAAAAATTTGTGTTTTGTGTATCTTGTTGATTCCATGTTTTAGTTACATTAAAAAATGGTTTAAATTGTTAAAAATATATTAATACTGATTCACCCCCCCCTCTCAGTATTAACCAATATTTCAACAATTGATATCAGAGCAGGATCCTTCACTACAACTTAATTATTGGAAGGAAGATCCTATTAAAATCCACTATGGATCAACAAGAAGGTTTAGCCACTAACATACCTCCATTAATCACAAGAGATAATTATGCATTCTGGAGTGTAAGAATGAGATTCCATCTAATGTCTCTTGGATGCAAAGTTTGGAATGTTGTTGAAGAGGGTTATAAAATACAAGACTCTAAAAGACTTGAAGCAAAAGTTATTTTGCTTAGAAAGACGCTTGATCAAGAATCTATTAAATCAAAATTTGAGAATAGCTCAAGGACTTTAGATGAAATCCTAAGTAGCCAAAGACCATCAAGTGATAAAACTGGATTAGGTTATGACCAAGAAAAGAAGGCGGAATGTTTGTCTTTTACATTTCAAGATAGAAATAAAAGAAGCTATGTTGCTGCACTCAAAAGCCTGATTAAGAAGGATAGTTAGAAATCTATTCCCTCCTCTCATAATAAAGATAGAACTTATATGATATCTAAAAGACCAATGACAAGAAGGCACCAACAGATTTTTTTCGGTCATTGCTACTCTTGTAATAATTTTGGACATATGGCCAGAGAATGTAAGCTGAGAAAGAATGCTTCAGTAAAAGTTCAGAAACAAAGGAAGGGATGGAAGAAGATGGAAGTTGTGAAGCAGAAAGATAAAATATTCCTCAAATATAAAGAAAATTTCTATGGATATTGTCATTGTTGTCACAAGTTTGGTCGCAAAGCTATTGTTTGCAGAATCAAGGGAAAAGATCAAAGTACAAAAACCAAGAAACAAAGAAGTGAAAAAACAGTAAGAAGAGTACCTCATGGAAAGATGTGGAGAAGAAAGGAATACTACACAGACTTAGAGGAAACAAAGATTCCAAGAATCAATGAAGTTTCCAAAGATGATATTCAACATGCAAATGTCATCAAAACAAGGTTTTAGGTAGTTTTGCACTAGTCCAATAAAATGTCCACCTAAGTTAGGGGAAGATGATTTTGAAGGTGAAATCACTTTGGTTGTTCTCAGTGAGATGTACTACATCCTCTAGTACCATTGGTTTAGGATTTTGGTGAAATAAAAAATCCACCTTGGAGATTGCACAAATTGTCTAAGTATAAAATGTTGGTAAAAATGCATGAGTGACCTCAGTAAAATGTATTCCATTTCATGTGGTTGATGTCTTAAAATATTTTGATGGTACGAGTCTCTATAATTTTGATTGGTTCATCCAACCATATCACTCGTTTGTCCAAAAAGTCTCTATAGGTGAAGATATTGATCTGCCAAAAGTTTCTCCTAGCTTGGTTTGCACTACAACATAAAAATGCCCACCGAGGAGAGAGAAAGAGGTCTCAAAGGATGAAATTGCTCTGGATGGAATCACCTTGTTTGCCTCTATCCATTGGATGTCTCATACTTCCAATTTGATGAAAATAAAAATCTCCTCATGTTAACCTAGGGTTTGATAATTTTGCCTAAGTGTCAAATCAACAATTTAAAAGGCCATTTTCAAATGTCCACCAGATGATGTGTGTATCAAAAAAATAAAAAGGTGACATGGATATGTTCCTTGTTGAAGTGGTTATCTAGTCATATTTCATTTTTCCTTATGATGGTCACATGTGCAAGAAACCAATCTACCAAACTGAGAAAAATCATGTTTTGCATATTAAGAACAAATGAAATTTGTCCAAGTGTTGAAAATTGGAGGTTAAGAGGCCATTTGGAAATGTCTGCCATAAACTGTCCCTATGGTGAAAAATTCATCAGTTGGTATGGGCTTTTTCTTTGATGATTTGGCCATCTAGTCATGGGCTCATATTTCTCTCTGGAGATTGTACACGTGCAAATACAAGCCTACCAAATTGAGAAAATGTTTGTCTTTCTGTCTAAATAAAGTTTGAAGGGCCATTTGGAAATGTCCACCATAAAGTGTCCTTGTGCTGATAAATTCTCCAAATGGCATGTGTATGTTCCATGATGAACTGGCCATCTAGCCATGGTTTTAGATTCTTCTTTGGTAGTCACACGTATGAAAAATTGATTTGTCAAGTTGAGGAAAACTATTTTTACACAATATGTGAATATGCCAGCAATAAACTTGATAATATATGTTAACGAGTTTTTGTTCACGTTCCAATAAAATATCACTTTCTAAGAGATCAAGTGTCGCAAAAGGTTGTCAAAGTGGAATATGTTGATACAAAGGAACATATATCTGGTATCTTCACTAAAGCCACTCCCCAAAGAAGCATTTGAGCATCTTAAGACAAAAGTTGGGAGTATTTTCCTTACAGTAGACAAAAAGAAGAAAATACCTTGTCAGGGAGAGACATGTTGACAAGGGGAGCTGTCAAAAGGAGGCCTTTGTCAATGTTTCCAAAGGGGAAGAACTATTGGTGTTGACATCAATGCCAAAGGGGGAGAATGTTGAATATTGGCATTGATGTCAAACAAGGAGGAAGATATGCATATGCCCGCAAGAGGGATTAAGATATGCCGTCAAGGGCTTTATGTGCTCGTAAGAGAGCTTAAGGGCTTGATATGCCCACAAGAAGGCTTGATATTCCTGCAAGAGGGATTAGAGGCTTAATATACCCGCATAAGGGGGATAAAGATGCCCGCAGAAGGGGATAAAGATGCTCGCAGAAGGGGCTAAATATTCCCGCATAAGAGGGCTTATTATATGCCTGCTAGGGGCTTATAGTGTGCCCGCTGAAGGGGCTTAAATATGCCCGCATAAGGGGCTTAATATGCCCACATAAGAGGGATAAATATGCCCACAAGGGGCTTAAAGGATAAACCCGCAAGGGCTTAGGAGTATGCCCGCAGGAGCTTATATTATGGCAGCAAGGGCTTAAAGGATAAGACCACAAGGATTAGGGATATGCCCGCTGGGTCCATATCTATGCCCATAGGCTTATAGAGATGCTCGTATGGCCTTTGCATATGCCCACTGGGCTTATATATATGCCCGTAGGTCAAAGCCTAGGTTACGACATGTCTGAAATCTAATCATAGGCGCACAATATGCCCACGGAGAAACATATGCCCGCAGGAAGAGAAAGCATATGTCTGCGGGAAAAATATGTGCCCACACACCCATGTACATGCCCGCAAGAGATATAAAAAATATATATACTATTCATTAATAAACAGAGGTCTAATTAGTTTGGAAAGACACGATTATGAAAAGACATGAGTTTCAGCATGAAGAGATTCGACTGTAAATAAAAAGGTGAGATACATTGCAATATATAAACAAATATTTGTAATTGAAGAAGTGTGTCTTAAGAAGGAAGATCGAAGAGGTATCATAGCAGGAAGAGACCAAAAAATGAAGAATTTCCAGAAGTAGATTTGATGAATGAAGAAAAGAATTAGGAAGATAAAAATATCTCAGGGAGGTTGGGTGGTGCTAGGGGGAGATTGAAGTCTTCCAAGGAGGTTGTAGCCTCATTCCAGTAGTACTGTTAAATAGGGTGTAGTAACATCCTTGTTTGTTGTAGCAGGAAGAAATCAGGGTGTTGTAGCATCCTTCAGTTGTAGCTGAGAAACTTGGGGATTGTACCCTCCAGCAAGTTGTAGCTGGCAAAACAATTGTAAATATAATTTTGCAGTTATAGAAAGTGTTTGTGGTTTTCCCAATTGGGCTTCCACGATAAAAATATGTGTTTTGTGTATCTTATTGATTCCATGTTTTAGTTAAATTAAAAAGTGGTTTAAATTGTTAAAAAGATATTAATACTGATTCACCCCCTCTCAGTGTTAACTAATATTTCAACAAGGTTAAGTTAAATAGTATGGTTTAACAACTCTTATGAGATTTAAGGTAATAAATTCATTCTTATACATATGTTTTCTAAGTTAAGTTAAATAGTATGGTTTAACAACTCTTATGAGATTTAAGGTAGTAAATTCATTCTTATACATATGTTTTCTAAGTTATAAATACTAACTGTGACTATTGATAGAAGAATGTTATTTGAGGGAATGAATGTTTAATACTTTTTGGCCTTTTATATTAGAATGTACTTATATGTGATCTTGTAAATAAAAAGAGAGTTTATGTTAAGAGTATATTAATTGTGCCACAAAATATATTATATGGTAGATTAAAAGAATAGCGTGGCTTCTTTATGCTTGTAGAGAGTCTTATTATGCATTCCATTATGTTAATACAATTATTAATTCGGAATTTAAGAAGAAGTTTATTTGTAGTTTAAAGTGGATAGTAAAGGCTTAAGTACTTGAAATGTTTATAGGTCAATTGGGTTTAATAAAAGCGTATGCGGAGAATAAGTTATGTACTAATGTTTATATTGGAAGTGAATTCTAAATGAAGATTGAGTTAGAGATTATTTTAAATTAGATATAAGTAATGATAGCTCATATATAAAAATAGGAAGACGCATATGATAATGATTTTTATTAAGTAAATCATGTGTCTTAATATGCTTTAGAATAAGGTATTTGAATTTACAGTATCTTTATGAGGAGGCCAAGCTCTTTAAGTTGTTAAGTGTAAATAATACATAGTCCTTACTATAATGAACGTGTTTAAAAGGAGAATTAAATTAATAATGAATTACATCTAGGGATGTGGATATTAAATAGTAAAAAGATTGCTATTACATAAAGGAGTTTTGAAGATACAATTCACATCTAAATAAGGTTGTGGATAAGAATGCATTTAGTTACCATGATTTATTTAGTTACGAAACTAACTTATTAGTTGTTCTGGTAGTGTTAAGGAAAACATTTGCACTCCATATCCCAAAAGTGTTAGAATTTTGATCATTTCATTCAAATATTATCAACAATCCTACTAAGAGAATAACATGCACAATATAACAACCATAAACACGAGAGACACAGAGTTTCCTCGGGAAAAACTAAGAAGGTGAAAAACCCCACAACTTCCTCAAAGATAGAATGAGCACCAATACAAAGATCAAAAAGATCAAACCCCAAAAGATAGATGTCTTCAGCAGCTACTCCTCCTCCACTTGTGCACACTCCTCTCTCTCAACTATGCGAGTTGGACGAGTGAGTGAATGATTAAAATGAGAGAGTTACACTCTCTATTTATACAACAACTTAACCTACCTTTAACCCTAACTGGGCCGACTTCCTAAGGAATCCTAATAACCCATCCACATGACTCATACAGCGCTGACCCCACCAAGGTGGTCTAATAACCCATCAAATATAAGTTACGACACTTGCAATGTAACTTGTGACACTTGCAAATACAAATTACGGCACTTCTAATCGGAGGAATAATACATCTCCATTGGGGATACAATAAAGTACAAATGTAATGCATACAATATACAAGTGAATATCTTCCGAAGTTACAAATACATCAACACTCCCTCTTAACTAGGAAGGTATTCTCTTCACACAGGTCATCAATACATATAGGCACAAGTCTTCAATACTAGAGCTGGATCATCGTCACTGGATCACTGGAGGATCATCGTCATTGTTGTTGTACTCGTCATCTCGATCACTGGTGCTATCTCTCAGTTCTTCTCGTCATAGGAATTTCTACAAAGCCAGCCCTTTTTCATGCTGGATGTAGGCCTAGCCTCCTGTAGGTCTTCATCATCTCTACGAGCGGCCATCCTGTGGAATTCTCAAGGCTGATTATGTGCATCTGGAAAACCTCGAAAGAGCATCTCAGGACTGATTACGAGCTTCCTACTCAACCTATGGGATCTCCCAGGGACACATTATATGTAGACTTCACAAAACCTCGAAAGAGCATCCCAGTACTGATTACGAGCTTACTTCTCAACCTATAGGATCTCTCAGGGACACATTACATGCTATCTGGAAAAACCTCGAAAAAGCATCCCAGGACTGATTACGTGCTATCAGGAAAAACCTTGAAAGATCATCCTAGGACTGATTACGAGCTTACTGCTCAACCTATAGGATCTCCTAGGGACCCATTATATGCCAATCACAACCTGCAAGATCTCCCAGGGACACATTATATGCCACTGCACAACCTGTCCATGGCCACGGAGTATCATCCTGATACTCATGATCAATCTGATCATCTTCGCATGGAGCATCATCCTAATGCTCATGATCATACTGATCATCATCATACAGTGCATGATCCCGATGCACAGCATCATCACATGATCATCTTGATCATCATCATATAGAACATCATCCGGAGCATCGTCCTGATGCTCATCACACAACACTTACATCCACAGCCATGGGAAGGATCCTCCTACCACCATGCTTGGAATGGCTCCTGCAAATGTGTCCCATCACTTCCTCCTCGAAGTATCTTCTATCTAAAGAACACCAAGCCTCTCTCTGAAGTACTCAAACTTCACTCTGGCTAGTGGTTTGGTCAACACATTTTCTATATGCTCATCTATCGCAACATATCGGAGCTTCACTGCACCATATCCTTGATATAATGATATTTGATATCGATATGCTTCGACTTGTCATGGAACATCGGGGTCTCACACAACTTCACACAAATTTGGTTGTCACAGAAGATACAATTAGCATCCAACTAGATATCAAACAAATCATACAGTAGCTTCCTTATCCATACTGCCTCACAACTAGCCTAATAAGCTGCGACATACTTTGCTTCGACTGTACTCAGTGCTACGCAGGATTGCTTCCTGCTAAACCAAGAGATCACACCTGATCCCATACTAAAGCAGCACCCTAAGGTGCTCTTCCTATCTGCAGCACTGCCTGCCCAATCTGAATCAACATAACCCTCCAAGTTAAACTTTTGATTAGCATCATACTTGAGCCCATAATCAACTGTACCCTTCAGGTAGCTCAGAATATGCTTTACAGCAATCAAGTGAAGATGTATAGGATCCGTGAGGAACTGGCTCAAGGTGTTCATAGCAAAGCAAATATCTGGTCTTGTGTTCGTCAGGTACATCAAGGACCCAATCATCTGACGATACATCGTGGCATCAACCAACTCTGATGAAGCATCAGTCAATAGCTTCAGGTTCGATGCCATAGGTGTGGCCATGGCCTTGCAGTCCATCATCCCGAACTGCTTCAGGATCTCTACTGCATACTTCCCTTGTCCTAGGAAGATTCCATAAGCACTTTGCCACACATCCATACCTAGAAAGTAATGCATCATACCCAAGTCCTTCATCTCTAACTCGGCAGCAAGCTTCCTCTTCGTGTCGGAAATCAACCCGATATCACTTGTCACAAACAGGCCATCTACATACAGCAGGAGTATCACTGGATTTCCTTCCTCAACCTTGTAGTAAACGTTGGAGTCCGCTTTACTCTTGGTAAAGCCCAAATTGGACAGGAAGCTATAAATCCTGCCATACCAAGTCCTGGATGCTTGTTTCAATCCATACAAGTCTTTCTTCAATCTACACACATATGACTCCATATCATGTGTCTCAAAACCTAGTGGCTACTCCACATACACTTCCTCTTCGACTACACCATTCAAGAAAGCTGTCTTGACATCCATTTGGTGTATCTTCCACTTCATCACTACCTCCAGAGCAAGTACTGTTCTAATGGAAGTGTATCTGGCTACAAGTGCAAAAGTCTCTTCATAATCTATCCCTTCTTTTAAGGAGAAGCCACAAGCCACAAACCTTGCCTTATATTTCTCTTTGCTACCATCTACAACATGCTTGATCTTGTAGATCCACTTGGAAGTCACAATAGACTTCCCTTTTGGTATTTTGACCACGTCCCAAACATCATTCTTCATGATCGACGGGTATTCCTCGACCATGGCATCCTTCCATTCTTTCTTTTCTGTTGCTTCTTCATAACTGGAAGGTTCTTTGTTCATTATGTCACATAGTAAGGTGTTAGGAACCTATGTAAACCCTTCTCTTTACTATGTTAGTATATTGTTATTGGACGCATATGCTTTGTAAGTCGTCCCGTAGTATTTGTTGATCCGTAGTTTATATTAGCCCATAGTATTGGATGCATATGCTTTGTAAGTCGTCCCATAGTATTATATGTCCCATGGTTTTGACTCATGGTATTGGGCATAGACTTAGTATATAAGTGTGTGTTGAGGTCATTGAAGGCACCGTGAAGTTAATTGTATTGAGCTTCCTCAAAGGAGGTTGCCCCCTTGAAGTGGCTCGTGATCAATATAAAAGTGATTTTGTTCTATTATTTCTGCTATTTCGCATATTCTTATTAATTAATTGTTGCAGGTGCATCACATCTGGTATCAGAGCACTTTCCTTGGCACAAGTGGGAAACTTTTTTCTTTTTTGGGTGGCGACTTTCAGATCAATTTCTGAAACTTTCTACACAAAATTAGAAGAAACCGATTGCATATCTGAATTTCTCTTTAAAAAATACGCAGTTTCAAAAAAAAAATCATCTCATTTGGAGTTCTAAAAGTGGAGATATCGCGGATTTAAAATCAGCAATTTTTCAGAATTTCGGTGACGGCCGCGGAAATTGCGGCGAGAAAATATTTTGACCGAGTGCCCAGATTTCTATTCTGTTTACAAAGGTAGAAGCAAAGTGGTTGTTCCAGTTCCGGAAACATGCTATAATAGCGATTCTGAGCAATGTAGATCCGGTTTTTGAACATTGGGTGGAATTTCTACCCAAATTTTTTTATGTTGCAGGTTCGGATCTGGGAATAATCCCTATCCGCTTAACTGTGGGAAGTACTTGGGCATAATCCCTAAAACTCATTGTGAGGAGTACCACAGGAACCCCGAAGTAGCTGGCCATTGAGAGGACCTGCCAAGCGAAAAGGGCAACGACCCCTACCTGATTGACTAGTTCCCACCCGTGAGGCAAACCAAGAGCTGTCGTTTGTGGCAAAGCGGTTATCAGTTTTACCTGAGCCGTGGAGTGAGAGGTACTGCCCCAATACGCAAGACGTCAGACAGTATTGGTGGCCGAGTGAAAACCCTGAACTGTTAGGAAGCCGCACATACCTGGGGTCCATATCTACTTTCAGTTGAACTATTGTCGATCACTGCTGCGCCGTTTCAGATCCATTTTGCTAGCCATTCGACGTTGTTCCAGATTCCTTCCGAGCCGTAGCCGCTCCAGTCTGTCAAAAAAAAAAATCCGAGCCATAGCCGCTCCAGTCTGAAAAAAAAAAAAAAAAAAAAAAAAAAAAAAAAAATGGAGGAAGCACTTGCAGCCATCCAAACCAAACTCCAAGATCTGGATGAAAAATTTCTCAGCCTCCATCTTTAGCATTCAGCCATGAACAATAACTGACAACCAGAATCTTTTGCAGCCACCGGGTTCTCTTCTTCCAACAATTTTCGTGGGCCGAAGCTTGATTTTCCTCGCTTCAATGGTACTGATCCGACTGGATGGATATACCGAGCAGAACAATATTTCAGTTTGCATAATACTTTTGATGTCCAGAAAGTTCCACTTGCATCCTTTCATTTGGAATAGGAAGCCCTTCAATGGTACCGTTGGTACATCAAAGCTCATCCCGAGCCAAACTGGACAGATTTTTGCCAACTCATTTTGCCACGATTTGGACCTAGTGCTTTCGATGATTTCACAGGAGTACTCACTAAACTTCACCAAATTGGCACAGTGAGAGAGTATCAGACAGAATTTGAGAAATTAGCCAACCACACAGAAGGATTGTCTGATGAATTCTACAGGAGTTGTTTTATAAGTGGTCTCAAGGATGAAATTCGCTCAGAGGTCAAAATGTTTTGTCCCAACACAATGATGGAAGTCCTAGGGTTGGCTAAGCTGGCTGAGGACAAGATTGCAGCTCAACAACGCTCCAAACCCACCCTTGTTCCCTTCAGAAATATGGGTTCCCAATGACCTCCCATCACGCCTTCTCCTCAACCAACTCCTATCAAGCATTTGTCTGAGATAGAAATGCAGGCACGCCGAGAAAAAGGGCTTTGCTATAATTGTGATGAGAAATTCATTCGGGGACATAGATGTGTTCAACAAAAGCTCTATCTCTTAGATGTGGATTCTCCGCCTGCCTTAGAACTTGGTGAAGAAGCTACGGATACAGTGGATGATCAGATCGACATTCAACAACCGCCTGTTGACACCCCATTTCAGGACGACCCACCTGAGATCTCTCTCCATGCTGTAACCGGCGTCACCACCCCACAAACAATGCGGGTCAGGGGATACTTCAAGAAGCTCCCTCTTACCATACTCATTGATTCTGGTAGCACTCATAACTTCATTGACCCTCGGATTGCCAAACAGGATGATTGTTTTGTCCATCCTGGCTCCAACTTTGAAGTCATGGTTGCCAATGGGAGCACCTTACCTTGCAAGGGGAAGTGTCACAATGTGTGTATCTCTATGGAAGATTATAACCTACGCTCTGACATGTTTGCCTTGCCCTTAGGCAGATGTGATGTGGTTTTGGGCGTTCAATGGCTACGCACACTTGGCCCCATCTTATGGGATTTTGCTGAACTTTGGATGCAGTTTAAAGTCAATGGGGCACAACACAAATTTATGGGCTTACAACCAGGGTCTCTCTGCATCATCAGTTCACATCGCCTGGAAAAAATCCTTAAGAAGAATTCACATGGTGTCATCGCTCAGCTCAATTCCATTCAGATGCACCCATCAACAATCTCCACTACTTCCTTGGATAGATATGCAAGTATCTTTTGCTGAACCAATGCGCTTGCTACCTTCACGAGACCTTTCCAGTAATACTTTAGCCACATCTACCTCTCAGCAGGAAATGATGGCTATGTTGCATGCAGTACAGAAGTGGCAGCCATACTTATTAGGGAATTATTTCTGCATCAAGACTGATCTCCCGAGTCTGGAAAATTTTCTGGAACAATGGGTCTCCTCCCCAACACACCTGAAATGGGTTATCCCTATGTGATCACTTACAAGAAGGGTAAGGACAATATGGTGGAAGATGCTCCTTCTTGCACAATTGATGACCCAGTTTCGCTTACAACTCCTTCTCTGCTTGTTCCAAATTGGGTGCAATATGTTCAACAGGGCTCTCTCTTCTATGAATTCCATGCTTCTTCATCAACAGGGCACTCTGGGTTCTGCAACATGTATGACCAAGAACAATGTAACTTCTTTTGGCAGGGACTAAAAATGCCAATTCAACAGATGGTGGCTGACGATGATACTTTCCAATTCAACAAGGGTGAAACGACACTCCTTTCGGGATTGCTCAAACCCTTGCCCATCCCTAAACAGCTTTGGCCAACTATTTCTATGGATTTCCTAGCAGCGCTCTGGTGGTACAATACCACATCTCACAGGACACCATATGAAGCGGTCTATGGAAAAACACCGCCAGTTCTTCTTCCATACACCCTTAGCAGCTCCCCAGTTCAGGCAATTGACTCGGTTCTTCGAAACCGTGATCAGATTCTTCTCATTCTGCAGGACAATCTTCACATGGCCAGAATTCACCTAAATCAACAAGCCGATCAGCACCGTTCTGAGCGCATTTTCCACGTAGCTGACAGGGTTCTTCTTCATCTACAGCCTTCCAAGCAATCCTCCTTGACACTCCAAAGGCGTCAGTGGCCTGAAATGCAACCCGAGGATGCTACTGGGGAACCACTCCTTCAGCTTCTGCAGTAATTTCTCCACCCAAATCTTTGAGGACAAAGCTTTTTCTAAGGGAGAGGGGATGTTAGGAACCTATGTAAACCCTTCTCTTTACTATGTTAGTATATTGTTGTTGGACGCATATGCTTTGTAAGTCGTTCCGTAGTATTTGTTGATCCGTAGTTTATATTAGCCCATAGTATTGACCCATAGTATTGGACGCATATGCTTTGTAAGTCGTCCCGTAGTATTATATGTCCCATGGTTTTGACTCATGGTATTGGGCATAGACTTAGTATATAAGTGTGTGTTGAGGTCATTGAAGGCACCGTGAAGTTAATTGTATTGAGCTTGCTCAAAGGAGGTTTCCCCCTCGAAGTGGCCCGTGATCAATATAAAAGTGATTTTGTTCTATTATTTCTGCTATTTCGCATATTCTTATTAATTAATTGTTGCAGGTGCATCACATAAGGCTACATAGCTGGTGTGTGACCTTGTCCTTTTTATTTCTCTGTGTTCCTCTTTTGCAACACCATACCTTTCTGCATATTGAATGATCTCTCTTTCCCATGCTGGTTTCCTCTTGTGAGAGTTCTTCTCACGAGGTGGATCTATAGGTTCTTATGGATATTCTATTTCATGATCCTCTTCTGGAATTGCTTCGTTCATGGTGGTGTCTTGTATTCTAGGTATTCTTGGTTCTTCATTGTCTTCAACAGGTGGCTTCCTCGATTTGATGAATGCTGAGTCTTCATCAAAAGTCACATCCCTGCTGATGTCAATCTTCTTGAACCCTAGAAAGTAGATTCTGTATGCCTTTGAGTTTTCACTATACCCCACAAATATACCCTTCTTTCCTGAAGGATCTAACTTTGTCGTCTTTTCTTTTGGAACATGTGTATATACTGGACAGCCAAATATCCTGAGATGGCTAACTTCTGGTTTCTCACCAGAGAAAACTTCTTATGGTGTCTTGTTCTCAATTATATTGTGTGGTGTTCTATTTTGTACATATACAGTTGTCCTTACTACTTCTGCCCAAAGGTTCGTAGGTAGATCTTAGTCATGAAGCATTTTCCATGCTACTTCCATTATTGTTCTATTCTTCCTTTCTGCAACTCCATTATGTTGTGGATTGTATGGAGTGGTCAACTCCCTCTTAATACTTGAATCACTGCATAACTTCTTGAAGTCCCCTGAAGTGAATTCTCTACCATTGTCGGATCTAAAGGTCTTGATCTTTTTATCAGTTTGGTTTTCTATCAAGGCTTTGAATTCTTGAACTTATCAAACACTTCATCTTTTTTCTTCAAGAAATAAACCCAAGTCTTCCTAGAAAAATCATCAATGAAAGAAACATAATATACATACCCACTTAGAGAACTGGATGACATTGGACCACATACATCGGAGTGGATAATTTCCAAAATTACTTTTTCCTTGCTTTCACTACTTGGAAATGCCTTCTTTGTGTTCTTTCCTTTTGCACATCCTTTGCAGACACCTTCATGTTTTGATTGGATTTCAGGAAGACCTTCTATTGCTTTGCTTGCAATTGGTAGTGCTCCATAGTGCACATGTGCAAGCCTTCTGTGCCAAAGTTCACTTGGCTCCATGGATTCATGTACCATGGCATGTTCAAGTTGTCCCTTCAATTTGCATAATCCTCCCTCTTTCTCTCCAATCACTACTGCATCATATATGGTCTTACCTTTTACCCACATAAGTACTTGGCCATCCACAAATGCAACTCTCATCCCCTTTGCATCCAAAGATGATATGGAGAGAAGATTCTTTTTGAGACTAAGTACATATAGAACATCTTTCATCTTCAAAGAATTACCAGAGTCTAACTTGTAGAAGGCTTCACCACTTCCTTTTATGGGGTATTGATATTCATCCCCAAGTTTCACCTTATGAGGTGACTCATGTTCAGATAGGTCAATAAGAGATTCTTTAAATCTCGTCATATGTTTGGAAGCCCCACTATCAATAAGCCAATCATTACACCTATGTGTAACAGTACCTGTTAGAGCAGAGATTAGAACATATTCTTCGTCACATGAAGAGTCTTCACTTTCTACCTTAGTCTTCTTCTTGGGAGGATCATCATCCTCAGCAGCATGAGAATGATATCTCTTCTTGTTGTTGTTGGATCCTTTTCTGTTCCTAGGACATTCTGAGGCATAGTGTCCCTTCTCATCACATGTGTAGCATCTAATGTGAGAGAGATCTTTCTTCATGTTCTCCCTTTGATGATGGTGAGAAGACCTTTTGTAACGAGAGCTCTCCCTCTTGAACTTACTTCTCTTGGTATGTGCTGTGAGGGCTTGGTATTCACTATCCATCTTTTCTTCTCGAGCCACAAGTCTAGCCTCTTCTTGTGAGAATTCCTCCCACAATCTACTGAAGGAAATCAATTTTCGTCTTGCACAAATTCCTTGGATGAAGGAGTCCCATGACCTAGGTAGGATATTCAATGTGGTCATCACAATTTCTCCATTCTCCACTACTTCATCTAGAGCTTCAAGTTGTTCCTTGATTTGAGAGACCTTAGTAAAGTAAGATTGGATGGTCTCTCCATTCTGGATCTTCACACTCTTCAATTGGTTCCACAAGGTCATCTTCCGATTTATATTCTTTCCTTCAAACAGTTTGGTCAAGGAATCAAACATCTCCTTGGGTGTCTTTAGGGAAGACACATGTGGTATGAGATGGTCTTTGATAGAATCTGGAATGATTCTCTTGGCCTTGACCAAGTTCTTCTTGTGTAAGTCCTTAGCCTCATCTTCCTCTGGAACTGGAACCTCTTCACTTATGTAGGTGTCCAATTCATTATCTTCTAGGATTAACCCAATCCTATACTTCCATGCTCGAAAGTTATCAGCCCCTTCAAGCTTATCCTCAAGCTTGGTGTGGTGATACATTTTAATGAGAAACTCAAATGGAAATAAAAGATTTAGGTCTTACCACTTGATTTGCTGAAACTGGATCTAGAGCTGGATTAGGGTTTGTCAGATAAACCCTAAAAATTCAAAATTTGAATTTCAAACTTCTGATTGGATGGAAATATGTGCCTTGCTGAGCTGATCAAGCTGGTATACTTCAATTTTGAAATCTACAAAATTTGACCCCTCAAAATTGACTTTAAAACTTTTGGATCTACAGTTTCTAGTTTTTTGGTTTTTTTATTTTCTAATCAAAATCCCAAACTAGGGTTTGATAGAGCTCGGGGTTCTTCCCAACCAAAAAGTTTGATCTTGGTCTCTAAAATTTGATTTTTCTGAGCAGAATCCAGTCGTGGTCTCAGATTCCAAAAATTCCAATTTTTCAGAAACCCTAATTTTTCGCAATACTAAAAATGCTCAGAATTGAATTATGTCTCGACAGAAAGATGTGCCCTTGCTAGGAGAGCCATTCTAGCCTCTTGCCTTTGATAAACTGTGGAGAGAAACCCAAAAATTAAGAGGCCCTAGCTTCCGCAGATGCACAGTGTCTTCTTCTTAGTCCCATTCTGATACCATGTTAGAATTATGATAATTTCGTTCAAATATTATCAAGGATCCTACTAAGAGAATAACATGCACAACATAACAATCATAAACACAAGAGACACAGAGTTTCCTCGGGTAAAACCAAGAAGGTGAAAAACCCCACAACTTCCTCAGAGATAGAATGAGCACCAATACAAAGGTCAAACCCCAAATGATAGATGTCTTCAGCAGCTAGTCCTCCTCCACTTGTGCACACTCCTCTCTCTCAACTATGCGAGTTGGATGAGTGAGTGAATGAGTAAAATGAGAGAGCCACACTCTTTATTTATACTATAACATACCCCTTTGCTGAAAACAATTTATGTTTGAAGAAGACATTATCTTAACTTTTATTGTAAAGTTTTATATTTGGAGAAGTGTCCAAGGATGACTATAATTGCACAATATTATTATTTAAATAAATAAAATAGGAGACACTCACCCAAGGAGAACTGTTGAAAGAGTGTTTACTGACCCACTAGGTGGAATGGAATCTGGGGTAGAAGGAAATGAACAAGTGGCAGCATCATGAGGCAAGTAACTAGTTGTTGGTATGGGACAACTCCCTTGAATTGTGGTCATAGTGCCCTGAAAGATGGGACTGGAGCTTGAGGCTCATTTATTGAAAACTGGCCACCAAAAAGACCTAGGCATATTTTTAAGAGCCATCGAATTTAGGCTTAGGTTCAACACTTTTCCTGACGAGGAAACTTACCTTGTGGTTCTGTTGTATGCACACAAGAGATTCGATGAGGGGAAAAACTATGTTTTTTATCATGGTGTAAGTTTTCCTTGTTTACTGTTGAGTGCAGAGTTTTACTACTGAATGCAGATATTTAAGAGTATGGAAAGTCCCTATTGATTGCTGGTTATACAACGTAAGTGTCTTGCTTCTACACAGAGTCTTCTACCTAGTGGTTCAGTAAACAGGCTCGGGGGTCCAAAGGAGGCAAGTAGATTGGTTGCTTCTTCTGGAGAAGGTTGGGAGGAACATACCTCCTTGGGTGTTTGTCCACCCTATCTACGGTTACAGGTTCTATTCGCTATTTCTTTTCCTAAGTAATTATAAATTATTTCTGTAGATTGATGAGTTAGTATTCATTAGTTAAATATTGATAATGAAGGAGTAAATGTTTGATTTTCTGATCTGTTTATGATCCTGTAGACTATTAAATGAGTATATGAAATGATTGAGTAAATGCCTCCCTTGCATTTTTCCACACACTGTTTTCTGTACCGTACTCTAGTACAGGGAAGGAAGATTAAAAATAGATGAATGATTAAGTAGTGAGCAAGATGAATGAATAGGCTAACTCTATTAAGTTTCCCTTTCTTTGTTTTATTTAGACTAACTCTGTCATGTTTTATTTCTCTGTAAATTTTAACAATATCTTATATTCTCAGTCATAGAAGATTTTAGTTACACATTTAATGTGCAAACTGTAGAATTGTTTTCTTTATTTTATTTAGAAGAAATAACAGAAATACAACAGTTCTAGGTTTCTGCATAACCTAGGTTCATATACAGGTTAACTATTTCCTTATAATGAATGCTAATTACATTTTTATCTTATCAACTTTTCCTTTAATACATTTCCTTTCGTTGGTCTGTATGTTTGAAATTTAAATTTTGCCAAAAACAAACATAGCAGTATTCACATCATTCAGACAATCTATTATATCTCTACTTTTGCAGAAATAGAATAATCTATGGTTTTAACTTTCCATGTTTCTAAACCTTTGCAAAAGACAAATAATATTTTGTTTTAGTCTCTTACCATTCTACATATCCATTCAAATATCCTAGTAAGACCTTATTCATTTCTGTATTATATTTATTTAGTATCAAACAGTTGCCAGCATTCATGTTCGAAAACAACTATCTTTACAAACAAGGTAAACAACATTGATTAACACCTATATCATCATTACCTTAGACCCTTTAAACACAGAACAAGTCTGTAATGGACGAATACTCTATTATTGACAAAACCCTAGCTTCTCTACTATAGCATTTAGTATTCATTTCAACACTTATCGAATCAAATAAATTATCCAAGACAAATTTCGGTTACTTAGAAGACCTTGCAAACATAACAGATATGGGTTCGAAACACTTAAAGAAAACTAAATAACCTTAGCATTATGACGACTTCATAACCCAACATACGACCCAACCCTAAATTTAGCTAAACACTAAATTCATTGCTATACTCAACATTTGATAAATACATTTGCGTTTCCATTTCACGTTATAAATCCCAGTTAAATGAAAGACACATTTCGATATCCACGGCAAAATAATCAATTGTTTAGGTATCATTCGACAATACCACAGAGGAACGAGACTAGGTAGTAATACTTAGTTCGACCTTTAAAAACTGTCAAAGTAATTCTTCAACAAATGAACCAGCTCAGGGTTTGCAACTTCAATACGAAGAATCTACCTTTCTCTAGCTCTCATCCATTAGAAAGATACAACATTGATAAACAAATCAACACAGGTTCCTAGAGCACTGTTCACAGAGTCAATGCATCTAAACCTTATTGAAAAAACAACCATGATCCTTATATTTAGCAAAATAGCCGAAGGTCGAAGTTCTTATAGCAGTTACCATTTCTACTACACATTACTGAAGTAAACCATAACTGACCTTCACACTAAACATAGTCAACATTTAAATTTACAGTATCGATACGAGGTCAAAATCCCAACAGTAACCCTACAAACATCACTGAGTTGGAAGACTGCAACATTAATGTTTTCTTTTATTTCCATCAAAACAACCAAGGGATAAACCCTTGTTACATTGCAACAAATAAAAACACATAGAAGTGTTGTAGAGCTAACATCAAAGTAGGTTGAGGATCCCATCCTCCCTACACAGCCATTTGACTCACAAAACATTATGACAACGGCCAAATCCTCAGCCAAACCCTGTTATGGCTAACACCAAAACCACGACCAACATGGCCAAGAGTAACCTACAGGAAACCACTGAGGCTGACTGGTTGTGTAAGTAGTATCCTCTTCTAAGCTTCGATCATAGAACCCTGTAGACAAGTTCACCTCCCATCAAAACCATTGAGTGGTTAAACAAATGCATTTACGAAGATTTGAAACTACATTACAAGCAACAATAATACTTTTAAACTATCGCAAGGAGCAAGTTAGAAATGAGAATTTACCTTTCAAAAAGACCTTGGACTCCAAGGAAAATACCTAGCAAGCTGGCGAGACCTAAGTCACGTAACCTATCAAACCAATGTAGAAAAACCTCACTTCATGACTCGGCTCTGAGAAATTACTATCGAAGTATGCTAGTAGCAGGTCATGGGTTCAAAGCTGGAGAGGTGCCTCCATAAACCTGTTACTAACCCTATGAATGAGTAGGCCTGTTGGCCTCTACACAAACCCACCAGCTACAAAATGAAAACCTAAGTGTTGCCCTCGTAACAATAAAACCCTGAGTAGTTATTGCAACACTACAACCAAGAAATCTTCACGTGAAGGATCGCCACAGTGGATGCCAACGGGCATTCCACCCACATTGCTTTTATTACACTTTAGTATCATAGATACCATGGTACTGCTAACTATCAGCGTAACTAGACGTCAAACCTTATTACAAATCCTCCATAGTTATAACATATCTATACTACATAGGATTGGTTTATATTATCAAAGGTCAATTTCATTGATCGTATATATTACCTTGGTATTAATTATTATCACATCATGGTTAGGGTTTGGGTATTAATACAACAGAACATAAAGTCCCACTATATAGTATATGAGCCCAGACAACTCTAAACCGTGCCAACCTTGTTAGTAGCTATGGTATAGGACACCTTTCAATCAACCATTTGAACATGGTGTGAATACTATAAAGACTTATCAATAGTATCGAATAAGTACTATTACAATTACTTTAGTATTATAAATTCCATCACATAAAAACCAAAGGGATTTATATAAATCATATAGTTTGCATTTAAAGACTTTAGACAAGTCACCTTGATAACACAACATGTGGTTCATGCTTTTATAATGTAGGATTTGGAATATAGGTTTAGAATTGCAAATAACGTATTCAAACTTAGGTCTCAACCCTAATAGATTAATAGATCGAAATTCCTAAATATAAGACACTTTAGTATTGATCTCTATGTTCAGTACTAATGATATTATGCATGTACATGGAAATTCCAACTTACTTCCACATTGAGACCTAAGTTAATAATATGAGATTCATGTAAGCCACTTATTATAGGATGTAGCTGAAGAGACTCCTAGAATAGATCTCTCCTTTTGACGACTCATTACGAGTCTAGAGTATTTAAATAACATTTACAATTCCTACATTTTCAACCATAGTTTTAAGGAAATTTTACAAGTAATACTTATAGGAGAAACCTGAGGTTTAAAAGCACGAATAGCTCTTACCAGGGACTACTTCAGACTTATCATAAAACATTGATGGCTAACTGGATGTACAAACAAGATTTCTTAAGAGAATAATTCATACTACTTGAATTGATGTACCACTCTTACCTGCGAATCTACAAAAAAGAGGTTCAAATGCTTTAGCAATATAGCTAAGTAAGACTTGGGGTACTATTGTTGCAGCAACATCCCCCCAAAATTTTGTACATATTGGGGCCCCTCCTTTAATTTTTTTTTTTAGAAAGGCTGCCTCAAGGGGCCATTCCCAGCTTTTATCTTTATTTTTTAACAGAAAATCTTGCCATGAAAAAAAACTCCAAGTCTGCTAGAAAATCTTGTTTCTCAACAGAAGTGTTTTCATGAAGTCTTCCTAGAAATCTCAGAACGGTTTGATAAAGCCCCGCAGTGGCGGAAGCCTTTGTTTAAAACCCCGAAAAAAGACTTAGAAAATTTCGTTGGAAAATTGCGGAAGCCAGTGGATATTACCTTCCGAAATGGAGGAGAAATTCAAGAAAGTTCCACCGTTGCGGATAGATTCAAGTTTTCCTCCCGAAACAACGGAAACCATTTGTCTAGCCTTTCCGAAAAAAGGACTTAGAAAACTTTTTGTTTTTGTTTTCGGAGAGACTCAGGTTTTCCTCCCAAAACGACGGAAGAATTCAGCAAAACCGCCCGAAACTTGCGGAAGCCACTCACATAAGCCTCCCGAAAAGGGACTTAAAATTTTGCCCATAAGTTGCGGGAGCCATTGGAAAATTCTTTCCGAAACCACGGAAGAATTCAAGAATTCCTTCTGAAACGGCGAGCACCATTCGCCGAACCTCTCCGAAACTCTGAAGCAGACTTAGAAACTTTCTTTTGAAATATTGCGGAGCCTTTGGACTTTCCATCCCGAAACTGCGGGAGCGTTCATCATAAGTCTCCCAAAAAGCTTCGAAATTATTGTTGAAAAGGTCGCGGAAACGTTTGACGAATTCCTTCCAAAACGGCGGAAGAATTCAAGAAAGCCGCCCGAAACTTGCGAATGACATTCGCCAACCTTCCCCGAATCCGCCAAGTATATTAGTTTTTTTTTTAAATCTTTAAGTCCTGAAGTTGCGGAAGCGTTAGCGATATTCTTCCTGAGCCTTCGCAGAAGCCTTCGCGTTACCTTCCCGCAACCCCGTCGAGAAAAGTTGCGGAACCATTCAGGTTTTCTTTCCGCGATGGCGGAGGTTTGTCGCGGAAACCATTCGCGAAACCCGCCCAAAACCCTGCGGAGTCTTAGTTTTTTTGGTTTGAATTGCGGATGTATTCACTCTATCTCATCGAAACAGCGAAGCCGTTTGCCGATTCCTTCCGAAATGGCGAAAGCAAATCGCGAGAGCTTTCTGCAACGTCTGAAATGAGCGCGGCCAAAACTTAGAATTTTTCTCGAATTCGCGAAAACCTTTTGCGGAAGCATTGGCGGAAGTCTTCCGAAACTGCGAAAGCCACTTGCGAAAGCTTTCTGCAGTTTCGGGAGCTTTCACGTTTTCATCCCGAAGAGGCCGCCAAAAGACTTAATCGTCCGCGTTCCAACTTGCGGAAGCAATTCACCAACGTCTCCCGAAACGGCGGAAGCTTTCGCCAAATCTTTCCGCAATGGCGGGTGAGATTCACAAGTTTGTCCCGCAGGAGGTGGTTGTGCGCAAACCGAGATGGCTTGATTTGACGCCAACGTACCGATACTTAAACTGCGATTAATTGCGCCACCCACCAGATTGAATGCCGCACGTGCCCAGCTTATTTAAATAAGCGGTAGAGGCTCGAGCCAAAACGTTATTAATTCTCGATTGGAAGATTTGTTGGACGCCGCGCAAACCACTCCAGCTCAACCTACTTGTCCATGTTCACGGCCACCTCATCCAGCTGTCTTCACAGTGCCAGGTAGGAACTTTAACCGTTAAATCTTGTCTTCCAAGCATTAGATTATCTTTTGGGTGTTCTTTTTTTCAAAGACGATAGGAATTGGTTGGATTTTGACGGGAAAAATGCCCGTCATGGGCTGTTTTGCCCATCAAATGCGGTCTAAATTTCGTATTTCCTGTCGTTTGTATATTGGTTAAGAAAATTGTCAATTTGGACGGATGGATTTATTGTTTTTTCCAAAGTTTCCCCCGAGGCCCCGTGGATTCTTTCATGTCTCCATCCGAAAGCTAAAACCATAGCCCCACGGGCTTTTTCATAAGCCTCAGTCCCGGCGTAGCCACTACCCAACTTAAATCCTAAGACAGGCGCCATCGCCCCTGTTCAAACCTCCCATAAAGCACCTCGGTAAGTGCCATAAATGACAATGGCGTTCGAAACCCTCGCCTGGTCGTAAATATGAAACGGCTCCCTATTTCGTCACAGGGTCATTTCACCCCAGACTTCCCCGCCACTAGCCTTTTAAAAGCACAATGACAAAAGTCACCCCTTCCCCTAGAGCTAGACCGAGAGCAGGTTGCTTCTGCAACATGCTTATCCTCGCGGGAGCATAGCCAAGCCCATTCCTTTAAAAGAATCAAATCTCTATAATTATGTTTCCTATTGAAATGGTGGATTTTACTTCCTAACATACAGCCTCACATTGCATTTATCTCATTGACATGTTAGAATGATGCTCTCTGTAAAATCTCACAGTATGCTGATCATGTTGATAATGATGTATATTTGGTTTCCATCAGGGATAAGTCAAAATGCCAAAAGGTGGGAAGAAGAAGGCTAAGATGACAGAGAAGAATCCTGCACCACTTAAAACTGAGACCTCACTCCAGGATACTAGGTGCACCACCGGGGTTCCTCCAGAAATCCGCTGGGGTGACATTTATAGGATGATCCGAGACCAGGATGTCCCGGACATGTTGTTAGAAGAGGGACCGATTTATCTAAATATCAAAGCTTCAGGCATAACCAGAGCTGCTACCCGCCCTAAACTATTCCCATGTGCTGAGGTAATCGGGTGGTTACTCCAACATGCCAATGCGGAAGGAAGAGTAATTCATGACAGCGGGAAGACAGCCATTGCCTCATTTCAACCCACATACCTGGCCGCAGCCTATAAATTTCCCCGCTCCCAACAATCTCTGACTGATGAATGGTTGGGAAAAATGAACAACGTTGAGATGGCCAAAAAGTTGTTGGCCGCAGGCAAGCATTTGAGAAAGAAAGGAAATGACGAATACGACGTCCAGAATCTGAGGTCTCCTTTCAGGTTGATCGCCTTGATGCTGTGCAGAATCTTCGGCATGCCCGATGGCACCGTGTATAAGATTCAGTGGGTCCCTATTATCCACTTCATGGCGTTTAAAGGAACTGTGTTCGACTGGGCCACTCTCCTGTCAGATAGTTTGGCCTCAATGATAGTTGCTGCAAGAGAAGGACTGGCCTTGAAGAAGGCATAATTTTTCATGTCTTCATATCTGATTGATTGTGTTTTGGCCAAGGTGGAGTTCCCCAAATTGGGATGCACGTGGGATAAGGCCACCACCCCGGTTTACACCGCTTTCAAGATGATGTGGGCCCAGAATTACAAACCTAGCTACAAACTCATCTGTGAGGGGTTCATCATGCCCTTATATGAGAAGTTATTCAAGGAGGAGCCCAACTGCTTGTCAGAGAACGCTGTGGAAGTCCTTGAGGATTATGGGGATTTTTACTTTTCAGAGCAAGGCACCTACCTCAGAATGTTTGGAGGGACTAAGCCCCCATACATTTTGCCGCAGTATGCCACAGATTATGTGGTCCTCAAGGAAGCAGTAAGACAAATCTTCCTGGATGGAATTGGAGCAATGCTCCACAAATAGCATAAGGCTTCCTTTCCCCCTCTACATTTCTGCATAGGTGCTTGCAAGTTCTCGGGGGTTTCCTCAGCCGAAGAGTTTGTGTAGGAGCTGAAATCCTTCCACTTCGGTGAGGTGATCTTCCACAGGAACGACAGGAAGGGAAAAGTGGCCGAGCATTGTAGGGACATATACGCTCATTTTGAATACTCGCACTATCCAGATGCCGAAGAAGAGGTATTCAAAGGCATTAGCAACATGGCTGAGCTGCGAACCTTTCACCAAGGTAGTGGAGTAAGTTCTAGCTCCACCAAGATCCAGAAGACCAGCCAGCAGAAAGAGAAAGAAGCTGATGATGCCCGAGCTCAGGAAGAGCTCAGATTAAGAGAGGAAGAAAGGTTACTGCAGGAGGCTGAGGAAGCCAGGTTGCAGCAGGAGGCTGAAGCGGCAAGAACGCAACAAGAAGCCGAAAATGAAAGGCTGCAGAAAGAGGTTGAGGAAGCCCAGCAGCAGAAAGAGGCTGAAAATGAAAGGCTACGGAGAGAGAATGAAGATCAGCTGCAAGCTGAACAAGTTGAGGCAGAAAGGAAAGCGGAAGAAGAGCTGAAAGCAGGAGAAGATACCCAAGCAAGTGGGTCCGGTGTCCAAGACATGGAAATAGATGCATCTCAAGCAGGTGGCTTTGGTACCCAAAATGTGGGAGTAGATCCAGCTCAGGAAGTCCGGACCCCACCTGCTGAAGAAGACATAGACATCATGGACCGCCCAATTGTCCCGTACACTCCATCGGGAAAACATACGGTGTACAAGTGGAATGAGTTTGTCTATGACAAGAAAAGGAAAGCTATGGTCCTCAAATCGGAAGAGAGGATCAAAAGTCCCTTCCATGAAGACATCATCACCCACCGAGAAGTCACCATAATGCAGAATACAGATCAAGATCCCTTTGCTATGGCATCCGCAGCTGTAGAAACAGCAAAAGCATCACTGGATAATGTAGGGGTTATAGTTAGAGAAAATGTATTGACAAAGAAGAGAGCTCGCACGCTACAACAAACTGTGGCTAATGAGCAAGCCCACAGGGATCTTGTGGTGAACAAGTATAATTGTCTGTATGCCGAGCATAAAGAGCTATCAGGCAAGTATAACCAGCTAGAGGAGGAAAAGGACCAACTAACACTCCAAATGATGATTTTGGAAGCAGAGAAGAACGGAGTGGAAGATAAAGCATCCCAGCTAGAAGCAGACAAGCGGGCATTAGCTGAGCGGTTAGAGCAAGCTGAGAGCAGAACGATGGACATGTCTCCCTTCCATGAGCTTTCCTGCAGCACCCTGAAGCAAGTGCATGACACTCAGGAGCTAATCACTAATAAGATTTGCAAGCTCAAGGCCATGGTAGTCAGGTTAAAAGAAATTAATGCGGAGGCCCATAGGCTCAAAGCTAAGAATACCCATGTCAAGGCAAATATCATGAGTTAGATGGCATGGAGAGAAGGAAAGGGGGGTTTCCCCATGCATCTCCCATTTAAATCTGTGAACGGTTTTAATGAGGACATAGCCCTGTTGGAGTTTGGAAGGAACTGTGCCAGTAAGATGATAACCAGTGTGCAAAGAACAAGGGATAAGATCAACGGTCTGTATCAGAGAATCAAGGGAGTGCATGACAGGTGCAAGCTGAATTTCCCACAATCCCTCGATGACTTCCCGGATTCAGAACAGCGCTTGGCTGAGCTAAAGGAAGAGCTAGGCGTTCAAACGGAGTATGTGAAGAGGATTGATGTCCTGGCTATTGATGACCTCCAACATTATATTGGATTGTCATCACTCCACAACCATCTGCTGAAGGAAGTGCATCAAGCTGCAGAAGCAGAAGTTCAAAGCATTGGAGCAGAGCTCGGGAAGAATGTGACTTCTCAGAAAATCTTGTTCCCTGCTACAGCAAACATATTCATGAGGGACACAGGTATGTGGTATAGTTACATAGCAGAGGAGGAGAAGAAAGCTGCAGCAGTAGCAAGAGCAACAACAGATCCAGAATCTTCTCTCCCAGCAGCCATTCCAGCAACCACAGTGGGCTCGATTCCCTCTTCCCCAGCAGTGGCAGAAATTCCAGCAGCAACAATTGGTTCGAGTGTCTCTTCCCAGGCAGTCGCAGCAGCATCAATTGACTTGGGCGATCCTCTCTCAGCTGAAGCTCACGCACAAGATTGACAGCACTGATATTAGAACATTATTTCTTCTATATTGTATTTTTTAAACTCTCAAATGTATAAAGCGTGAGCTATGGGACAGCTGTCCATTCTCTGTTGTTATATATTTTGTAAAAGAAGTAGTCATTTTTTGGTCTATTATAGAAGAAATTCCTGTAGGTGACAGGTGGAAGAGGCTAGGTGGCAGCCCAAAGGGCGTTTTTGTAATTATAAATAGAAGCTAGGAAGAATAGGGAAGGACTTTTGGCAGGGAATGAAATTTTGAAACCCATACGAGCTATCTTGTATTGGTTCTGTAGAAATCGATTTTTCTAATAAAAGCCAGGGAGATGGACGTTTTGCATGGGAACGAAAGATGGGTGTGTATTGGACTGTTCTGGTGATTTCCATCCTGTAATGTGAGATCATTCTTATGATCTGAATTATTTCTTTGTAACAATGATTTTGCTTCTTTCTCTGTAAACGATTTCTCCATTTCATGGACAGTGAATGTGTTTCATATTAAATTAGGAGCTATTTGCTGATATCTTTACCTTTGTTGTAGAGTTCTCTTTTAGATTAAATGGCTAACTGTTCTTTCTTCAAGATAACTCATATAGCTCATTGTTCATGCCTTTAAATTTGCTCCTTGCAGGGATCTTTAGAGTTATTTCAGTTTGTTTACATTTAAATCTGTTTCTTCATTCTTTCCATTCAGATTAAATAATTTTGCTTCTTTGAGCAATAGATGCATTTTATATTAAATTAGAAGCTATCTTCTAAAGATCTTTTATCTTGTTGTAGCGTTACCTATAAGAATAGATGGCTATCTGTTCTTTCTTTATGATATCTGTTACAGCTCATTGCTCATCCTGTAATTGTGTTCCTTGCAAGGATAGGTAGATTTACTGCATTTTTAGAATTAGATCCGTTTTAGTTTTGCATCTAGATCAGATATAAATTAGGCACTTGCATCCCATTAAAAACATAAAATCCAAAAGAAAGGTGGATCGGGCCATAACCGGTACAATCGGAATTAAACTCCAAACCCACGGTTGCCGGAACCGCTAACCGGACGGATTCCCTATACCAAACAGTAGATAATCTAATTGGGATCATCTATCGGGGAGAATCCCTTTCTGATTGATGCTACGATATCCGAGGCATCAACAGGTACCCATAGGACCCCTTCATCATCAAAAGAAGAACAAACCGTTAGCACTTATAAACTTTAACAATTGAATGAGCATTGACATAAGTAATCTAAAAAGTACAACTGAGACAAGAAAACATCCAATAGCATCTTAATGTAGATTTAATTTAATTTCATAACACATCGCAAAACAATACATTTGTATGATCGTTACAAACATTTATTTCATCATGTCAACATAGAAGCATTTAATATAATTCCGCACAACAAAGTACAACATTTAATGCTACGTTGAAAATTTTTAATTTTTGTGAATTTTCGGGATGTTACATATACAACAACTTAACCTGCCATTAACCCTAACTGGTCCGACTTGCTAAGGAAGCCTAATAACCCATCCACATGACTCATACAGGGCCGACCCCACCAAGGTGGTCTAGTAACCCATCAAGTATAAGTTATGACACTTGCAATGTAACTTGTGACACTTACAAATACAAATGATGACACTTCCAATTGGAGGAATAATACATCTCCATTGGGGATACAATAAAGTACAAATGTAATGCATACAATATACAAGTGAATATCTTCTGAAGTTACAAATACATCAACAAAAAGGCTACTGCAGGTATTGGGTTGTTACACCTTAATGCACTAGTATCCTTGGGGAAATGTGAACAAGGTGTTTTTCCACTTATCTTGGGTCATAAATGTACATCAAGTGTTATTAAGTGCTCCCCAACTCATTCCCTATATTTAAGGAACCTCACCAAGTCAAAAGTAGAATTTATTTACTTTCTTATCCTTTCCTAAGAATTAGGATCCATGTTTGTCCAGTTTTCTCTATTAGGATAATTAATACTCCAACATTTGTCCACCTTACTAGTATTTCCCTTTTCCTAGTATTGGATGATGTTGTTGACCACCTAGTGGTGTTTAGTAGTCATCTAGGCCTCATTATCCACCTGATGCACCCTCCATGCATGAATTTAGGCCATGTAGAGTCATTTCCCTACATTTTAGGAGCTAACTCAGTGATCTGGTTCAGTCCACCTGATTTCATGACTACAGTGAGGGGTTTGAGCTCCGATTGCCACTTATTGTCAACTAATGCACCCTCTCTAGCCTTATTTGCATGATAAACTCATTGATTTTCTCTGCGTGATCAGTTAACTGGAAGTAGCTTTAGTTCACTAACATTCCGTTGAGTTTGGCACCTTCAGAGCACTGTAGTGGGGACAATTCCTATGCTAGACTGACATGGATTTGAATTCCTCTTGGATAATCAAATTCTCTCAATTGTACTATATTCTTTTACTATACAGATTAATGGAATATGACACCATTTTTTATGCACATCTGAGTTTCTTTGCATGTTTGATTTTACTGCTCAATTCTTGCTAGTTTTCATTGCAATTCTTCTTCCTTGCTAATTCTTTCACTGTGATATTTTCCCGGATCAATGATCTGTTGTGTTAAAAAATTTCACATGGTTTTAGAGCTGGCTTATCTTCATTTTGAGATCTTTCTGCACCATTTTGAGAATTGTTCAGTGCAGCAGTAGTAGTAGTAGCAGTAGCAGTTTGCATTTGCTCCAGTAGCTACAGATGCAGAATTCGAATGCTCCTTTGGCACCAAGAATCCTGATACCCTTCAATTATCTGTTTTGGAGGGAAGATATGTAGATTGTGCTATGCAGTAAGAGTTGTACAGGGTCACAATGGGAAAGGAGGTCGAACCTCATGCAGCTGTTGAGAAAGAAAAGTACCTGAACAAGTTAGATGAGGCTTTTGGTTTTATGTGTATTCACATCTCCAGATACTTTCTCTTCCATCTTGATGAATTGAAAACACCAAGGGAGGTTTGGCAGAAGCTTGAAACTCTCTTTGGTAAGAAAGATGAGCCAACAGGCCACGTTTTGGAGAATGAATTAATTGCTCTTCAACCCAGCAATTTCGAAACCATACAACAGTTATTTTCAAAGTTAAAGTCCTTGGTTATGTAGTGCAAACAATGTGGAATTGACAAGAAGGATGAGCAGCTGGTGTTATCCATCCTAAGAAATATTGGCCTTGAATTTTCAGTATTTGTGTCTACCTTCCACTCTGGGAGATTGTCAATACCCAATTGCAAAATGCCTTCTTTAGATGTATTCATAGAATCCCTGATCCAAGAAAAATACAAACTAATTCAAATGGGAGCCATGAAAGCCTCCAAGAATTAGGCTCCTATGGTTGGGGAGTCCAAAAGTGCGAATGATCAAGGGAAGCAGAAGGGAAAGGACAAGAAGCAATTTGAATGCAAGGAAAATGAGAAGCCTAATCCATCAGAAGGAGCCTCCATATCCAAGAAGGATAAGAAAAAGAGGTTTGATAAGACCAAGTGTACCTATTGCAAGAAAGGAAACCATCCAAATAGTTCCTGCATGAAGAAGAAGATAAATCAAATGACCAAACTTCTGGAACAACACAACATTTCCCTCCTAGAAGGCACAAGGAAGACTGATTCTGGAAGTGAGATAGATGATCATGAGAGATGCCATGCACTAAAGGTTGGATTCTCACAATCATAAGCCTTCCTCATAGATTCTGGAGCCTCCAACCACATGGTTTCCTCCAGAGAGTATTTTTCCTCTCTAGATCTCACTAATGGTCCTAGTATTCACATGGGAGACAATTCACATATCTCTACTGAAGGGAAGGGCACAATATAACTAGAGCATGGAAAGTTCAAAAATGTTATGTATGTTCCTTCCTTGGTAGCAAACTTTTTATCTATTTATCATGACTCACATAGGTTCACCAAAGAAAGTTGATTTTGGACCTAACACAGTTGAGGTTGCATAGATCTCATCTAGGAAGATAATAGCGAAAGGTGTCGCAAACCATGCCTCAAATGCATATGAATTCTCTCACTTTTTCCATATTCTCTACCTACTCCATTTGCACCTGATGAAGATCGGAATGATGTCTCTTCTGATGCTCCACATTCAGATTCTGAAGATGAGGACCAAGTTGAATCAAATCTTGATATTGAGTATGAAGATCCAGATCTAGATCCAGCACTTGCTCCCAATCCAAGGCCAAAATGGGCTCACAAATTCCTTGAAGCTATTGGGAACGTAGCTGGAGATCCATTTGACCATAGAAGAACCAAATCTCAGCATCGAGATGCAAAACTTGCTCTATGTCACATAGATCCACTTCTCCTAGAGAGGTGCTACATGATGGTAGGGTCTGATCCAAGGTCCTTCAAAGAGGCTTTCCATGATCCAAGATGGAAGGCTTCGATAGATGAAGAATATGATTCACTGCAGAACAATGAGACATGGGATCTTGTCTCTCTTCCCAAGGGAGAAAGCTAGTCTAGTGCAAGTGGATCTACAAAACAAAACTTGCTTCCGATGGATCTACAACCAAGTACAAATTTTGGTTGGTTTCCAAGGGGTACTCAAAAGTTCATGGCTTAGAATACAATGATACATTCACTCCAGTAGCAAGAATGACCTCTGTTAGACTTGTTTTGAAAATTGCAGCTTCGAAACAGTGGGAGGTACATCACATGGATGTAAACAGTGCCTTCTTGCATGGTGACTTAGAAGAAGAGATTTACATGAAGCAACCTAAGGGGTACACATATGATCCATCCGTGGTATGTAGATTAAGGAAATCATTGTATGGGCTCAAGCAAGCCCCTAGGGCATGGTATGCCAAAATGGATTCCTTCTTACTGTCACAGAATTTCGAAAGGTGCAAATCTAACTGCAATGTCTACATGCAGTAGAAGGGAGGTTTCCTATTGTTGATAGTTTTGTATGTGGATGAATTGCTCATTACCAGTGGTTCATCTACTGGATTGAAGAACATCAAGTTTTCTTTGAGAAAATCCTTCTCCATGACAGATCTAGGGTTGTTGAAACAGTTTATTGGCCTCGAAGTAACTCAAAAAGTTGCAGGGATCATGGTTTCATAGTCTATATATGCATCTGACTTGCTAAAAAAGTTCCACATGGATGATTGCAAAGCAACAACTTTTCCTTTCCTATCTGGCATCAAATTAGAAGAAGGTGGTTCTACACCTTTGGTTGACAGCACCTTGTACAGGCAATTGATTGGTAGCTTATTGTACTTTACACATTCGAGACTAGATCTATCTTATGTTGTTAGTGTTGTGGAAAGGTACATGCAGGAGCCACATGAGCTGCATTGGAAGGCAACAAAGAGAATCTTTCACTATGTGTAGGGTACAAACGATTTTGGGATTCATTATTATGCTAGTGCTCAGTTAGATTTAGTTGGTTTTACTGATTCGGACTAGGCATGAGACAACACTGAAAGGAAATCTGCTTCAGGATACGTATTCATGTTGGGATTAGGACCAATTTGTTGGTCAAGCAAGAAGCAAGTAGCACTCACACTCTCTTCAATAGAAGCAGAGTACATAGGGGTTGTGAATGTAGCTATTCGGGAAGTTTGGTTACATGGCATCTTGACAGAGTTTGGAATTCACACTTCTCCTTCAGTAGATCTTTTCTATGATAATCAAAGTGCCATAAATATCTTCAATGATTCAATTCAGAAGCAAAGAACAAACATATTGAGGTTCACATGCATTACATCAGGGAACTAGTGCACAACAGGACCATCACATTGCATTACTGTCCTATAGAGGAGTAGATTGCAGACATTTTTACAAAGTATTTCACTCATAAGATATTTTCCTATATCAGATCTCTTCTTAGTGTGAAGGCTGCTTGAGTTCCTTGATGTTCACTTTTGTTGGGGGGGGGGGGGGTTCCCATGAGATTTTCCCCATTTCCCTAGTTTCATGAAAAGTTAGTTTTTATTGTTTGGGTGACTTTTGGTCTCAGTTACCAAGGCCCAGGTTGTCTAAGTTTGGATTAAGGGGGGGTGTTAGGATAATTAATACTCCAAATTTTGTCTGCCTTAGTATTATTTCCCTTTTCCTAGTATTGGATGATGTTGTTGACCCCGTAGTGGTGTTTAGTTTTCATCTAGGCCTCATTAGCCACCTGATGCTCCCTCCATGCATGAATTTAGGCAATGCAGAGTTAGTTCCCTACATTTTAGAAGCAAACTCAGTGATTTGGTTCAGTCCACCTGAGTTCATGATTGCAGTGGGGGTCTTGAGCTCCAATTGCCACTAATTGTCAACTAATGAGCCCTCTCTAGCCTGATTTGAATGATAAACTCACCAATGCGCCCTTCATGATCATTTAACTGACAGTAGCTTCAATTCACTAACATTCAGTTGACTTTGGCACCATCGGAGCACTGTAGTGGGGACAATTCCTATGCTAAACTGACATGGATTCAAATTCCTCTTGGATAATCGAATTCTCTCAATTGTACTATATTATTTTACTATACAAATTAATGGAATATGACACTAGTTTTGATGCACATCTGAGTTTCTTTGCATGTTTGATTTTACTGCTCAATTCTTGTTAGTTTTCACTGCAATTCTTTTTCCTTGCTAATTCTTGTTGGAATATTTTATATTCCTTGGAAGGTAATAATGTCTTTGTATTATGTCGGAATATATCCACAATCTTATGTAAAAGAGTAATACAATATATCCCATATTCATTATGGTAAGATATACTCTTGATAGTCATTATTATATAAAGAGATGTTATTATGGAGAAATATATTATCCCACATGTAATATGTGAGAGTAATTCCTCCTCATCTCTTGGTATATAATAGAGTCAAGGAAGTATCTCACATTCATTCATTCGTGAATCATCCATTCATCCTTTGTGATCATCCATTGTGGATCATATCTTCATATTGTATTGGGGTTATTGGCATTGTTCTCTTGTAAGCTTGAGGGAGATATTCTAGAAATAATAGAAGACTACCTTCCCGTGGACGTAGCCCTATTGGGTGAACCACGTATGTCTGGTGTACTCTTTTCTCTAGTTTAGTTAGATCAATATCTCTGACAATTCTTTCATTGTGAGATATTCCCAAACTCAATGATCTGTTGCGTTACAGAATTTCACATTCTCCACCACCATTATTCCATCCTAACCAACTTCCTTATCCATTCCTTGAGCGCCCTTTGACAGAATTTAATCATTAATTGCTCACTTAAATTCATAATTACAATTTGACTTAGGCAAATATTCTCCAATTAATTCCCAAAATATTATTTTTGCTCCATAATTCAAATTTGGAATTATTTGTGGCTTAATTATCCTTTTAATAATTAATTTTGGACCTTAGGATAATTTACTTAGGCAATTTTAAATATTTTAGCTACCATGTTATTTTTTTATGAATTTTGCCTAGGTGACCTTGACCAATTTTCCATAGGCCAAAATTGGGGACATGACAGGATGAATTTCTAAATTAGAGGTGCAAACTATGATTCAATGAAAATAGTAAGCATATAAAATTAAAGTCTATTTTTAAATTTGTATAGCTCGATAGTAGCTTATATTATATCTGATAATACAATTAATTTATAATATATTAGTAAAGAAATTTAGTAAACTTCTTGGATAAATTTACCTTTTTCTCCAACTCAACTTCATGAAATTCTGCAATTTCTTTTATTGGAGGATTATTCTAGAATCTTCACCTATTACTTGATCTACAAAATATAACAATATAAAATAAACATTAAATGTTGCACAACTAATTTTTTTTCAAAGATTTCAAAATAATATATATGGAATTGTAGCAAAACTCTAGCAATTATTTACCGAGTTTATGGAAGCTTTAGTTGAGGGGAGACACCAAGACCATGATTTGCATAAAACTCTATGAATCATAGTGAAGTTGCTCATTGAAAATACTTACAATTTATAAGATTTTAAAAGTTTAAACTTCCAAATTTTAGTTTCCACAATATAGAAAGAAAGTTTGAGAGAAAGGAAAAAGTTGTCAATTACTTTTAGTGGTTTTATACTTTATATTAATTAATGAAAGTTTACTAACAAAAATCAAAATTTCCATACTAAAACTAGAAATACTAAAAGAATATATATACTAGTAATAGTCTCTAGGGAACATTGAACTATATAGATATTAAAAATGTTTGGGATATAGATATTCAAGATGTGTAAAAATATAAATACATTTCAAAATGATTAGTGAAATTAAAATTTACATTTGTTTCCCCAGATGCGGGTGATGAAAGTGGCCATGTCACCAGGACCTGGTCGAACACGACACCTGAACATGAGGGTGAGCCAAGTTGCGGAGCTGAGGTGAGACCTGATCCTCAGCCAAGTGGAAGAGCTGAGGATAGGCAGGTCGCAAGGCACATTTCTGAAGCGACGTCAAGTCGCTGGGGGATTTAATTCTTCGAGAATCAGACGTCACTTCATCCAGCTTGGCCTACACCATCCCCATGGCTATCAAGCATGTGAGGTTGTATTTTCCAGCTAACTGGCATCTGCGTCTATCCTTCAACATCTCGTCTCGGCTCCAGGCTACGCTCATTTGGGTTCTCATTTTTTTGCTCCAGGATTCTCCTTCTCCAACGCCCCTCGAGCTCCTGTTAGCTTGCATCAGCGATACCCTCATCATGGGTCGGCCGAAAGGCACCAAAGGAGAAAAGAAAGTGGATGCCCATGATACTGAGGAAACCAGGAAAGGTTATAGTCCTGAGATCTCCATTCCAGTCCGCCTGCTTGTTAACAATTGGGAGGCTCGTATCATTGCCGACATTCTCTCCAACAGGAACCACGATCAGCCTTGGTACCCTACTGATTGGTCAAAAATATGTTTGGTGATCTCATGGAAGACATGTCGTCCAACTGGGTCACCACTCGTCATGCCACTCAGATCCTGCGTGCCACCCTGCCCAACATGGTAGCTACTCTCAGCAATTTGGAAGACACCTTCAGCTAGGACTCTTACGCCCTTGCTCGCCACCTTTGCCGAGACCTCAGTCCTGGAAGTAGTGCTCTTGGCGTCATCCCCTATGTGGTTAGAAATGAGGCAACACATGGAAATTGGGCCACCACACATGGAAACTTTGCTTCCACTCAACGCATTTTGGCTACTAGCCCCGGCATTCTGGCTACTACTCTTGGCAATCGGGTTACTACCCCTGGCAAGGCCTGGAACAACCCAATTAGAAAATATTTGGGTATGCCACACAGCAGGGTAACAGACATTCAGAAGGGTAAGGAGCCAACTCGCTCTTCCTTCCCCATCCCCTCCACCCTGGGGCCAATTCTCGCCAAGCGCACGCGCAACGAACCTGATAGTTGTGTCATTGCAACCAGGAAGACTTCGCCCCTGCCAGTCAATCCCCTGCAACCGACGCCCAACCAACCAGGAAGAACACTCTACCTCCTGTGAAGAACGTTCGGCCACCTGCAAGGGACGAGGAGGATACCACCTGCTACAACTGCCCTATTCTTGAGGAAACCCCTTCTGATGCTGAGGATCCCCCTGCAGCTAGTTAAAGAGGTTTTTCTGTGGTTTATTTTTTGTCTTTTTGTATGTCTTGCTCCGCACTAGACTGTTAGCTACTCTCAATCCTTCATGGCTTTGACTACTTTACTTGTTCACCCTGGTCTCCCTTCACTGGGCAGGGTTTTTTGTTTAATTTTGGTTTGAACGACCATAGCATGGTTGATATTCAAGGTTGGCTTGACCAACCTCAGACTGTAACAAATACTGTATTTTTACTTCGTCCAGCTTAATAGAATTTGCAGCGATTACAAAAAAAAATTATATTTGTTTAAAAAAAATGTGACTGAATAGCTAGTTAAACTTGAAATGTAAGTTTTAATATATCTACATTAACTTAAGATATGCTATATTGTCTTACTCTCGACTAAAAGTAGATCATACTCAATTTATTGTTGGGGAATTAAGATGTCATCAAACCATTGAACTTCCAGTTGTCATGCTTACACAGTGACTTTATGACTTTTTCGTACATAAATTTGAGTGCAAGTTGAACTTTGAGTTATCACACTTACATAGTACTATGAATTTTTCTTATATGATTTTTTTTTCAAGGAGAAAAAAAAGTAACTTGATATGCATTTAGAATCAAAGTTAAATCTTACTGACGAAACATTTCAATAAATACCTCATCCAAGGTACTGACTATCCTGGAAAAAATACCATCCTAACCAGCTTACATACTAAAATGCTACGAACCAAATATTCCAGACATGTAGCTATCATCCAAAATAGCGTAAAAAAATTACAAGGAAAACTGCCATGTAAAACCAAAATCAAAAGACCAAGACAAGTGAACTAGAAGAAGGAGAAGAAACCTTTCTCCATACAGGTACCATTGACAGATTCTTCAAAAAGGAGTCTTCCATCAAAAAACCCCACTGCCTCCTTTGACAACATATATGCCTCCCTATTGAATTCTCTGTAAATACGACAAAAAGATAAAGTTGAGAAAGAATTCTTTAACTCAAGAATTCTGCGCTTCCACGCATCCAAATGGAGAGCAAAAAGACAAAGTAAACCATTTTCCCATCCAATAATCAGCTTCGAGTCACCAGCAACTTGCAGATTCTATATACCTCTCTTTCGTGCGAACCATGGGAAAAATGACCAGCCTTTAACAAGATTGCCAAAATAGTGACAATTGTCATGTAACGCCGAAACATGATAGTGATGAGTGATGACGATACAAGAGAAAGTCTATTGAAAGAAAAAGAGGCGACAATGTGATTAAGAATGAGGCCAATAAGCTTCTCTACAACCAAGTCTTAAGGTACGATTCGATTTGATTTACTCATTCAACCAAATCTTTATTAGCAAAGTCTGAACATATGATTCGATTATTTTGTTTTTTAAAATATATTGTAGTTTTTTTTGTTTGATTCATGAAAATATATAAATGTGTGTTGTTTGTATTTTGATAGTATTGATATGGTAGAATTCACAATCCAAGTCTCTTATGTATTTCATCATATTTGAATTCCTATTATTTTAAATATTTGATATAATATTAGTAAATTATTTTAATTAAATTATAAATTTCAAAACAAATCAATGTAGTTTTATGTTAATTTTAGATTTATTAAGTATTAAAATATATTAAATTTAGTAAGAAACAACTATTTCAGTAGTGAGTAGTGATGGTGTGTCATGCTTTCTACACCTCAAACTAAACAAAATACAAACCACTCATCATAGATACCAAACTCCAAACAACGTAAAAGAGAGAACCACAATGAAAAACATAAAAAAAAGGAACCACCATGAATGAGAGGCTGGAGGCATACATGAGGGGGAGGAGATCTCCCCTCACATCCACCAACAATCTTATCTATTTCATTTCAAAGAATGAAACAAAAACAAAGAAACACCATAAACTAAAGCAATATATCATTACCATATGGTGTGCCAACTTAGCTCACACAGAATCATAAACTTACTGAGTACCATTCATTTAGATGCATATGGAGAAGAAAAGTGGATGTATCACCATTCCACCCCAAACTCAATACTCTCCCAGGTATACTATGCCAAGACATGGGTTTTTACATTAATACTAACATTTCATGGGAGATTGCATGACGCTCCCCACTTTTGTAATGCAAATTCCCATTTGAAGTGCTACTCCCTCGTTGGCTTGGGAGTTTGCAAGCACATTTTGGATATATAAAACATGATAACACTCTATCTAATCAAAGTCTTGATTAAGATATTTTTCAACAAATGGAATAGATTACGATTGGATGGGAGATGTTTACCATGTATAAATTTCAAGGTGATGGTTGTGTTCCTCGCTACCATGACATTTCGGATCCCGTGGTCCTTAAAGAGGAGAAGGCCTTTAAACATGGCTAAAACTTGAACTTAATTGTTCGTTGTAATCCAAAGGCTCCAAGAAAACATTTCCATTTAGATAAGAACGACCAATGGCTCCAAGAAAATATTTCCATTCGGATAAGAACGACCCATGCCATTTTTCTCATTATTATTTTGCATCTATAATGATGGAATATCTTGGTTTGATTTATATCATCCACAAATAAAAAGTCAATATCTAATTATATTATTTATTTCCATTTTTCTCATTATTACTTTCCATATATTACGATGGAATAAATAAAAAGTCAATATCTAATTATATTATTATTTCCATTTTTCTCATTATTACTTTCCATCTTAATAGATGGAATAAATAAAAAGTCAATATCTAATTATATTATTTATTTCCATTTTTCTCATTATTATTTTCCATCTATTATGATGGAATATCTAGGTTTGATTTATATCATCCACAAAAAAAAATGTCAATATCTATTGGATAAATGACAACTTTTGCTTTGTATTTGACTTTTTTTTTTAATAAAAAAAAATAATTTGTGTTTTCTTTTTCCCCAATAAAAAAATCATAACTATATTATTTAAAATATAGTTACATTTTTCATATGTCTACATAAATCAATGTGCATATTTTGTTGAGCAAAAGCCAACTGAGATCAGCAAAACTAAATTACATATCATATGATAAGTTCAGGATGTAAACCATCTAATAAACACCAAAATAGAACTACAACTCATATTTTTAGTCTCAAATCTAAAAACAAAAAAGTTCTTCATGGATCAAGGTGACCGTCTTCAAAATTATAGGAAATTATACAAGTTCATTTGATTTTACAGAATGGTTCATGAAAAAATTCATTTATAGTCAATTTTGCATTTTTAGAAATATGCCAGTACCTTTCGGCATGAGAGCTCCAGCTTTTGCAAATTCATCTGCTCTACCATTTTGTTCTCAGAATATATGCTTGATTATTACTAATCCCAAACAATCTTTTAGTATATTACCTCTTCCAAAAGAGATACCAACTGAATGGTATGTATTCTGTAAACCCCATTTATCCATCTAAATATGAGTTGTGAATCACCAAAAATTTGGATATCCTTTACCCCTTGTTCTACTACTAGCCACATCAGAAGTTTGGGAGCACTTATTTCCGCATAATTATTCGTTCATTGACGAAGGCCTTCTTTATAACTAATCCAGTGTTGTTTGGAGAGAAATAGAATCCCCCCCACCCCATAGTTCTCAATGTCCCCCATAAATGCTCCATAAAAATAAGCCCAAGGAGTAGATTCATCGATTACTTCCTCAACCACTTTCCAAATCTTTAACTCCACTTTATCCCGATGGAAAAGACTTAGAATCCCCAAACTTTGGTATGCATATTGAAAAATAATTATAAAACTATCTTCAAAACAACTAGAATTCCTTGCTAGCCATATTCCCCACGAAACAATCAAAGGGAGTGATTTATACTTAGAAACTATATCATTATAATTCCACTTCTATAGACAGATTTCAATCGAATCTCCTTGCCAAATATTTTCTAGCTTAAGCATTTTTTCAGTCTCATTCCAAACTGCCTTTGTATATGAGCAATCCACTGCTAAATGACAATTTGACTCCTCCTCATTTTTGCAGAGATACATCTTCCTAGTCCCTCACTTTTTTTTTCTTTGTAATACATCCCATGTAAGTGATTTATCTAACAAAAAAAACCACATGAAAATCCTTAATTTTAAAGGATAGTTATACCTCCAAACTAAACGCCACCACCAAACAAGATCACGTACCTTATCCTGGATCAGATAACTGTAAATTGACTTTTGAGTATAAACATATGTATCTGAAAACATCCATACCAATGTATCTTTGTTGTTATTTAACCTTTGATTGTTTTTCTTAAGGTTTGAAATATATCCATTCTAAATTTCTTTCTCATTTCTGGATAGTCCCACATCCTCTACTAATAGCCAGCCTTGACCTCTATATGAAGACAAATCATGATATGTAATGCTATTTAGAAAATAGTATTCATTTGAATTTAAGGTATTAACCATATTTTTTGGTAAAATAAATATATGATTGCATCTGACCCAAGGATCTTCTCCCAACCGCATAGAAGTCCCATCCCCAAGCTTCCAAGATAAGCCTGATCCAATGATTTAAAAATCCTTTATAATCACTTTCCAACATAAAGAAACATTCCTAGAATTCTTGATAGGTCTGCGTATCCAATCTACAATATTAGAGGGATAGATGTACTTACGAATAACAACATGAACCCGCAAACCTGAACCATTTATTAATTTCTAGACGTTTTTTGCAGCCAAAGCACTTGAAAAAGGAACTAGGATCAGATAACGGTAACCTGGCTCACTTGCAGGCTCACTTACCTTATCCTGGATTAGATAACTGTAACCTGAATTTGAATTATAAACACATGTATCTGAAAACATCCATACCAACGTATCTTTGTTGTTATTTAACCTTACATTGCTTTTCTTAAGGTTTGAAATATATCCATTCCAAATTTCTTTCTCATTTCTGGATAGTCCCGCATCCTCTGCTAATAGCCATCCTTGACCTCTATATGAAGAAAAAGCATGATATGCAATGATATTCAGAAAATAGTATCCATTTGACTTTATAAGGTATTAACCATATATTCTGATAAAAAAAATCTATGAATGCATCCGACCAAAGGATATGCTCCCAGCTGCACAGAAGTCCCATCCCCTATCTTCCAAGATAAGCCTGATCCAATGATTTCAAAAGAATTTATAATCACTTTCCAACGTAAAGAAACATTCCTAGAAGTCTTGATAGGTCTACGTATCCAATCTACAATATTACAGGGATAGATGTACTTACGAACAACAACCTCAACCAACATGCTTGAACCATTTATTAATTTCCAGACATTTTTTGTAGCCAAAGCACTTGAAAAAGGAACTGGGATCTTAAACCCCCAACCTCCAAATTTCTTCGGAAGAACCAATGCCTTCCATTTGGTCCATATCATACCCTGATTTTCTGAGTTTGCACTGATAGCAAAGTTTCCTTATCTTCTCTAAAACACCTATAGGGATCCAAAAATTCATCCAATAAACTGGTATTGATTCCAGAAATGACTTTATCAAAATCAATTTCCCCACTTTAAAAATCCATCTATGACTCTAATTTAGAATTATAGTTTTGCATTTTGCTATAAGCCAATCCCAATCCTTATTAATATACGACGAAGGCTTCAATCTAAATCCCAAATACTTTAGGCCTTCTTCTAGCTTAGAAATTTGATTTTTATATAACAATAATTTGTGTTTTTATCTAAGCATGTGATGAACTTTCAAAACATTATTTGAAAGTATTTTGTATTTAGTATCTAAGCTTTGGTTGTGACGAAGTTTCAACTTATTCTCAATAATTATGGTGTTTAAATTATTTTATTTAGAATATAATTCTATAAAAACTGTATAACCATACAGCCTGGCCTAACGGTTAAGAGTATGTGTTTCCTCCTAGGAGGTCACATGTTCAAATCCGGAGGGGGGTAGGGTATGTACACTTCTGTAGACTTTAGCAATTAGATGAATCATTGCACAGAGGCGGGTCCCTTGTCCCACAAACAAGGGGTCTTATTATTATTATTATTATTATTATTATTATATGTTCTCTCTCTCTCTCTCTCTCTCTCTCTCTCTCTCTCTCTCTCTCTCTCTCTCTCTCTCTCTCTCTCTCTATATATATATATATATATATATATAATCAACATGATAATGTTTAAGTAATATACAACCTTTAACATTAACTTTTGAAATTGGATAAATTATTTAAACAAATATTATTTTCAAGTTTTTGATTGATTTTAAACTATTTATAATAAAATATAAAATATTATTGCCCTTAATTAATGATAATAATAACAAAAATGATAATATTTAAATATGTTTTTCGTGATTTGGGTGTTAGGCAAGGAAAGAGGTAAGTCAAGAGGGCCTAGTCCATGGATGTGAAGGCACCTCCCACACCTATGATCTACCTTAATGATGATGCGACAACTAGAGCTTAAGATGGCCAACCAACCATTGATCCATATTCATATCCTCTGAAACATGAGTGGATGATCACTCTTGGTGCTGGCAGATCCTTGGTAATTATGAACCCTTGCTATGACATGCTGCACCTCCTTTTGTGTGCATCAACAATGGATAGGATATATTTAATGGATAAGCTAGAATTTTTGGAAATGATTACAATGTTGACATGTATGCAAGTTCAACTCAATCCTACTATGCTTATTATGCATTAGAAGCAAGAATTGGTTTTCCAAAAGGCTTGACATAACAGTTTGGAAACAATGGTGGGTTTAAAAAATTTTGTTCCAACTTTGCAATTCTTCCAGGAGATCCCTTCTTGCAGGTTGATTCACTATGTTGATTCTTTAGGGAATGGGATAGGTGTGTATGGACTCCTATTCCCAACATTATCACGGGAAAAACAAGAGGATCCAAATCCCGGAACGACCACAAAGGTAGAGGGTTCAACCATCGTCTAAAGATAATGAAGGAAGCTAAGGCCTCTACCTTTCGCTACCATCAACATATTTCTATGAAAATTCAAAAGGAGATTGAGTGTAACAATCCTCATGTATGCATATTTATGGGATATTTATAATGAAATGTAAAATAATAAAAAAGAGGGGGTAAATAATAAAAGGGAATATGAAATAAAAATAAAAGGAAAACCAATTGCATTAAAAGAAATTATGAAAAATGGGAGAAATGTGAGATAAAAGGAGGAGGAGAAGAAGAGAGGGGGGATCTTTTTGGTCTTTTGGCATTTTGGAAGGAGAGCTTTGGAGGAGCCAAGAAAGAGGAAAGCAAGCAAGCTCTGACATAGGGTTAATTGTTGGGGGCTTGGGGGCCTCAGCCATTGGCTGGGGGTTGGTTGGGAGGAGAGTCGTCCCCCCACCTTCAGTTGCATGCATTGGAGCTATCAAGGCAACCACCACATCATCTAATCAGGTATGTAGCTAATCCCCTCAGATCTTATGGCTCTTTATTTAAAATTTTAAGTATTATTGGTTATTCAAAAATTTTAAGGTTTTACATTGAGATAGTGAAAATGTGGGTTAAGCAAGAATGAGAGATAATGGATGAGGACAATATGTAAAAAGAAATGCAGCCATGGATTCCAAACATGAGGACTTTCCATACCAGATACACCAAGTATTTTCATATGGAATTGTTTTTTTTTTGACCATGGGAACAGCAACCTCCCAGGGGTATATCCAACAGCCTGCAAGCCAGATATACCAGAAACTTGTGACTCAGCAGGGGCCGAGACGTCCCGAGACCCTTTATCCCAAGGGAGAGCCTCTATCCCAGGGGTCGCCTACCCTTCGAGCCTTGTCACAGCAGGCCAATGAGCAACCCTACCCCCCGCCGGTTTTGAACCTGTGACCTCCTCAGAGATAACACATGTTCTTAACCATTAGGCCCACTCAGGTGCTCTATTTCATATGGAATTGTTATATTGGCATATGAAATTAATGTTGGGTAAGGCTTTGTTGGATCACATGGAAGGGAGGAAGGAAATCCTCTTGCATATTACTGAGCTACATGACCATATGGAGAAAATAAATGCCAGCATCAACCCGATAGTTCCAAAAGACACCAATCCAAATTTAGAAGTGTTTAAATTGCTTTTTTGAAATCATAAATAGATTCAACACCCTCAAATACATACTCCAACAAATTTGAAAACTTAGAATATTCAAACTACATCTATTGTTTTATATTATATTATCTAAATTATTTTATATTATCTACATCTTTTACTATCAAGTAACTTTCACAACATTAAAATTTCTTATCTTCTACATTTTAAGAATATTTTTATATTTAATCTTCCGTCTCTAAAATCTTCTCTATTTACTCTTGACTTTATCTTTTACTGTTTTAAAAAATTATTTTCTATAATTTACTACTTTCTTTGACTGCTTTCGGCCCATATTTACTGGCCAATTTTTACTGATTTATTTATTTGTCGTGATGTATGAATAACAATTACAAATACTATATAGGTTACAACACTTTGATTTCATTAAAGTAATAGAATTATTTCTAATTTAGTAGGAAAATTGAACAGTTATTTTTCATTTAAATAAATGTGATTGAAATTTTTTCTTAGTAGAAGCACATTCTACAGCTCATTAAAGAGAGATTTAAAATATTTAGAACAGCATATATATAACTACATAAATTAGATAAATTAAAATCATAAACATTGCATTATGCACTTTTTCGACATTTTTAATTTAAAAAGAGATTTGTACCTCTTGAGATTTGACCCCTCTAAACTTTTTGTAAATCCACTTTTAAAATGGATCTATGCTGATTTAAACATTTACATTTCATTTTTGTCTTAAAGAACCCTCGATCAAAGCTTATGAAATTGACTCAAACCAGACCTGATGAAAAAAAAGGAAATATGGAAATCGAAACCATACAACCTCTATGATAGATATACCATCTACATACGTCCCTTGAAATATATTAAATCTGCAAAGAGGTATGTACCGTGAAGCAATTATAACAGACATTTCATTGATATTCAGAATTTTTCAAATGATGTTTGAAAAAATGATACCAAGCATTACATAATAATATTCAGACGCACACAACTGAGCTGCTAGTTGATTGAAATTTCTTTTTCAGAGACCTAAAATTGAATCTGAGCCCTCCCAACTTGAAAACAAGGAAAATCCAATTAACATTACCGAATTCTTAAAACCCTCGAAAGCTTCTTTGTAATCTCAGCTGCCGTAACACCGCAGCGAACAATGGATTGAATTATATATATGATGGCAGCAGCTTTCAGTAACAAAGTAAATCTCTTTTTATTAAAAAATAATAATGAAGCAGCACAGATTGTATTCCTTCATGCAGTAAACAATTTATGGCCATTGCTCTGCAACACACATTAGATGGAATATCTACCCCAAGTGGAGGCCAACGAAGAACAAGAAGCAGCCATTATAAAGTGTTGTAGAGAGCCATGGGAGTTGGAGAACGAATGCGATGCGAAAAAGGACTTGATGGAGTGGGCAAGGGAAGAGGCAATAGCTGCCTTCACCTGCCCTCTCTTGGGGACATGCTTGCTCTGAGAAGGCATGCTTATACTGTGCCTGGAATTGGATAGGGATGCCACACTGAAGATGCTAGCAATTATCTTTCAATCAGTAAATTTACAGAGACTGAAAAGAAAATATTGGTGAGCAACTCTCCAGGACGCTGTGAATATATAGCAAATCTATCTGAGATTTAAGAATCCTGTGAATGCAGAAGTCAATGGTCTCCAATTGACTTTTCAAAATTGACATAATTTTATTTGTAAGGTTGCAATTTATTCACATGAAATAGGGGCCACAAGACTGTTCAAAATTGACATAATTTTATTTGTAAGGTTGCAATTTATTGACATGAAATAGGGGCCACAAGAGCCAACGCTTGCAGCTTTATGCGGTGCAAACTTAAACAATACCATGCTTAAAATAAAAAGGTGTGATTGAATCGCTAGTTGGACTTGGTATGTAGGTTTTAATATCTATTTTGTCTTAGATTTGGTCAAAAGTAGCTCAAACTCAAGTTATTGCTGGGGATCCAGCTGTCTTCAAACTGTTGAACTTCCAGTTGTCACACTTAAAGAGTGACTCTATGACTTTTTCTTATATAAATTTGAGTGCAAATTAAAATCATGAAGATTGGCTGATAGAGACATTTGTCTTGGAAGGCCTAAACATGATAGTTATTAGTAATGATATGATAATAGAGGAGAAAGTCAATTAAAAGCAAAAGAGGTGCAAATTGATTAAAAATTAGGCCAATAAGCTTCTCTACAACCAGGTCTAAGGTAAGATTCGTTTTGATCTTATCACGTAACACTGATTTGATCTAATCTTTATCAACAAAGTCTTAAGGTATGATTAGATTTTATTGTTTTTTTTTAATATATTGTAAAGTTTTTTTTGGTTTGATTACAGGGTTGGCAGGTGTGGGTGGAGTGCTTTATGACTTCGACGGAAATAGGAGGAAAGACTATGCTTGGGGCATTGGCAGAAGAACTAACAACAATGCCGAATGGCTTGCTCTCACCAAAGGTCTGGAGATTGCAAGGGAGGAAGGCATCAACGACTTGACAATTTGTGGTGATTCCTTGCTGGTTATTAGTGAGGCAAGGAGCCTAAGCAAAAATAGAAAGAATCCAGTTACAAAAACACATAATCTATTCAAATATTTGGTCAACGAATTCAAGAGTATCAGCTTTCTTCATATTTTGAGAAACACCAATCATGACGTCGACACTATGGCCAATATCGGCGCAAAACTCGACCGTGGCGTCCTTGTTAGCAACAAGGTGATGAGACACAGGGTATGGGTCCATTGCCTATGACCACAAGCACTTTCACGCTTATTTTTTCATATCCATGATGCCACAAGGGGAGGACTTCTGGATTTTTTCTTATGTCCAATATTTTCGCCTTAGCCAAAGTTGAAAACCCACCAAGGGGTCTCGTTTGGAGTGCAGCTCGCACGCGCCAGGCACATGGCTTCCACATGGGAAGCATGCGAGCCCTCCTCGCTCGCGTCATGCTCAACAAATCTTGGCAGAAGTCGGTAAAGGAACAAGATTTCAATGATTTCTTATTTAAAATAGGACGCAGAGCATTCTCGAACATCACTCATTTGGAGAGCAAGGTAATGGCAGACCCTGGCTTGAATTCTCGCGGCAAGCAGACTATGCCTCGTCTCAGAAATGATTTCACCCCTGATTTCCGGAAGCGACATCCTTCTTGGCCTAGGGGTTATGAATGTTCTAACTGTGAGCAACATCGCTCGAAAATTCAGGCTTGTGGAGGCTGGGATGAGCACCAGGGCATCGCGGCATCTTTCATGGTGGTTGACGACCACTTGACCATTCTAGATGCACAAATTCACGTTCTCAAGAATGAGAATTTTGACATCAAGCAGGCATTGTAGCGTCTGAATGCCATGGAGCAGTTAGGCCATCTGGAAGCAAGAAGCAACAATGATAATCTCAGCAAGAAAGTTGACAAACTTTTGGCGGTGGTGGACGGTGGGTGTACCTGTCAAATTAAGGTGATTCCTGCCATTGCATTGAGCATCGAGAGTAATGTGGACAGTCTTCGAAAGGAGCTCGACGAACTGAAAATGGAATTGATGAAACACAATGTAGCAGGCAGCATGGAATCTACGCCTCGAAAATAGCTCGAAGTCTGGTTTTTTTGGTTAGTCTGGCTCTATTGGGTCTCTCATTTTTTGGGGTCTTTGGGCCACGTTTGGGTCTTCTTAGTCTATATGTAAAAACTCCAATTGTTGTCTGCGGTTTTGGGACACTCTGTACTCCAATTGCTGTAATCATGTCTGAACTCATCTGGCTATAGGCAGTAGTTTTGTCGGAAAGCTTGTAGTTGTTTTTGGCTTCTAAAGTTTATCTATAAAAGATGATGGCTAAGACATGCTGGCTTACCACTGATTGGAAGCAGCATGTACTTACACTATGTATTTCCATTTCTGCAACTTTTTATCAATACAAAAAATCATAACCATTTTCGTAAAAAAAAAAAAGTTTTTTTGTTTGATTCATGAAAATATATAAATCTGTGTTGTTTCAACTTGTTTGTTCTTTTATAGTATTAATATGTTAGAATTTACAGTCTCTTATGTATTTCGTCGGATATGAATACATATTATTTTAACTATTGCAATTAAAGTTATTTGTTGAATTATTTCAATTAAATTATAATTTAAAAAAAAAATACATATTCATGTTACCGCTCACATTTGTTGAGTATTAAAAATGATCAAACTTATTAAAAAGTACCCATTTTAGTAGTGGCAATGTGCCATGCTTTCTAACACTCATACTAACCACTCCTCATAAATACCAAACTCTAAACATAGAAAAGGGAATGAATGAGAAGGAGAGATTGGAGGCATAAAGCAAAGGGAGGAAATCTTACCTTCGTATCCACCAACAATCTTATCATTTTCAATCCAAAGGCCAACAAATAACAATCATATCAATTTCACTCCAAAGGATGAAACAAGAACAAAGAAACACCATACCCTAAAGCTATATATCATTACCATATTATGTATTACTTTAAACTCACACACATACTCATACTCTTGCCTAGTATCATTCATTTAGATGCACACACACAATGTGGGGAAGAAAAGTGGGTAAGTGTGTCGTCATTCCACCCCAAACTCAATACTCTCATTTATACTATGCCAAGTGTGGTGCAACACGGGTTCTTCCATTATCTCTAACATTTACTTGTGGGGCAGATTGCATGATGCTCCCCACTTTTCTAATGCAAACTCCCATTTGAAGTGCTACTCCTTTGTTAGCTTGAGAGTTTGCAAGTGCATTTTTGGTATGCAAAACATTATAGCACTCTATCTAAACAAAGTCCTTTATCGCAACCAAAATCCTTTTCACCATATGGAATAGATTAAGATTGGATGGGAAATGTTTGAAGTATACAAATCTTAAGGTGATGGTTGTTTCCCCAACCACCATGACCTTTTGAAACCCTTTGTTCTTGAAGAGCAAAAGGCCTTTATACATGGCTAAAGCCTAAGATTCATTGTTTGTTGTAGTCCCAAGGCCCCAAGAAAATTCTTCTATATTTCCTTTCGGATGAAGAACAACCCATGCCTACGACCACTAAAACCCTTAATATTATTTATAATGTCATTCTTCTCATAATTTTTTTCATATATCTATGATGAAGTATTTTGTTTTTTACTCCACTTCGTGTAATAAGCATGCGTAGAAAGGATTTATGTCATCTTCCTATACCATAAATAAAAAGTAAATATATATCATATATCATCCAACTGCAAAGGTAAAGGGTTTTTCTATCATTTGAAGACAATGAAGGAAGTTGAGGCCTCAACCTCTCGCTATCGTGGGAACACCCCTATGAAAATTCAAAAGGAAATTGAGAGAGAATAAATGGGCGTTCAGGGGAACATGAGATAATGGTTGTGGAAGACATGCAAAAATAAATGTAGTCATGGATTCCGGACGTTGGGACTTCCCATATTAGAGACACCAAGTCTTTTCAAATAGTCTTGTTATATTGGCACATGAAATCAATGTTGGGTAAGGATCTGCTGAATTAAAGGGAGGAGCGAAAGGAAATCCTCTTACAAATTGACAAGGTGTAAAACCACATGCAAGAGGAAAATGAATGCCAAGATCAACTTGATAGCAAAATCCACCACCAGATTTGAGTTTGTTGAGAAGAAGAATAAAGCTAAGGGCCACTAGCCTGTCTACATTTCTATTGATGATGAATATTCTCCCTAGTCTTAGTAGGGTCAGAGTCTTTCTTGTTATTTCCAATTATCATTCTCTATTAATATAATTAGTTGGCTTATATATATATATATATATATATACTGATCTAAGGGAGGGTGAGGAAACCCTAAGGAACAGAGGCGATGGCATTTAGGGCATGAACGGCGTTCGTAGGCAACTGTGCATCCCACTACAGGTGGCAACAGGTCGTCAGTCGTGTCAGTGGTGCTGCACGGTTTCCAAGGTTTTCTTTTAGGCAGTTTTTTTATGACTGCTTAACATTCTTTACACTTGTAATTTTTTTCTTACTGTTACCTGTGTTCAACCCTATTCTCTCCACCGGAAGTTTTCACGGTTTTCCAGGTATGGACCAGCTCGATGAGGTGGACTATGGCAGCGACACATTGAGGCATCGTGACATCTGGAGCTCGCCACCTGGTGCCTTCTAGGATTTGAATGGTGAAGGTGGTTTTGGGGGTGGTGGTTTTGCTGTATGCCATCTGACTGATGTTTTTCCCATTCCTGGCACTAGTGCTATTCTGGAGGTTGCAACTTCGCCTTCTCATCCGTTCTCACCGTTTTGGGATAGTTCTGGCATTGGATTAGTGCCAGAGGTTCGTTGTGATAGTATCTGGGGCGTCAAGGATTTCAGCTCCTTCTCAACAGATCCATTAAGTTTAGGGTTAGGGGATTTACCTGATTTTTTAAATTCCTCGGGAGGCTCACACATTGAATCACTAGTGGGGGATACCAGTGCTGTGTCAGTAACTAGGGCGGATTTACAGGCAGGGTATTGTCACGGTGCTTCCCAGGGTGGTAATGTAGCAAAGCATTTGGACTCGGCGGAACAACGTGGATTTTCAAGCCCATCCGGGGATTCAGTTCAGAAGGTTTTCGGCCGCGAGGAAGGTCTTGAGGGGTTACAGAATAAAGACCTTCGGGTGAAGACTCGCAGGAAGTGGATCAAAAACATGGGAAAAGCTCCGAATTATGCTCTTGGAGAAGACATCGGCTTCCAGTAGATTGTAGGGATGGTTAAGTCGATGCTGGTTGGAAGGGTGTATGGTAAGTCGGTGAGCCACAAATCGGTGATACAGTAGGATTCCAGGGCATGGTTGGGCCATTGTGGTTATGTCCCTTGGGTTGTGGGTCTTTCTGGAGGCTGGTTTGCCTTTCATTTTTCATTTGACGCCCATGCTCAGTGGGAATTGAGCATGAATTGGTCTATTTTCAAGGTTCCACTTCTACTTAAGCCGTGGAATCCACTGTTCGACGCCAGTCGAGAAAGAATGGACACAATACTGCTCTAGGTTCGGTTACCGGGTCTACCTTTACATTATTGGGTTGAGGAACATTTTCGGAGGATTGGCAACCTATTGGGCAGTTATCTGGATGCAAACTTCTCCTTTGAGGCAACAGCGATTCAAAAGGTGGCGAGAATTCTGGTAAGTATTAATGTTAGGGAAGGATTATTTGATGGCATGGATTTAAAATGGGGGCCTTACACCTTTTCACAAACCCTGGATTATGAAAATGTGTCGTTTCACTGTAGACGGTGCCATGAATATGGGAATCCGGCCATTGATTGCTCTTTTCCAGTTCGAATGAAATTTGGTAATTCTCTGAAACATCGGTATGTGGAGAAGGAGGCAGGGGTGGTATTGGAAGATGATTTGTTGGGTCGGCATGAGATTGAACGTACCTCTATGGAGGTACCTACGGGGGTAGTGGTGAAAGATAGCACTATGGTGGAGGATGGCACTGTTCCGGAGGTGGGTACTATCGTGGGAATTGCAGAGTCTGAACCTTTTCAGCCACTGATCACTGCTCCGGAGGTATCTCTGCCTTCTCTTACTAGGTCATCAGACATAGCAGCTGGTACTTCTTCTATTCCCTTTTCAAACCCTTCCTTCAGTTTTTTTTTAAGAACTTATCTTTTCCTGGTTTTGATTGGGTGGATGGGTTTAGGAATTTACATATTTCCTCACAGTCGTTGGCATCCTTTTCGCTTCCCCATTGTCCTGCTGCTTTATCCCCTGTTATGGAAACTCTTCTGATAGAATGTCCCCCCGTTGTAACTCCTCTTGATAACCCTGTCCTTGAGCAAGTCTCGTCTGAGCCTTCTTCACCCACTGGATCCTTGGAGTCCGGTTACTTTTTGCGCTCTATGAACAAATCCACAGCTGGAGGGTTAGGGAAAGAAAAACCTAAACTACCTAAAACCAGAGGAAGGAAGTCTTGCATCTCTCATGCTAAGTCACGAGCTCGCTCGGATCTTAGGAATGGCAAGAAACTCTCAATTGAAAGGGCACTTAGAGCAGTGGATGCCCATAAGGATGGGTTGCAATGAAGGTCATGTCCTTTAATTGTCGAGGTCTTGCTCTGTCATGTCCCAAATTTGGAATTGGGTCACAATGGCCTAATCACATTAGCCATATTCATTAGAGTTTGTAAAATTGATGTTAAGGGTCAAATAATTGCCAAGGAGGAAAATTACTAGTTTCCTAGGTTTGGGGTGGAAGCTTTGGGATTTGGAATAAGGGGGATAATAAATGATGTTTAGACATTAGAAGGGTTCAAGTATTTAATAAATAGAGTGAATAAATAAATTCAAGAGAAATCCTATGTGACAAATGGTTTTGGAGACACATGGAGGATGTGGGACCCACACTAGCTTGATTTTTCATAATACATGGTGTCTCTCTTTTGCAAATTCGAATTAATGGGAATGTGAACACTCTTGGGTGAGTTGGTAAGTCATAACACATGTCATTGAGAATCTTAGGTCGAATTGGGAAGGATTGGTAACCTCCATGGAAGATAAAGAGTCAAAGTGGAAGTTTGTGGACACTTGGGCTAGATTCCCTAGCCCCTATGACACCAATGATGGAGCATCTATGACAACTATGACAAATTGCAGACCTGACCTCTGACATCTGACCACTATGACATGTCAGCCCCAAAAATAGGCTCAAGGAAGGTGAATTTGGGAGTTGGAGAAGCCAAAGAGACTCAAAATCGAATTTGGGAGAAGATGGAAGGTTGGAACTAGGAGACAAGTGGCAAATGTGGAATATTTCCTAAATGGAAATCTATTGAATCTATTGAGAGGATTTCGACCCTTAGAAGGATAATTTTGGTTATAAAATGTAGAAATGAAGTATGAGAATAGCTTTTGATCATTTGTAGAATTTTCAATTGCATTTGTGAAGAGGGAGAGCTAGTGGATGACTAGTTTCTTGCCTTAGCCAATTTCGAGGGTGAAAGATTCCCATCCAAGTTGGTAATTGGAAAGGCCATTCAGACCTTTCATTTGGAGCTTTAATGGAGTCTTTATTTGCAGGTGTAAGCTACAGGGCAGCTCATGGTTTCTTCTATTGCAGCTCACTCCTTCAACCATTTCCAATTTTGATGGCATATTCTTGATCCTCGAGGGAGGGCGTTTTTGGTGAGCTATTGTACTCTTTGGGGAAGCTTTTAATGCCCCATTTATTTTGTAATATGAATTAAATACTCTGTTCTTCATCTCCAAAAAATTTCAGGTCAAAATTCCAAGTAGAAATGTATAAATCTCATTTTTAATGGAAGAACAATGTCATTTCCCCACTGCCTTGTTGTGAGCCAATGTATTGATGGTGATTTCGAATGAATGGATGATTCTATGATATATTTGTGATAAATATACTACCATGGATTTATTATACAAGTTTCATGTACTGTACTTGAGCATTTGAAGAATTTTTACTCAGTTTAGTTGTATTGGGAGGTGAAATAGTGCCATTTCCCCAAGGGTCGAATTGGGGATTTTTGCAGTTGAATGGGAGAGGGTGAGAACAGTTGTAATAATCCATTAATGGTGCATATGAGACTTTAATAAAATACTTAACACATTACATACCTTTTTTCATAAATTTGAGTGGGTTTGGAGGCATTTGGGAAGCCATTTTCAGTACTTACCCCAGGGGGATTTGAACCCCAAATTACTAGTAAAATTGCATAATTGGTCCAGAATCTTAAGAGAGTTTGCAGAGGTCTTTTGGTGGACATATTTCATCCATAAACATCATATTCAAGTTATAATATCATTCATACACCTTCCTTGAATATTTGAAGGCATTTGGAGTCAATTTGAGACCTAGAGACCAATACTAGTCAAAGGAAAATCACTAGTAAAGTTACCTACATTGATCAAAATTGAAAGAGGATTTGCAGAAGTATTTTAAAGGTCCAAAGGCATCCATGAAACACATATTTATGTTCTAATATCATTCATATACCTTCTCAGAAGATTTGGGATCATTTGGGGCAAATTTGGGACCTAGAGATCAAAACTAGTCAAAGGTCGAACTAGGGAAAAAAAGTGGAAAATTGCAATTTTATTGAAATTCCTAAGAAGGGACATTGCATGCTCGTCCCTACAAAAGACCAGCACTATGACAGATGCTGCACCTTGAGCATCCCGATGTTTTGATGTTACAAGAAACTATGTGTGGTGGTGATGAAGCTATTGGCAAGTTAAAGGCTTGGTTCCCGGGGTGGGGATTTGAGGCTTCAGATGCTAGGGGTCATTCCGTAGGTTTGGTGATTAGTTGGGACGAAGCTAAGGTATACGTTTCCTCTCTCTGGGGGATGCATTCGGTTTTGGGAATTTCTTGTAAATCTCTGGATTTTGACAGAGTATTCACTATTCTAAACATTTATGGACCTTATTGCGAAAGGGAACCGTTTTGGACTTCTTTGTTGGATAGAGAGTTGCTTAGAGGGGATTCTATGATCTTGGGGGGGGATCTCAACTTTTCTCTGGGTCATACGGAGATTTGGGGGCCACATGCTCATGTGGATCCCCTTACAAATTTCTTTATTAGGAAATTTTCTGAAGGCAATTGGATTGATGTGGAGCCTGTACAATTAAAGCCTTCTTGGAGAAACAAGAGAATTGGTTTAGATAGAGTGGCAAAGCGGTTGGATCGTTTCCTTCTTTCTAAGCAGATTGTGGAGTCAACATTCTTTGTTTGACAATGGATTGGATCGGGGGGAAACTCATATCATGAACCAATTTTTCTGGAGTTGAAGGCCAGCCCTATTAAACCTCTCGCGCCTATTAAATTTAATAAGGTGTGGCTGGAAGATCCTACTTTCATTGAGATTTTTTAGCAGCATTGGATTCCTTACCATCCGGGGTCGGTCCATTCTGCAGCTTTCCACTTTGCGGAGAATATTAGAACACTCAAGGAACCTATTAAATTATGGGCTGCAGAGAAGAGGATTAGGGACGATAGGGCTCTTAAGACTATTGAAGGAGAAATATCCTCTATCTCTGAAGAGTCAGAAGGTGGATACGGTTCTCAGACAACTAAGGACCATTTGGTTCACTTGGAGAATCAGAGGAACAGGATTCTTCTGTAGAATGAGGAGGCATGGCGATTGAAGAGTAGGGCCACTTGGTTGGAAAGTGGGGACGAAAACTCCAAATTCTTTCATGCTTATGCAAAAGGAAGAAGATCTGCCAATACTATTTGGAGCCTTGAGGACTCAGAAAGTAATTCTCTATCTACTTTTGAAGGGTTGGCTGATGTTGGGGTTACTCATTTCCGGGATCTTTTCAAAGCCAGTGAGAGAGTGAATATTGAAGAGGTCATCAAGGTAGCACAACTATTCCCTCATTTTGTTGAAGTGGATGATAACAGGAAGCTGATGGACCCTATTTCAGGGGATGAATTGAAGGCGGTTTTGGATAGTTTTCAGAAGAATAAGATCCCAGGGCCTAATGGGTGGACAATAGAATTCTTTATAGCTCTTTATGATATTATAGGCGATGATCTTTTACAGCTTGTTGAGGATTCTAGGAAGGAAGGCAAGGTCCCAGCCAGCATTAACTCCACCTTCATTGCCCTTATTCCTAAAGTGGATACTCCTTCCACTCTTAATGATTTTCGGCCTATTTCATTATGCAACTATGTGTATAAGATTGTTACTAAAGTGATTTCTAAAAGGCTCAAACCTATATTATCTACACATATTTCCAAGGAATGGTTTGGTTTTCTGGAAGGGCGTCAGATTCATGAGGCGATTGGAATTGCTCAGGAAGGTTTACATAGCATTAAAACTAGAAAGATGAAAGGAGTTGTTCTTAAAATTTATTTGTCAAAAGCATATGATAAGGTGAGTTGGCTCTATATTCGTCTTATGCTTACTCATTTAGGCTTTGAGATTGGTTTCATACGATGGATCATGAGCTGCATATCTACTGTTTCCTTCTATGTTTTAATGAATGGAGCGGCGAATCCCTTCTTTCATTCTGGACGTGGTTTACATCAAGGTTGTCCCCTTTCCCCATTGTTATTTTTGTTGGTGGTCGAGAGTTTGAGTAGGGCTATTAAGGAAGCAAAACGTGCAGGAGATTTTGAAGGGATCCTAGTGGCTCCGGGCATCTCTCTTACACACTTGCTCTTTGTGGATGACATCCAGCTTTTTTGCTCTGGTTCAAGAAGGGATGCTGACAAACTCAAAGAGATTCTGGACCTTTTTTCTATTGCAACTGGGATGGAGATAAATGATGGGAAATCCTCTCTTATTGTTTCTCTATTAAGGGAGGAGGATTTAATTATATATACTAATCTATTTCCCTTCAGACTTCTTACTCTTTCGGAAGGGTTAAAATATTTGGGGTTCAATTTGAAGCCTAATGACTATTTGAAACAGGACTAGGTGTGGCTTTTGGAAAAGCTAGAAAAGAGGTTAAAAAGTTGGAGTTTTAGGTGGCTTTCTCAAGTGGGGAGGCTAGTCCTGGTAAATTCTGTGCTGGAAGCTATCCTAGTATACTGGATGTCACTTGCTTGGATTCCTAAAGGTATATTAGAAGCTACAAGGAAGATATGCTTTAGTTTTATGTGGAATGGTAGGGAGGATCCACAGGTTACTCCATGGGTGAAGTGGGACAGAATTGTAGCCCCTAAAGCATTGGGTGGGTGGGGACTGAAGAATAGTTTTCATTTTTCCAAGGCACTGGCTGCTAAGTGTGGATGGTGGTTAATTAAGTCAGGAGGCTTCTGGGATAGGGTTATGGTATAGAAATATGTTGAGCCTGATACTGTGGAAGATTAGATCAGGTCCCCTCACAAGTCTCATATAGGGGGCTCTATCATTTGGAAAGCATTGGTGTCTTATTTTCATGTTATTGAACAGAACCTTGTTTGGGATGTTGGTAACGGACACAGAGTGAGGATTGGTCGTGACCCCTGGGTGGGATGTGAAGCACAACAGTTAATGTCAGTGGGCTTGATTGAGGAGTTGAGGCAACGAGATCTGTTTTTTCTTAATCAGTTGGCGGATGTTGAGAATGTTTGGATGGGAAGCCCTGTTTGGAGGAGGGTTGATTCATTTGGATTAGATGTGGTGTTGGAGGAAGAACTGAGATAGTATTTGAGAGCACTTAGTAGGGACCCGATTTTTCTGAATGAAGAAGATGACAATCTTATTTGGGATGGAGATCCTTCTGGAAATTATACTCCAAAATTCGGGTATCAGTGGATAAGTGAGAACTATGTGGATAGAGAACTGGTTTGGTGGTGGAAATCTCTATGGAAACTTCAGTGCCCACTCAAAGCTAGATTATTCATGTGGTGTGTCTTGGCCAATAGGATCCTAACGTGGGATTTTTTGCAAAAAAGAAGTCTTCATGGTCCTAGCAGATGCTACTTGTGCAATCAGTATGAGGAAAACACTCTACATTTGTGTCTCCATTGTAGTTTCACAAGGGAGGTATGGAATATTGTTTCTAGAATCTTAAAAGTACTCTTTCAGTGGGATGGGAACACTCTTGAGGAGGCATGGAGAAGGTGGACACACAATCCTGCTTTTAATGCCTTTAAAGCTCTGCCTCCGGTTGTAATTTGGGGGATTTGGCTCTCTCGAAACAAATGTCTGTTCACAGGTAAAATGGGCGTCTCAGCTTTAGTGGCTATTAACAGCAGTGGGATCTTCTTAGCCCTTAAGCGGATGCGTCATGCTTCCAGTCCTAGAATTATTCAACTCGTGGAAATTGATCATACCTAGCCGTGGGGTTTTTTTGATGGGGCTTGTCAGAATGATCAATGTGGGGGAGGGGCTATCCTTTACTTGTCACCTGTTCACTACTATGTGATGTCGTTTGGCTTTGGGAGGGGGACCAACAACTGGGCTAAGCTTCTCAGTCTCAAACTTCTAATTTCTTATGTTGTGGAACAATCAGTCAGTAAAATTTCTGTCTTTGGAGACTCTTTGAATGTGATGAAATGGGTTATTGGCTCTTATCATTGCAACAACCAGAGGATTGCTGCAGTATTGGAACAAGTTCAGAACGTCACTCACACATTTGAAACTTTTAATTGCAGGCACATTCATCGAGAAAACAATGTCGAGGCAGACAAGGCCTCAAAGGAAGGGCTGCTCTTGGGGCTCGGAATTTGGAAAATTACTAAATTTTTAGATGGAGTTGGATGAGCATTTTATCATAGACCATTCATAGAATGATCGTGTCAGCTCTTTTTTTGCTCTTCTGGTGACTCAACAGCTTTCTGTTTTGAACAATATGATGATAGCCGGTTCTATGCAGTTACAGATTTTTCGGATTTTATAACCCAGTTCTGATAGGTTCCTTTTTTTTAAGTTGTTATTCTGTAAATAGACAGTATAGATTTTGATCAAAGGCCTTCTTTTTGTATAAAAAGACCAAATAGTTACAAATGTAGTGATTATGCATGTCAATGTATAAGATGTTAATGCTCACGTAGTGAGAACATCTGTGTTTATTTTAGCTCTAAACAGGAAGCTTGAATCAACAGTTCTATATACCACTCTAAATGAGTGTGTCAATCAATGTAATTTCGTACTCTTAAGGATGAAATGAAATTACGCTTTTTTTCCAGGAAATATATATATATATATATATATATAAACCAATTTAAATACTTTGAATATCATTAATTAAAAATAATTAAGATAATAAAAATAAAAATTAATATAAATACTCTAATACCTTCATTAATCATATTTCCATAAAATAATTTAATGTGGATAATATTAATAGATTTTTAATTATGTAAAATTTATAACTATTTTTAAAAGGATAATCAATCTAATATTTTTCTAGAAGGTGGTAAAACTCATTATAACTTATTGATAGTGAAGATAGCCATCATTGGTTTGTATCCTGCGATCCCTAAGGGGGAATACTTCCACTTCTACCTATATGAACTTTTAACTAGTCCCTAAGGGGGAATACTTCCACTTCTACCTATATGAACTTTTAACTAGTCAAGCACAGTTCATATGGTTAAGGTTAAAGAAAAGCTAAATGATATTAAATATCCACCAAATTTTAACTTCATATATAAAATCAAAAAATATAATCATGTCATACTAAAATAAAATATTTTTTATTTTATTTCAATACCACTAATTATATAAAAAAATAACATAACTATATAAATTCATATCATATTTAGAATTACTCTATTTTTTTTATTATATTAAATATATTATATTAAAAATTATTTAACACTTTAACTTTGACCATCTTAAAATTATTAAAATTCTTTAATATTTCAAGTAACTTTTACCATTTTAAAATTCCCCCTGATTCTTCTACATTTTAAAACTATTTTTATATTTAATCTTTCATTTCTAAAATTTTCGAATTTATAATTTTAATATTTTAAAATTTATTTTCCATTTACTCCTATTTGCTTTGGGCCAAATTTTATTGATTTATTTATTTGTTTATGTCATGAAGTATGAATAACAACTCTTTGATTTCAATAAAGTGATAGTTATTTGCAACTTTATGCCCTGGAAACTTAGAAAACACCTTGCTGTAAATAAAAAGGTATGACTGGAGTTGGTATGTAGGTCTTAATTACATCATAGGCGTTTCACCATGGAGGTGCATAACATCCACGTCAGCTAGATTCCTCACTCATGGAGCGAATGGAATCCTGCCACGTGGAGGTTCTATCCGTCCGCTTGCTGACGTCGGTTATGTCCGTCCATTCTGTCCGTCCGCTTGCTGCAAGGTTTTATCCTCCAAGTTTCCTGTAGTACTTCGTCTCTCACCCATTCAAGTCCTGATTTCCCAGATCCTTATTGCTTTCTCTCTGGATCCTCTCCCGAGCGGCTAAGTCTCGTTGCAACTGCCTTAGACTACCCAATTTGTTATGAGCATTGAGCATTTTTAATAGAATTTTTCCAAAAGAATTTTCGTGACCATTTTTTTCCATGCATACCGCATCCTCCAATGGTTTAATAATGACAAATTTTCATTTCCTACATACAAGACGAGCGAGAACGACACATTTGGCTCCTCAGAGAATGGCTTTGAAGTTAGATAATACCCTGGACATTTAATTCGGTTTCCAAGGTCTCCTTGTTGATCTGCAGCCAAAATGAGCTTATTCTCATCCGTCAGGGAGGTAGACTGCTGCAAACGATTTTGAAGAATATGACCATCATATATTTTCTGAGTAGGAGGGTGGTGTAAAACCTTCTGATACAAGATGAAGCAAGGTTGTAGACAATTGACAATGAACGGAATTCCCCTCCTTCACTGTCTCCCTTTGAGGTCTATAAATAATGGCAGTTGCTTTTGCTTTTGCTTATCGTCTCTAAAGAATTGAACCCCTGATCTCGCGGTGGCTTTGTTGACATATCTCTGTTGCTTTGTGTTCTTTGTTTTTCCCTGCTGTATAAGGCACTAAAGCCCCACAGACGGAGTTGTATAAGGCACCGAAGCCCATAAGGTTTCCCAAGAGGGTTCTCCTTTGGAAGACAGAAGAGCCCTGAAGAAGGCTACATTCTCAATCTTAGAAAACTCAATAAGTTAAAAATAAAAATGAGCATGTGATACTTGGATCGAAACACTACCAAGCCCAACCTCACGCCTGGATGTCACAATTACAACCACCCATACCCGCCTGGAGCGTATTGTGCACGTTATTCTACCAAAAATACCAATGTTTCCATACTTAACAGCTCTTTAGATGGCCGTAATGACGGCCACGGCCACCAGTCAGAGTAAACCACTACCATACTCTTTTCAAAACCCTACTCACTCAAAGTAAGAAGAACGAGAGGAAACACTACACCCCGAAGACTATGCTGAGATAGAAATCCATAGAGGAGATGTCGTGAGTAGAGAAGCCAAAGGAAATCAATAACGAACCAAAATTTGATGGTCGTGCCTCCTGAATGGAAGAAACTCATGTGCAGAGAAAATTTGAGGGGATGTGCCTTCGGAAGGGAACCCTCACGCATCTGGAAAAGAAGTAAGCAATAACCAGGATGAAAATTTAGTGTCTTGCAAAACATCAAGGGCTTAATCAGTCATCAAAAATTCGGGGTCTCTCATTACATGCCACAGGTTTGGCAGGAAGTGAAATAATAGATGGATTTCAATAAAGGATTCCTCCAAAATGGCACATGCATCATGCATTTAGATGAATACCACCTTTCTACATACTCTTTAAGAATTATACACCTGTACTGATTGCCAACCGTGTTTAGTGGTTTCCACCATCAGGACTTTGAGATGTTCAAGCACCTGGCGGGGAGTTTGGGACACTTGTAGTGAGTTCCATTTGCAGGGCTTCAGAATGTTTAACGCTTGGCAAGAAAGGTGAGACACGAGGCCAAATAAATGTATTGGAATTTGCTTTCTTGTCTAAACGAATATCACATTAGCTAGGGACCACTTTTAAAGAGAAGGAGCAGGACCCCATATTTTATTTGATAGCGGGAATCTTAACGTTTCAGAGGAATTGTAAGCCTCTGGTCTATATATGACCATTATTTGTTTCTGCTAGGTTGTACCCCATTCTTCTAATAAACCCTGGTTATTTTGTAAGTTTTCTTCCTGCCATTTTTTTTTCACAATCAAATTTGTTGCAAAATTGGAATTGTTTTGTACTTTTGATCCTAATTGTAGTTTAGATTTTTTATATGTCGTCGGATCTGTCCTGCAGCAGCAGATTCTCTTGAATTTTGTACGATGAATCCGTGATTCTGCTTTAATTTGCTTTCGAACGCTGAATTTCTCTGATCAAGGTTTTCAGTGGTGAAGTATGGCTGATTTTGTGGATTTTGGCCTTTGTTTTATCTGTTTTTGTTGGGAACTTCAATATTTCATTAATTTTGGATGGTGAAATTGTCGTCTCTACTTAATTTTGGCTTGTGATCTGAAAACCCTTGAAGTAGGGCTCTTTTTGTGGCTAAATATAGCTAAATATTTGTTATTTCTTTCTAATAAATTTTTGGGTTTTGTGTGGGTTTCATGCTTTAATGGGTTTACGTGTTTTGCTTTTTTTTTGTGTGTGTATTTGTGCATGTCGTTGGGCAATGGTGTTTTTTTTCTTGAATATCCTATGTGGATTGAAAATTGAACAAAATTAAAACCTGATAGTGAGCTCTTTAGGTGAATGAGATCCCGTGTTTACCAAACTGGGTTTATCCCTCTCTTTGAAGGTAGGGCCTGTGACATTATCGATGGTGAGCATGCTATCGAAAAATTGACAATTATTGTAAGAGGTAAAGACAGATGAGCTAGCTATATATAGTTATTACTGTCCACAAGAGGGAGATTCAGTGACAAACTTGATTGAAGCCACATGATTATATTTTGCTTTTTGACTTGATTGGACACCTTTTATAAACAAATTAAAGTCATATTATTATATGCTAGACATTCTAATTTGTCAAAACACATATTTGGGTAGCTGACAGAGCTTGAAAAACTAGATGTATGGAGGTGTTCAGAGTTAAAAGAGCCTAAAAAACTAGATGTTTGGAGGTGTTCCGAGTTAGAAGAGGTGGAAGGCATCATAGATTACAAGTCATTAAAGCATATATTACATGTCATTGTAGCATATACTTGGTGTGAGAGAATGTCCCAAACTGCACTGGAGTGAAGGATTAGCAGAGAAACTAAGCGAGTGAGGGAGGGAATTGAGGATTGGGGATATTTGAGGGATGTGAGGGAAGCAAGGGAGTAGTGGAGCAACTGTGCCATCGACTAAGGGAATTTATGATAGCGAGGGATGTGAGGGATGCGAGCAGGGTGAGGATGGTCGTTATTCTCGAGGAGGGTGAGGACTGAGGATAATTGTTATACCTGCCTCTGGCAGTGTATAACAATTTTTTCCTCGCACAAAAAAAATGTTCTACACTGTGTATAACAAAGTCATCATCTATGGGTCAAATTCCTTTGAGTCTGAATTAATCTTAATGTCAATGTGTCTGGAATGTTTTATGTAAATTAAGTATTAAAATCATTTTTTTAAAATAAAATGTTTTTAAAAATTAAAAAATTATATATATATTTCTATTTCTATTGGTAATCAATGTTTTATATAAAATAAGTATTAGACCATTTTTAAAAAAATATTTTAAATTATAAATTTGTATCTTATAAATTTAAGAGTTTTATTGTTTGTGCTATGTGTTTCCAATGTTAAAATTAAGTAACTAACCAAAAGCGATATAACCAAAAGAGGGAACGGGGTATTGGGGTCATGTGACAATGTGTATCTAAATTTGGATTGGATTACTTTGGATTATCTTCCAGTATTGAACATTTTCATTTTTTTCTCCTTTTAGCAAAAGACATCTTTCCTAATTTTCTGTTTTTTTTTCTTCTAGCAAAAGACATCTTCCCTAGAGCTACGAAAGCACCATGAAATAGCATAATAGTATGGCGATTTACTAGGCACCACGCACCGAGAGGGATAGTATCCATGGGCTTTAAAAGATGTAAAAAAATAAGAAGATGGACTTTAAAAGGGGTAGTAAAAACAATAAAACATAGAGGAAAATTTGCTTAATAGATCCAAGGATGGAAATATTATAAAACCTACCCAAGTCTTCAATCCCTTCCTTCTCTTAAAGGTTTCCCATGAAATGAATTTCATAAGGGTAGTCTCTCATTTTCTTCTTCTAGGTGTCGAAAAACTAAAAAGGGCAATGTTATGGGAATTCAAAGTAAGCCATTTTTAAGGATTTTTTTCAATAGAGGTGCTCTTTTCTTGGGTTTCATTTAGAGTTATGAGTACTTTGCAAGGAAGGATAAGGCAACAATGACTTTCCAATAAGAGGTTTTTCGGGTTATGGAAGGCCATCTTTTGTGCAAGGCTAACTTCATAAAAAGCGAAAGGCATAATCACTAGGTCAAACTATTGTTGAAAAGTGGGAAAAAATATCTTGGATTTGTTAAAGAACTATGTGACTTGACTTAGCTTTGCATAATATTCAATCCAAAAATATTATAATGAACACATTTTTTTATAACAACCATAATATTTTTATGAAAAAAAATAATGCATATTGTATGGATTCTTGCATGTTTGGGTAATCTCTTTTTTGGTAAAACCTCTTCTTACTCCTTTGCTCTCATTTGGATTAATTGAAATGGCAATGGGTATTTTGTTGTGGATGTGTGAGCCATTTCAGAGTTGTAGCTTTTTGAAAGAATTGTTTTGAGTGTGCATTGATGGTTTGGGTATATTCTTGAGTGACCAATGGGGATCATGGATTATAAATGCTTAAGAGAATTCTTTGATAACAATGGTTTGGTTGGGATCTGGGTTGGCAGGTGCAGGAGGGGTCATCTTTGACCCTGGTGGAAACAGACAGGAAGACTTTGCTTGGGGATTAGGAAAGAACATGAACAACCATGTGGAATGGTTTTCCTTAATCAAGGGACTGGAGATTGCAAACACTCTCGGAATTAAATATTTGTTTGTTTTTGGTGATTCTCTCTTGGTCATACGAGAGTCCAGAAAACTCATCATGAATTATAAAAATCCCACTCTTAAGCTGCATCACATCTTCAAAAATCTAACTCACGACTTTAATGCTCTCAAATTCCTCCACATTCTTCGAGCAAACAATCACTTCGCGTATCAAATGGCGAACAAAGGCGTTCAAATTGATTATTATATTGTTTACAATGAAGAAAATCTCGATGGATCCCTTGATCCATTGCGGATGCCTCGTAGAGGAAATACTCCACCCATTCTTAGCCACTTGTCTCTCTATGATTTCAATTCTCGTTTGAGCCCTTTGCACTCCACAAGAAGCGGTAACACTTATACGCCTTTACAGAACCTTCCCGTGCATGCTTTCAATGCTTGGAGGCGAACAACTGGTCTTTCTCGATCTTGGCATCAGGCTCACACACCCGTTTTAATGCCTGCAGATAGGCTCATTCCTCACCCTTGTCCTCTCTGCCTTGTCGTGCTTCCCTACCTCTTTCTCCATTGGCTCTCTATGAAAGCACTGCCTTGAACTGTAATGGGGGATTCGTTTCATGTTACTTCTCTAGAATCCACTGTGGGTGCTGGGTCTCCCGGCCTTGAACATCATCTCCCCCTTAATTGCATTCTCTGCAAAAACTCGCTTCCTCTGCCTCAGGAGAATGATATCTCTGGTAAAATCCTGCGCTCTCCTTTACCTTCTCATTTCAGCGCTATTCCAAATCTCAACCAGCTGACATTGGAAGGATTTAGCTCATCGTCCTCCCTCTCCCACCTACTCTCCAGCCTAGACTTAGGTCCAAACTTCATCACCCTGCTGACAACCATGGAAGAAAAAATCCTTCTGATTAAGGCTGAAAACTCTGAGATGAAAAGGAAAATTGCAAGAATGTATACTCTAGTCCAAGCTACCAATACTGAAATTCGGAATAGCAACAACTTGATGAATGGGAGAATATCTAACCTCTCAGATACTCTGGACTTTGTTGCTAATACCATCTCAAATTTTGATTCAAAGACAAATGACAACAATCGAAACATTCTGGATGTTGAAGGGAAAGTTGAAAGGCTTAGAGAAAATATTGGCCACTGCATTCCAGGTATCCACAATAGCAACGGTTCAGGCTTTGGCATTCAATAGGACCAGTCTCTGGAAAGCATCCCAGGACCTTTGGTTCATCCTCGACGCTGAATCATTTTCTCTTATGAAGTTCCAGTCTTCTTCCTATTGTTTTCCTATGTTTATGCACGTTATGACATTAAATCTATCTACTATAAATTCTAGAACTTGAGCAATTTTGAATCCCACTTTAAGAAGTATGTTCTGTAAATTTTTGGGTTTCAGACCAGCAGACAGTTTCTTTCTGATATGTTTTGCTTCTGCATTTTGATACTTGGGAAACTTGTAAGGAGATATAGCTATCTTGGGTTTTTTCGAATCCACCTCCATTTTGTAAAAGATGAACAGGACATCCTGGACATAGATGCTCTCAAGGAACAGTCCCTATGCATATCTTTGTAATTCCTACTTCTTTTTTTAATACAAATGCTCCTAAACCATTCTTGTTAAAAAAAAAAACAATGGTTTGGTTGGGATAACCTTGTTGGTTGTAGCTGGAGAGAGAGAAATTATGTAGCTTGCCTCTCCTCCTCTATAACTATTTTCATTTCTTGAATGTTGGGTGAGACTCCATAAGAAATTATTAGGTATAGAAATTTCCCTAGGAATATAATTTATTATGAATGTACATCTTTGTTGATATAATTTGGTGTGTATGATGCAATACTCTTGACTCATATTGTTCATCAGGTACTAGAAGCCCAACGATGACCTCCTTCACACATCCTAAATTTGTATACTTCCTACAAAACATTAGTATAAAATTGTGACGATTTTTATCAGAATTAGATGATTTATCCAATAAAATTTTCAGAAAATTAGTTAGAAATTTTGCAAAATCATTGTCAAACTTGTCAAACTTACAGATTTGAAGTACCCAGTTTTCGACTATACTGAATGCATTTATATCTTCAAAACATTGATTAAAACACTACTTGATTTAGATTTTGAAAACACAATTTAGCCAGTTTCCTAGGAAAATGTACCATCCTCTGAAAATAGCCGAATCTTTAGACTTCCTTCCTTCACTTAATGTTTGTTACAATTTAATTTAGGCTGGCATGCTCCTACGCATTCATTGATTGTGTTAATGGGATTTTTGATGATTATTGGCTATTGTTTAGAACCAAATGGTGAACCCTTAATCCATCACTATTAGCAAATTTGGCTTATGCTAATAACTATGGGTTTATGTGTCGCTTGGTTGTATTTGGTTAATAACAGTTGGTTCCTGATATTGAAACCATGCTTTTTTTTTTTCAGTTTCTTTTCAGGTTCAACTAGTAGTTAAATTTGGCACTTATTTACTTTTATTTGTATTTTAATTAGTAGCTATACAGTGTCAAAGCATTGCCTCTTAGTGTCAACATCAAGTGTAACACATGGAAATGTTATAAAAACTTTCCATAACACATCAATATAAAACTAATACAAAATCAAACCCGATTATTGATATTTTTAATAATATGTTTTGTCTAAATTTGATAGATAATTAAGAAATTTATAAGCCACACAATTAATCAATAGGACTCCTTACTAAGCTAGAATTGAGTTCTCTACCAATAAAACTAACCAATATGCAATGTATAAAGGTTTACTAATTGTATAAATGTTCTAAAATTGAGTTCTCTACAAATAAAACTAATCAATATGCAATATATAAAGGTTTACTAATTACATAAATGTTAGGAGTTAATTTCAATGTATCCCCAACTACCCAATGCAGTCATTGTTATTGAAATTTTTTTATTCATTGACATTGGAGTACATCTAGATCATCTATATGCTCCAAAGGGAACTTCTTTCACTTTCCCTAAAACATCTTTAAAATTTTCACTATTTGTCAAATATTTTCAAATATATTTGTCAAATATATATATGTATGTTATAAACTGCTCATTGTATGCATATGATGTAAGATTCCCTTTATAATTTAACTTATATATGTATAGACTTTAATGGTAATAATCATGATGTACATATGGTAGCCTTGGTCATAATAAATATATATTCTCCCATATATAGATATTTTTGGACAAGTGATTGAGGAATTAAACAAATTGATAGTTCAATCATTCTATTTCTCTTTAGAATTGGTAAAGGAAAAAAATTGTTCTTTTCTATACATCCGAGTTTTCTAATAAATGTGTTTTGGGTATGACATTGTGGGCAAGGTTTACCTTATATAAAATTAATCAAAGTAATAAAGAAATAAAAAGTAGTGCTCTTACAACTAGAGAGATAGGATGCAGAGATGTAAGACCTAACCAAGTGGAGAAGAAAAACCATCAAGGTTGCAATTGGAAAACTGGTGTAGGAATATGCAAGACCAGGTGAGGCTGAGGCAAGTCTAAGCTCTAAAGAGAATAGACCAGGAATATGGCAGAATGAATGTAGACATATGATAAATGAGAATTACTAGATTTTGAGAATAAAATGCAAATTTTAATTGTAACATATAGTACATATGATAAATGACAATTACCGGCTTTTGCATTGGTGAACACAGTTTGATAGGAATCCTCTTGATTAAAACCCTTTTCTCATGCTCCCCTCTGCTTCTGCGATAGGCGATGGGAGTTTATATGCTCCCATCTAAAATTGATGATGATAACTACGATGAAGAACATGTTGTTGCTTCTTCGGAGGCTGCGGATTTGATCGCCCACCCTGTAACACCGTAGTCCAAACTCATATTTTATCATATCATCACCAAAATAACACTTGTATTTTTAAATGTCATAACATTATTTTACCAAAATATAGCCTGTTTGCTCAAATAAATATTTTCTCCTCTAAAACATTAAATACAAGTTCTTATTATTTCAACCCCTGTCCAACTTAATCCAAACTAAGGAAACCAAAAAACATTGTTATCGGTTCACAAAAATCCTCACAGACATAACAGTTTCTGTAAGTAGATCATATTAGGAAACATATTTTCAAAACATGCTTGTAAAACAATTTGCAAAAACTTATTCGCCGTATATGACATGTTAACATGTTAATCGGATAAAGTACTTTATTTTATTGAAAGCCAATCTTTTTTTATTATTACGTTGTTTCCTATTGTAGTTGTGACATTATCCCCCTTTTCCGGTTAGCTGAAATTAAGCTCATGTTTGTTATTGTTCTTACTATTTGTTATAGTTACCATTGTTGTTGCTATGATCTGAAGCAATCAGCTAAAACCTTAGATATTTATATTTTTTCAACACCCCTACATGCAAGTTGAAGTAAGTAACATTGGAAATATTGTCGTAACCTTTTGTTCAAATCTTACCTATCAGAAAATGCTAACATATGGGTTTCAAGATAGAAGCAACAATGTGTAATGTGATTTCTAAAGGTTACAGTATTTCTCTAATACTCAAGTTCATGCCTCACATGTTCATCAACATGTTTTATATTCAAAATTAGGTTTTTTTCCAAAAATATTGCTATGTATTGCTTGAGATATCAAATTATCTTCTTCCATGTTCTCCTACATATATACCCTTGTTTTATTCTCTCTTTACACTTAATATCAATATTTCCCTTTTTCCATCATACTCTTATAATCCATCTATTTGCACTACCACACTATGGATAATCTGTTGACCGAAAATGTTGTTTCACTTCTAATGCATGGTGCAGTTTACCTATGCCCACCTGTAGAAGTTCTTGCTCTCAAACGAGTAAGCTCTCTTAACTCAGCAATATCCCGATTCCGAATCTCTATATATGATGGAATTCATAAGCACGAAACATTGCTTCCAACTAGCTACAATCACATTGTGGAAAGCCACCAACTCCAAGAAGGTTCAATCATCAAAATCAGCAAGTGTACATGCAACACTATACACAATACAACGTATGTTTTCCTTTCCACACCTTCAATTTCACTTATTTAGTTTTGTACTCCTTACATCACTTTATTTTAACATTTTTTTTTCACTTACCTTAATTCTTGTTGCCAGGACTATCGCATTGGCCACATTTGAAGTTGTCACATTGGAAGTATCAATTATTGGAGAACCATCCCCTTTCAACTTCACCCCTAACTTTACCTCCCATAGCAGTTCATCTATTCCAGAAAACATCACCCTTAATCCCCAAAACCCTTCGCTTGCCTTACCTTCCTCGTCAAATACAACCCCAACCCTTGTTGCAACTACTGTTCAATTCACATCGCTCAACCCTTCCAACAAAATTTGGACCATCCAAGGGCGAGTAACTACCAAGACAAATATGAACGCCTACACCAATCAAAAAGGGCCAGGCCAACTCTTTGGGTTTGACCTTGTTAGAGCTACCAAAGATGAGATTCATATCTCTGCTTTTAATGACTTAGCCACATCCTTGTACGACACAATACAAGTTGGCGTAGTATACACGATCTCAAATGAAACAGTCAAACCGGTCAACCCAACATACAACCATTTGAAAAGTGCTTTTGAGATTTTCCTTAACCCCTCCTCAACAATTCAACCATGTTTAGAGGAGCGCCCATTGATCCCTTTTCATTGCTTCCACTTTAAATCTATCCATGACATCCAAACTACATCCCTGAATTCCATGGTTGAACTTATTGGAATTGTCATTTCCATTTCACCTGCATCAACTTTACGCAAAAGAGATGGCTCTGAAACCATTTGTCGAACAGTTGGCATGAGAGACATGTTCAGACTTAGCATAGACATCACACTTTGGGGGGAGCACTGCACAATTGAGGGTGCCCAACTTTTCAACCTTCGAGGTTTAGCTACTCCCCCTATCCTTGCAATCAAAGGTGGATGTCTTACAGAGTTCAATGGAAAACCCATTGGAATCGTCTCCAATACCAACCTCCTTATAAACCCAGACATTGAAGAAGCTAAACTTCTCCAATCATGGTTTGATGACAATGGATTCCGTTCAACCTCACCATCATTAAGCAGAAAATACAACTACTTTGCTTACCACTCATCCAAACACATTTCCATCTCTGCGCTCCAGTCTCTCCAACACTCTGAGAAGGAAACTTGGTATTCAGTTGTTGCTACAATCACCCATATTAATGTCGATGACTTTCATTTCCTTGCATGCCCTCTATTTGTCGATGGGATACAATACATGAAAAAAATTTCCCACAAATTTGGCAATACTTGGCATTGTGAAAAATGTGATGGGGAGTTTACTGAGTGTGATTACCGAAACATACTCAAAATCGACCTAACAGATGCTACTGGACAACTATATGGTATTATAGCCTTTGATGATGCTGCGAAACAATTCATGGGGGTCTCTGCAAAAGTTTTGTGCCTTTTAGCAAATGATCCAACATCTCTCATGGAAATTGTTCAACGTGTTTGTGCTCTAGAGTACCTTTTTGTTGATGTATATGTAACTTCGGAATGTATTTCACATATATGTATATTGTATTCCTATAGAGATGTTATTATTCCTCTATACGAAAGTGTCGTCATTTATATTGTAAGTGTCATAACTTATACTTGATGGGTTATTAGACCACCTTGTTGGGGTCGGCCCTGTATAAGTCATGTGGGTCAAAGGGTTATTAGACCACCCTATTGGGGGTCGGCCATGTGGGTCAAAGGGTTATTAGACCACCCTAGTGGGGGTCGGCCCAGTCAGCATTATGTTAAGTGGTTAAGTTGAGGTCGACCTAGTTGAGTAAAGGTCAAGTCAAGTTAGTGTATAAATAGAGAGTGTGTCTCTCTCATTTTACACATTCTATTCTCTCACTCACGCCGAAGTTGAACAAGTGATATGTGGCATGCCGTACAAGTTCGCTCTCCTGTATTATCCCATAAAAAGGTCACGTTGCGACACTTGGCATAACTCTCTCTCAAAGAATCCAATTGAGGTCAGACCTGTCGGGATGGATAGATAATAGGTCGGGCCATCTCAAGAAAATTTTGTAGAGGCCGAAATTGAACCAGTGACACATGGCACACTGTACAAGTTCGCTCTCCTGTATTATCCCATAAACAGGTCACGTTGCGAGACTTGGCATAACTCTCTCTCAGAGAATCTAATTGAGGTCAGACCTGTCGAGATGGAAAGATGACAGGTCGGGCTATCTCAGGAAAATTTTGTAGAGGCCAAAGTTGAACCAGTGACATGTGGCATGCCATACAAGTTTGCTCTCCTGTATTATCCCATAAACAGGTCACGTTGTGACACTTGGCATAACTCTCTCTCAGAGAATCCAATTGAGGTCAGACCTGTCGGGATGGAAAGATAACAGGCCGGGCTATCTCAGAAAAAATGTTCAGACCCTGTGGATCGAAAAGTTCATAGTTACACCAGAAACAATCAGGTACATATTTCTGTCAAAACAGAATTATTTTTGAGTACCTTCATTCATGGCTTCCAGAATTTAGGGCTTCGGAGAAAGTTGGAATTTTTGTAATCGGAGACCACGACTGGATGCTACTCATCAAAATCGAAATTTAGAGACCAAGATCATATTTTTTGGTTGGGCAGAAGGTCGGGCTTGATCAAACCCCAGTTCGGGACTTTGATCGGAAAGATGGAAAACTAGGGCTTCTACAAAAATTGGAATTTTGGAAATCTGTGACCACAGCTGGAAGCGCCTCAGAAAAATCGAAGCTTAGAGTTTTGAATCAAATCTTTTGGTTGGGTGAAGCTCCAGGAAACTCAAACCCTAATTCAGGGTCCTTCCTAGTGAATCCAGAAATCTAAAAGGCAATTTCGAGGGGTGAAACTTTGCAGTTTTCAAATTCTGAATATACCAACTTGATCAGTTCATCAAGGCGCATATTTCTATCCTTTCGGAAGTTTGAAATTCAAAGTTTGAATTTTTGGGGTTTCTTTGACAAACCCTAATCCAGCTCCAGGTCCAGTTCTTGCAAATCAAGTGGATTGGGTTAATCCTAGAAGAAGATGGATTGGTCACCTACATAAGTGAAGAAGTTCCTGTCTCAGAGGGAGATGAGGCTAAGGCATTCCATAAGAAGATTATAAGCAATCTTGACAGGTATGGCTTACAGGTATGTTTCATGGTTAAGTTTATCATATGTTTGTCTTCATATCATTACAGTACAATCTTGATTAATTACTGGACTTGTCGTATCACCTTAATAGAAGATATTCATTGATTAAGGTTTTGACACTTATGATTGTACTAATGCATTGTGATGTTGTATGAGGTTTATGTTGTTTGCTAACACAAAAGGTACACCAAGAAAGTCAAATCATGTTCTACTTCAAGAACATATGCTGATGGTGACATGAAGACAAAGATTCATCTATTGTCATGGATCACATAGAAGATCTACTTTCGAGGTATGTATAACTTGGTTCTACAATGGTTAACTTATGAGACATGCAGGTTACTAGCACAAGTCACTGAAGAGAACCAGAAGACATTATGCGAGTATGTTAGACATAACTAGCTAGCATGCTAATCCAGGTATGTTTTTCCTATATCAAGCTAGAATCCTACCTTGTGTTAGGATCTTATACTGTTGTGTTGTTGATAATGATTATTCATGAAGTCATAGGTTTGAATAATCATGGTTGTATGCATATTATGTTTCTTACCATAATTAATGATATGACTAACCAGAAGAATCATGAAGGTATAGGTTTGAATAATCACGGGTTTTATGCATATTATATCTCTTATCTTGATTGATGATTCAACTAACCAGAAGAGTCCTATGATCAAATAAGAATATGTATGAGTAAAAGAAGACTTCCCTGAAACCTTGAATACTAATGTTTATTATCTGTGAATGATCATGAATATACATGTTTAAGATTATTGTGTTTTGATAGTATTAAGATTATACTAATAAATGTGTGATTATGTATGAGACCTCAAGGATAACACAATGATGATACTAATAAGCATGCATAGTGATTAAGGATGGATGTAAGTTCAAGGACAGGTAATCCAGGAAGCAAAGATCAAGAGGGAGCACACTCCAGTTGTTCCTGCAAGAAAGCAAAGGAGCACACTTCAGTAGTTTCTGCAAGGATGCAAATATTCAGAGGGAGTTGACCACTTCTCACAATCCACATAAGAATGGAGTTGCAGAAAAGAAGCAAAGACTGAGAGGGAGTCAACCCAACAAACAAACAAAGATAAGTATTTGAATTGTCATTACTTGCATATTTTATTGTTTAAATAATACTATTCAATAATGTATATACTGATGTTCCTAGAATTAGGTTGTGTATTATGCATATTAGAATAGTTGCATTGATGAACAGTATACTACTAATATGCATGGGTAAGTGGCCTATGGCACTGTACAACATTCCATTGCTAATTATCTAGAATGAAACCTTTTTGCTGACATGTTGGGAGTTGTGCACACTCTTAACAATCTTCTGGTAGAGATTGGAAGGCATCTAGAAATTTACGGGATATGGATAAATGTTTTATTGAAGCATGGCTAAGATAATTGCATGACTGTATGACATATTTCTTTATGTGTAAGAATTTGTTCTGAAAACTATGAGATGTTTTCTAATCATGCAATTTAACTTGTTGTGTAGGAAAGATCATATGCCATCACCTACAAAAGAAGAACTACAACATTTGTTCAGCAACAAAATTATCTATTGAAGATATTGAAGTTCCTAGGATATGGGAAGAATGCCATGATCCGTCGGTCATGAAGAATGATGTTTGGGATGTAGTCCCAAGACCTGAAGGGAAGTTTGTTATGACTTACATATGGATCTATCAAGATCAAGCATGCTGCATATGGCAGCATAGAGAAATATAAAAGTGATGAAATAGAAGATACACCAGATGGATTTCAAGACAGCTTTCTTGAATGGTGTAGTTGAAGAAGAAGTGTATGTAGAGCAGCCACTTGGTTCCGAGACACATGACAAGAAATCATATATGTGCAGAACTTGGTATGGTAGGATAGGCAGCTTTCTATCCAGTTTGGTCTTTACCAAGAGTAAAGCGGGTTCCAACCTTTACTACAAGGTTGAGGTAGGCAATCCAGGGATACTCTTATTGTATGTGGATGACCTGTTTGTAACAAGAGATGATAGATTGATTTCCGACACGCAGCGGAAGCTTGCAGCCGAGTTAGAGATGAAGGACTTGGGGATGATGCACTATTTTCTTGGTATGGAGGTGTGGCAGAGTACAGATGGAATCTTCCTTGGACCAAGGGAAGTATGCAGTAGAGATTCTAAAGAGGTTCGGGATGATGGACTGCAAGGCTATGGCCACACCTATGGTATCAAACCTTAAGCTTCTGTGTGATGCTTCATCTGATCTAGTTGATGTCACGATGTATCGTCAGATGATTGGGTCCTCTATGTACCTGACGAACATGAGACCAGATATTTGCTTTGCGGTGAACACATTGATCCAGTTCCTGACGGATCCAAGAGATGTTCACCTGGTTGCTGTAAAGCATATTCTGAGATTGGGCAAGTAGTGCTGCAGATAGGAAGAGCACTTCTGGGTGTTGCTTCAGTATGGAATCAGGTGTGATCTCTTGGTTTAGCAGGAAGCATTCCTGCATAGAACTGAGTACAGCCAAAGCAGAGTATGTTGCGACGGATGAGCAGGTTGTAGATGTATTGACCAAGCCGTTGGCCATAGTGGAGTTTGAGTACTTCAGAGAGAGGCTTGGTGCACTTCAGATCGAGGTTCCTTCCAAAGGGAAGTGATGAGTCCGGAAGATGCAGATGCACATGAGCTTTTCTGACATGGATGATGTGTTCTCCCTTGGTCGTGATATAATTGCTGAGCCATTTTTCACATGGTGGTAGATGTGTTCTCCCATGGTGAAAAAGTAAGGGCTGGAGCCTTCCCTGAATGGTGGTAGATGTGTTCTCCCATGTCGGTGGTGTAAGTACTGGATGATGTGCATCTGGGCTGTGCTTCGTGGACGATGAGATGATCTGAAGAGGGCGATGCTATGATGATCAGGAGGATCATGGATGATGAGCATCAGGACGATGCTCTAGTTACTACTCTGTATATGCATCAGGATGATGCTGGATATGATCAGTTGGATCATTTATATGTATATGTATGTACGCATCATGTTGGATGCTGGATATGATCAGTTGGATCATTTGTATGTATTTTGTATATGCATCATGTTGGATGCTTGGACCATGTATCTATATATGTATCAGGTGGATACATTGTATGATCAGGTAGATCATGTATGTTGATATGTATCGGATATGATCAGGTGGATCATGTATTTGTATTTGTATCAGTTGGATACACTGTATGAACATGTGGATCATGTATGATTATATGTATCAGGTAGATACTTGGTATGCATCAGGTGGATGCATTGTATGATCAGGATGATCATGATGACGAGCTTCAGGATGTTGCTCCAGATGATATGTATCAGGATGGTATAGTGATGATGATCAGTGTGATCATGAGCATCAGGATGATGCTTTGTGCGATGATGATCCGTGGGATCATGAGTATCAGGTTGATACTTGGAGGTCAGAGATGATATGTGGTAGGTTGTGCAAATAACATGTAATCAATCCTGGGAGATCTTGCCAGTCGTGCTGCGGCACATAAATGTTCCTAGGATACTCTTTCCGATATTGCTATGTAGTATGGAATGAGTCCTTAGATATCCGATAGGTTGAGCTGCGTGCTCGTAATCAGTCCTGGGATGAGGTATTACTACGGAGACATGTAATCAATCTTGGAGATCCGAGAGGTTGAGTTGTGTGGTTGTAATTAGTCCTGGGATGCTCTTTAAAGATCTTGCCAGTCGTGCTGCGGCACATAAATGTTCCTAGGATGCTCTTTAAAGGTTTTGTCTATCCACATGTAATCAGTCCTGGAGATCCGAGAGGTTGAGCTGTGTGCTCGTAATAAGTCCTGGGATTCTCTTTAGAGATCTTGTCGGTCGTGCTGCGGCACATAAATGTTCCTGGGATTCTCTTTAAAGGTATTGTGGAGGAGATGCATGTAATCAGTCCTGGGAGATATTGTCGGTCGTGCTTAGGCACATAAATTTTCCTGGGATACTCTTTTCGGTATTGCATCCGCACATAAAATTAGTCCTGAGAGGCCACCTCTATCAAACCGTTCGCATAGATGATGAAAACCTGCAGGTGGTGGGCCTACATCCAGTATGAAAAAGGACTGGCTCTGTAGAACTTCCTGTGACGAGTAGATTTAGAGATTGATTGAGATAGCAACAGCAGTGACGATGAAGATGAATTGTGCTAGAAGACCTGTGTCGAGAAATACCTTCCTAGTTAAGAGGGAGTGTTGATGTATATGTAACTTCGGAATGTATTTCACATATATGTATATTGTATTCCTATAGAGATGTTATTATTCCTCTATATGGAAGTGTCATCATTTATATTGTAAGTGTCGTAACTTATACTTGATGGGTTATTAGACCACCTTGTTGGGGTCGACCCTGTATAAGTCATGTGGGTCAAAGGGTTATTAGACCACCCTATTGGGGGTCGGCCATGTGGGTCAAAGGGTTATTAGACCACCCTAGTGGGGGTCAGCCCAGACAGCATTATGTTAAGTGGTTAAGTTGAGGCCGACCTAGTTGAGTAAAGGTCAAGTCAAGTTAGTGTATAAATAGAGAGTGTGTCTCTCTCATTTTACACATTTTATTCTCTCACTCACACTTTGGAGAGTGGCGCACTTGTGGAGGAGGAGGATCTGCTGCTAGGAGAAGACTATCTCTTGTATTCTGGTTGTATCATTGCTCTATCTATCTCTGAGGAATTTATTGGGGTTTTTCACCTTTATGGTTTTCCCCAAGTAAACTCTGTGTCTCTTGTGTGCTTGCATTATTTTGTCCATGATTGATATGCTGTAGATTTGTTGTACATGTTGTTCTCTCAGTTAAGATCCTAGATCAGATTGAAGTAAATTCTAAAAATTTAACACTTTTGACCTTATCGGTGAAGACCGAAACTTTTAATTCAAATCTTCGCTTGAAGGTGTTCGTTGTCATGTCTGAAGAGCTTTCACCATCATTGGAAACAATTGACCCACTTGATGAAAGTGACAACATTGTGCTCAATAAGCGTCCAATTGTCCGCAAGCTTTGAACTTTACCTTTACATTCACTTTTTCCAAGTTTGAATGCTTTTCAGTCCCAACTTTGTTTACATTCTTCTCATACTTAGCAGATACAACTTTTTGCATCAACATTGTTACATAAGTGGTACTTGTAACCAGCAATGAATAGTTTTAAATATTATATTATTTTTGTTTTGTTGTAACATTGCATTTACCAACAGATTTATTTTAACCTATCTTACCACTTTCTAATATGTTGCCTTTCTCTTAGTTAGTAATTAACAACCTAAGATTAACATTTTTTTATTGTGCTTTGTTGTCAACTATCTATATTGTTGGAAGACGTGTGAATCCTTGATGCGGTGACAGTCATTGATAACCAGTTACTTTCCTTGGTTTATTAGTAATTTTCAGAAGATTAGTTCATGTAGTGACAAGTCTGTTCTCCTTTACATGGTTGAGAAGGATGTAAAGTTTTTATTGTGGACTTGAAATCCTCAATGAGAAGAAAGAAAGATATTTGGGTTTCCCACTATATCTTCCATTCTTGAAGCAAGCATAACGAAGATTCATTTACAACTTAGATTGTGGCATTATCAAGAGCTGGTCCATGAAAGAGTTCTATACCTATACTGGTATATGGAGATTCCTAAATTTATTGCTACAACACATGGCATGAAAGCAAACTTTTGTTCGCAAGTAGTTTGTGCAGTTTAGAAGCTATTATAATCATTGTTTTCATTGATATTATTGCAGAATTATTTTTTCAAATTGCTTATATATTCCAGATATAGTAGTAACCTATAGTGTTGAGATTACTACTACAGAGATTGTGAGAAAAGCAATTGTAGTTGACTCACTGTGTTGATGAACTTAACATTATTTTTTGCTATGGGTTGAGTTCCTATGTCTTTGTAATATGATATTGTTACAAACTTTGTTCATTTCCTACCAATATTCTTTGCTTCCTGTGCCTATGTTTTTGTTCCTTATAACTTTCCTCTTTTCCTACCGGCGTTCATTTTTGCCCCTCAAGGGGCAAATGCTAGTTAATCTGCATTGACATTACGCATGTTATTTTTTCTTACATGTGATTAGAAGTTACCATACCCAAGTTATTGTTTGGTGCCCAAGTTGGACATTTTGACCCTTTCTTATATAAATTGATTTGAGTTCAACTTGAAAGCATGAAGATTGCCTAATAGTGACAACTGTCTTGGAAGGACGAGACATGATAGTGACGGTGACATCGGAGAAAGTCTATTGAAAACAAAATAGAGGGAGAAAGTCAATTGAAAGCAAAATAGGGGACAACCTTTTTAAGAATGAGACCAATAAGCTTATCTACAACCAAGTCTTTAGGTGTGATTCGATTTTATTTTATTACCTAAATGTGATTCGATCTGAAACCAAAGTGTCAAGGTATGATTTGATAGTGTAAAGTTTTTCTTTTAATTGATGAAATTTTTTTAATATAATTTATTATTATTATTATTGAGAGTAATGAGATATGGGAGTGATGTTGTAAGTTATATATCTTGTGTAAAAAAATAAAAAAAATTATTAACATATGTAAACTAAATTATAAATTTTATGTAATAGGTAAAAAAATTAAAATTAATATAAATGATTTTATGTTTGTAATATTTTTTATCATTTTATTTTATTTGTGTTAATTTATATTTAAATTTAAATAAAATAAAAAATATTAATATATTTAAAAATATAAGCATACTATTGACCATCTTGTTTTGTTATAAGATGGAAGAGACATAGTATGTAGTTACATTGGATGGCATATCAGTGATGATGGTCTATGATTCGTGCAGTTATGTGCGGGAGTACTTGGATTTTAGGTCCTCTTGGGACTTCAACATGAGAGAAGGAAAAAGGAATTTCATGTAAGTAAATGACATCGATGCTCTTACTTGTATTCATTTTTCAACTCTGGTTAACAACCATTGAGATCATGTAAAGGGAGTCTACATTTATCATTAACAAAAAATATTTTGTAGGTACAGATAATGCCAGCAGTGTGCACAGTCAAAGTTGCCTCTCCCTACCAATTCAAGACCTCTAGCTATCGTGTTGTTTGTCACATCCCCTCCCATCATACTAGCGATATGGAGAGAACGTGATGCTAAAATTGGGCATCTAGCCCCATGTGTATTAAGTAAACTCATTGATAACAAAAGTACATATACATATGCATATTGTAAGAAACACAATGGAATTAAAATCATCTACATATCTAACATACATTCAACATTTTCATGACAAATATTAAATAAAGACATTGCAAAATTTATACAAGAGAGTACTTATCTTGAAACGAAGTAGTCCCAAGCAACTGGCTATGCAACTGCAACGTTCCACCCAACCATAGGCCAGTTGTGCTCATCAATCTCGCAACACAATGACCACCCCCGAGCTGGGCATGATTTCTACAAGGAAAAAGGGAACAGCAGACTCGCACATAGCCAAAATACACCAAAATCAGCCAAGCCAATCCACAGTTGGGTTTATTAGGCTACTAAGGCAATGGAAAGGAAGAATTGCTAAGCTAGTGAGCTCAACCACAGAGATGTGGATGCCCTCTACAAGATATATCTAGCTTGGTCCCCACAATACCTACACACCTGGCACAAGGAAGTATTCCCTTCACTACTGCATAGTCCCTCAGGACATACCTCCCATTCTAATGTTCTTCCAGGTGTGCATAGAAGAGTAGCCAGCCCTTTTGATCTTCTTGAGAGGTTACCTTCCTCACTAGGTTTATCAAGCCAATTTTGGTCCACTTCCACTCCAAATTTCTTACTCACAGGTTCAAACCAAAACAAGGATGCACATAACAGCAAAATCACAAGTGTTGGGCATGAAGGGAAACGTTTTTATAGTGGGATGCCCAAAATGGGGTTTCCATTAGATTCAGAAAAACGTGGGCAACCAAAAATGAATTGGTAGATGGGAAATTTAGCCATGGGAGGGAAAGTCAAATTCAGAAAACGTTTATGGGTATTCAAGGGACAGAAACGGCCTCCATAAACCCACAAATCGTGACTCCCTTCCTCCCAGCCACTGTGTAATACAAAAATGAGTTCCCATCCATGGAAAATGCAGGAAAATGATGGAAAATGTGAAGGAGAAAGCCCCAGCTAGCTCAAACTGCGTGAGAGATCCAAGGCCATGGGTGAAGAATGGCTTTGGGCACAATTTCGTGGGTGTTTTCTTGCCCAAGAAGCAAAAATACAATTTCCCATATTGATGGCTTGCCCATGCACGAAATTGGTTTCCATACCTCTCCATTCCCAAGGCATTAACTACCTCAACCAACTCTTGGAAGAATTAAATGATTGGGTTCATAAGTCAAAATGGGTAGTTGAGGGTTTATGGATTTTCTCATTAACACATGGATCGACTCTATTGGCTCAAGGGTTTGAATATTTTCCCTCCCTATTCCTTGTGAAATCATGCCCCCATCTCTTGTTGCATTGCATAGCTAGTTGTGGCTATTTCATTAAAATTCGTATTTACATGATGTCTTAATTTACATTGTGCCTGTCTAGCACAAGAACCATAGCAATCTATTTTTAATTGTCGATGCATAAAACGATAAATCGATGGTGGGGCCTTGGCCTTGAGCTCCTCACCATGATTTAATAACGATATTTACATCATTTACAATTTTAATGCAATAGGGTCAAAATCGAGATATTACATTGTTGTTAGTTTTATTACCGGAGCTTACTCTTGTTTTGATGAGAGAATTGGGTGTTTTTTGAGGGAATTCAACCCTTTGGGAACTATTTGTGATCAATATGCTCAATGGGTACACTTACGGGCTGTGTAGATTTTGTATAGAGTGTAATGCCCCCAGTTTTGACTTGTAATGTATTAAATCAAATTATGTAAATGATGTGCATATGCTAGTATGGATCCCTAGGGAAAGCTCAAGCCTAAGGTCCAACTAATGAATGGTTAGGCATGTATAATGTAAATATTTCTATATGGATCATGTGGTTAGCTTGTTATGCTATCTCAAAAAGCTATGTAAATATTAGGATGGAATCTTAATTAAAATGGTCCAAGATGGCTGTGTAAATAGCACTAGAGGGGTTATGATTCCACTATAGGGGAAGAGGAAAACAATGTTTATGAGAGATTAAATCCTATATTGCCAATTGTCACCCTTAGAACTCATCCATATGCTGCCATGTGCCTTAAATAATCCAATTACTTCATTTTCACTATTAAATCCATTTACTGAATGCATGTGTAAGGTTGGTCGGGAAAGACTTCTCATATAGTTATGGAAGCATGAGATGAATATACTTCTATGCCAGTTGTAAGAATCCTCTCTTCTATGGGATGAATTTATGTCAATTGTCTCTTCACCATTCTCTCGTCTCCTTTGGAATCATTCTCATGCAGATTTTACACCAAACAATTTTTTTCTCTTATTGTCCATTCCATTTCTTATTAACATTACCACATTGTGAAACAACCATAAATTCAAATTGAGAATAGAAAAATAGAGAAATTAGAGAAAAGAGATGGTTGTAGGTGATCCTAGAGGATGAGTAAGATAGGAACCTTTACCCATTAAGTTTTTTCGCCCATGAATGCATGAGAAACCATGAATTAATGCTACAAGACGTTCTCCAACATCATATAGTAGGTTAGAATCTTTATGCACACACGGGTAAGGATGGTAAGGGTTGGATTTCTTGATGGAACAATAGAGCAGTGAATGGAAATGCCTTCCTTATGTTGTGCGGGGTGGTAGAAAAGAGTGCCATGGATGGGTTGGTTGAGTGAGATCCTTATAAATGCTCAAAGGTGGATAGTTTGGATATGCATGAGAGAAAATGGGTTATGGGATGAGAGAGAGAAGCTTGTAGGTGTTTCCTTTACCCTAGTAGACTCATACCCCACCTTGGGGATTTGTGATCAATATGATTGCAATGGGTACACTTATGATCTATGTAGATTTTGTAGAGTGTAATACCCCCAGTTTTGACTTGTAATGTATTAAATCAAATTATGTAAATGATGTACATATGCTAGTATGGATTCCTAGTGCATAGATCAAGCCTAAGGACCAACTAGTAAATGGTTAGGCATGTACAATGTAAATATTTTTGTATGGAGCATGTGATTAGCTTGTCATGCTATCACAAAAAAAAATGTAAATATTATGATGGTGACTTAATTAAAATGGTCAAAGATGGCTACGTAAAGAGCACTAGAGGGGTTATGATTCCACTAGAGGGGAAGAGGAAAACAATGTTTATGGGATATTAAATCCTATATTGCCAAGTGTCACCCTTGGAACTCATCTATTTGTTTCCATGTTCCTTAAATGATCCAATTACTTCATTTTCACTATTAAATCCATTTACTGAATGCATGTGTGAGGTTGGTCGGGAAAGACTTCTCATGCAGTTATGGAAGCATGAGATGAATATACTCCTATGACTTTTGTAATAATCCTCTCTTCTATGGGATGAATTTATGTCAATTTTCTCTTCACCATTCTCTCATCTCCTTTGGAATTATTCTCATGCATATTTTACACCAGACAAATGAAACAACCATAAATTCAAATTCAGAACAGAAAAATAGAGAAATTGGAGAAAAGAGATGGTTGTAGGTGATCCTAGAGGATGAGTAAGATAGGAACATTTACCCATTAAGTTTTGTTGCTCATGAATGCTTGAGAAACCATGATTTAATGGTACAAGAGGTTCTCCAACATCATACAGCAGGTTGGACTCTTTATGCACACACTGATAAGAATGGTAAGGGTTGGATTCCCTGATGGAACTATAGAGCATTGAAGGGAAATACCTTCCTTATGTTGTGTGGGGTAGTAGAAAAGAGTTCCATGGATGGGTTGGTTGAGTGAGATCCCTGTAAATGCTCATATGTGGGTAGTTTGGATACGCATGAGAGAAAATGGGTTATGGGATGAGAGAGAGAAGCTTGTAGGTGTTTCCTTTTCCCTGGTGGACTCATATCCCACCTTGGGGGTGGTATCTATAGCTAATACCTACGGTTGGGTGGAAAATCGAACTTACACTACCAGTTGCTTGGATCCTCTTTGTTAAAAGATCAGTATTCTCATTGTATATGAATGTGAAATGGTTTTTTGTTGTTGTCATGAATGTGCTTTATTATGAATGGTGTGTGTGTGTGGATGGAGTTTTATTTTTGATGTCTTTTGTAGTTATGCATCTGGAAATACAATTCTTATTTATTAATTCATAATATGGACCATAGAGCAAAATTTAGAACCAATAATTCGTAAATACCCCATTTCATGGTCGGAATGATAGAAGGGGACATGCCATAGTGGTTTTAAAGCTATTGGTTGCAACATTAGGGCTGTATGGGCCGAAATCCACAGTTACAGGAAGTAATAAGAGCTACACAAGAAGTGTTGACAAAATGCTCTTTGAAAATCCATGGTTTTAATTGTTAGAAGATATTTTAATAAAGGAATGAGTTAGATTTAGCTGTCTATCAGCATGAATTTTAGATTAGGTTAAGGAAATTTTGACAATGTAGATTTATTAGTGAAAAAAAAATCAATTCTACTACGCGAAAAAAGATATTTTTGGAATGGAGGAAAGATCCGATGTAGTTTCACAATATACCCTAATGCAAAATTGAAATTTTACCTATTTATGAAAATTTGAAAAAAAATGGGAAATTTTAAGATAGACCCCACCTGTGCCATGTGGAAAAAAGTGTGACATGAAGGATCCATGTGGATAGGGGGTATGACGCGGACCATCCATGTCGGATGAATGCATGAGTGGAAGAAACCAAAACAAGGTCGTAGGAAGAATATTATCAAGTGATACACTTCCCAATGTTAACTCATGAATCCAATGCGATGAGCAACCAACAAGGATCACTTGATGCACTGATATTGACAATTATATCGGGATCCACTCATTGAAGAATATTGTTTCCATAGCTAATGCATTGGGCCAATGTGTTGATCCCAAGTAGATGGAAGCAGCCCGATGGAAAGGAGTATGATATCGTGAGGCAGGAACATCAAGGCTGACATATTGGAAAGAGCCTCATCGAAGGAAGAGCATTGAAACATGTTTTCAAAGGAGAATTTTAGAGATCTGATGGAGTAGATATTCTCAACGGATTGGGACCTGATCATTCAAGAAGGCCTCATTGGAGGTAGGCCATTAGGAAATGCTCCCAAAAGTGTATGTGGGAATTTTTTATGGGTCGAAACACGACATTCCAGGAATTCCTCCTCAGAGGAGCAATTTTGGAAACACCTCATCATAGGAGGACCGTAGAGAAGTAATTCTAATAGAGCATGCAAGGGATACCGGTGGATCATATATTCAAAAAGTGTATTATAATAGTAATTTTCGATTGAAGGTTTTTGACGTAATCGTGCATTGACCATTGGGCATCAACCATCGGAGTTTTAATAATTCAAGGTTAAAATAAAGTTAGGCAGAGAGCTTTCGACATGATCTATGCATCCCGATAGAAAAGGGTTGATGAGATCATTCTAATAAAGGCCATTGGGGTGAACCACATGATTGGAAAATGTAAAGTCAATCTGATGGGAGAAAACTAATGTGAGGATTGTATTATGAAAAGGTAAAAAAAAAAAGAGCCCAGAAAATGTTGTCCATAAAAGGAACAATTTATCTCAAAATATGATGAGACATGTGGCATTTTGATTCCATTTATAAAGGATACAAAATTTCCAGTGAGAGGCATGTCCCTAATTTTCTCCAATTTTATAGAAATAGTGAAATAGTGGTTTTTAAATATTAGCACCTAGTGATCTAACAAGGGATTTGTTGGCGCCGAAATTGTTATGGTACATTCATGTCTCAAGCAAACAGATAAATATGGTGGATTATGTTCAAACTCAAAAGGGTGTGAATCCTCGGTGCAAAAGAAGGCCAAAATTCACTATTCTGGAGCACTTTTTTAGAATTTTGGAAAACTTGTAGGAGGTCAAAAGTGACCCTAGATGTCAAGACCAATTTTTTATGAAATTAAAATTCTACCTACTCATCAAAACAAACAACTTTGGTTAGAGGATTTTTTTTCTATAAATGCTCAATTTGGGAGATAGTAGTTTTTGGAAAATAAAATAAGTCTAGAGAATATGAAAAAGTCAAAGGTAGCCAATTCCGTAAACTTATAGAAATTGACTAGAGCATCGGATCAGAGATCTAAAAGTTGTTAAGTAATCCTTGTCATGATTTTTATCATCACCCGATAGAACATTCTTATGGCTCTCCCAAATTTTTATTCTATAGGTGGCTAAACTTGGTCTCTAAAGTTAAATGCACACGTAGTATGATTGCAAAATTGGGCAAAATTGGCAATTTTGAAAGGTTGTAATGTTTTTCCCAGAAAATAGAAATGGGCATACTTATAGTCATTGGAAATATTATCCATAGGAGTAAAACTGTGAACAATCATATTTTGAAGAGGTTATTCAAATGTTTCTAAAATTTGATTGGAAATTTAAAGTGCCTATAGCCATAATTTGACAAAAAATGTCAATATGGGTGGTTTCTAGAAGATATGAAAATTAATTTTATGATTTTATAAAAATGTAATAAAGTTAACAAGTGTGCTTATATTAACACTTTTTCTTATAAAATATCATATTAGGGACAATTAAGGGTCAACATTCAATATAGTGCAATTTCGGAAAGCCTTTGGTCTCAGTTGGGCCAAAAAGACCATCATCATGGATGATGCACATGATCCTTATGCAACTGAAATAGATGCTATGGGAGAAAATATACATGTTGAGAATGTAGAGACATAATATAATGTCCCAATAAATCAAGTAACTCCCCCATATATTGAAGAAACCATGAGAAGCCTAAGAGTGGAATTACAAACTTGTAGGGAAGACAATGAGAGCCTGGTCAGAGCTCAGAAAGAACATAACCAACTGAATGCATCCATGCTCTAAAGCTTAACACAAATTTTGAGGAATATTCACCATGGGAAATACTTAGGAAATGAAGAAAGGAGTGGGGGGCATATCAAGAGGGAATTCTTACAAGAAGTCTCATAGTTCAAGAAGTGTTTCTAGAGATAGGTCATATAGTCCATATTTCTCTTCTAGTGAGTAATTTTCCTCTAAAGACTCCATTGAAGGTTCAACCTTCTCTTATGTTGTGCAGGAAAATACCTTATAGTGGGGGAGATGACACTACCAACTTACATGGGGTCAACTTACATGGGGTGACAGGTAAATACATTCACATTTTGCATTAATTATTACAAAAGGAAAGAGATTAGGATCCCGAAAGTTGTACCTTTTCAACGATGGCTGGTCCTAGCTTTCGCCCAATCCTCTATAGTGATGAACCTGCAAAAAAAGTTAACCTTCCTCAGCGTATCTTGACTGCAAATAGATAATGAAATTGGAAACAATTTAACATTAATCACAATCAGGCATTCAATCAAATAGACATTAATTGGGACAAAAAGGGTATTTCCACCTTTTATTGTCAAAGAAATGTAGATAAGTACAGATATACCTGATCTGTCCAGACACTTCTGCAACCAAGTCCTGGCTCCTACTCCTCACAAAGACTTAAGAATTCCTCCAACGTAACAACAGCTTATCATTCCTTCTAGGCCCTTCTCTCATGGCTTCCCCTTGTATTTATGGCACAAGGTTGGCAGTTGAATTCGAGAGGTGGTTGAATTGGGAGGTTGGGGAAGTTGCAGAATCAACTTCAACTAATCCCAATTCATAATCTTAGTATATTTTTCATTTCATCTTAAGATGTGTGTGGGTTTCATACAAATATACTAACGCACATTATGCAACTTCTGCATTTGACAACCAGCGTTCACAACATTTTGGAGGATGTGTGCGGATTGTCTTCAATAAGACCAGTGTTCAGAACACTAGATTACTGTGGAAATAGTAGCACACACATAGTGAAAACTGTATAAAAAATATGGTTTTCAGCTGAATAATGTGATCTTAGCAATAACTCATCCAGGGTCAACCTAGCACTTCCATCCATAGTGTTCTTTTGTGTGATCAACATAGCAATGTGCACACGAATGGAGAAGTGCAGATTTGACCTATAACAGATGCCCTCTAATATGTGAGGTCAGAGGGAAGCGATGGCCGAAATACATTATAATTCTAAGTCAAAGGAAGAGCAAGAAACCGTAGGGTGAAGTCACAAAAGTACCTAAAACAAGGATCAAGGTCAGCAAGCAATTACAATCTTAACATCATATAGATGTTTGGTGTGATACAACATGATCTCCAATACATAACTAGGATATGTATTTATAGCATGGCCACTGAAATACAAGTGTGGATCCATGTCAAAGATAAGAGATCATAGCCATAACAACAACCTGTATCTATGTCTCATGCAGAGCCAAAATGAATGAGGCTCAGTCTTGCACAACTTGGGTGATAACATAAATATGGTGATGCTATCAGAGTCCCAAGGTCTTCATCTAAACAACCCAAGGTACAAACCCTAACCATGTGAATAAATGAGCTGGAGTCGAACATGGGGGGTATCGTGTGATTACCGGTCATTGATGTATACCATTAAAAAATGCGAGGGATTCCATCAATAATGATAATGGGGCCCAAGGTACCTAGTACGTTCCAACAAGTGTGAATAAATGGACTTGAAGTCGAACACCTGAGGAACCTGTCGAATAAGAGACATTGATGTATTCCCATTATTCAACAGCGAGGGAAACTGCCACTGATGACTGCAATACCCAAGGTACTAACCGAAACTCTAAAATTCATTCCTAGAGCATAATGAGTTGAATTCAATGGGAAGAAGTCCGCTGGAAGGGAGGCCTTAATGCATCCTCCATCATCCAACATGAGAAACACTCACAAGTTTGAGTTGATTTGGAGTAAGACTAACACAAGATGAAACAAATTGACACCAAGATAGCCAACACATGAAGTTAAGGTAAACTACAGAATGGTCGACAAAGGCTGTATCCTTGAACAGTGAACACGACACAAAGTGACTTAGGAAGCTTTTAACATGAGAGGAAAGTGATATAATCCTGTAATGTAGGAGACATTAGCAGACTCTCCATGTGATTGGAAGAATAACCAACCGAAGGAGTAGAAACTCTGAGATCAGGTTCACCCTAAGGTCAAAAACTAAAACCCAACTGAATGATGGACTCAAATAGGTGTTGTGTTCAAGGACATGACTGACTTAACTGCCTTTGGAACTAAAAAGATGTGGATATACCCTTCTCATCCCTTATTCTTTTTGGTAAAAGAATGTCCTTCTTGTTGTTTTAATGAGTCCAAGAAAGCAAACTCAATAAGTCTAACCATGTAAAATTTTAACGAGCCCATGGGAGGAAGACTCAGGACCTTCTTCATTTTTTACAGAGTTTGAAGAAGAGATAGATGAAAACTCTACAATACTAATATCTGGATTTTAATATCGAGCCGAGATCTGTTCTTGCTCGCCGGTGTTTTCAATTTTAAGGAGTCTAAAAAACTTTAACAATAACTCCATACACCTACCTGTGGATTTTAGTATCGAGCCCGGGTTGGTGTATGCTTGCCAGTGTTTTCCTGTTTATAGAGTTTGGAAAACTTAAACAATCCTCCATATACCCTCTCATGGATTTCACAGCAAGCCCGAGTAGGTGAATGCTCGCTTGGTATTTTCATGTTTCGAGAGTCTGAAAACCCTAAAGAAGACTCCAAAATTTCATTTTTCGTACAGTTAGTCTCCTCCCTGGAAAAAGTGTAAAACTATGAGAGAAGAACTCTTCTAGCCACGAATGACTAGAGTATTCCTTTTTCGTAAATAATCCGCAAAATTCCGGAAAAGGGGTAAACTTATACTTAAGCGGATGTCACTGCAAATCCACCTAATGGTGCTTTAGTACCTTCATGGTGTCACTATTACAATTTGACCTAGTTATATGGAGATTTGTCAGTTTGGAGAAATTCAAGAAATTAACTAAGTGTTGGAAATTTGGTCCAAGTGGCCTTGGGAAAATGTCTTTCGTACATAATAGGTTAAGGTAAATTTCCTCCCCATCTCACCAAGCTGTAGCTTGTTGATTTGCCTACCTGACCATGGTCTCATTTTGTCTTGAGAGTGTCTGAGGAGGAAGTTATAGGTCTGTCAAAACAAGGTTTTAGGCAGTTTTGCACCAGTCCAGTAAAATGTCCACCTAAGTCAGGGGAAGATGATTTTGAAGGTGAAATCACTTTGGTTGTGCTCAATGAGATGTACTACATCCTCTAGTACCATTGGTTCAGGATTTTGGTGAAATTAAAAATCCACCTTGGAGATTGCACAAATTGTCTAAGTATAAAATGTTGGTAAAAATGCATGAGTGACCTCAGTAAAATGTATTCTATTTCCTGTGGTTGATGTCTTAAAGTATTTTGATGGTATGATTCTCTATAGTTTTGATTGGTTCATCCAACCATATCACTGGTTTGTCCAAAAAGTCTCTATAGGTGAAGATATTGATCTGCCAAAAGTCCCTCCTAGCTTGCATTGCACTACTACATAAAAATGCCCACCGAGGAGAGAGAAAGAGGTCTCAAAGGATGAAATTGGTCTGGATGGAATCACCTTGTTTGCCTCTATCCATTGGACGTCTCATACTTCCAATTTGATGAAAATAAAAATCTCCTCATGTTAACCTAGGGTTTGATAATTTTGCTTAAGTGTCAAATCAGCAATTTAAAAGGCCATTTTCAAATGTCTGCCAGATGATGTTTGTGTATCAAAAAAATAAAAAGGTGACATGGATATGTTCCTTGTTAAAGTGGTTTTCCATTCATATTTTCAGTTTTCCTTATCATGGTCACATGTGCAAGAAATCAATCTGCCAAAGTGAGAAAAAACATGTTTTGCATATTAAGAACAAATGAAATTTGTCCAAGTGTTGAAAATTGGAGGTTAAGAGACCATTTGAAAATGTCTGCCATAAACTGTCCCTATGGTGAAAAATTCATCAGTTGGTATGGGATTTTTCTTTGATGATCTGGTCATCTAGTCATGGGCTCATATTTCTCTTTGGAGATTACACGTGCAAAATACAAGCCTGCCTAATTGAGAAAAAGTTTGTCTTTCTGTCTAAATAAAGTTTGAAGGGCCATTTGGAAATTTTCACCATAAAGTGTCCTTGTGACGATAAATTCTCCAGATGGAATGGGTATGTTCCATGATGAATTGGCCATCTAGCCATGGTGTCAGATTCTTCTTTGGTAGTCACACGTATGAAAAATTGATTTTTCAAGTTGAGGAAAAACTGTTTTTACACATTATGTGAATATGCCAGCAATAAACCTGATAATATATGTTAACAAGTTTTTGTTCACGTTCCAATAAAATATCACTTTCTAAGAGATCAAGTGTCGCAAAAGGTTGTCAAAGTGGAATATGTTGATACAAAGGAACATATATCTGATATCTTCACTAGAGCCACTCCCCAAAGAAGCATTTGAGCATCTTAAGACAAAAGTTGGGAGTAATTTCCTTACAGTAGACAAAAAGAAGAAAATACCTTGCCAGGGGGAGACATGTTGATAAGGGGAGTTGTAAAAAGGAGGCCTTTTTCAATGTTTCCAAAGGAGGAGAACTATTGGTGTTGACATCAATGCCAAAGGGGGGCAATGTTGAATATTGGCATAGATGTCAAACAAGGAGGAAGATATGCATATGCCCACAAGAGGGCTTAAGATATGCCTACAAGGGCTTGTTGTGCTCGCAAGATAGATTAAGGGCTTGATATGCCCGCAAGAAGGCTTGATATTCCTGCAGGGTTTAAAAAATGCCTGCAAGAGGGATTAGAGGCTTAATATGCCCGCATAAGGGGGCTGAATATGCCCGCAGAAGGGACTAAAGATGCTCGTAGAAGGGGATAAATATGCCCACGGAAGGGGCTAAATATTCCCGCAAAAGAGGGCTTATTATATGCCCGCCAAGGCCTTATAGTGTGCCTGCCAAAGGGGCCTAAATATGCCCACGTAATGGGCTTAATATGCCTGCATAAGAGGGATAAATATGCCCATAGGGGGCTTAAAGGATAAGCCCTCAAGGGATTAGAAGTATGTCCACAGGGGCTTATATTATGGTCGCAAGGGCTTAAAGGATAAGCCCGCAAGGCTTAGGGATATGCCCGTTGGGCCCATATCTATGCCCACAGGCTTATAGAGATGCTCGTATGGCCTTTGCATATGCCCACTGGGATTATATATATGCCCGTAGGTCAAATCCCATGTTACAACATATCTGAAATCCAATCATAGGCGCACAATATGCCCACGGAGAAGCATATGTCCGCAGGAAGAATATGTGCCTGCATACCCATGTACATGCCCGCAAGAGATATAAATATATATATATATATTATTCATTAATAAACAGAGGTCTAATTAGTTTGGAAAGACATGATTATGAAAAGACATGAGTTTCAGCATGAAGAGATTCGATTGTAAATAAAAAGGTGAGATTCATTGCATTATATAAACAGATCTTTGTAATTGAAGAAGTGTGTCTCAAGAAGGAAGATTGAAGAGGTATCAAAGAAGGAAGAGACCAAAAAATGAAGAATTTCCAGAAGCAGATTTGATGAATGAAGAAAAGAATCAGGAAGATAAAAATATCTCAGGGAGGTTGGGTGGTGCTAGGGGCAGATTGAAGTCTTCCAAGGAGGTTCTAGCTTCCTTCCAGTAGTAGCTGGTAAATAGGGTGTAGTAGCATCCTTGTCTGTTGTAGCAGGAAGAAATCAAGGTGTTGTAGCATCCTTTAGTTGTAGCTGAGAAACTTGGGGATTGTAGTCTCGAGCAAGTTGTAGCTTGCAAAACAATTGTAAATATAATTTTGCAGTTATAGAAAGTGTTTGTGGTTTTCCCAATTGGGCTTCCATGATAAAAATATGTGTTTTGTGTATCTTGTTGATTCCATGTTTTAGTTAAATTAAAAAGTGGTTTAAATTGTTAAAAAGAGATTAATACTGATTCACCCCCTCTCAATATTAACCAATATTTCAACAATGTTAAATTAAATAGTATGGTTTAACAACTCTTTATAAGATTTAAGGTAGTAAATTCATTGTTATACATATGTTTTCTAAGTTATAAATACTAATTGTGACTATTGATAGAAGAATGTTATTTGAGGGAATGAATGTTTAATACTTTTTGGCCTTTTATATTAGAATATACTTATATGTGATCATGTAAATAAAAAGAGAGTTTATGTTAAGAGTATATTAATTGTGCCACAAAATATATTATATGGTAGATTAAAAGAATAGCGTGGCTTCTTTATGCTTATAGTTCTATTTTTTGATGGGGCCGCGAATTTTGGGGAGTGTGGGACTGGTGGTATCATCTTTTTAAACCAGTCTCACTATTTCAAACTTTGTCTCAAGTGTGGTAGAGGCACAAATATGAAAGATGAACTTTTGGCTTTGTGGTGCGTCCTCAGAGTTGCTAATATTTTTGGCCTTATAAATGTGAAGATCTTTGGGTATTCCTGTGTGACTATAAAGTGGGCTCGTGGTGAATATGACATCAATGTTCTGGACCTGGTCAACTAGTGTAGGAGGATTAAGGAAGAGCTCAGACTGCTTGGATCGCTTACTTTGGAGCATATCTTTAGAGAGCATAATGAGCAGGCTGATGTTCTTTCAAAGCTATCGCTTGATGGTGAAGAGGATCTTCTGATATGGGATGAATACTGTGAAAATCAGATGATCGATTCAGGATCAATTAATTTCATGATATGATTCTGTTTTTTTTTCTGCCCATCTGGACATCGGGATATTTGGCTTTTTTGTTGTTAATTTGTATATCACAGGCTCTCTTCTTGGAGATGCTTGATGGACAATCTGTTTGTTGATAGACCTTATCATGTACTGTTTGATTCAAATTTTGAATATCAATAGTATGCTTTTTTTCACGGGAAAAAAAGAGAGTCTTAATATGCATTCCATTATGTTAATAGAATTATTAATTCGGAATTTAAGAAGAAGTTTATTTGTAGTGTAAAGTGGATAGTAAAGGCTTAAGTACTTGAAATGTTTGTAGGTCAATTGGGTTTAATAAAAGCGTATGCGGAGAATAAGTTATGTACTAATGTTTATACTTGGAAGTGAATTCTAAATGAAGATTGAGTTAGAGATTATTATAAATTATATATAAGTAATGATAGCCCATGTATAAAGATAGGAAGACACATATGATAATGATTCTTATTAAGTAAATAATGTAAATCATGTGTCTTAATATGATTTAGAATAAGGTATTTGAATTTACAGTATCTTTACGAGGAGGCCAAGCTCTTTAAGTTGTTAAATGTAAATAATACACAATCCTTACTATAATGACCGTGTCTAAAAGGAGAATTAAATTAATAATGAGTTACATCTAAGGATGTGGATATTAACTAGTAGAAAGATTTCTCTTATATAAAGGAGTTTTGAAGAGACAATTCACATATAAATAAGGTTGTGGATAGAAATGCATTTAGTTTACCACGATTTATTTAGTTACGAAACTAACTTATTAGTTGTTCTGGTAGTGTTAAGGAAACAATTTGTACCCCATATCCTAAAAGGCTACTACGGGTATTGGGTTGTTACACCTTAATGCACTAGTCTCCTTGGGGAAATGTGAACAACGTTTTTTCCCACTTATCTTGGATCATAAATGTCCATCAAGTGTTATTAAGTGCTCCCCAACTCATTCCCTAGATTTAAGGAACCTCACCAAGTCAAAAGTGGAATTTATTTACTTTCTTATCATTTCCTAAGAATTAGGATCCATGTTTGTCCACTTTTCTATGTTAGGATAATTAATACTCCAACAATTGTCCACCTTACTATTATTTCACTTTTCCTAGTATTGGATGATGTTGTTGACCACCTAGTGGTGTTCAGTAGTCATCTAGGCCTCATTAGCCACCTAATGCGCCCTCCATGCATGAATTTAGTCCATGTAGAGTCATTTACCTACATTTTAGGAGCTAATATGGTTCATTCCACCCGAGTTCATGACTGCAATGGGGGGTTTGAGCTTCGATTTCCATTGATTGTCAACTAATGCACCCTCTCTAGCCTGATTTGCATGATAAACTAGTTGATGTTCCCTTCATGATCAGTTAACTGGAAGTAGCTTTAGTTCACTAACATTCAGTTGAGTTTGGCACCTTCAACGCACTGTAATGGGGACAATTCCTATGCTAGACAGACATGGATTTGAATTCCTCCTAGATAATCGAATTTTCTCAATTGTACTATATTCTTTTACTATACAGATTAACGGAATATGACACCATTTTTTATGCACAACTGATTTTCTTTGCATGCTTGATTTTACAGCTCAATTCTTCTTCCTTGCTAATTCTTTCACTGTGATATTTTCCCGGATCAATGATCTGCTGTGTTAAAAATTTTCACATGGTTTTAGAGCTGGCTTATCTTCATTTTGAGAGTTTTCTGCAGCATTTTGAGAATTTTTCAGCGCAGCAATAGTAGCAATAGCAGTAGCAGTTTTCATTCGCTCTAGTAGCTACAGATGTTGAATTTGAATGTTCCTTTGGCACCAAGAATCCTAATGCCCTTCAATTATCTAGATTGGAGGGAAGATATGCAGATTTTGCTATGCAGTAAGAGTCTGTACATGGTCACAATGGGAAAGGAGGTCAAACCTCATGCGGTTTTTGAGAAAGCAAAGTACCTGAACAAGTTAGATAAGGCTTTTGGTTTTATGTGTATTCACATCTCCAGAGACTTTATCTTCCATCTTGATGAATTGAAAACAACAAGGGAGGTTTGGCAAAAGCTTGAAACTCTCTTTGGTAAGAAATATGAGCTGATAGGCCACATTTTGGAGAATGAATTAATTGTTCTTCAACCCAGCAGTTTCGAAACCATACAACAATTCTTTTCAAATTTCAAGTCCTTGGTTATGTAGTGCAAAAAATGTGGAATTGACAAGAAGGATGAGCATTTGGTGCTATCCATCCTAAGAAAGCTTAGCCCTGAATTTTAAGTATTTGTGTCTACCTTCCACTCTAGGAGATTGTAAATCCCCAATTGGAAAATGCTTTCTTTAGATGCATTCATAGAATCCCTGATCCAAGAAAAAGACAAACTGATTCAAATGGGAGCCATGAAAGCCTCCAAGAATTAGTCGCTTATGGCTAGGGAGTCCAAAAGTGCGAATGCTAAAGGGAAGCAGAAGGGAAAGGAAAAGAAGCAATTTGAATCCAAGCCAAATGAGAAGCCTAATCCATCAGAAGGAGCCTCCATCTCCGAGAAGGATAAGAAAAAGAGGTTTGAGAAGACCAAGTGTACCTGTTGCAAGAAAGGAAACAATCTAGAGAGTTCCTGCATGAAGAAGAAGATAAATCAAATGACCAAACTTCTGGAACAACACAACATTTCCCTCCCAGAAGGCACAAGGAAGACTGATTCTGGAAGTGAGACAGATGATCATGAGAGATGCCATGCACTCAAGGTTGGATTCTCACAATCATAAGCCTTCCTCATATATTTTGGAGCCTCCAACCACATGGTTTCCTCCAGAGAGTATTTTTCCTCTCTAGATCTCACCAATGGTCCTAGTATTCACATGGGAGACAATTCACATATCTCTGCTGAAGGGAAGGGCGCAATTGTTCAGGTACACAGGGTACTACCAAAGGAACGAACACCAAGAGCAACCACTTCACACAAATAGATCACAGATCAACACACCGATGTTTTGACGTGGTTTAAACCCTTTTAAGGGAAACCCTCCATGGCCCCAGCCAAATAGCTTCTACGGGACAATTTATTATGCAAAGAAAGAAAGTTACAAATGAGCTTCTCATAATCGATCAACTAAACAATGACCCTCCATGCTCTTTAAATAGAGATCATGGACCAATCGGGTGTTAAGCCACGGATCAAGGTTAGGTATGATCTAAGAGAATTTGAGCCATCGGATCACTCTATGTCGGGAACATATCGTGACCGTTGGATTAAGTATTTACAAATGCATACTAAAGAAACACACTATCCCTAACGGATATATTACACAAGTTGATCTTAACTAACTCCTAAGTGTCTAAATATCCTAACATCCCCCCTTAAGAACAACTTGGGATAGGATTGAAGGATTTACAAAAGTGACACTATTAGGAGAAGGAAGGAGGCATTAGAGCCTATCCCCCCTTAATGACAAGTTCCTGAACTCCCAACATAGATCGAAGTTTAGAAAACTTCACTTTTGTAAGAGACTTGGTGAAGATGTCTGCAACTTGATCATCTGTAGGGCAAAAGAGCACTTCAAGAACACGATCATGAACAAGATTTCTGATGAAGTGCATATGTAGCTCAATGTGTTTGCTGCGTTGATGTAGAACTGGATCTTTGGCAAGCTTGATGGCACTTTGATTGTCGCACCAAAGTGGAGTAAGTTGCTGCTGCTCGAATCCAAACTCTGAAAGGATTTGTCGAAGCCATAAAGCTTCCTGACTGGCATTAACTGTAGCTCGATATTCTGCTTCTGCTGAAGAAAGAGCAATAGCTTGTTGTTTCTTACAAGCCCAAGTGATAGGTCCAGATCCCAGACTGAAAACATAACCTGCAGTAGACTTTCGATCATCAGGATCGCCGGCCCAATTTGAATCAGTGAAACCAACCAACAAAGGTTTCCCCCCTGTACTGTAATGAATCCCAAACTGAATTGTACCTTGAATATATCGAAGTATTCTTTTAGTTGCTTTGCATTGACTTTCATGAGGTGTTTGCATATAACGGGAAACACGACCAACGGCAAAGGAAAGGTCAGGACAGGAATGAGTCAAGTATAAGAGACTACCAACAAGCTGACGATACAAGGTGGCATCGACTTCAGGTGAAGTACAAGTGGCAGAAAGTTTGACTCCAGACTGGAAAGGAGAAGGGGCTGGTGTACAATCTTCCATGTGAAAGCGACGAAGAAGGTCACAAGCATACTTAGACTGAGAAAGAAAGATTCCTTCTTTGGTTTGCAGGACTTGGAGACTAAGAAAATAATGCAAATGTCCTAAGTCTGACATTTCAAAATTTTGTTTAAGACTGGATTTCACATGGGTTATAAGCTTAGGGTCACTACCAGTAAGAATAAGGTCATCAACATATAGAACAAGTATGATGAGATGGTTTCCTACTTTCTTGGTATAGACATTGGGGTCAGAATGACATCTAGAAAAACCAGTGTCAAGGAGAAATTTATCCATTTTGGCATACCAAGCTCTAGGAGCTTGCTTAAGGCCATATAAGGATTTCTTAAGGCGGCAGAAAAGGCTAGAGTTATTCTGAACATATCCAGGAGGTTGTTCCATGTAAATTTCCTCCTGTAAATCACCATGTAAGAAGGCAGACTTGACATCCATTTGATGGAATTCCCAGTTATGTAAGGCTGCAAGGGAAAGAATAAGGCAGATGGAGTTCATTTTTGTGACGGGAGCAAAGGTTTCATTGTAATCAATCCCTTCAACTTGGGAAAAACCTTTGGCAACTAACTTTGCCTTAAGTCTTTCAACACTTCCATCTGATGCATACTTAGTTCTATAGACCCATTTACATCTGACAAGTTTTCTTCCTTTTGGAAGAGGTACAAGATTCCAAGTATCATTCGCTATTAAGGAATGATATTCTTCATCCATGGCTGCATCCCAATCTGGATTCCTTGAATCTTTTGCAAAAGTTTCTAGATCATGATTCTTGGAAACTTGAGCCAAAAGAGAAGAGGCTCGCTGAAACTGAGAACGTGTTCGACGTTGATCTCTAGGATCACTAGCAAGATCACCAGCTACTTCACATGTTGAACGGACCCATCAAGAAAGCACTTGTGCTGGTGCAACTGGAGGAACATGAGCAGGCGGAGGTGGATTTTCATCCTCACTGTCATCATCATAAACTGGAGTTGGAAACCTGTCAAGGAAGTTGGAAGAAGAAGAAGAATGCACAAACGCCGAATCAGACTCGCAGGCCAAAGATGGTACAATCGTCGAGTTAGGCTCGCAGGCCAAGATATTTTCATCAAATTTGACATCTCTTCTAATGATTATATCATGAGAATGTGGTTGAAGAAGTCTATAACCTTTTACATCTTCAGAATATCCAACAAATATGCACTTTTCACTTTTAGGCTGCAATACTTTCCGCTTTTTCATCCGGAATGTGAGCCCATGCTTCACTACCAAACACACGGAAGTGACTTACATCAGGTTTAGTTTTACTCCATGCTTCTTCTGGTGTTATACCTTGTAATGCTTTAGTGGGGGTGCGATTAACTATGTAATTTGCACAATTAATGGCTTCAGCCCAAAATTGAAGACTTAGTCCCTTAGATTGGATCATACAATTAGCCATTTCTTTTAAAGTGCGGTTCTTCCGCTCAGCTACACCATTTTGTTGTAGTGTATATGGAATAGTGTGATGTTGTTGGATGCCTTGTTCAAAGCAGAAAGTAGTGAACTTTTTGTTAACATATTCTCGTCCATTGTCAGATCTTAACTTAATAATTTGATAACCAGATTGTTTTTCAACAAGGGTCTTGTAGGCCAAGAACATGTTAAATACTTTGCTCTTAAGTTTTAGGAAATAAACCCAAGTGCGTCTGGTGTAATCATCAATGAAAGTTAAGAAATATTTGAAACCAGAAAAGGAAGCAGATGGAAGAGGACCACACAAGTCACTATGCACAAGCTCCAAGGGAACCGAGGCATGCCAAGAGGCACGTTTGTCAAAATTGTCCCGATGATGTTTTCCGAGTACACAACCAGAACAAACACCATCCCTGCAAGATACCATCGGAAGACCTGTCACCATATTGTCTTTACATAGTTGTTACAATAAGCGATAATTTAAGTGACCAAATCGCTCATGCCAAAGTTTGCTCAAGTTATCACTATGAGCAACAAAAATTGAAGGGAAAGGTGATGACCCAAAGTTGTTAAACTTGTACAACTTGGTAATATCATCAACAATTCTGGTAGCTAGGACCTGTTGAGGATCTTTAAAATCCTTGATTACAACTTGGTGAGGTGTAAAGGTCACAGTTTTACCTTCACCAGAATGAGTGATCTGATAGACTGATAACAAATTGCAGGAAATTCTTGGAACACATAGTACATCACTAAAATGACCATTATCTACTTGAATTGTTCCAGCTCCTACAACAATTAGAGATCTATCATCACCAACAAATATTTGTTTGGTGTTACATTCATGAATAGTAGAAAAGATGGCTTGATCCTTAGCCATATGGTAAGATGCTCCAGAATCAATGAGCCATTCATTTGAAATAGAAGAAGAAGATGCATTATAAGAATAACCAGAGGCACAAAGTGCATGTCCATGAGAGGTAGATTCTGAAAGCGAATCTAGGCTGATGTGGTGTTTCTTCATTGTTGCTTCCAAGGCTGCCATCTTCTTCAAACACTTAGATTCATCATGATTATCTTTCCTGTAATAGTTGCAATGACACTCAGTCTTCTTGCCTTTTGGCTTGGATCCTTTGTCATTTTTTAAAGAAGGAGCTGACTAAGAGGGTTTTGGACCCTTGTTTGACTTATTATTGCAAAAATTTTGTTTCTTGGGAGGCTTGGACTTTTTTTTTTGTTGGGACAATAAGGCTTTCCCAGATGTATTTGCATTGTTGATTATTCCAAGATGAATGAGTTTATCTTGCTCTCTAATCAAGGAATCACAAAAGGATTCAAGACTAGGCTCTTGATAGGTAGCTGCATTCAAGGATTCTTTCATGGAGTAAAATGTAGATACAAAAACAGAATATGCAGGTCCAAGTTTGGAAAGAATATGATAAATGCATTGTTTGTCTTCCCTCTTAATCTTACATTCTGCACATAAGAGTTTAAGATTTTTGTACTTAGATAAATAATCTTGAATGCATGAAAAGTCACTTGGATTTAAAGAAATCAACTCATTTTCGAGTTGGTGACCTCGAATTTCATTGTGTTTACCAAACACAAATTCCAACTTGTCCCAAGCAGCATTAGGTTCATCAATTCCAGATATGTGGAATCGCAAATCAGTAGAGATTGACATCCCAATCAATCCACGAGCTTCGTCACATCTACTTGCGCATTTTATTTTCTTATCATCATCAGTGGGTTCTGTTTCTTTCCCTGAGGCAATTCTGAAAAGTCTCATACTTCGTAGAACATCCTCCATACGAGATTTCCATGAGAAATAGTTGGAACTGTTAAGTGGAATATCACAAGGGGCGGCCATATTTGTAAATTAATGGATGTAAAAGCAGAAACCAATAGTCTGGATGTGAAGAGCTCGAAAAAATAGGTGGTTTAAAAAAAACGACACTGAAAACTGACTATGTATGATGAAGTTATGCTTGAACAAAGAAATTGTTGAAGATGTCCCCAATAGTGACGTGGTAGCTAGAGAATGTCCAGCAAAAAAAAGAACCCCCCTCTTTCCAAGATGAACCTTTTGACAACCACTTTACAAGAAAGTTGCTTTAAGTGAACCACTTTTGTAAAATAAGTGATTTCACTTTTACAATGATATTACTTTTAAACAGTGCAACAATAAAAAAGAACTTAAGTGACTCACTTGTATTTTTATTTTTTATTATTTAAGTGAGTTGCACTTTTACAATAAAGTAACTTGAAAATAGAAATTGCATACACTTTTTCTTTTAAAAGTAACTTCCTAAGACTTGAACTCAAGACCTAATAAGGAATAAATCAACTTTAAATCAAGTGAGCTAGATTAAAAGGTATGTAAAATATGGGAATGAGGAAGGGGGCTTTTTTTTTTACTCTTCTTGCTCGATTTGCATGCTTGCCATTTTTCCTGCAAAACACACCACAAATCGAAACAAAAAAAACTTTTCCACACTTCTGGAGTTAGATCTCGTTCGCTTGTCCGAAAAGTCTACGTTTTCTCTCTGTTTCTGATTTGCCGAGATTGCGCAAGGTGCACGGCAAAGAGCATACATAGCCGAGAAAAACCCTTTCCCTTTCTGTTTCTGATTTGCCGAGATCGCTCAAGGTGCATGGCAAAGAGCATACGCAGATGGGAAAGCAACAATCCGAACCCAAAAAAAATCTAATAGTAAAAAATGATAACATATGAGATTTTTTTCTTTTAAAAAAAGAAAATAAAAAAATGCGTCACTGTAACATTATACCTTTAGATATGATGAAATACGCGTTTCTGGAGCAACTGGGAACCGTTTTCGATCAAACGAAAACTATTTCCCAATGGAAACGACGCTCCAGACGTAATGGAACACCTCCCACAGCCCAAAAATGCACAGAAATAACAGAACCAGAAACCCTTTCGAGTTTCGGCAACAACAGTTCAAGATCTAGATCATAATCGGAAGCGGCTCTTCATAAAAGCTCTGATACCATGTTCGGGTACACAGGGTACTACCAAAGGACCGAACACCAAGAGAAACCACTTCACACAAACAGATCACAGATCAACACACCGATGTTTTGACATGGTTTAAACCCTCTTGAGGGAAACATTCCACGGCCTCGGCCAAATAGTTTCTACGGGACAATTTATTATGCAAAGAAAGAAAGTTACAAATGAGCTTCTCATAATCGATTAACTAAACAATGGCCCTCCATGCTCTTTAAATAGAGATCATGGACCAATCGAGTGTTAATCCATGGATCAATGTTAGGTATGATCTAAGAGAAGTTGAGCCGTCGGATCACTCTATGTCGGGAACATATCGTGACCATCGGATTAAGTATTTACAAATGCATTCTAAAGAAACACACTATCTCTAACGGATATATTACACAAGTTGATCTTAACTAACTCCTAAGTGTCTAAATATCCTAACAGCAATACAACTAGAGCATGGAAAGTTCAAAAATGTTATGTATGTTCCTTCCTTGGTAGCAAACTTGTTATTTATTTATCATGACTCACACAGGTTCACCGAAGAAAGTTGATTTTGGACCTAACACAATTGAGGTTGCATAGATCTCATCTAGGAAGATAATAGCGAAAGGTGTCACAAACCATGCCTCAAAGAAATATGAATTCTCTCAATTTTTTCCAAATTCTCTACCTACTCCATTAGCACCTGATGAAGATCAGAATGATGTCTCTTCTGATGATCCACATTTATATTCCGAAGATGAGGAACAAGTTGAATCAAATATTGATATTGAGTATGAATATCCAGATCCAGATCTAGCACTTGCTCCCAATCCAAGGCCAAAGTGGGCTTACAAATTCCTTGAAGTTGCTGGGAACGTAGTTGGAGATCCATTTGACCATAGAAGATCCAAATATCAACATCGAGATGCAAAACTTGCTATATGTCACACAAATCCACTTCTCCCAGAGAGGTGCTACATGATGGTAGGGTCTGATCCACAGACCTTCAGAGAGGATTTCCATGATCCATGATGGTAGGATCCCATAGATGAAGAATATGAGTCATTGCAGAATAATGAGACATGGGATCTTGTCTCTCTTCCCAAGGGAGAAAGCTAGTCCAGTGCAAGTGGATCTACAAAACAAAACTTGCTTCTGATGGATCTACAACCAAGTACAAAGTTCTGTTGGTTTCCAAGGGGTACTCACAAGTTCATGGCTTGGACTACAATGATACATTGGCTCCAGTAGCAAGAATCACCTCTGTTAGACTTGTTTTGGAAATTGTAGCTTCAAAATAGTGGGAAGTACATCACATGGATGTAAACAGTGCCTTCTTGCATGGTGACTTAGAAGAAGAGATTTACATGAAGCAGCCTGAGGGGTACACAGATGATCCATCTGTGGTATGTAGACTAAGAAAATCATTGTATGGGCTCAAGCAAGCCCCCAGGGCATCGTATGCCAAAATGGATTCCTTCTTACAGTCACAGAATTTCGAAAGGTGCAAATCTGACTACAATGTCTACATGCAGTAGAAGGGAGGTTTCCTATTGTTGATATTTTTGTATGTGGATGACTTGCTCAACACCAGTGGTTAATCTACTGGATTGAAGAACATCAAGTCTTCTTTGAGAAAATCCTTCTCCATGACAGATCTAGGGTTGTTGAAACAATTTATTGGCCTTGAACTCAAAAAGTTTCGGGGATCATGGTTTCATAGTCTAGGTATGCATCTGACTTGCTCAAAAATTTCCACATGGATGATTGCAAAGAAACAACTTTTCCTTTCCTATCTGGAATCAGATTAGAAGAAGGTGGTTCTACTCCTTTGGTTGATATCACCTTGTATAGGAAATTGATTGGTATCTTATTGTACTTTACACATTCGAGACTAGATCTATCTTATGTTGTTAGTGTTGTGGAAAGGTACATGCAGGAGACACATGAGATGAATTGGAAGGCAGCAAAGAGAATATTTCACTATGTGTAGGGTACAAACAAGTTTGGGATTCATTATTATGCTGGTGCTCAATTAGATTTGGTTGGTTTTACTGACTCAGATTGGGCATGAGACAACACTGAAAGGAAATCTACTTCAGGCTACATGTTCATGTTGGGATCAGGACCAATATGTTGGTTAAGCAAGAAGTAATTAGCACTTGCACTCTCTTAAATAGAAGCAGAGTACAGAGGGGTTGTGAATGTAGCTATTCAGGAAGTTTGGTTACATGGCATCTTGACAAAGTTTGGAATTCACACTTCTCCTTCAGTAGATCTTTTATATGATAATCAAAGTGCCATAAAGATATTCAGTGATTCAATTCAGAAGCAAAGAACAAACATATTGAGGTTCACATGCACTACATCAGGGAACTAGTGCACAACGGGACCATCACACTGCATTACTGTCCTATAGAGGAGCAGATTGCAAAAAAATTTACAAATTATTTCACTCAGAAGAGATTTTCCTATATCATATCTCTTCTTAGTGTGAAGGCTTCCTAAGTTCCCTATTGTTCGTTTTTATGGGGGGCGGTTTCCCATGAGATTTTCCCCATTTCCTTAGTTTCATGAAAAGTTATTTTTTATTGTTTGGGTGACCTTTGGTCTTACTTACCAAGTCCCAGGTTATCTAATTTTGGATTAAGGGGGGGTGTTAGGATAATTAATACTCCAACTTTTTTCCACCTTAGTATTATTTCCCTTTTCCTAGTATTGGATGATTTTGTTGACCCCCTATTGGTGTTTAGTTTTCATCTAGGCCTCATTATCCGCCTGATGCGCCCTCCATGCATGAATTTAGGCCATGCATAGTTAGTTCCCTACATTTTAGGATCTAACTCAGTGATATGGTTTAGTCCACCTGAGTTCATGACTGTAGTGGGGGGTTTGAGCTCCAAATGCCACTAATTGTCAACTAATGCACCCTCTCTAGCCTGATTTGCATGATAAACTCACTGATGCACCCTTCATGATCATTTAACTGATAGTAGCTTCAATTCACTGACATTCAATTGACATTGGAACCATCGGAGCACTGTAGTGGGGACAATTCCTATGCTAAACTAACATGGATTCAAATTCCTCTTGGATAATTGAATTCTCTCAATTGTACTATATTATTTTACTATACATATTAATGGAATATGACACTAGTTTTGATGCACATCTGAGTTTCTTTGCATGTTTGATTTTACTGCTCAATTCTTGCTAGTTTTCACTACAATTCTTTTTCCTTTTAGTGATTTTATACTTTATATTAATTAATGAAAGTTTACTAACAAAAATCAAAATTTCCATACTAAAATAGAAATACTAAAAGCGTATATATATATATATATATATATATATATATATATATATATATATATATATATATATATATATATATACACTAGTCATAGTCTCTAGGAAAGATTGAACTATATAAATATTAAAAATGTTTAGGATATAGATATTTAGGATGTATAAAAATATAAATGCATTTCAAAATGATTAGTCAAATTAAAATTTACATTTGTTTAAAAAAAAAAGTGTGACTGAATAGCTAGTTAAACTTGAAATGCAAGTTTTAATATATCTACATTAACTTAAGATATGCTATATTGTCTTACTCTCGACTAAAAGTAGATCATACTCAATTTATTGTTGGGGAATTAAGATGTCATCAAACCTTGAACTTCCAGTTGTCACACTTACACAGTGACTTTATGACTTTTTCATACATAAATTTGAGTGCAAGTTGAACTTTGAGTTATCACACTTACATAGCGACTTTATGACTTTTTCCTATATAATTTTTTTTTTCAAGCGAGAACAAAAGTAACTTGATATTCATTTAGAATCAAATTTACATCTTACAGACAAAACATTTCAATAAATACCTCATCCAAGGTACTGACTATCCTGGAAAAAAGACCATCCTAACCAGATTACATACTAAAATGCTACGAACCAAATATTCCAGACATGAAGCTATCATCCAAAATAGCGTAAAAAACTTACAAGGAAAACTGCCATGTAAAACCAAAAGCAAAACACCAAGACAAGCGAACTAGAAGAAGGCTAAGAAACCTTTCTCCATACAGGTATCATTGACAGATTCTTCAAAAAGGAGTATGCCATCAAAAAAATCCACTGCCTCCTTTGACAACATATCTGCCTCCCTCTTGAATTCTTTACAAATACGAAAAAAGATAAAGTTGAGAAAGAATTATTTAACTCAAGAATTATGCGCTTCCACGCATCCAAATGGAGAGCAGAAGGACGAAGTAAAGTACTTTCCCATCCAATAATCAAGTTCGAGTCACCAGCAACTTGCAGATTCTGTATACCTCTCTTTCCTGCGAACCATGGGAAAAACGACCAGCCTTTAACAAGATTGCCAAAATAGTGACAATTGTCATGGAACGCCGAAACATGATAGTGATGAGTGATGAGGATACAAGAGAAAGTCAATTGAAAGAAAAAGAGGCGACAATGTGATTAAGAATGGGGCCAATAAGCTTCTCTACAAGGAAGTCTTAAGGGACAATTGGATTTGATTTACGGATTCAACCAAATCTTAGTATTAGCAAAGTCTGAAGGTATGATTCGATTTTTTTGTTTTTAAAATATATTGTAGTTTTTTTGTTTGATTCATAAAAATATATAAATTTGTGTTGTTTGTATTTTGATAGTATTGATATGGTAGAATTCACAGTCCAAGTCACTTATGTATTTCATCATATTTGAATTCTTATTATTTTAAATATTTGATATAATATTGGTAAATTATTTTAATTAAATTATAAATTTCAAATCAAAATTTCAAAACAAATCAATGTAGGTTTATGTTAATTTTAGATTGATTAAGTATTAAAACATATTAAATTTAGTAAGAAACAACTATTTCAGTAGTGAGTAGTCATGGTGTGCCATGCTTTCTACACCTCAAACTAAACAAAATCCAAACCACTCATCGTAGGTACCAAACTCCAAACAACATAAAACCAAACAACATAAAAGAGGGAACCACAATGAAAAACATAAAAAAGAACCACAATGAATAAGAGGCTAGAGGCAGACAATAGGGAAGGAGATCTCACCCTCACATCCACCAACAATCCTACCTATTTCATTTCAAAGAATGAAACAAAAACAAAGAAACACCATAACCTAAAGCAATATATCATTACCATATTGTGTACCAACTCAACTCACATAGAGTCATAAACTTGCCGAGTGCCATTCATTTAGATGCACATATATAATATCGGGAAGAAAAGTGGATGTATCACCATTCCACCCCAAACTCAATACTCTCCTTTATACTATGCCAAGACATGGGTTCTTACATTAATATTAACATTTCAAGGGAGATTGCATGACGCTCCTCACTTTTGTAATGCAAACTCCCATTTGAAGTGCTACTCCCTCGTTGGCTTGGGAGTTTGCGAGCAAATTTTGGAAATATAAAACATGATAGCACTCTATCTAATCAAAGTCTTGATTAAGATATTTTTCAACAAATGGGATAGATTACGATTGGATGGGAGATGTTTACCACGTATAAATTTCAAGGTGATGGTTGTGTTCCTCACTACCATGATCTTTCGGATCCCTTTGTCCTTAAAGAGAAGGCCTTTAAACATGGCTAAAACTTGAACTTAATTGTTCGTTGTAATCCAATGGCTCCAAGAAAATATTTCCATTGAGATAAGAACGACCAAACGCTCCAAAAAATTATTTCCATTCGGATAAGAATGACCCATGCCTATCACCCATAAAACCCTTATTATATTATTTATAATGCCATTTTTTTCATTATTATTTTCCATCTATTATGATGGAATATCTTGGTTTGATTTATATCATCCACAAATAAAAAGTCGATATCTAATTATATTATTTATAATGCCATTTTTCTCATTATTATTTTCCATCTATTATGATGGAATATCTTGGTTTGATTTATATCATCCAAAAAAAACTCAATATCTATTGGATAAATGACAACAACTTAAAACTCAATATCTATTGGATAAATGAAAACAACTTTTGCTTTGTGTTTGACTTTTTTTTAATAAAAGACCATCATTTGTGTTTTTTTTTTCTCCAATGAAAAATCATAATTATATTACTTAAAACACAGTTACATTTTTCATATGTCTATATAAATAATTATGTGCATATTTTGTTGAGCAAAATCCAATTGAAATCAACAAAATTAAATCGCATATCATATGATAAGTTCAAGATGTAAACCATCTAATAAACACCAAAATAGAACTATAACTCATATTTTTAGTCTCAAATCTAAAAACAAAAAAGTTCTTCATGGATCAAGTCACATGCTTCATAGTTGCATACTGTCTTCAAAATTATAGGAAATTATACAACTTCTTCTAATTTCACAGAATGGTTCGTGAAAAAATTCATTTATAGTCGAGTTTGCATTTTTAGAAATATGTTAGATACCTTCCGGCATGAGAGCTCCAGCGTTTGCAAATTCATCTGCTCTACCATTTTGTTCTCGAAATATATGCTTAATTATTACTAATCCCAAACAATCTTTTAGTATATTTACCTCTTCCAAAAGAGATACCAGCTGAATGGTATGTATTCTGTAAACCTCGTTTATCCATCTAACTATGAGCTGTGAATCATCAAAAATATGGATATCCTTTACCCCTTGTTCTATTGCCAACCACATCAGAAGTCCGGGAACACTTATTTCCGCATAATTACTCATACATTTACCAAGGCCTTCTTTATAACTAATCTAGTGTTGTTTGGAGAGAAATAGGATTCCCCCCGCCCCAGATTTCATAGTGTCCCCCATAGGTGCTCCATCAAAATAATCCCAAGGAGTAGATTCATCAATGACTTCCTTGACCACTTGCTGAATATTTAACTCCACTTTATCATGAGGGGAAAAACTTAGAATCCCTAAACTTCGATATGCATACTGAAAAGAATTATAAACCTATCTTCAAAATAACTAGCATTCCTTGCTAGCCATATTCCCCATGAAACAATCAAGGGGAGCGATTTATACTTCTATAACATTATTAATCCAGTTCTGTAGAAAATTTTCAATCAACTCTCCTTGCCAATTATTTCCCAGCTTAAGCCTTTTTTCAATTTTATTCCAAACTGCCTTTGTATATGAGCAATCCACTGCTAAATGAAAATTTGACTCCTCCTCACTTTTGCAGAGATACATCTTCCTAGTCCCTCACTTTTTTTTCTTTGTAATACATCCCATGTAAGTGATTTATCTGATAGAAAAAACCACATGAAAATCCTTGATTTTAAAGGATAGTTATACCTCCAAACTGAATACCACCACCAAACAAGCTCGCTTACCTTATCCTGGATCAGATAATTGTAAGCTAACTTTGGAGTATAAACATATGTATCCGAAAACATCCATACCAACATATGTTTGTTGTTATTTAACCTTGCATTGTTTTTCTTAAGGTTTGAAATGTATCCATTGGACAAATTTATTTCTTGTTTCTAGATAGTCCCACATCCTCTGCTAACAATCATCCTTGACCTCTATATGAATACAAAGCATGATATGCAATGTTATTCAGAAAATAATATCCATTTGACTTTAAGGTATTAACGATATTTTCTGGTAAAATAAATCTATGAGTGCATCCAACCCAAGGATCTACTCCCAACACAGAAGTCCCATCCCCTAGCTTCCAAGATAAGCCCAATCCAACGATTTCAAAGTCCTTTATAATCGCTTTCCAACATAAAGAAAGATTCATAGAAGTCTTGATAGGTTTGCGTATCCAATCTACATTATTAGAGGGATATATGTACTTACAAACAACAACCTGAACCCACAAAACTAAACCATTTTAATTTCCAGACATTTTTTGCAGCCAAAGGACTTGAAAAAGGAACTGGGATCACATAATTGTAACTTGACTCACTTACCTTATCCTAGATCAGATAATTGTAACTTGACTAACTTACCTTATCCTGGATCAAATAACTGTAACATGAATTTGGATTATAAACACATGTATCTGAAAACATCCATACCAACGTATCTTTGTTCTTATTTAACCTTACAGTGCTTTTCTTAAGGTTTGAAATATATCCATTCCAAATTTCTTTCTCATTTCTAGATAGTCCCACATCCTCTGCTAACAACTAGTTTTGACCTCTATATGAAGACAAAGCATGATATGCAATGCTATTCAGAAAATAGTATCCATTTGACTTTATAAGGTATTAACCATATTTTCTAGTAAAATAAATCTATGAATGTATCCGACCTAAGGATCTACTCCCCACTACACAGAAGTCTCATCCCCTATCTTCCAAGATAAGCCCAATCCAATGATTTCAAAATCCTTTATAATCGCTTTCCAACATAAAGAAACATTCCTAGAAGTCTTGATAGGTATGCGTATCCAATCTACAATATTAGAGGGATAGATGTAATTACGGACAACAACCTGAACCCACAGACCTGAACCATTTATTAATTTCTAGACGTTTTTTGCAGCCAAACCACTTGAAAAAGGAATTAGGATCTTAAACCCCCAACCTCCAAATTTCTTCGAAAGAGCCAATACCTGCCATTTGATCCATATCATACCCTAATTTTCTGAATTTGCAGACCAAAGAAACCAATAGCAGAGTTTCTTTATCTTCTCTAAAACATCTATAAGGATCCAAAAATTCATCCAATAAACTGGTATTAATTCCAAAATTAACTTTATCAAAATCAATTTCCCCACTTTCGAAATCCATCTATGACTCTAATTTAGAATTCTAGTTTCACATTTTGCTATAAGCCAATCTGAGTCCTTATTAATATAGGACGAAGGCTTCAATCTAAATCCCAAATACTTTAGGCCTTCTTCCAACGCAAAAATATGAGGTTTATAAAAAACAAATTTGTGTTTTTATCTAAGCATGTGATGAAATTTCAAAACATTGTTTGAAAGTAATTTTTATTTAGTATCTAAGCTTTGGTTCTGACGAAGTTTTATTTATAGTGTTTAAATTATTTTGTTTAGAATATAATTCTATAAAATATATATATATATATATATATATATGATCAACATGTTTTATAGATGATAATGTTTAAGTAATATGAATATCTTAGGATATACACATAAATCATATTTGGGATTTATACAACCTTTAACGTTAACATTTGAAATTGGATAAATGATTTAAATAAATATTATTTTCAAGTTTTTAATTGATTTTAAATTATTTATAATAAAATATAAAATAGTATTCCCCTTAATTTAATGATAGTAATAACAAAAATATGATAATATTTAAATATATTTTTCGTGATTCGAGTGTTAGGTAAGGAAAGAGGTAAGTCGAGAGGGCCTAGTCCATGGATTTGGAGGCACCTTCCACACCTATGATCTACCTTAGTGACGATGCTACAACTAGATCTTAAGATGGCCACTCAACCATTGATCCATCTTCATATCCTTCGAAACATGTAGTGGATGATCACTCTGGGTACTGGAAGATGCTTGGTAATTATGACCCCTTGCTATGAAACGCTGCACCTCCCTATGTGTGCATGGATAAGATATATTTAATGGATAAGCTAGAATTTTTGGAACATGATTACAATGTCAACATGTATGCAAGCTCAACTAAATCCTACTCTGCTTATTATGCATAAGAAGCAAGAATTGGTTTTCCAAAAGGCTTGACATAACACTTTGGAAACAATGGTGGGTTTGAAAAATTTTGTTTCGACTTTGTAATTCTTCCTGGTGAGCCCTTCTTGCAGGTTGGTTCATTGTGTTGATTCTTTAGGGAATGGGATAGGTACCACATAGGATTGTTGGGAAAATCACTCCTATTTGCAACATTATCATGGGAAAAATAAGAGGATCCAAAGCTTGGAATGACCACAAAGGTTGAGGGTTCAACCATCCTCTAAAGATAATGAAGGAAGCTAAGGCTTCTACCTTTCGCTACCATCAACATATTTCTATGAAAATTCAAAAGGAGATTGAGATAGTGAAAATGTGGGTAAACCAAGAATGAGAGATAATGGATGTGGAAGTCATGTAAAAAGAAATGCAGCAATGGATTCCGGACATGGGGACCTCCCATACCAAAGACACCGAGTATTTTCATATGGAATTTTTATATTGGCACATGAAATTAATGTTGGGTAAAGCTCTATTGGATCACATGGAAGGGATGAAGGAAATCCTCTTGCTTATTACTGAGCTACAAGATTATATGGAGAAAATAAATGCCAACATCAACCTAATAGGGAAAGACACCACTGCATCGAGTTTGTAGATAAGGCGTATGAAGATGAGGATCACCAACCTACATTAGCTCATGAGATGCCTCTCATCTTCATTTTTGAAGATGATGAATACTCCCGTTAATCTCAATAGGGTCAAATTTTTTTTGTTATTTCTAGTTATCATAGTTATGTTTATAGAAATTCGATTAAGTACTACTATAGTGCCGATAATAGGCTCGGGGTGATGATAAATAGGATCCTCAAAAACTCTAGATACATAATCATAACCGCCCTTAATGATAAACTAATGTTTTGCAACTGGTCGACTAGCTCCTAAAACTATACAATTTGTTAATATAATTAATTAGCTTACCAAAAGATATATATTTTTTCATAAATATTTTTAAACTTAAAATTTTAACTAATAAATATACTTAAACTTAAAATATTAACTAATTTAAATACTTTAAATATCATTAATTAAAAATAAATAAGATGCCCATGTGGCATAGAATAAATGGTAAATGGTTGTAATGTTAAGGCACTCTTTGTGTTAGATCACCTGTTCGAAACTCTGTGAGTACTAGCTTACACACACACACACACATATATATACTTACTTACTCTAATACATAAACTAATAATATTTGCATTATAATTATTTATGATAAAATAAATCAATGTGAATAATATTAATAGATTTTCAATTATGTTAAATTTATAACTATGTTTTAAATATAAGCATTATAATAATTCTCTAAGAAGGTGGTAAAACATATTATAAATGGGTAGACACCCAATTCTACATTTCCATGGTGTTCCTTAACATGTTTCCTTACATCTAAAAAATACCAACTTTTAATCAAAGGTTTAGATGATTAAATCTATAAAAAAAATCATATCACTAATCCACCAAAATTTAACTTAATACATAAAATCAAAAAATTATAATCAATTTATAAAACCACTATTATTATTATTTTATTTATAATACCACTATATATATATTATTTAGATTATAATATCACTATTATTATTAACTTTGGTCTATCTGACCTTAAGAGGTTATTACTTGGTTTGCCTTAAACTTTTGTTCATATGCTCAAAAGGTTTAGAAAGAAGCTTTCCAAGCTCACCATAGTTTTGGCAAGTCAGGAGGTTAGAAAGGTTTGTATTGTAAAACTCATATCTAATGTGGGTGTAAGGAGGAGGACACTCTAAGAAAAAATGATTTTCATCCTCAACGCTCTTAAACTCACAAAGATGTAGGCTCACAAAGATGACAAACCCTCACAAAATAACTTTTAAAACATTAAAATTTCCTCTCAATTAAATATTCTACATTTTAAAAAATATTCTTATATTTACTCTTCCGTCTCTAAAATCTTGTCTATTTACTCATGACTTTATCTTTACTGTTTTAAAATTTATTTTCTATAATTTACTACTTTCTTTGACTGCTTTCAGCCCATTTTTACTGATTTATTTATTTGTCGTACTCGTGAAGTATGAATAACAGTTACAAATACTAAAGTAAAAGAATTATTTCTAATTTCGTAGGAAAATTGAAGTAATAGAATTCTGTCTATTCGCGTTTGGAAAATTGAAATGCTTTTTTGGTTGTAGGGTGTGAAAGATTTTTCATTTTTGTCTTGAGATACTCACTTTACAATCGAGTATATAGGAAAATCAATACAAATGTTTCACAAAGTTTGTATAATTAACACTTTATAATTCCTAAATTAACACTTAAAACAAGAACTAGAACCCTCGATCAAAGTTTGTAAAATTAACCCTTCATAATTCCTAAATTAACACTTAAAACAAGAACTAGGAAATATGGGAATCGAAACCATACAACATCTATGATAGATATACCATGTGCATACGTCCCTTCAATAGATTAAATCTGCAAAGAGGTCTGTCCCGTGAAGCAATTATAACAGAACATTCCATTGATATTATTTCAGAATTTTTCAAATGATGTTTGAAAAAATAATATTCAGAGGCCTAAAATTGCATCTGAACCCTCCCAACTTGAAAACAAGGAAAATCCAATTAACATTACAGAAATCTTAAAACCCTCGAAAGCTTCTTTGTAATCTCAGCTGCCGTAACACCGCAGCGAACAATGGATTGAAGCAGCAGCTTTCAGTAACAAAGTAAATCTCTTTTTATTAAAAAATAATAATGAAGCAGCACAGATTGTATTCCTTCATGCAGTAAACAATTTATGGCCATTGCTCCACAACACACATTAGATGGAATATCTACCCCAAGTGGAGGCCAAAGAAGAACAAGAAGCAGCCATTATAAAGTGTTGTAGAGAGCCATGGGAGTTGGAGAACGAATCCGATGCGAAAAAGGACTTGATGGATTGGGCAATAGAAGAGACAATGGCTGCCTTCACTTGGCCTCTCTTGTGTACATGCCTTCTCTGAGAATTCATGCTCATATTCTGCCTAGAATTGGATAGGGATGCCATACTGAAGATGCTATCAATTATCTTTCAATCTGTAAATTTACAGAGACTGAAAAGAAAATATTGGTGAGCAACTCTCCAGGACGCTGTGAATATATAACAAATCTATCTAGATTTAAGAATCCTGTGAATGCAGAAGTCAATACAATTGACTGTTCAAAATTGACATAATTTTATTTGTAAGGTTGTAATTTATTCACATGAAATAGGGGCCACAGGGGCCATACGCTTGCAGCTTTATGCCGTGCAAACTTAAACAACGCCATGCTTAAAATACAAAGGTGTGATTGAATCGCTAGTTGGACTTGGTATGTAGGTTTTAATATATCTACATTGATTTGATCAAAAGTAGCTCATACTCGAGTTATTGCTGGGATCCAGCTGTCTTCAAACCGTTGAATTTCCAGTTGTCACACATAAAGAGGGACTCTGACTATTTCTTATATAAATTTGAGTGCAAATTAAAATCATGAAGATTGGCTGATAGTGTCATTTATCCTGGAAGGCCTAAACATGATAGTTATTAGTGATGATATGATAGTAGAGGAGAAAGTCAATTAAAAGCAAAAAAGGTCACAAATTGATTAAGAATGAGGCCAATAAGCTTCTCTACAACCAAGTCCAAGGTAAGATTCGTTTTGATCTTATCACGTAACACTGATTTGATCTGATCTTTATCAACAAAGTCTTAAGGTATGATTAGATTTTATTGTTTTTTAAATATATTGTAGAGTTTTTTTGGTATAAATCTGTGTTGTTTCAACTTGTTTGTTTGTATTTTGATAGTATTAATATGGAAGAATTTACACTCTCTTATATGGATTTCAACGGATTTCAATATATATTATTTTAATTAGTGCACATCAAGTTATTTGGTGAATTATTTTAATTAAATTATAAATTAAAAAAATAGAAATAAAAAATGGAAACAAGTACATATTCATGTTACAGGCTACATTTGTTAAGTATTAAAAATGATCAAATTTATTAAGCAACACTCATTTTAATAATGACAATGTGACATGCTTTCTAACACCTCATACTAGCCACTCCCACTCTTCATAGATACCAAACTCCAAACAACATAGAAAAGGGAATCAATGAGAAGGAGAGGTTGGAGGCATAGAGCAAAGGGTGGAAATCTTATCCTCGTATCCACCAACAAACCTATCATTTTCACTCCAAAGGCCAACAATCATATCAATTTCACTCCAAAGGATGAAACAAGAACAAAGAAACACCATACCCTAAAGCAGTATATCATTACCATGTTGTGTACCACCTTAAACTCACAGACATACTCATAAACTTGCCTTGGTGAAGAAAAGTGGGTATGTGTGTTGCCATTCCATCCCAAACTCAATACTCTCCTTTATACTATGCCAAGTGTGGTGCAATAGGGGTTCTTCCATTATCACTAACATTTCCTTGTGGGGCAGATTGCATGATGCTCCCCACTTTTCTAATGCAAACTCCCATTTGAAGTGCTACTCCTTTGTTATCTTGGGAGTTTGCGAGTGCATTTTGGGTATGCAAAACATTATAGCACTCTCTAAACAAAGTCCTTTATCTCAACCAAAATCCTTTTCACCATATGGAATAGATTAAGATTGGATGGGAAATGTTTGAAGTATACAAATCTTAAGGTGATGGTTGTTTCCCCAACCACCATGACCTCTCAAAACCCTTTGTCCTTGAAGAGCAAAAGGACTTTATACATGGCTAAAGCCTAAGCTTCATTGTTTGTTGTAGTCCCAAGGCCCCAAGAAAATTCTTCTATATATTTCCTTTGGGATGAAGAACAACCCATTCCTATGACCACTAAAACCCTTAATATTATTTATAATGTCATTCTTCTCATATTTTTTTTCATCTATCTATGATGAAGTATTTTGCTTTTTACTCAACTTCGTGTAATAAGCATGCGTAGAAAGGATTTATATCATCTTCCTATACCACAAATAAAAAGTAAATATATATCATCCAACTGCAAAGGTAAAAGGTTATGCCATCATCCGAAGACAATGAAGGAAGTTGAAGCCTCAATCTCTCGCTACTATGGGAACACCCCTATGAAAATTCAAAAGGAAATTGAGAGAGAATAAATGGGGGTTCAGGGGGAACATGAGATAATGGTTGTGGAAGCATGCAAAAATAAAGTAGTCATGGAATTTGGACGTTGGGACTTCCCATATTAGAGACACCAAGTTTTTTCAAATAGTCTTGTTATATTGGCACATGAAATCAATGTCGGGTAAGGCTTTATTGGATTAAAGGGAGGAGTGAAAGGATATCCTCTTACAAATTGACAAGGTGTAAAACCACATGCAAGAGGAAAATGAATGCCAAGATCAACCTGATAGCAAAATCCACCACCAGATTTGAGTTTTGTGAAGAACCTGCAACAATTAATTAATGAAATACACGATATATCAGATCACAGAATATTTTTTATTGATTGCAGGGCACTTGGAGGGGGAAACCTCTTTTAACCAAGCTCAATACAAAATAACTTCACGGTGCCTTCATTGGACCCAACAAAAACTTATATACTAAGTCTAGGCACCAATACTATGGGTCAAAACCATGGGCCAGTACAAACTATGGATCAACAAATACTACGAGACGACTTACAAAACATATGCGTCCAACAACAATAATACAAACTATGGATCAACAAATACTACGAGATGACTTACAAAGCATATGCATCCAACAACAATATACTAACAACGTAAAGAGAAAGGTTGACATGGGTTCCTAACATCCCCTCCCCCTTAGAAAAAGATTTGTCCTCAAAGCTTTAGATGTGGAAATTGTTGTTGAATCTGATGGAGTGGTTCCCATGTAGCATCCTCTAGTTGCATTCAGTGCCACTAAATTAAGACCTCTATGATAGGGCGAGAGCGAAGCTGATGAGTGCGCTTATTGAGGACAGCCTCCGGCTCCAAAAGTATGGATCCTTCATTATCCAGTTCTGGTAAAATAGTTTGTTCTCTGATGTTGGTGCCAAGAACTTTCTTCAAACAAGAGACATGAAGTTACACTGGATAAATGCGGGAAGAAGGAGGAAGTTCCAATTTATAAGCAACGGACCCAATCTTCTGAAGAATCTTATATGGCCCATAGAACTTTGGAGCGATCTTATGATGCCCTTTGAGTTTCAGGGAGGATTGCTTGTAAGGATGGAGACGAAGAAAAACCATATCACCTGCTTGAAAAGTGTGCTCAGAATGGTGCTGATCAACTTGTTGCTTCATGTGATTTCTTGCCATGTGAAGATTGTACCACAAAATGCGATGAATCCGATCGCAGTTCCGAAGGACCGTGTCAACTGCTTGAACTAGTGAACTGTTGGGGGTGTATGGAAGAAGAACTGGCAGTGTCTGACCATAGATTGCTTCATATGGAGTCATTTTAGAGGCAATGTTGTAAGAGGTATTGTACCACCATTCAACTAGAGGCAACCACTTTTTCCATCGATGTTGTTGTTCAGAGGTGAAGCAATGAAGATAAGTTTCCAAGCATTTATTGATAATTTCAGTCTAACCATCTATTTGTGGGTGATACCCTGAACTCATATTTAGTTTGGTGCCAGTGTTGCAAAATAATTCTTTCCAAAAATGACTAGTGAAAGTCGCATCACAATCCGAGACAATGGAAGAAGGGATTCCATGAAGGAGAAAGATTTGGTTCGGGAAAATTTGAGTGACTAAGGAGGCTGTATAGGGATGGATGAGAGCACAAAAATGACTATATTTGGAGAGGCGATCAACCACAACAAAAATAAATGTATTCCCGCCAGAGGGAGCCCTTCAATGAAATCCATAGAAATATCTGTCCAAATACATGTAGATATGGGCAAGGGTTCGAGTAATACTGGAAGGAGTGTCATTTCACCCTTATTGCACTTTCAGGTATCACATTCAGCCACCATCTGTTGAATTGTCCTTTTCATTCATTGCCAAAAGAAGTTACAACGTGCCCGCTCATACGTTTTGAGGAACCCATAGTGCCCTGTCTATGGAGAAGCATGGAGTTCATAGCAGACAACCTGTTGAAGATCTGTGCTCTGGGAAAGCACCAGAAGACCCTTGTATCTCAGGGAAGCACCATCCCAAGAGTAATGTGGTACAGCAGAAGGGTTGTTCGCCAAGCGTTGGATGATTTGAGATAATGAAGAGTCATTGACATAGACTTGTTAAACAGATTGCAACCAATTTGGAATAGGCATAGAAATAGCTAAAAGAGAACTGTGGTCATCAAATGTGCGAGAAAGAGCATCTGCCACAATATTGTCCTTACCCTTTTTGTAAGTGATCTCATAGTCATAACCCATGAGTTTGCTAACCCATTTCTGGTGTGTTGGGGAGGATACACGTTCCAAGAAATATTTCAAACTCTGGTGATCAATTTTGATGCAGAAATGATTCCCTAATAGGTAGGGTCGCCACTTCTAGACTGCATGCAAAATAGCCATCATTTCCCTCTCATATGTAGAGGAAGCTAAATTCTTACCTGAAAGGGATTTGCTAGTGAACGCAATGGGGTGTTCATCTTGAAGGAGAACAACACCAAGTCCATTGTTGCAAGCATCTCTCTCAATAATGAAGGGCTTGGAAAAATCGGGCATAACTAGAATAAGTGTAGTACACAGCTTGTTTTAGTTTGGAAAATGCACACTCAGTAGCAGGTGTCCATGTAAAAGCATCCTTTTTCAATAGAGTAGTTAATGGAGCTGCAATCTTCCCATAATCCTTGAAAAACTTGCGGTAGTAACCAGTCAACACCAAAAAACCACGAATGCTCTTGAGTGTTTGAGGATGCGGCCAATTGTTCATGGCAGCGATTTTGGCAGGATCCACGCAAACCCCTTGTGCTAAAATAATGTGCCTGAGATACTCTACTTCCTTCTGTCCAAAAACACATTTAGACTATTTGGCGTGGAGATGATGGTCAAAGAAAAGTTGCATTACAAGATGCAGATGCTAGAGATGTTCAACCCATGTTTTACTATAGATGAGGATATCATCAAAGAAGACCAGAATGAATTTCCGCAAGTAGGGCCGAAATATTTTATTCATCAAGGCCTGAAATGTGGAAGGAGCATTAGTGAGGCCAAAGGGCATGACCAAAAACTCATAGTGGCCATCATGTGTGCAGAAAGTTGTTCTACGGATATCATTCTCATGAACTCGAATTTGATGATACCAAGAACAAAGATCCAACTTGGAAAAAAATTGAGCACCATGAAGCTCATCAACAATAGGAATTGGAAACTTATCCTTGATTGTGAGGTGATTAAGTGCTCGGAAGTTAATGCAGAGGTGCCATGACCCATCTTTTTTGTAGACAAGAAGAACTAGTGAAGAAAAGGAACTAGTGCTTGGGCGAATAATACCTTGCTTCAGTAAGTCTCAAATAAGCATTTCAATCTCTGTTTTTTGGTGAAATGGATAGCGATATGGCCTGATGTTGGGAGGAAGGCTTCCAAGAAGGAGAAAAATACGATGGTCCTCTGGCCTTGAAGGTGGCAATCCCACTGGTTCAGCAAAGACACCTGTATATCGATCCAAAATTTGTTGTAGATCCAAAGGAGTAGTGGAGACCGCTGAAGGTTGCATCTGAATGGAATGGAGCAGAGCGATGACACCATGTGAATTATTCTTAAGGAGTTTTTCCATGCGATGTGAACTGATGATGCTGAGAGACCCTGGTTGTAAGCCTGTCAATGTGTGTTTTTTTCCATTGGGTGAAAACTGCATCCAAAGTTTAGCAAAATCCCATAAGATGGGGCCAAGTGTGCGTAGCCATTAAGCACACAAAACCACATCACATCTGCCTAAGGTCAAGGAAAACATGTTAGAGTGCAGGTTATAATCTCCCATAGAGATACACACATTACGACACTTCCCTTTGCAAGGTAAGGTGTCCCCATTGGAAACCATGACTTCAAAGTTTGAGCAAGGATGGACAAAAAAATTAGCCTGTTTGACGATCCAAGGGTCAATAAAGTTATGAGTGCTACCAGAGTCAATGAGTATTGTAAGAGGAAGCTTCTTGAAGTAACCCCTGACTTGCATTGTTTGGGGGTTGGTGATTCTGGCTAAAGCATGGAGTGATATATCTGGGTGGTCTTCCTAAGACGGAGGGTCAAGAGGCGGCTCCTAAATGTCGGCCTAATCATCCATTGTATCTGGAGCTTCTTCACCAATTTCAGAGGCAGGCAGAGAATCCACATCCAAGAGATAGAGATTTTGCTGAACACATCTATGTCCCCAAGTGAATTTCTCATCACAATTATAACAAAGCCTTTTTTCTCTGTGTGCCTGCATGTCTGTTTCAGAAAAATGCTTGACAAGAGTTGGTCGAGGAGCTGGCGAGATGGGAGGTCGTTGAGAACCCATATTTCGAAAGGGAACAAAAGTGGGTTTGGAGTGTTGCTGGGCTGCAATCTTGTCTTCTGCCAACTTAGCCAACCTCAGGGCTTCCATCATTGTGTTGGGATAGAACATTTTGACCTCAGAGCAAATTGTATCCTTTAGACCACTAATAAAACAACTCTGATAGAAGTCATCAAGCAATCTTTCGGTGTGGTTGGCTAGTTTTTCAAATTCAGTTTGATACTCTCTCACAGTGCCAATTTGGCGAAGTTTAGTGATGGATTCTGTGAAGTCATCAAAAGCACTAGGACCAAATCATTGCAAAAGGAGCTGGCAAAAATCTGGCCATTTTGTCTCTTCATGAGCCTTGATGTACCAACGGTACCATTGAAGAGCTTCCTGTTCCAAATGAAAGGATGTAAATGGAACTTTGTTGACATCAAAAGTATTATGCAGACTGAAATACTGTTATGCGCGATAGATCCATCCAGCTAGATCAGTACCATTGAAGCAAGGAAAATCAAGCTTCAGACCACGAAAATTGCTGGAAGAAGAGAACCCATTGTCTCATGAAGACTCGAACTGTTGTTTGTTGTCCATGGATGAATGCTCAAGATGGAGGCCGAGAAATTTTTCATCCAGATCCTGGAGTTTGGTTTGGATCGCTACAAGTGCTTCCTCCATGGTTTTTGCTCCTGTGTGAGTGACAACCATAACCGAGATTTTTTTTTTTGAGTGGGTAGAAAAACAAAAACAGAAACTGTTTCAGTAAAGGAAAATATGGATTTGGGAAACAATTTGATGGGTAATTTGGGTTTGACTAGGTTTTGGACACTTTCGAATGGATAGGGAATCAAAAAATGAGGATTTCAGAAGTGGGGTGAAAGAATGAGAAAATTTGGCAGAGAGGGACAAAGAAGCAGAAATAGAAAAGGAACTCTGTGGTAAAATTTGAAGGCGATTGGGTGAAAGTCGACGAAGTTATGGCAAACCCTAAAAATAGACAAATGTGGGATTTCTGGATTTGGGATAGGATCCTCATGAATGAAAGATGCAGAATGGGATTACAGGGGTGTCAGGGAAGTTTCAAGGGAAATAGAGTGAAAACAAGAGAGATATGGCGAAAAAACAATTTTTTTTTTGTTTTTTTTTGTTTTCAGAATGGATCTGCTACAGCGCAGAAGGGATCGGAAACAGATGGATCTGCAAGGACGTGGAAGTGATCGGCAACAAACGGATCTACAAAGGCACGGAATTAATCGACAATAGTTCTGGACAGAGGAAATCTGCAATTTATCAGCTGAACATAGATATGGACCCCAGGTATGCTCGACTTCCTAACAATTCAGGGGATTCACTTGGCCACCAATGTTGTTTGACAACTTGCGTATTGGGGCAGTACCCCTCACTCCATGGCTCAGGTAAAATTGATAACCTCTTTTCCACAAACGACAACTCTTGGTTTACCTCACGGGTGGGAACTAGTCAATCAGGTAGGGGTCATTTCCCTTTTCAATGACAGGTCCTCTTAATGGGAGAGCTACTTCGGGGTTCCTATAGTACTCCTCACAATGATTTTTAGGGATTATTCCCAAGTACTTCCCACAGTTAAGTGGATAGGGATTATACCCAGATCCGAACCTGCAACAAATGTGAAAAAAAAAATGGCAGAAATTTCACCCAACAAGCCCAAGAAAGTGCTCTAATACCAGATGTGAAGAACCTACAACAATTAATTGATGAATTACATGATATATCAGATCACAAAATATTTTTATTGATCGTAGGCCACTTCGAGGGGGCAACCTCTTTTGAGCAAGCTCAATACAAAATAACTTCACGGTGCCTTCATTGGCCTCAACACAAACTTATATACTAAGTCTAGGCGCAAGTATTAAGGGTCAAAACCACGGGCCAGTACAAAATATGGATCAACAAATACTACAGGACGACTTACAAAGCATATGTGTCCAACAACAATAATACAAAATATGGATCAACAAATACTATGGGACGACTTATAAAGCATATGCATCCAACAACAATATACTAACAAAGTAAACAGAAGGGTTGGCATGGGTTCCTAACAAGTTTGTTGAGAAGAAGAATAAAGCTAAGGACCACGAGTGTGTCTACATTTCTATTGATGATGAATATTCCCCCTAGTCTTAGTAGGTCAGAGATTTTCTTGTTATTTCCAATTATCATGGTTATTTTTATAAAACTTCAATTAACTACTCAATAATTTTCTCTACTAATATAATTAGTTCGCTTATATATATATATATAAACCAATTTAAATACTTTGAATATCATTAATTAAAAAAAATTAAGATAATAAAAAATATATATATAAATACTCTAATACCTTTATTAATCATATTTCCATAAAATAATTTAATGTGGATAATATTAATAGATTTTCAATTATGTAAAATTTATAACTATTTTTAAAAGGATAATCAATCTAATATTTTTATAGAAGGTGGTGAAACTCATAATAACTTATTGATAGTGAAGATAGCCATCATTGGTTTGTATCATGAAATGGGAGTTGAATCATTATTGTATTCAAAGAAAATATGACCATCTAAAGTGACTCACTATGATCCCCAAGGGGGAATACTTCCACTTTTACCTATATGAACTTTTAACTAGTCAAACACACTTTCATATGGTCAAACCTTTCTTACCAGCATTCTGGTATACTGGCTGACTTTGTTTAAAATGCCCAACTCTGTTCTTAGTGCTATCAAAAGACTGTTTTCCAATTTCTTATGGACTGGAGGGAAAGACCGTAAAGGTCTGATTATGGCAAGATGGGATATTATCACATGTCCAGAAAGTTGTGGCGGTTGGGGTGTGAAGAATCTAGAGGTTTTTAGTAAAGTGTCGAGGCTTAAAAGTTTTTCGAGGGGTATTTTTGGTTCTTCTTTATGGTCTAGAGTCTTGGCAGTAAAATATATTAAGGAAGATATCACAAATTGGTTAAGGAATCCTAACAAAAGATTTAGAAATGCTTCCATTATATGGAAAGGTTTTATGAATGTTTACAATTGGATGTCTATGGATCTCCATTGGCAGGTGGGTGATGGAAGGAAGATTCTGGTTGGTATCGACCCAATCCTGGGCATGGAAGAAGATTATTGTTTGTCTGAACAAATTATTGATTTTCTGAGAGAAAATGATCTTACTACCTTGAACTGAGTAAAAACAAAATCTTTCTAAATGGTAGCTCTTACTATATAAGAGCCTTTGACCTTGGTTTCTCTGGAAAATATGCATGGGAATGGGATTACTATTTCAACAGACTTGACTGTGCAGGCTGCAGACTGTCTACAGATTGGTACAAACTCATCTGGGCGGGAAATCCCAGTGCTGGTGTAACCACGGCCAAGTTAGCATATCAGGCTATTATAAAGTACAGACAATTCTTCCCGTCGAAATGGTGTTTCAAAAGGTTGTGGAAATGGAAGTTACCTTTAAAATATAAATGTTTTGGTTGGTTTTCCCTCAATGGTAAGTTAAAGACTTGGGATAACTTACTTAAGATGGGCTGGTTTGGTCCTTCCAGATGCCCTTTATGTTTATCAGATATTGAGACTACCAAACACCTTCTTGTTTCTTGTCCTTTCACCAAAAATATATGGATTATGTGCTATTTTAAATATCAATCAGACTGGGGAGATTGATAATTTTGACATATGCGCTCTTAATTGGTGTAGAGATTGCAGACCTCACCCCTTCTTGCCTATTGTTATCTCTAGATACATCTGGTGCACTAGAAACAAGGTGGTTTTTTAAGATCAAAAGCCATGTATCTAGGGTACTACATGTCAGATCCTCAGTGTGTATTAGTTTATTTTCAGAGAACAGAAGCCTCTAATGAGAAAGAGCATTGGGTCAGTTGATCCGGTTATCAATAGGCCAACCCTTTTCTTTGATGGTGCTGCACAAGGGGGCCTGTGTGCTGCAGGTGGAGCAATTTACTTGAATAATCATCATTACTTTTCTTTGAGATTGAATTGTGGTGTAGGGACAAATATGAAGGCAGATCTTTTAGCGTTATGGTGTGTTTTAGAAGTGGCTAGGGCTTTTGGCATTGATGAAATGAAGATTTTTGGTGATTCGAGAGTCACCATTAAATGGGCTCAAGGCGATTTCAATCTCAAAGTTCTATTCTTAATTCATTGGTGCAACTAGATCAAATCTTCAATCCTTCTTTTCAGAAATATTTCGTGGGAGCATATTTATAGAGATCATAACATGCTGGCAGATAAACTCTCCAAACAAGCATTAAGCAGTGAAGAAGGTATATTAATCTGGGAAGAGCTTTTTAATTTCCAGATTATTGATTTTGGTTATGTAAGGCTCTTTTGAGCAGGTTTGTAACAAGTCTTGCTCATTGCAATGGGTTTTTAGCTTGTTTTGAACTCTTTGATGCATTTTGATTTTATTATAAAAAAGCAATTAATGCTTTTTTTGTAGAATCTTTGTAAGCTATAAACGAAAGCTGGTTCAACTTTTTTGTAAGAAGCCTATAAGACTTGAACGATATGTACCTTTTGATTCATTTTGAATAACATTGATAGCTAAAAAAAAGAAAAGCTAAATGATACTAAACATCCACCAAATTTTAACTTCATTTATAAAATAAAAAAAATATAATAATTTAATACTAAAATAAAATATTTTTTATTTTATTTCAATACCACTAATTATATAAAAAATAATTTAACTATATAAATTCATATCATGTTTAGAATTACTCTATTTTTTTTATTATTTTAAATATATTATATTAAAAATTATTTAACACTTTAATTTTGACCACCTTAAAATTAAAATTCTTTAATATTTCAGGTAACTTTTACCATTTGAAAATTTCCCCTTAACTGATTCTTCTACATTTTAAAAATATTTTTATATTTAATCTTTCATTTCTAAAATTTTCAAATTTATAATTTTAATATTTTAAAATTTCTTTTCCATTTACTCCTATCTGCTTTCGGCCAAATTTTATTGATTTGTTTATTTATTTATGTCATGAAGTATAAATAACAGCTCTTTGATTTCAATAAAGTGAGAGTTATTTGCAACTTTATGCCCTGGAAACTTAGACAACACATTGTTGTAAATAAAAAGATATGACTGGAGTTGGTATCTAGGTCTTAATTAATCTACATTGACATTAGGCATGCTATTTTGTCTTACATTTGATCAGAAGTTACCATACCCAAGTTACTGTTTGGTGCTCAAGCTGGACATTTTGACCTTTTCTTATATAAATTGATTTGAGTTCAACTTGAAAACATGAAGATTGCCTAATAGTGAAAACTGTCTTGGAATGCCGAGACATGATAGTGACGGTGACATCGGATAAAGTCGATTGAAAACAAAATAGGTGGAGAAAGTCAATTGAAAGCAAAATAGGGGGCAGCCTTTTTAAGCTTATCTACAACAAAGTCTTTATGTGCGGTTCGATTTGATTTTATTACCTAAGACTGATTCGATCAAAAACCAAAGTGTCAAGGTATGATGCGATAGAGTAAACTTATTTTTTTAATTGATGATTTTTTTTAATATAATTTATTATTATTATGGAGAGTAATGAGATATGGGAGTGATGTTGTAAGCTATATATCTTGTGTAAAAAAATAAAAATAAAAATTATTAAAAACAAAAGTGTCAAGGTATGATGTGTACAAATAAAAATGATTAAAAACTAAAGTGTTAAGGTATGATGCGATAGTGTAAACTTATTATTTTATTTCATGAATTTTTTTTAGTATAATTTATTATTATTATACTAAAGTGGAGGAATCTGTTGAATCTGGAGGAATCTGTTGAACACCTTTTTTCTTCCTGTCCCTTCATCAGGGATATTTGGGCACAAATTGCAAATAAAGTGGGTGTTCAATTTCCATGGGGATCCCATACACTCAGTGAAGGTCTGGAGGCTTGGTCCCGTCTCTCCACAGATTGCAATGAGCTCCCGTACTTTATGATCTGGGAGGTCTAGAAAGCCCGCAACTCTCGAATATTTGAAAATTTGACACCACATCGTGTTGGAATATGTTATAGAACCATTGCTGCACACAAGGAATATATATCAACTTATGGAACTGTTGATGGCAGAAAGGATCGGAATCTGGAATACCGATTGGCACCTCCAATCCTTGTATTTCCATGTGGATTTTTTGATGGTGCTGCAATGTGTCGGAATGGGATGGGTGGGGCTGGTGCAACCATTCACTTATCCAACACTGTCTCTATTCACACCTGGCTGAATCTGGGCAATGGATCCAATACAAGGAGCGAGATATGTGCTCTTTGGCTCTTACTATTTTGGGCCCGCCAGAGAAAGATCTCATCGCTTGTTATTCTCGGGGACTCATTATCTATCATCTCATGGGCTAGGGGCTCTTCAACACTCAATGTTCTACAACTTACTCATTGGATGGAAGCGGCTCGCAAACTTATTCTTGAATTTGAGCATATACATTTTGAACATATCTTCAGAGAGGTGAATTTGGAGGCGGATATGCTCTCAAAACGGGCTCTTCACTCTCAGGAGGGGGTCATCATGTGGCAGGAGTGGCGGGAAGATATACTTTTTACTCATGGATCTTATCAGTTACATTGGACATGTTGATGTTTGCCATTACTGTTTACACTTTTTTTATTTTCCTATTTATGCGGCTTATATATCTTATATGGCTTGTAGTTCTGTGTGCAGATCCTTAAAACTCTCTGAGTCCAACTACTGGTTGGGCGTTCATTTTCCTTCTATTTTTGCGGCCTATATTACAGCTTCATGCAGATGAAGCATCCCGACTTTACTTTTTCTCTATATGATGGTATTTATGGGCGGATTATCTGCTTCTTTATGGCTAGAGTTACCATTGGTGATTGGTATTTGTGGCTACCTATACTTTGGACCTATTATTTTTGATATGTACATATTTTGTTGATGTGGCATATTGTTACTGCTGCCTGGATATTTATCTGTATGGACATGTGGTCGATGTAGTGCAGTATGGCACTATTTTGTGGACATTTTCTGAACTACTTTGATGGCACGTTGTTGCTGATGGGACTATGTTTTACCCTGGTACTTCCTTTGACAGGGTTTATATGTTTTTGCTATTTGGTCTGACAGCTGGACACATTTACTATTTCATATATTAATAGTAAGTTGAATTTTTCTATGAAAAAAGCTATATATCTTGTGTAAAAAAATAAAAATAAAAATGATTAACATATGTAAACTAAATTATAAAATTTATATAATAGTAAAAAAATAAAAATAATAAAAATGGTTTTATGTTGGTAATTTTTTTATTATTTTATTTTATTTATGTTAATTTATATGTATATTTAAATAAAATACACAAATATTACTATATTTAAAAATATAAGCATACCATTGAAAATCTTGTTTTAGTTATAAGATGAAAGAGACATAGTATCATGCGAAATGTACAGAGCATGGAGTTACACTAGATGGCATATCAGTGATGATGGTCTATGGTCTATGATTCGTGCAGTTATGTGCAGGAGTACTTGGATTGTGAGGTGATTAAGTGCTCAGAAGTCAATGCAAAGGTGCCATGACCCATCTTTTTTGCAAACAAGAAGAACTGGTGAAGAAAAGGAACTAGTGCTTGGGCGAATAATACCTTGCTTCAGTAAGTCTTGAACGAGCATTTCAATCTCTATTTTCTGGTGAAATGGATAGCGATATGTCATGATGTTGGGAGGAACGCTTCCAAGAAGGAGAAAAATAAGATGATCCTCTGGCCTTAAAGGTGGCAATCCCACTGGTTCAGCAAAGACACCTGTATATCGATCCAAAATTTGTTGTAGTTCCAAAGGAGTAGTGGAGACCGCTGAAGGTTGCATTTGAATGGAATGGAGCTGAGCAATGACACCATGTGAATTATTCTTAAGGAGTTTTTCCATGCGACGTGAACTGATGATGCTGAGAGACCCTGGTTGTAAGCCTGTCAATGTGTGTTTCTTTCCATTGGGTGAAAACTACATCCAGATTTCAGCAAAATCCCATAAGATGGGGCCAAGTGTGCGTAGCCATTGAGCACACAAAAACACATCACATCTGCCTAAGGTCAAGGAAAACATGTTAGAGCGCAGGTTATAATCTCCCATAGAGATACACACATTACGACACTTCCCTTCGCAAGGTAAGGTGCCCCCATTGGAAACCATGACTTCAAAGTTGGAGCAAGGATGGACAAAAAAATTAGCCTGTTTGACGATCCGAGGGTCAATGAAGTTATGAGTGCTACCAGAGTCAATGAGTATTGTAAGAGGAAGCTTCTTGAAGTAACCCCTGACCCACATTGTTTGGGGGTTGGTGATTCTGGCTAAAGCATGGAGAGATATCTCTGGGTGGTCTTCCTAAGACGGAGGGTCAAGTGGCAGCTCCTAAATGTCGACCTGATCATCCATTGTATCTGGAGATTCTTCACCAATTTCAAAGGTAGGCAGAGAATCCACATCCAAGAGATAGAGATTTTGCTGAACACATCTATGTCCCCAAGTGAATTTCTCATCACAATTATAACAAAGCCTTTTTTCTTTGCGTGCCTGCATCTCTGTTTCAGAAAAATGCTTGACAAGAGTTGGTTGAGAAGCTGGCGGGATGGGAGGTCGTTGAGAACCCATATTTCGAAAGGGAACAAAAGTGGGTTTGGAGTGTTGTTGGGCTGCAATCTTGTCTTCTGCCAACTTAGCCAACCTCAGGGCTTCCATCATTGTGTTGGGACAAAACATTTTGACCTCAGAAAGAATTGTATCCTTTAGACCACTGATAAAACAACTCGGATAGAAGTCATCAAGCAATCCTTCGGTGTGGTTGGCTAGTTTTTCAAATTCGGTTTGATACTCTCTCACAGTGCCAATTTGGTGAAGTTTAGTGATGGATTATGTGAAGTCATCAAAAGCACTAGGACCAAATCATTGCAAAAGAAGCTTGCAAAAATCTATCCATTTTGGCTCTTCATGAGCCTTGATGTACCAACGGTACCATTGAAGAGCTTCTTGTTCCAAATGAAAGGATGCAAATGGAACTTTGTTGACATCAAAAGTATTATGCAGACTGAAATACTGTTATGCGCGATAGATCCATCCAGCCAGATCAGTACCATTGAAGCGAGGAAAATCAAGCTTCAGACCACGAAAATTACTTGAAGAAGAGAACCCATTGTCTCATGAAGACTCGAACTGTCATTTGTTGTCCATGGATGAATGCTCAAGATGGAGGCCGAGAAATTTTTCATCCAGACCCTGGAGTTTGGTTTGGATGGTTGCAAGTGCTTCCTCCATGGTTTTTGCTCCTGTGTGGGTGACAACCATAACCGGGAGTTTTTTTTTTGAGTGGGTAGAAAAACAAAAACAGAAACTATTTCAGTAAAGGAAAATATGGATTTGGGAAACAATTTGATGGGTAATTTGGGTTTGACTAGGTTTTGGACACTTCCGAATGGACAGGGAATAAAAAAAGGAGGATTTCAGAAGCGGGGTGAAAGAATGAGAAAATTTAGCAGAGAGGGACAAAGAAGCAGAAATAGGAAAGGAACTCTGTGGTAAAATTTGAAGGCGATTGGGTGAAAGTCGAAGAAGTTATGGCAAACCCTAAAAATAGACAAATGTGGGATTTTTGGATTTGGGATAGGATCCTCATGAATGAAAGATGCAGAATGGGATTACAGGGGTGTCAGGGAAGTTTCAAGGGAAACAGAGTGAGAACAAGGGAGATATGGCAGGAAGTTTCAAGGGAAACATAGTGAAAACAAGGGAGATATGGCGAAAAAATAGTTGGTTTTTTTTTTTTTCAAAATGGATCTGCTACGGCGCAGAAGGGATCGGAAATAGATGGATCTGCAACGACGCAGAAGTGATCGGAAACAGACGGATCTGCAAAGGCGCGGAATTAATCGGCAATAGTTCTGGACAGAGGAAATCCGCGATTTATCAGCTGAACATAGATATGGACCCTAAGTATGCTCAACTTCCTAACAATTCAGGGGATTCACTTGGCCACCAATGTTGTTTGACAACTTGCGTATTAGGGCAGTACCCCTCACTCCACGGCTCAAGTAAAACTGATAACCTCTTTTCCACAAACGACAGCTCATGGTTTACCTCACGGGTGGGAACTAGTCAATCAGGTAGGGGTCGTTTCCCTTTTCGCTGGCAGGTCCTCTCAATGGGCCAGCTACTTCGGGGTTCCTGTGGTACTCCTCACAATGATTTTTAGGGATTATTCCCAAGTACTTCCCACAGTTAAGCAGATAGGGATTATACCCAGATCCGAACCTGCAACAAATGTGAAAAAAAATTGGCAGAAATTCACCCAACAAGCCCAAGAAAGTGCCCTAATACCAGATGTGAAGAACCTGCAACAATTAATTGCTGAAATACATGATATATCAGATCACAAAATATTTTTATTGATCATAGGCCACTTCGAGGGGGGCAACCTCTTTTGAACAAGCTCAATACAAAATAACTTCACGGTGCCTTCATTGGCCTCAACACAAACTTATATACTAAGTCTAGGCGCAAGTACTATGGGTCAACACCATGGGCCAGTACAAAATATGAATCAACAAATACTACATGACGACTTACAAAGTATATGTGTCCAACAACAATAATACAAAATATGGATCAACAAATACTATGGGACGACTTACAAAGCATATGCGTCCAACAACAATATACTAACAAAGTAAAGAGAAGGGTTGACATGGGTTCCTAACAAGTTTGTTGAGAAGAAGAATAAAGCTAAGGACCACGAGTGTGTCTACATTTCTATTGATGATGAATATTCCCCCTAGTCTTAGTAGGTCAGATATTTTCTTGTTATTTCCAATTATCATGGTTATTTTTATAAAACTTCAATTAACTACTCAATAATTTTCTCTACCAATATAATTAGTTCACTTATCTCTCTCTCTCTCTCTCTCTCTCTCTCTCTCTCTCTCTATATATATATATATATATATATATATATATATATATATATATATATATATAAAAACCAATTTAAATACTTTGAATATCATTAATTAAAAAAAATTAAGATAATAAAATATATATATATATATATATATATATATATATATATATATATATATATACTCTAATACCTTTATTAATCATATTTCCATAAAATAATTTAATGTGGATAATATTAATACATTTTCAATTATGTAAAATTTATAACTATTTTTAAAAGGATAATCAATCTAATATTTTTCTAGAAGGTGGTAAAACTCATTATAACTTATTGATAGTGAAGATAGCCATCATTGGTTTGTATCCTGAAATTGGAGTTGAATCATTATTGTATTCAAAGAAATTATGACCATCTAAAGTGACTCACTATGATCCCCAACGGGGAATACTTCCACTTCTACCTATATGAACTTTTAACTAATCAAACACACTTTCATATGGTCAAACCTTTCTTACCAGCATTCTAGTATACTGGCTGACTCTGTTTAAAATGCCCAACTCTGTTTTTAGTGCTATCAAAAGACTGTTTTCCAATTTCTTATGGATTGGAGGGAAAGACCGTAGAGGTCTGATTATGGCAAGATGGGATATTATCACATGTCCAGAAAGTTGTGGCGGTTGGGGTGTGAAGAATCTAGAGGTTTTTCGTAAAGTGTCGAGGCTTAAAAGTTTTTGGAGGGGTATTTTTGGTTCTTCTTTATGGTCTAGAGTCTTGGCAGTAAAATATATTAAGTAAAATATCACAAATTGGTTAAGGAATCCTAACAAAAGATTTAGAAATGCTTCCATTATATGGAAAGGTTTTATGAATGTTTACAATTGGATGTCTATGGATCTCCATTGGCAGGTGGGTGATGGAAGGAAGATTCTGGTTGGTATCGACCCAATCCTGGGCATGGAAGAAGATTATTGTCTGTCTGAAGAAATTATTGATTTTCTGAGAGAAAATGATCTTACTACCTTGGACTGAGTAAAAACAAAATCTTTCTAAATGGTAGCTCTTACTGGATAAGAGCCTCTGACCTTGGTTTCTCTGGAAAATATGCATGGGAATGGGATTACTATTTCAATAGACTTGACTGTGCAAGATGCATACTGTCTACAAATTGGTACAAACTCATCTGGGCAGGAAATCCCAATGCTGGTGTAACAACGGCCAAGTCAGCATATCAGGCTATTATAAAGTACAGACAATTCTTCCCGTCGAAATGGTGGTTCAAAAGGTTGTGGAAATGGAAGTTACCTTTAAAATATAAATGTTTTGGTTGGTTTTCCCTCAATGGTAAGTTAAAGACTTGGGATAACTTACTTAAGATGGGCTGGTTTGGTCCTTCTAGATGCCCTTTATGTTTATCAGATATTGAGACTACCAAACACCTTCTTGTTTCTTATCCTTTCACCAGAAATATATGGATTCTGTGCTATTTTAAATATCAATCAGACTTGAAAGATTGATAATTTTGACATATGTGCTCTTAATTGGTGTAGAGATTGCAGACCTCACCCCTTCTTGCCTATTGTTATCTCTAGATACATCTGGTGCACTAGAAACAAGGTGGTTTTTGAAGATCAAAAGCCATGTATCCAGGGTACTACAGTGTGTATCAGTTTATTTTCAGAGAACAAAACCCTCTAAAGAGAAAGAGCATTGGGTCGTTTGATCCGATTATCAATAGGCCAACCCTTTTCTTTGATGGTGTTGCACAAGGGGGCCTGTGTGTTGCAGGTGGAGCAATTTACTTGAATAATCATCATTACTTTTCTTTGAGATTGAATTGTGTTGTAGGGACAAATATGAAGGCGGATCTTTTAGCGTTATGGTGTGTTTTAGAAGTGGCTAGGGCTTTTGGCATTGATGATATGAAGATTTGTGGTGATTCGAGAGTCACCATTAAATGGGCTCAAGGCGATTTCAATCTCAAAGTTCTATTCTTAATTCATTGTTGCAACTGGATCAAATCTTCAATCCTTCTTTTTAGAAATATTTCGTGGGAGCATATTTATAGAGATCATAAGATGCTGGCAGATAAACTCTCCAAACAAGCATTAAGCAATGAAGAAGGTATATTAATCTGGGAAGAACTTTTTAATTTCTAGATTATTGATTTTGGTTATGTAAGGCTCTTTTGAGCAGGTTTGCAACAAGTCCTGCTCATTGCAATTGGCTTATGGGTTTTTAGCTTGTTTTGAACTCTTTGATGCATTTTGATTTTATTATAAAAAAGCAATTAATGCTTTTTTGTAGAATCTTTGTAAGCTATAAACGAAAGTCAGTTCAACTTTTTTGTAAGAAGCCTATAAGACTTGAACGATATGTACCTTTTGATTCATTTTGAATAACACTGGTGCTTTTTTTTCTGCTGAAAAAATAAAAGAAAAACTAAATGATACTAAATATCCACCAAATTTTAACTTCATTTTTAAAATAAAAAATATAATAATTTAATACTAAAATAAAATATTTTTTATTTTATTTCAATACCACTAATTATCTAAAAAAATAATATAACTATATAAATTCATATCATGTTTAGAATTACTCTAATTTTTTATTATTATTTTAAATATATTATATTAAAAATTATTTAACACTTTAATTTTGACCATCTTAAAATTATTAAAAGTCTTTAATATTTCAGGTAACTTTTACCATTTTAAAATTTCCCCTTGACTGATTCTTCTACATTTTAAAACTATTTTTATATTTAATCTTTCATTTCTAAAATTTTCAAATTTATAATTTTAATATTTTAAAATTTATTTTCCATTTACTCCTATCTGCTTTCGGCCAAATTTTATTGATTTGTTTATTTGTTTATTTCATGAAGTATAAATAACAGCGCTTTGATTTCAATAAAGTGAGAGTTACTTGCAACTTTATGCCCTGGGAACTTGGACAACACATTGCTGTAAATAAAAAGGTATGACTGGAGTTGGTATGTAGGTCTTAATTAATCTACATTGACATTAGGCATGCTATTTTGTCTTACATTTGATCAGAAGTTACCATACCCAAGTTATTGTTTGGTGCTCAAGCTGGACATTTTGACCTTAGTTATTGTTTGGTGCTCAAGCTGGACATTTTGACCTTTTCTTATATAAATTGATTTGAGTTCAACATGAAAACATGAAGATGGCCTAATAGTGAAAACTGTCTTGGAATGCCGAGACATGATAGTGACGGTGACATCGGAGAAAGTCGATTGAAAACAAAATAGGGGGAGAAAGTCAATTGAAAGCAAAATAGGGGACAGCCTTTTTAAGCTTCTCTACAACAAAGTCTTTAGGTGCGATTCGATTTGATTTTATTACCTAAGACTGATTCGATCAAAAACCAAAGTGTCAAGGTATGATGTGATAGTGTAAACTTATTTTTTTAATTGATGATTTTTTTTTTAATATAATTTATTATTATTATGGAGAGTAATGAGATATGGGAGTGATGTTGTAAGCTATATATCTTGTGTAAAAAAATAAAAATAAAAATTATTAAAAACCAAAGTGTAAACTTATTATTTTAATTTATGATTTTTTTTTAATATAATTTATTATTATTATGGACAGTAATGAGATATGAGAGTGATGTTGTAAGTTATATATCTTGTGTAAAAAATAAAAATAAAAGTGATTAACATATGTAAATTAAATTATAAAATTTATATAATAGTAAAAAAATAAAATTAATATAAATGGTTTTATGTTGGTAATATTTTTTATCATTTTATTTTATTTATGTTAATTTATATGTATATTTAAATAAAATACAAAAATATTACTATATTAAAAAATATAAGTATATCATTGAAAATCTTGTTTTAGTTATAAGATGAAAGAGACATAGTATCATGCGAAATGTAAAGAGCATGGAGTTACACTAGATGACATATCAGTGATGATGGTTTATGGTCTATGATTCGTGCAGTTATGTGCAGGAGTACTTGGATTTTAGGTCCTCTTGGGACTTCAACATGAGAGAAGGAAAAGGGAATTTCATGTAAGTAAATGGCATCGATGCTCTTATTGGTAGTCATTTTTCAACTATGGTTAACAATCATTGGGATCATGTCAAGGGATTCTACATTTATCATTAACAGAAAAAGATGTCAACTCTCTCACACAGGTTTCCAATCTAATCAAAATATTAATTAAGTTAATTATAAATTACTCGGTGTGATTGTTAGATGTGGTGCTAATTAATAAATGAATAATGATCAAGTTCTAATGTTGATTAATAATGTTATTAAGATTGTTTGATTTGCTTAATTGTTGAATAAGTACTTGGTTACTAAATCATTAAATAGGCATTAATGAGGTTGATTGTTGTTAATCATGTTACTATCAACTTGACTAATAAATGCTAATTAAATGATAAATTATAATAGTTCCATCAATGGTGATTATGATTAATTATAATTAATTAGGATTAATTATGATTAATTATAATGTGGTAATAAATCAATATTAATTAGGTTTTTCATAGTTAACCCGCAGTTCAATAAGAGCAAGAGGAATCTGCGGAAAGAATTTTTCAATTCGACAAGTTTCGAGATCTTTGTTCTCCTGAGGTTGAACCTGCTTAATAGGTTCGAAACTTGTCGAATTGAAAAATTATTTCCGTAGATTCCTCCCGCTCTTAATTAATTAGGTTTATTAAAGTTAATTATGATAAATTATTATTAAGGATCCATGGTTGAACATGGTAAGTAGTTCGGTGAATGGACACTAAGGTCAAAAAATATTAATTGTAATAAACAATTATTAAATTAATCTTAATCATAAGATGAACATTATAGTGAAGAAATGACATTTTATTTTATTAAAATTATGCAATTTTAGGATATCGAATAAACATGTGGTTGAGACTAAAAGGGTTATGTCAAAAGTGTTGTCAGTTGACCGCATAAAGAAGGGTGAATATTTAATTAGTGAATATTAAAATAATATTATTTATTGATTTGTTCAATTGAACCTGACATAGTAGATGAGAAGGTGGTTGGGACCTCATTAATTGGGGGGATAAGGTAGTAAAGGCTGGGCAGGAGAGTCAGAAAAGGGGGAGATATAGGGTGGAAGAAGGGAGATGAGGGGGATTCAAAAAGTAGGAGAATTTGGGGAAAATTTTAGAGAAACATAGCAAAGGAGGCTTGTTTTTTGTTCAAAGGGAGGTATTCGAACTGGTTGGACTCACTCTACTCAGGTTTTCGGCTCAGGGCTCCAAGAACTTAGTTTTTGGAGCTAGGAACTCAACGATACTTTCCTAGTTGGCAGGGTGGCAGATTGATTTGGGATGATTTTTTTTTTCTGGTGGGAAAGAGCTTGCAGTTGCAGGGACAAGGAGGAGCTTGAAGGGACAAATTTGCTAATCTATAGGTATTTTTTATACAAGTATAAATTTCCACTTAGTTGTGTTATTTTCTACCTATTTTAGCTGAGAGTTAATGAAATGATTTGAATATGTATATGTTGTACATGATTTTGTATATGGTAAAAAAAGGTAATATAGCACATCCATTTACACCTGCAAAATTTTAGAGACTTGTAAATTATTTTACCTGCACATTGAACATAAACAAAACTTTGAAAAGAAATAGAATTTATAGTATTTTACCAGGGACCAAGGATGGCCCCTACCGAACTTAATTACGATGGTCCAAGATGGATGCGTAAAGAGCACTAGAGGGGTTATGATTCCACTAGAGGGGAAGAGGAAAACAATGTTTATGGGAGATTAAATCCTATATTTCCATGTGTCACCCTTAGAACTCATCAATTTGCTTCCATGTGCCTTAAATGATCCAATTACTTCATTTTCACTATTAAATCCATTTACTGAATGCATGTGTGAGGTTGGTCGAGAAAGACTTCTCATGTAGTTATGGAAGCATGAGATGAATATACTTCTATGACAGTTGTAATAATCATCTCTTCTATGGGATGAAATTATGTCAATTGTCTCCTCACCATTATCTCATCTCCTTTGGAATTATTATGATGTATATTTTACACCAGACAATTTTTTTTTGTTATTGTCCATTCCATTTCTGATTAATGTTACCCGATTGTGAAACAACCATAAATTCAAATTCCAAACAGAGAAATAAAGAAATTAGAGAAAAGAGATGGTTGTAGGTGATCCTAGAGGATGAGTAAGATATGAACATTTACTCATTAAGTTTTGTTTCTCATGAATGCTTCAGAAACCATGATTTAATGCTACAAGAGGTTCTCCAACATCATACAGTAGGTTGGACTTTTTATGCACACACTCGTAAGGATGGTAAGGGTTGGATTTCCTGATGGAACTATAGAGCAATGAAGGGAAATGTCTTCCTTATGTTGTGTGGGGAAGTAGAAAAGACTGCCATGGATGGGTTGGTTGAGTGAGATCCTTGTAAATGCTCATAGGTGGGCAATTTGGATAAGCATGAGAGAAAGTGGGTTCTAGGATGACAGAAAGAAGCTTGTAGGTGTTTCCTTTTCCCTGGTAGACTCATTTCCCACCTTGGGGGTGGTATCTATAGATAATACCTACTGTTGGGTGGCAAGTCGAACTTACACGACTAGTTTCCTGGATCTTATTTGTTAAAAGATGATTATTCTCATTGTATATGAATGTGAAATGATTTTTTGTTGTTGTGATGAATATGCTTTATTATGCATGGTGTGTGTGTGTGGATGGATTTTTATTTTTGATGTATTTTATAGTTATGCATCTACACATACAATTCTTATTTATGAATTCATATTACGGCCCATCGAGCAAAATTTAGAACCAATAATTCAAAAATACCCCATTTCTTGGTCGGAATGATAGAAGAGGACGTGACATAGTGGTTTTAAAGCTCTTGGTTGCAACACTATGGCTGTATGGGCTGAAATCAACAGTTACAAGAAGTAATAAGAGCTACACAAGAAGTATTGACACAATGCTCTATGAAAATACATGGTTTTAATTCTTAGAAGATATTTTAATAAAGGCATTAGTTAGATTTAGTTGTCTATCAGCATGAATGGTAGATTGGGTTAAGGAAATTTTGAAAATTTTGACAATGTAGAGTTATTAGTGAAAACAAATTAAATTCTACTATGCAAAAAAGATATTTTTGGAATGGAGGAAAGATCCAATGTAGTTTCACAATATACCCTAATGCAAAATTGAAATTTTAACTATTTATGAAATTTTGAAAAAAAATGGGAAATTTTAAGATGGACCCTGCCCGTGCCATGTGGAAAAAAGTGTGACATGAAGGATCCATGTGGATATGGGATATGACATGGACCATCCATGTCATATGAATGCATGATTGGAAGAAACCAAAACAAGTTCGTAGGAATAATATTATCAAGTGATACACTTCCCAGTGTTAACTCATGAATCCAATGTGATGCAACCATGAAGGATCACTTGATGCACTAAGATCAACAATTATATCGGGATCCACTCATTGAAGAATATTGTTTCCATAGCTAATGCATTAGGCCGATGTGATGATCCTGAGTAGATGGAAGCAGCCCGATGGATAGGACTATGATATTGTGAGGCAGGAACATCAAGGCTGACAAATTGGAAAGAGCCTCATCGAAGGCAAAGCATCGAAACATGTTATCAAAGGAGAATTTTAGAGATCTGATGGAGTATATATTCTCCATGGATTGGGACCCGATGGTTCAAGAAGGCCTCATTGGAGGTAGGCCATCGGGAAATGATCCTGAAAGTGTATGTGGGAATTTTTCATGGGTCAGAACATGACTTCCAGGAATGCCTCATCAGAGGAGGAATTTTTGAAATACCTCATCAGAGGAGGACCATTGAGAAGTAAACCTAATAGAGCATGCAAGGGATGCTAATGGATAAAATATTCAAAAAGTGTATTATAAAAGTAATTTTCGATTGAAGGTTTTTGATGCAATTGTAAATTGTCCATTGGGCATCAACCATCGGAGTTTTAATAACTCAAGGTTAAAATAAAGTCAGGGAGGGAGCTTCTGACATGATATATGCATATTGGTAGAAAAGAGTTGATGAGATCAGTCTGATAAAGGCCATTCGGCTGCACCACAGTGGAAAATGTAAAGTCAATCTTATGGGAGAAAACTCATGCAAGGATTGTATTCTGAAAAGATAAAAAAAAAGAGCCCGAAAAATGTTTTGTCCATAAAAGGAACAGTTTAACTCAGAATCCGATGATACATGTGGCATTTTGATTCCATTATGAAAGGATGCAAATTTTCCAGTGAGAGGCATGCCCCTATTTTTCTCCAATTGTATAGAAATTCCGAAATAGTGTTTTTTAAAGATTAGCACCTAGTGATCTGATAAGGGCTTTGTTGGGGCTGAAATTGTTATGGTATGGTCATGTCTCAAGAAAAAAAAATAACTATGGTGGATTATCTTCAAAATCAAATGGTTTGAATCCTAGGTGCAAAAGAAGGCCAAAATTCACTATTCTGGAGAACATTTTTAGAATTTCGAAAAACTTGTAGGAGGTAAAAAGTGATCCTAGATGTCAAGACCAATCTTTTAATGAAATTGACATTCTACCTACTCATCAAAACAAACAAGTTTGGTTAAAGGATTTTTTTTTTCTAGAAATGCTCAATTTGGGAGATAATAGTTTTTGGAAAATAAACTAAGTCTAGAGAATATGAAAAAGTCAAAGGTAGCCAATTCCATAAACTTATAAAAATTGACTGGAGCATCGGATCAGATATCTAAAAGTGTTAAGTAATCCTTGTCATGATTTTTATCATCACCCAATATAAAATTCTTATGGATCTCCCAAATTGTTCTTCTATAGGTGGCTAAAGTTGGTCTTTGAAGTTAAATGCACACATAGGAAAATTGCAAAATTGGGAAAATTGGCAATTTTGAAAGGTTGTAATGTTTTTCGCAGAAAATAGAAATGGGCATACTTATAGTCATTGGAAATATTATCCATAGGACTAGAACTGTGAAAAATCATATTTTGAAGAGGTGATTCAAATGTTTCTAAAATTTGATTGGAATTTTAAAGTGCCTGTAGCCATAATTTGACAAAAATTGTCAATATGGGTGGTTTCTAGAATATATGAAAAATAATTTTATGATTTTATAAAAAATGTAATAAAGCTAACAAGTGTTCTTATATTAACAGTTTTTCTTATACAATATCATATTAGGGACAATTAAGGGTCAGCATTCAGTATAGTGCAATTTGGGAAAGCCTTTGGTCTTAGTTGGGCCAAAAAGACCATCATCGTGAATGATGCACATGATCCTTATGCAACTGAAACATATTCCACGGGAGAAAATATACATGTTGAGAATGTAGAGACATAATATAATGGCCTAATAAATCAATTAACTCCCCCATATATTGAAGAAACAATGAGAATCCTAAGAGTGGAATTACAAAGTTGTAGGGAAGACAATGAGAGGTTGGTCAGAGCTTAGAAAGAACATAACCAACCTAATGCATCCATTCTCTAAATCTTAAAAAATAATAGAGGAAGATTCACCGTGGGCAATACTTAGGAAATGAAGAAAGGAGTGGGGGCGTCTCAAGAGGGAATTCTCACAAGAAGTCTCATAGTTCAAGAAGGGATTCTAGAGTTAGGTTATATACTCCATATTTCTCTTCTAGTGAGTAATCTGCCTGTAAAGACTCCACTGAAGGTTCAACCTTTCCATTCCATTCGAATAATAGTAAGAAGTATTTTCAAAAAATATAACATTGGGAATTTTGAAAAACCAAGCCTCCTACTTTAGATGGTGAAGTCAAATTTGGTCAAGGAGCTAAAGCTCAACTTCTTGGGATGAGTAAGTATTTCCAATTCCATGACTACTATGTGAACATGAAGCCAAGAGTGGCTATATTTAATATGAATGTAAGAGCATCTATATGGTGGGATCACCTTAAAAAAATAAAAAATATCAATGAAAGTAATATTGTGTGGAAACAATTCCAAAGAAGGAATTCAAGCAAAAGTGTGTAGATCTGCTAGATACTATGATGAAAAAATTAAAGAGTTCCATGAGTTGAAATTGGGAAAAATTTCCATGGAGGAGTATGCTAAAAAATTATTGGATTTGATGAAGTATGTTAAGTATATCAAATATGATAAGGTCAAAATTCAACATTTCCTAAGTGGACTACTCGAGTCATACAAGGATGGAATTGAATTTGATGGAACTCAAACTCTAGATGAAACCATAAGGAATCCCAATTATTGATATGATAAAAAAAAAGGAAAAAATTCCATAAGGCATTGAAAGACAAGAAAATTAGGATAAGTTTGACCAAAGAAATAAGGGAGTTAGGCGTTTTCATTTCATAAATCAACAAATGAAACCAACACATGGTGTGACTAATCTAGATAAGATGATGAGAGACAAGCCAAGAGTTCCACTTCAATGTTGGGGATGTGGAGATGACCAATTTATTAGAAACTATCCACATCAAAATGGGGGTGCCAAGAATGGTCACAACAAGCGAGAGGTTGAAACTTTAGGTGAGGTAACAAGGACTATTCCTAGAATCTATGTTCAAGTAGAGGACTAGAAAACACACCATCAATCATTCGTGGTTGAGGTTGAAGGTAATATTGCTAAGCAATATATTTATATTTTGATTGACCATGGATCTACTCACAGTTTAATCACTCCTAAAATTGTTGAGGCTTGTGCTTTTATAAAACAAAGCAAAGTAAATCAAGGTTTGTCCAACTAGCCAATGGAACCAATAGGAAAGTTAGTGAAGTGGTGGAGAAATTTCCATTAGAAATGGATGGACCCTTCACATGTTCAAATATGAATATTTCCCCACTTGGTTCTTATTTTTTTCTAATTGGAATGGATTGGTTTGAATCAAATAAAGTTAAATTTTATTGCTACATCAAGACCTTTGATTGCATTGGTGGAGAAAGAAAACCGATAATAGTAAAGGGAATTCCAAAGGTGGTTTCTATCAGATAGATTTCAGACTTGTAGTTAAAGAAGTTAATGAGAAAAGGTTTTCAATTGTATGCATCCCATGTAATGTATAGAACAAAAAATGAAGTTCCCAAGTTGGAGGAATACTGCTTCTCACAAGAATTCAAGGATTTGTTTCCTGGTGAAGTGTCATGATTTCCTCCAAAGAGGGATATTGATTTCACAATCTATATTGTGTCAAGATTTACACCAATGTCCAAGACACCTTGTAGAATGAGTACACCAAAATCGTTAGAGCTGAAAATGAAATTGTAGGAATTTTTGAAAAAGAAGTTCATTTGACCAAGTTTGTCTCCATGGGGAGAAACCATGCTATTTATGAAAAAGAAAAATGGAAAAATCAGATTATGTATTGAGTACATGAAACTAAATAAAGTTATAGTAAAGAATAAGTACTCTTTACCTTGAATTGATTATCTTTTTTTTATCAAATGAGAGGGGAATAGGTATTTTCAGAGATTTATTTGAGACCTAGTTACCATCAAGTCATAATAAACGAAGGAGACATCCATTAGACAACCTTTAGAATAAGTATGAACACTATGAGTTTGTGGTAGTTCCATTTGGTCTCACTAATACACTAGCTACATTCATGTGTCTCATGAACAATGTTTTCAACAAGTATTTGGACACGTTTGTCCTTGTTTTCCTAGATGACATTTGTATTTATTCCAAGAATGAAGAGGATCCTGAGGAACATTTGAGAATGACTTTGCAAGCTCTAAGAGATCATAAATTGTATGCAAAGTTAAGGAAATGTGATTTATATCAAATGCAATTTCATTATTTGGGTCACATTATTTAAGAGGAGGAAGGAATATTGTTGGATCCAAAAAATATTGATAGCATTAAGAATTGGCCAACTCCAAAGAATGTAACAAATGTGAGATCATGTATGGGTCTTTCTAGTTATTATAGAAGGTTCATTGAATGATTGTCCAAGGTTGGACACCCCATAACTTTTTTGAAAAGTAAGGGAATAAGATTTGAGTGGGCATAAAATGTGTAGAAAGCTTCAAGCTATTGTAAAAGTTTCTTACAAGTGATCCAATTTTGAAATTTGCAAACCCCAAAAATTATTTTGTGGTGTATACCGATGCATGGAAAATGGAATTGGAGGAGTTTTTATACAAGAAAATCATGTGGTATGTTATGAGTCAAGAATACTAAAATAACATGGAAATAATTATGTTACCCATGATTTAAAGTTTGTTGCCATCGTGCACGCTTTGAAAAAGAGGAGGCACTATTTGATGTAACCCATCCTTTATCAATCGTTGGATTTTCAAAACTAGGGTTTTTCTCAGTAACATGCAATGCAATTTCCTCATCAGAGGGAGGATTTTTGAAAACTTTTCCAAGTGAGGACATGAGAATTATGTTCATCTCAACATTTCTGAAACACACTTGTAAAAGGTAACGACATGGAATTATGTTTCTCGGTTTGGATTTTATTTCCCGGTTTAATTTTGCCAAGTATCCCATAATGGATTTTGGTAGCGAGTTGAAACTCGCCATAACTCAATAATCAAGGTTAGGATGGACAAACCATGAGTTATGATGGAATCATGACATCAAAGTAGCACTAGGGACATCCCTATCCAATGACTACATGGACCAACTATTGTCTATTTTGACGATTTCCACGACTAGGGTTTTTCTTAGTAACATGGAATGCAATTTTCACATTAGAGGGATTTTTTTGAAAAATATATCAAGTGAGGGCATGGGAATAATGGTCATCTTGTATTTTCCCAAACAAACTTGTAGGAGGTTATGGTACTCAATTTTGTTTCCTAGTTTGGTTTTTATGCCCTCGGTTGAAATTTTCGTAGAGTTCCTAAATGGTTTTTGGTAGTGATTTTAAGCTCGCCATAACTTGATAATCAATGATCCAATGGAAAAAAATTGAGTTTCATTGGAATCAAGACTTTGGAATACTACTAGTGAAACCCCTATCTGGCGAATACATGGACCAATCAATTTATATTTTGAATTTTTTTCCACTAAGGTTTTTCTTAGTAACATGCAATGCAATTTATGCATTATAGATAAGTGTTTGAAATATGTGTCGAGTGAGGGTGTGGGAATCATGGTCATATTTTCCTTACCCAAACTCACCTATATGAGTTTACGGTACTCAATTCCATTGCTCATTTTGGTTTTTATGCCCCCGATTGAAATTTTCCAAGTGTCCCTGAATGGATTTTGGTAGTGAGTTGAAACTCACCATAAATTGATAACCGAGGCTTGGATGGAAAAAATTTCAGTTTCGTTGGAATTGTGCAATAAAAGTATAGATAGGGACACTTCTATGCAGTGAATTCATGGAATGAACGTTGTCTATTTTGACGATTTTTCCAACTACGGTTTGCTAAGAAACATGTAATACAATTTTTTCATTAGAGGGAACATTTTTCGAAAAATGTTGAGGGTGTGGGAATCGTGGTTATCTTGGCCTTTACCAAAAAATGTAGGATGTTACAGTACTCAATTCCATTGCTCAATTTGGTTTTTATGCCCCTGTTTAAATTTTCCAACTGTCCCTGAATGGATTTTGGTGGTGAGTTGAAACTTGCCATAACTCAATAACCAAGGCTCAAATGGATAAATTGTCACTTCCATTGGAATTGTGACATCAAAATATAGCTAGGGACACCCCTATCTGTTTTTTTCTCAACAACATGCAATGCAAATTTTGCATTAGAGGGAAAGTTTTTGGAAAATGTGATAAGTGAGGGAGTGTGCATTGTGTTCATATTTTACTTTCCAAAAAAAACCTGTAGGAGGTTACGATACTCAATTATGTTGCTCGGATTGGTTTTTCTGCCCTTGGTTCAAATTCTCCAAATGTCCCTGAATGGCTTTTGGTATCGAGTTTAAGCTCGCCATAAATCGATAACTGAGGATTGGATGGACAAATACCCACTTCCGTTGGAATTGTGAAATCATAGTACCACTAGGGACACCCCTCTCAAGTGAATTCATGGATCTAATGTTGTCTATTTTGATGCTTTTTAGAACTATGGTTTTAATCAGTAACATCCAATGTAATTTTTGCATTGGAGGGTAAATTTTTGAAACATGTGCCAAGTGAGGGTGTGGGAATCATTGTCATATCACACTTTTCTAAACACACCTAAAGGAGGTAATGACACTCAATTCTGTTTCTCGGGTTGGTTTGTATGTCCTTAGTTGAAATTTGCGAAGTGTCCCTGAATGGAGTTTGGTAGAGAGTTGAAACTCATCATAGCTCAATAAACAAGGCTCGGATGGAAAAACCATTAGTTATGTTGTAATAATGACATTGGTGTTCCACTAGGGATACCCCTTTCCACTGCCTACATGGATTGAATGTTGTCTATTTTGACAATTTTCACAACTAGGTTGCTCAACAACATCCAATGCAATTTTTTCATTAGAGGGTTTTTTTTTGGAAAATGTGCTAAGCAAGGGTGTTGGTATTGTGTTCATATCAACCTTGCATAAACACGCCTATAGGAGGTAATTAAACTCAATTCTATTGCTCAGTTTGGTTTTTATGCCCTGAGTTTAAATTTGCCAAGTGTCCCTGAATGGATTTTGGTAGCGAGTTGAAACTCACCATAAATCGATAATTGAGTCTCGTATGGACAAACAATCAATTCCATTGGAATCATGACATCAATTTACCACTAGGGACATCCCTATCCAATGACTACATGGACCAAACATTGTATATGATAATGATTTTTGCAATTAGGGTTTGTTTAGCAACATCCAATGCAATTTTTGCATTAGAGGGTAAATTTTGAAACATTTGACATGGAAAGGGTGTAAAATCATGGTAATCATTACCTTGACCAAAAAAACCTACTGGATGTTATGACACTCAATTTTGTTTCTCAGATGTTTTGACTTTCTTCAAGATCCATTTCAGCCCCCTTGTGTGTACAAGTCTTATTATTTCTAATTCTTCTAGTGAATAGCCCATGTTAGTTTTAGTGAGTTTTAATTTTATTGCATTAGATGTAGGAAAATAAGCAAATTTTTTCCTCTTGAACACAACCAACAAAACAATCCGTTGAGCAATACAATAAGTAGAATTTCTTCCAAGGTAGTGTCAACAAAGCAAAAACCCAAGTCAATTGTGGGTGACCTTGTCCGTATAGAATTAGAGAATGATTCTTGGGATAATTTGGTTCTAAATGTATATGCTCAAAATACAAGTACTACTTAATCATCAACGATGCATTTTTCCATTTTGCGGTAGTTATAACTCAATATTTTACAATCATTCAGTGAAAATACAACATAAATTCCATCAAAATGAAGAATGTAACCAAAGGAACCATTGTCTAATTAAATGAAAAACATAAATATATAAGCCAAGGGGTGCTGAATCATTTAGTTTCTCAAATTTCCATCTCCTCTACAACTTTACAAATTACAATATCGTACAAATTTTGGAGAAGAGGAAGAGTCACAATAATTGAAGACAATTCATTGCAATATGTATTTCCGCCATGATGAATGTTGATTGTGTCAAAGTGCACCTATGCACGATATGTTTCTATGTTGAGGTACACTAGTATTGCAACTAAGCTAGTGCGAAATAGGTAAGTGACAAGATGTTAGAATAACCAACTAACTTCCCACACAACAAGCTTGAAGAACAAGAATCCACAACTAAATTATTATTGCAACTACCCCACGGGACTCTTCCATTCAAGAATATATTGCAAGGAACTACTAACTACATTAGCATAATCTACACCAAAATATCATGCATAGAATCACAACTTAAATCAATGCACAACTCTGTGCAACCATACTTGCACAAAAGCTAGCAAATTCTAGAACAAAAATCCAAAATTATTTAAGAATTAGTTAACTTGAAAAATCCTCTAGGAACAAACCTCCATGCTTAGTTGTCCCCCCCAAAAAAACTACGCTCCCAAGTGTAGGAATTTCTTCTTGAATTTCTCTACAATGTATCAATTTCTAAGCAAAACCAATGATCTACTATTGTTGATCATGTTTATCCTTATCTTTGCTTTTCTACAAAGCATCAAAATCGTATTCATGCATTTTTTGAATGTGGTAAATGAACTAAATTGCTTGCCCATGTGAACAACTTCCTTCACCATCATGAACTTTATAATAGATATTAGAATGGATAATGGATCCTTTTGCAACAAGCCAATATGCACTTCAAAACATAAATTTCCAATCATATTTGTATTATTTGATTATAGTTGTGTTTCACATGAGGGATATTGGTATCCCATGTTTTTTCATGCTTATGGTTGGAAATGTGCAAAAGTTGAATAATGGTGTGATTTACTACCCCAGTCAACCCATACATCTATGGGTGGAAGGTATCTCTTCTCTTCAACATTATATTTATCAAAACCCACAGCAATTGCCAAAAGTGGCTTAGAAATATAGTGTCATGGTTGGAGGCAATTGAATATGGTAAGACAAAGTGCACCCAAACATTATAAAAGAACAATTGTTCATATTGTTGCACTAAAATGAAATTAAATTTATATTAATGTGCTTGAAAGACCGAATAGATCAAGGGGACATGAAAATAAACAATTATTTATAGCAAAAAAAGGGAGATATTAGAAGCACCCCTAAAAGGTGACAAAAAAGAGTACAAATTAACATGAAATGATATATCACATACAAGTGGGTTATACCAAAAAGGTGAAGTTGAACCCCCAAAGGTGAAGAAGTGCTACTGAAGGGACATAATCGTATGAATGAAGTGCAACATATTCTAGGTAAGTAGGGAAGAAACCTCACTCATCATTTGAATTAGTAGTGTAGAACTACAAATGTCAATACTGAGTGATTGTCAAATAATTTACTCATGTGAGTGTCCTACACTAATAGGGCTCTAGTGGGTAATCCTAGGAAAAATAAAAATTCCCTTTTGACGGCCACAGTAAATACTAATTAAGAAATGGGAGTAATCCTAATATCTAAGCCTAAAGAACTCCTAGTGGTAGGGAATAACTTAGTACATAATCAATCCTTTTCATACCCATATCCATAATTAATCACAAGTTGATTCACTAGAACAACAACCCAAGATCTTCATGAAACATTATCATCCCTTAATCCAAGGGAAACATAACATGGTTCATCAAAATCCTATTTTCAAATCTTGAAACACATGTACATGGCATTGAGTCTCATCAAGGAACCAAGTTGTATGCACCATTATTACTTATACACTTTTAGGAAAGAAGATACAAAACTGGACGCAACCACTAGATGGATTAAAATTTGTAGACATTTTTGGTGTTTATAAATTTTTTTGTGTTGAAACATGAAAACCATGCTTGAACAATAATGCATGATACACATATAAATACAAGTTTAGGTGTTTCGATTTCTCCAAGTAATCTATAATATACCTAGTTTTTATTAATTATATTAATACAATATATGAATGTGTACTTTAGAAGAGGCATATCTCTTGCATACTATTGAAATACCAATTGTTTTCCAAGATAACTTTCAAAGGTAGACCATTCTATTTTGGAAAGTTCCCATCGAGAATAAAATTCAATTATGAATGTCCAAAGCTTTCTCAACTTCATCTTGTGAATAAGGTAACAAGTATAATTGGCATTTTGGTGACCGAGTTGTGGCACAAGACGTGACACTCCCTTTTAACATTCCTTAAACATATTTTGTGGTTGTCTTGCAGAACTATAACGGTTGAGTTGGTGGACTCTGTAGATACATGACCTATGATAGATGAGAATTTGACACATATTATGGTTAAGAGAGGACATGCTCCTCATTTTAACAAATGTACTTTTCTACTAGGAAAATAATTTTATTTCCAACTGCTCAAAAATTTCAAATCACGATCATAGTATCTGCCACTCGAAAGTGACATTTTTATAATTGATATAATTTTACCTTAGAACATCGTTGGCATATTGTTTCAAAAGGTTAGACAAATTTCATAAATAGAATTATAGACAATAAAAATTTCTCCATATAATACCATCAAACTATTGAAATAGTTATGAATGTTACTAGAAATACAAGAGTTGCTTCTTTGCTTTGGTTATGACATACTATTTTTTCTTTGGTTGTCAAAAATTTAGTTTACTAGTGGGGTTCTTTTAGAATTATGTACAAGACATTTGTTATACAAATTTAGTATGTTGAAACAAATTTGTACACAGCCATATGGGTTGAATTAAAATACAAAATATACCTTTTTCATAATCAAATAGATGACATTTTAATGAATATTTGATGTAAACAAATTCCTAAAACGTTGGTTATGGAATTGTACAGTGGAAAGGTTGTGCTATCTCTAGTTCCTTCCTCACCATTTTGTGCATACCTTGCAATCATCATTGTCCAAGAGATCAAATCTGATTTGGGAATTAGGTCAAACACATCGCATGCAAACTCTAACCAATCACATGAAGAATTGATTAAGTAGTGCAAGGAGGAACTTAGTCAACAAAACTCTTAGATGCAAGATAATGGATCTATTAAAGAGAATATTGGTGAACCCAAGAACAGGTTAATGTATTTCAACATCATAAAAATTAAGCATACCAATTTTCCTTGGTTGATTCCTTCTTCTCCACTTTCCAACTTCAAACTCTTGAGTGTATTGGGTGATTCTATTTCTAAAACCCCAAGGTTTTCTCTTCTTTTCTCTTGAATGATATACCCTCTTCCTCAAGCAAAATCTTGAAGTAAAATTCTTCAAACAACTTCCTCAAGGAAAAAATACAAATCCTCTTCTTCAATAAAAAATATTCAAGCAGCTACAAGTAATTCTTCAAATACAAAGGGCAAATTTGGGTGTCATGTTTCCTTGAAAATCTATGAATATTAAGTAAGCATCACTAATTTTAGATCTTGAATGCTCCTCCCTCCTTCCAATGTTTCAAATTAGTGTGTATCTCTTCTATTTTTGTGTTTTTTGAGTGAAATGAACTCTCTTTGCCCTCATATATACGTGCATTTTTTTATTTTTTAACTTTCATACATCAGTTGGCGTTAAACTAGATGAAATCTTCCCATTCAATTGCATCCTAAATTTCATCCCAAATAGGGTCTATATTAGAGTCCTCAATGGCGCCTAGTATGTCGTCCTTAATAGATCCATCTTTAGTGTCCTCTTTTGGATAAAGCTGCGCCTAAACATGCTTTCAAAATGTAACTAATTTGAGATGCATTTTGAGGCATCACGTATGCATGTTTTAGTTTCCATCTGTGAAAACATACAATGAATCTATGTGACCCTATTGGCATCTAAGTAAACCTAACTCCACCTAAATGACCTAATGGCATCTAATTGTCCCTACCAACATTTTAGTTACCCTAATGGTACTTGAGTGAACCTAACAACATGATGATGATGCTAATGATGCATGATGACAATGATGTTGGAATTAATGATTATTCGACTACAAGATGATGACAATGACAACGAGAACTACATTGACGATGAGGACGATGATGATGAGGATGATGAAAATGATGATGATATTGTTTATTTGTATGATGTTGGTGATGATGACTAGGAAAATGACGACAATGATGATGTAGATTTCAATGATGATGATGCATGTCATTATAGCACTATTTTATTTTGATTGATCCTAATGGAACCTAAATGACCCTAATGATACCTAAATGGCCCTAATGGAACCTAAATGACCCTAATGGAATCTGATTTCCCCTAACAACATTTGAGTGACCCTAATGGAACTTGAGTGACAATTAAAACATGATAATGAAGGTAATTATGCATGATGGTGATGATGTTGGAATTGATGGTGATTTGATTACAAGATGATAATGATGACAATAAGCACTACATCGATGATGAGGATGATGATGTTGAAAATGATGATGATGGGGATGATGATATTATTGATTTGTATGATGTTGATGATGATGACTAGGATGATGATGACAACAACAATGTCAATGTCAATGACGATGATGGTTATGATTATAGCACTATTTGATCTTGGTTGGTCCTAATGACACCTAAATGACCCTAATGGCATCTAAGTGACCCTAATGCAACCTGAATGACCTTAATTCCATTCGGTTGTCCCTAGGGCCATTTCTGTGACCTTAACAACATGATGATGACGCTAATAGTGCATGATAACAATGATTTTGGTGTTGATGATAATTTTATTATAAGATGATAAGGATGGAAATGAGCACTACATAGATGAAGAGCATGAAAATTATGATGATGAGGGGGATGACAATGATGGTATTGTTGATTTCGATGATGTTTACAACGATGACATGATGATGATGATGACGATGATGACGATGATGTCAATGACGATGATGCACGTGATTATAACACTACTTGATCTTGATTGATCCTAATTCCACTTAAATGAACTTAATTGAATATCAGTGACCATACTGGAACCTAAATAACCCTAATGGCATCTAATTGTCCCTAAAAACATTTGAGTGACCCTAATGGAACTTGAGTGACCCTAATAGCTTGACAATGATGCTAATGCTACATCGTGACAATGATGTTGGTGTTGATGATTATTTGATTATGAGATAATGAGCACTACATCAACGATGAGGATGATGAGGATCACAATTATGATGAGGAGGACAATGGAAATCATGATGACAATGATGATATTGTTGATTTGTATGATGTTGACATTGATGACTAGGATGATGAGAACAATGACAATGTCGATGTCAATGATGATGACGCATGTGATTAAAGCACTATTATTTGATCTTAATTGATCCTAATGGCACCTAAATGACTCTAATAGCATTAGAGTGACCCTAATGGCACCTAATTTACCCTAATGGAATCCGATTGTCCCTAAAAACATTTGAGTGAGCCTAATGGAACTTATTTGCGCTTAACAACATGATCATGATGTTAATGATGCATTATGATAATGGTGTTGGTGTTGATGATGATTTTAATACAATATGGTAGCAATGACAATGAGAAGTATATCAATGATGAGGATGATGACGATGAAAATTATGATGATGAGGATGATGAAAATGGTGATGATGATGATGGCATTATTTATTTGTATGATGTTGATGTTGATGACTGGGATGATTATGACAACAACGATATCAATGGAAATGATGATGATGCATGTGATTATGCACTATTTGATATTGATTGATCCTAATGGGACCTGAATGACCCAAATTGAATATGAGTGACTCTAATGGATCTAGATGGCCCTAATGGCATCTCGACGTCCTTAACAACATTTTAGTGACACTAATAGCATCATGATGATGCTAATGATGCATGATGCCAAGGATGTTGGCATTGATGATGATTTGATTAGAAGATGATAATGATGCAAATGAGCACTACATCAAAGATGAGGATGATGACATTGAAAATTATGATGATGGGGATGATGACAATGATGATGATGATGATGATATTGTTTTGTATAATGTTGATGATGATTACTAGGGAGATGATGATGACAAGGATGTCGATGCCAATGATGATGATGGTTAATATTATAACACTCTGATCTTAATTGATCCTAATAGAACCTAAATGACCCCAATGAAATTTGAGTGACCCTAATGCCACCTAGATGACCCTAATGGTATCTGGTTGTCCCTAACAACATTTGAGTGACCCTAATGGAACTTGAGTGACCCTGAAAAGCATGACGATGATGCTAATGATGCATGATGACAATGATTATGTATATAAAGTGCCATACGCAGAGACGAATTTGAGAAAAGAAGAAGAGGATCTGCGTTTGTGAAATGAAAGTTCTCGACGTTTCAATCCTTACTGTAGGATCATCATCAGGAGACAGCGAAGTCTGAGGAGATTGTGATTGCCCAATGACCTTTGTATATGTAGTGATTGTGGAAGTTTGGTGGATGGAAGTAGGTTGGGTGTCGGCTTAGGTTAGGTTTAGGGTTTGTTGGTTTATAGGGAAGAATAAATGTTTTTAGAGTTTCTTTATGTAGAAAAATTAATAATAATTGGTTTAAATAATTAATTTGATCTTTATTTAACTAACTACAGTATTTTAGGGTTTTGTTAATTTGTAGGAAAATTAATTATCTTTTAATGTTTTCTAAATTTATGAAATTATTATTAATAATTAGTTTCATCTAAAAATAACTAGTTTATTAAGTAACAATTAGTTTTCAATAGGGATAAATTAAACATTTATCAATGATTAATTTAATTTATTTAAAATGATTTGAATTCTAACATTAATTCCAAAACCTAGGGTTTGATAGTTACATAAGAGAACCTTTGTTTATTAATATTTTTTCAAATTATTCAGATTATTATTAATAATTAATTTGAATACTATACAAATTATTAACTAATTAAGAATCTTTATTAGTTTTTGAAATTTATTAGAGTTATTAACTAATTAAGAATCTTTATTAGTTTTTGAAATTTATTAGAGTTAGTTAATTCATAAGTTTTAATACCTAAGTTTAGTTTTTAATAAAAAATTTTAAGGTTTAGAAGTTAGGTTTTTTTAAAAAAATTTATAAAGGTTACTTTTTCTTTTTATTTATTTATAATTAAATAGGATTTTTCATTAATTGGTTAAGGTTTTTAATTAAAGGTTCTCAATGGTATAATTTAATGTTTTTAATAAAAATTTTGTTAATAAATTGTTAAAGTGAAAATTAGTTTATTAGTAGAATTGCTATCTTTCAAAGAAATTAAATTTTAATTTTGATTATTAATTTAAATATGATAATTAATGTGTATGATGGGTACTAAATTATTTAGGATGAGTGTGAAGGACTAGAAGTAAAGTGATGATCTTTGTTGGAGTGCCTAGAGTTTAGCTTGTTTTGTAAAGAATGTATCAGGGGTTTCCAGGTATCACTCAATTTGGTTCCGTCATCTCTATTGAGGCAATTTCCACAAGTTTCAATTTCAATTTTCTCCCTAATCTTTCGTTTTGTGAGATTGTCTTCTCTAGCTATGACGGAGGCCTTTTCCAAGCAAATTTGATGTTGGGTTAGATGCGAGTGTTCCGCTAGGGCTGATTTTTTATGTCTATCGTGCCTAAGGTCAGCGCTATGTTCTTTTAGTCTTGTTGCTATTGATCTACCAGTTTCTCCTATGTAAGGCATGCTACATGAGCAGGGGATGGAGTAAACGCCTTTGTATGACAAGGGGTCTCTAGGGTCTTTTAGGGAATCTAAAATGTTTCTGATTGTGTTGGGGGGGGAGAATATAACTTTGAAATTGTGTTTTCTGAGAATTTTGGCTAGTTTATCAGTGGTTCCTTTAATGTAAGGGAGGAAGATTCTGTTAGATTTTATGTTATCTTCTTTATTCTTATCTTTTTTATCTTTTTTAGGTTTCTTGGCTAATTCCACCGCTCTCTTGAATTGATTCTTATCATAACCATTGTTACTGAATACTGTTTCTAAGTGTTCAATTTCCTGGTCTAAGTGTTCTTTATCCACAATTCTAAGGGCTCTTGTGACTAATGTATGGATAACACCGGTTTTTTGTGGGGGATAATGGTGTGAATTAGCATGAAGGTATCTCTCAGTGTGGGTCTTTTTCCTATAAACCTGGTGTGTTATAGATCCATCTTCCTTTCTTGTGACTAGTACATCAAGGAAAGGAAGACTATGGTTCTCTTCAATTTCCATGGTAAATTTTATGCTGTTGTTTTGTGAGTTAAGGTGTTTGAGAAACTCCACTAATTTATCTCTCCCATGAGGCCAGACCACATCTGTGTCATCTACATAGCGTTTCCATCGTTTAGGTTTAAGGGGGGAGGATTCAATAGCTTTAATCTCAAAGTTTTCCATGTATAGGTTAGCTACTATAGGAGAGAGGGGTGATCCCATTGCAACGCCTTCCACCTGTTCGAAGAACCTATTTTGGAATGTAAAAAAGGTTGACCTAAGACAAACTTCAACCAGCTTTGCAATATCATCATTGGTAAGCTCCCTTATGGTTTCAATGGCATCTTTGATTGGAATCTTTGTATAGAGAGAGACTACGTCAAAGCTAACAAGGATGTCATTATCTTCAAGCTTTTCAGTGCTGATTTCTTTCAGCCAGCTGGTGGAATCTTTGACAAAGGAGTTAGTTTTGCCCATTAAAGGTTTGAGTAATTTAGCAAGGTATTTAGCTAGTTTATATGTGGGAGACCCAATCGTATTGACAATAGGGCGAAGTGGGACACCTGTTTTATGAACCTTGGGAAGTCCATATATGCGTGGGATCACTCCTTCTTTGGGGAGAAGTTTCGTTTTAAGGTTGTCGTCAAGGTTCGAATTTTTAATGGCATCTGTAACTGTTTTCTGAATTTTCTTGCTGGGGTCTTTACTCAGTACCTTGTAACTTCCGCACTCTAGATGTTCATTCATTTTCTTTATGTAATCAGCGGTGTCCAGGATTACAGTAGCATTTCCTTTATCCGCGCGTGTGATTTTGATGTCTCTGTTGTTTGTAGAGCCAATCTTTGATCTAAGGAGATGTTGGGCTTGGGAGGTTTGGCTCTACGGATTACTACAGCACAATCTTGACGAATGATTTCGGCTTCTTCTTCAGGGATGTTTGTTAGGCTGTCCTCTATGTTGCAGATAAGGTCTTTCATGGGAATGCATTTGGGTGCTAGAGCGAAATTTAAACCAAGTTCGAGAACACTGAGGGCGTTGTCATCAATGGTAACCTTGGACAGGTTAATGACAGTCTTTTTCATCGATTTATTATCATTGTTCTTTGTTATTACAGCGTTCAACCCAGTCGTTTGGTCTGTTCTATATTCAGCGTGTGCTGTTATCTCCTCTACGGTGTTCAGATTACTGTTTTTTATGTTTTTATCGTGGATTATCCCAGCGTTCAGCCCCGTAGTGTGGTCTGTTCTATATTCAGCGTGTACTGTTATATCCTTTTCGTTGTTCAGATCACGGTTTACTATGTTATTATGGTGGATTCCTGTATTATCTTCGGCGTTCATGGCGTGGTCGTGAGTGTTAATTGTCAACCTAGAAATTAATTTATTATCCTGGTTAGTGTTCGTAAGATTGATTTGTTTATCTCCTGGCGTGTTGTTTAGGTCAGCGTTGTTCTTGTGTAATAGGTTATTGATCTTCTTATTCTGTCTTATCGTGGTTGTTGTGTGTCTACAGGAACTTTTCATACTGATTGCGGAGTCTAATTTGTCCCATAGTTCCGGTTTGATTATGCTGGCTAGTCGTAGATGCAGATGATATGAAGTTTCTGATATGCGTTGCAGCTTGCTGCGAGTACGTTTTAGTTCGGACCTCACCAATGTCAGACTCATATTTTTGAAGATGGCATTATTTTTCGAGTTATGGAGCGGATGCTTGATCAAGGCGAATTGGGGAATGATGTTTCGATCTCTACAGGTTTTCAGGAAATCTAGATCGGCGGTCAGTTGGGCAATCTTCAGACGGTTGTTTTCCAATAACTTCACTTCAGTCAGAATGTCCCTTCCATGGAGGGAATAAACCTGTTTATAAAGTGCCATACGCAGAGACGAATTTGAGAAAAGAAGAAGAGGATCTGCGTTTGTGAAATGAAAGTTCTCGACGTTTCAATCCTTACTGTAGGATCATCATCAGGAGACAGCGAAGTCTGAGGAGATTGTGATTGCCCAATGACCTTTGTATATGTAGTGATTGTGGAAGTTTGGTGAAATTGATGATTATTTGACTATAAGATGGTAACAATGGAAATTATGACTATTTGATGTTTGAAAAAATTATACCAAGCATTACATAATAATATTCATATGCACACAACTGAGCTGCTAGTTGATTGAAATTTCTTCTTCAGAGGCCTAAAATTGCATCTGAGCCCTCTCAACTTGAAAACAAGGAAAATCCAATTAACATTATAGAATTCTTAAAACCCTCGAAAGCTTCTTTGTAATCTCAACTGCTGTAACACGACAGCGAACAATGGATTGAATTATATATGATGGCAGAGAAAATCTCATTTTATTAAAAAAAAATAATGAAGTAGCACAGATTATATTCCTTCATGCAGTAAACAATTTATGGCCATTGCTCCGCAACACACATTAGATGGAATATCTAACCCAGGTGGAGGCCCAAGAAGAACAAGAATCAACCATTATAAAGTGTTGTAGAGAACCATGGCATTTGCAGAACGATTGCGATGCGAAAAAGGTCTTAATGGATTGGACAATAGAAGAGGCAATGGTTGCCTTCACTTTGCCTCTCTTGTGTGCATTCCTTCTCTGAGAATGCATGCTTATATTTTGCCTAGAATTGGATAGGGATTCCATACTGAAGATTCTATCAATTATCTTTCAATCAGTAAATTTACAGAAACTGAAAATAAAATATTGGTGAGCAACTCTCCAGGACACTGTAAATATATAGAAAATCTATCTGAGATTTAAGAATCCTGTGAATGCGGAAGTAAATGGTCTACAATTAACCGTTCAAAATTGACATAATTTTTTTTGTAAGGTTGTAATTTATTCACGTGAAATAGGGGCCACAAGGGCCAACGCTTGCAGCTTTATGGCGTGCAAACTTAAACAACACCATGCTTAAAATACAAAGGTGTGATTGAATCGCTAGTTGGACTTGGTATGTAGCTTTTAATATCTGTTTTGTCTTAGATTTGGTCAAAAGTATCTCATACTCAAGTTATTGCCTGGGGATCCAGTTGTCTTCAAACAGTTGAACTTCCAGTTGCCACACTTAAAGAGTGACTCTACGACTTTTTCTTATATAAATTAGAGTGCAAATTAAAATCATGAAGATTGGTTGATAGTGGAATTTATCTTGGAAGGCCTAAACATGATATTTAGTAGTGATGATAATACAGGAGAAAGTCAATTAAAAGTAAAAGAGGTGACAAATTGATTAAGAATGAGGCCAATAAGCTTCTCTACAACCAAGTCTAAGGTAAGATTCATTTTGATCTTATCACGTAACACGGATTTGATCCGATCTTTATCAACAAAGTCTTAAGGTATGATTAGATTTTAATGTTTTTTTAATATATTGTAAAGTTTTTTTTTGTTTGATTCATGAAAAGATATAAATATGTGTTGTTTCAACTTGTTTGTTTTTTTTATAGTATTAATATGTTAGAATTTGCAGTCTCTTATGTATTTCATCGGATTTGAAAAAATGAAAACAGGTACATATTCATGTTACAACTCACATTTGTTAAGTATTAAAAATGATCAAACTTATTAAGCAAAACTCATTTTAGTTGTGGCAATGTGCCATGCTTTCTAACACCTCAAACTAACCACTCCTCATAGATACCAAACTCCAAACAACATAGAAAAAGGAATCAATGAGAAGGAGCGGTTGGAGGCATAAAGCAAAGGGAGCAAATATTACCCTCTATCCACCAACAATCCTATCATTTTCACTCCAAAGGCCAACAATCATATCAATTTCACTCCAAAGGATGAAACAAGAATAAAGAAACACCATACCCTAAATAAATATATCATTACCATATTATGTACCACTTTAAACTCACACACATACTCATGCTTTCCTAGTACCATTCATTAAGATGCACACATACAATGTGGGGAAGAAGAGTGGGTAAGTGTGTCACCATTCCACCTCAAACTCAATACTCTCCTTTATACTATGCCAAGTGTGGTTCAACATAGGTTCTTCCATTATCACTAACATTTCCTTGTGGAGCAAATTGCATGATGCTCCCCACCTTTGTAATGCAAACTCCCATTTGAAGTGCTACTCCTTTGTTAGCTTGGGAGTTTGCGAGTACATTTTGGGTATGCAAAACATGATAACACTCTATCTAAACAAAGTCCTTTATCTCAACCAAAATCCTTTTCACCATATGGAATAGATTAATATTGGATGGAAAATGTTTGAAGTATACAAATATTAAGGTGGTGGTTGTTTCCCCAACCACCATGACCTTTCGAAACCCTTTTTCCTGGACGAGAAGAAGGCCTTTATACATGGCTAAAGCCTAAGATTCATTTTTTGTTGTAGTCCCAAGGCCTTAAGAAAATTCTTCTATATTTCCTTTGGGATCAAGAATAACCCATGCCTACGACCAGTAAAACCCTTAATATTATTTAGAATGTCATTCTTCTCATAATTTTTTTCATCTATCTATGATGAACTATTTTGTTTTTTACTCAAGTTTGTGTAATAAGCATGCATAGAAAGGATTTATATAATCTTCTTATACCACAAATAAAAATTAAATATATATCATCCAACTGCAAAGGTAGGGGGTTCTTCCATCATCTGAATACAATAAAGGAAGTTGAGTGTAATGTCCCCATCCAAATAAATCACTAGAAGGGAAAATTCCACCAATCTACTAGTTCCCTAGGTTGGGGTGGAAACATCTAGATTTGGAATATGGGAGCTATAAAACCCCAAATGGACATTAGCTTGAAAAGGATATACTAAAAGGGGATAAATAAATATTTATAATAGGAAAATAAGGCGGCACTTGGTCATGAGGGAACATTGGTGGTGTGGGACCCATACAAATCAAGATTCTCCATGCCACATGGCATCCTACTCTCACCCATTCGAATCCAAGGTGGAGTCTAACATTCTTGGGGGAGTTGGAAGGGAATTATACTTGGCACGACTCAATGAGGGTTAAATTTGAGTGGAAGAGTAACTCCCATGGAAGAGGAAGAGGCGTCTTAGAGGTATTGTGACACTTGGGATAGATTCCCTAGATTCTATGACAACAATGATGAAGATGCTATTACACTTATGACAAGGATCAGACTTGATTGCTGACATCTGACCTATATGACATGTCAGGGCTAAAAATAGCATCCAAGAGGGTGCACAAGGGAGTTATGGAAGCCAAGATTCTCCCACATTTGAATTGATGGAAGAGGGAGGCTAGGAATTGTTGGACACGTGGCACTCATTGGAATCTCTCCCCAACTCGAGTTGGCATGAAGCTCTTGGAGTGAATTCGATCCATGGAGGACTTGGAAGGTTAATAAAAGACAAGAACAAAGAAGGAGAGGAGCTTTTGATCACTTCTCACTTTGCAAATTGGATATCATAGCTTGTCCATGCAAGTTGAATGTTTATTCTTCTTGCCTTAGTACCAATTTTGAGGGTGCAAGATTCCCATCCTAATTGGAAATTGGAGAGGCCATTTAGACATTTAATTGGAGCTGCATGAAGACATTTATTATAGGTTGAAGCTACATGGATTCTCATGACCATTTCTTCTTCAACTTGTTCCCACATCTCTCTCACCTTTCTCTTCATATTCTTGCTCTTGGAGGAAGGGCGCACATGGTGAGATGTTGGTCTCTTTGGAGAAGTCCAAGGGGCCCCATTTATTCATAATATGATTTATACACTCTGTATTTGATGCTTAGATGAACCACATATCGAAAATCCAAGTGAAACTATGTAAAAATGCCAAACTATTTATGAATGGTGCCATTTTCCCCTATATCTTGTTGTAAGAGCTTGAAGTTGTTTGGTATCGAATTGTTTCAGTCAATATCTGTGATTTTATTGTTGTATGGAGAGAAATTAATGTACTGAATAAGTTTCATACACATTATAAAATTCCTCAGAACATTTCTCTCAAATTTCATAGCAAGTTATAACGTTTTTTCTATCATTTCCCCCTATGTGAAGACATGTCTACAAAACTCTGATTTATGGGAGTTGAAGCAGCCTTTAGGAACTGATTAATGATGCATTTGGGTGCTCATTTAATTCACATAACTAATATGTGTCTCCGTACTGACATTTTTTAGGTTCATATTGCATTTGGGAAGCCATTAGTGACCACTACCCTTGGGGGTTTGAACCTCGAAATTACTAGTAAAATTCCCCAATTTCTCTTGAATTTAAATGAATGTTGTAGAAGTCTTTTGAGAGTTTCCAAGAATCCATCAGCTTCATTTTTATGTCCTAATACCCTTCAAACAAATTCAGACCGAATTCAAAATCCTTAGGATCCATTTGGAAGCATTTGAGTCACCACTAGTCCAAGGATCGAATTGACTAAAAATTGCAATTTTTACAATTTATTAAAAAGGGACACTACAAGTGATATCAGAGCATGGTATAGAAGGTAACTCCCACCTTTAGAAACTAAAACTGAAAGTACTTTTGGTGAAGAGGAAGAAGCAGGATAAGATGTGCACTATGTTGAAACTATGGCTAAGGATGAGAAAGGGACCTCAAAGATGGAAGAGAAAGACGAGTTTAGGAAATTCATGAAACCATTTTTTGAAGACATGACAAGGAAGATAATGCAAAGTTTCTAATTGATGGCTAGTCAAATTGGAAGCAAACTGGCATTAGGAGGCAACAGTAGTTCTCCTTTCGAGGAAAAGAAGGAATTTGGTGAAAGCATCTTCTCAAATACAGGGCCTCACAATCGACCCAATGGATTTCAGAGCTCAACAAGAGCTACCACACCTAATTTTATTGATCCCAAAGAGGATTCTAACATCCAATATGGAATGCATCAAGTTCTAGCAGAATGGCAAAAGTTGACTGAAGATTGTAGAAGGACCTTACCATTTGATCAATTCTTTATTGTCTCAAACAAGCTCAAAATGAGAGGAGGTAATAGAATTCCTTTTCAAAATAAAGAATTGAATTATGCAATAGGTAAAATTCCCCTTCCTACCTTTGATGTCTCATCGCAAAGTTCTACAAATACTTGGATACAAAATTCAGATGTATATTTTCAGTTGAATCCAATGGTTGAAGAGGATGCTCTAAAAATGGCTATTTTGCATCTTGAGGGAGAAGCTAATGATTGGTGGTTCCATGGAATTAAAAATTTGGGACATGATCAGGTTACAACATATGAAGAATTGTTTAACAGGTTATTGGAAAGATTTGAGCAAAAATACCTTGAAATTCCTTTCAAGGAACTATCACAGTTGAAGCAAATTGGAACCCCTGATGAGTACATGTTGGAATTTCAAAAACTATCAGTTAAGGTGGTTGATATATCTATGGTTCGATTAGTATTTCTCTTTACTGAAGTTTTGGTTGAACCTTTGAAGGGTTTAGTTAAATCCCACAAACCTACTTCATTGAAATATGCCATGAACTTGGAAAGAGATCTGCAAAATGTGCTACCCAAGACAAGGTATCCCTCCAAGCCCAACTTTCCTTCCAAGTTCATATTTGACAAGAAGCCATGGAAAAAAGATGCATTTGGAAAGGAAAAGAAATATAGACCAAGCAAGGAAGAACTCAGAAGAAAGAAGCTATGTTACACATGCTTCCAACCATGGGTACCAGAGCATAAATGTGCTAAGGGGAAAGCACAATTCATTGAAGTAATTTTTGATGATGAAGGTGAAGGGGACATGGAGGAAGAAGAACATCTTTCATCCCAATAAGAGGGCTATGACACAGCAGAATAAGATCATCCATCACCTGAAAAGGGGAGAATGGAAGTGTTTTCAGGAGTGCCTCGTTTTCACACCATTTGATGCAAGGGAGTGGTACAAGGGAAAAGAGTTTCGGTATTGGTAGATGGAGGAGAAACTTGTAACTTCATTGATGCAGCCTTGGTGGAGACGAGAAATTTACCTACTGAATCATTCGATAGGTTCAAATTCATCATTCCAAGTAACAATTCTATTGAATGCAAAACACAGATTCCAAAGCTACAACTCACAATAGGAAATTACACATTTTCTGATATCTTTTATGTGGTGGATGTTACTGATACAAATGTTGTCTTGGGAGTGCAATGGTTGTACTCTATAGGGGAACATACAATGAACTACCAAAAACCTGAAATGAAATTCAAATATTCAGAAGGAAAAAAAAGGGCAGTGAGAGGAATGCACACCTATCCGAATCAAGTGTTGTCTTCCCACAGTATGAGGTCCATATTGAGGCATGGGGATATTGAATGGGCTGTTGAATGTTTCATCACTTCTTCCAAGCCAAACATAAAGATTTCAAAACATCCAAGGGAGATAAGGAAACTACTACACACATATGAAAGGGTTTTTGGACACCTTCCTCCTGGAAGGCCACCTGACAAAGGAGTTGAGCATACCATTGTTTTGGAGGTGGGTACTTCACCTATACAAATACCACCATATAGACACCCAAAAAGGTTTAGATATGAGATTGATAATACTATTCAATAGCTCTTGGGATTGGGACTCATTAGACCAAGCTCAATTCCCTATGCTTCTTCAGTTGTTTTGGTGAACAAAAAGGATGGAACCTTAAGGATGTGCATTGATTTTAGAGCTCTAAACAAGAAGACAATAAAGAATAGATATCCCATCCCTAGAATAGATGATCTCATGGATGAGATATTTGGAGCAAAGTTCTTCTCCAAAATTGATATTAGATCTGGTTACCATCATATTTGAATGAAGGAGGAGGATGTGCAGAAAACTGCTTTCAAATGTCACTATGGTCATTTTGAATTTCTTGTTACTTTTGGTTTGACCAATGCTCCATCCACCTTCCAATCATGCATGAACAAAATATTTTGCAAGCAGCTCCATAAGTTTGTTTTGGTTTTCGTTGATGATATTTTGATTTAAAGTAAGACATGGGAGGAACATTTGCACCATTTAGAAGTTGTATTGAAAATCTTGCATGAAAAATATTTGTTTGCTAACTTGTCCAAGTGTGAATTTGGGTTGAAATAAGTTTTGTATCTTGGGCACATAATTGGGAAGGGCACATACTTGGGAAAGATGGAGAAAAGGTGCACTTGGAGAAAATAAAGGCTATTCTTGAATGGCCATCACGCAAGAACATCATTGAATTGAGAGGCTTCATTGGGATATGCACTTACTATAGGAAGTTTGTGAAGGGGTTTTCCAAATTAACTGATCCCCTTACTGATTTGACCAAGAAGGATGCTTTCAAATGGGATGAAGAGGCTGAAAATTATTTCCAAAGAATAAATTAGGTAATGAGTAGTTGTCCAGTACTTGCATTACCAGATTTTTCTAAACCATTTGTTTTGGAATGTGATGCATCAAGAGAAGGAATAGGGGTGGTCCTAAAGAAAAATCAACACCCCATAGATTTTGAGAGCAGAAAATTGCAGCCACTTGAGAAGATCTACTCCATATATGACAAATAAATGTCAGCCATCATGCATGTCTTGGCCAAGTTTAGACAATATCTGATGGGGAACAAGTTTGTGGTCAAAACGGATCATAACAGTTTAAAGCATTTCCTCACACAAAAGGATCTCAATGAAAGGAAACAAAAATGGGTAAGTAAGTTCCAATATTTTGATTTTGACATTGAATATGTAAACGGGAAGAATAATATTGTAGCAGATACATTGTCTAGGAGACCTTCATTTTCCCTTATGGACATTTCGAAAGATTGGAAAGATATGCTAATAGTAGAGTATGTCAAAGATAGTTTTGCTTGTGATGTGTTAGATGGGGTCAAATGAGATGATAGATACAAGATATTTAATGTCCTAATCTACTATAAGGACCGAATATACTTGGTTCATGTTTCGAACCTAAAGCACAAGATCTTGAAGGAAGCTCATGATTCTCCTTTAGCAGGGAAGCTCATGATTCTCCTTTAGTAGGCCATCCTGTTTTTTTTTAAACATATAAGCAATTAAGACAAAGGTTCTCTTGGAAAGGGTTGAAGGAATATGTTCTAAAGTATGTGAATAAATGCAAGATATGTCAGAAAAACAAAGTTGAACACACACATCCTGCTATTCTATTGCAACCATTTCCCATTTCAGAACAAAAATGGGAAAGCATCTCAATGGATTTCATCACAGGTTTTCCCAAGGATTTGGGTAAGGATTGCATTTATGTTGTGGTGGATATACTCACCAAATTTGCTCATTTATTTTCTATTACATCATCTTTTATTGCTGCACAAGTGGCTGATCTATTCTTTAGAGATATTTTCAGATTGCATGGACTTCCCAAAAACATTGTGAGTGACAGGGATAACATATTTATGAGTGTTTTTTGGCAAGAAATCTTCAAGTTGGTGGGAACTCAATTGACTCCTAGCACAAGATATCATCCTCAAAATGATGGCCAAATGAAAGGTTTAACCAATGGTTGGAGGGGTAATTGAGGAACTATTTTGGTGAGCAGCAGAAAGCATGGGTTAAATGGCTACACTTGGGTGATTTTTGCTACATTACTACTTTCCATATGTCCATTGGAATGTCTCCTTTCAAATCACTTTATGGTTATGAAGCACTCACCTTTGTTGATCACATTTTTGGTGATATTAGATCCCCAAAAGCTAAATATTGGGTTGAGGAAAGTCAAGAGATTTTGAAGCTTCTAAAACACAATTTGCAGGTTGCCCAAAATCAACAAAAACAATATGTGGATCAACATAGGAAGGAAAGAAATTTTCAAGTGAATGACTTGGTTTATTTGATGATGCATCCATATGAGCAAACCTCCTTAAAATGGAAAGGATCAAAAAATATTAAACCAAGGTATTATGGTCCATACAAGATAGTTCAAAAAGTTGGGGAGGTAGCTTATGAGTTAGAACTTCTGGAAGGTAGCAAAATCCACAATGTATTTCATGTTTCATGCCTTAAGAAGGCTATTAGTAAAAAAAATTCTATTTCATAAACACTCCCTCCATTAGATAATGAAGGACAACTCAAACTTATTCCAGAAAAAATTGTGAAGACAAGAGAAAGGAAATTGAGGAGTAGAACCATAAGAGAATATTTGGTACAGTGGAAATATTTCCCAAGTGAGGATGCCACATGGGAAGAGGAAAAAATTTTGAAGCATCCCAATTTGGAATTGCTTGAGGGAAAGAAATTTTGGGTGGGGAGGACTGTAATGTCCCCATCCAAATAAATCACTAGAAGGGAAAATTCCAAAAATCTACTAGTTCCCTAGGTTGGGGTGGAAACATCTAGAATTGGAACAAGGGAGCTATAAAACCCCAAATGGACATTATCTTAACAAATATATATTAAAAGGGGATAGATAAATATTTATAATAGTAATATAAGGTGGCACTTGGTCATGAGGGCACATTGGTGGTGTGGGACCCACACAAACCAAGATTCTCCATGCCACATGGCATACTACTCTGACCCATTCGTATCCAAGCTAGAGTCTAACATTCTTGCGGAATTTGGAAGGGAATTATACTTGGCATGACTCAATGAGGGTCGAATTTGAGTGGAAGAGTAACTCCCATGGAAGAGGAAGAGGCATCTTAGAGGTATTGTGACACTTGGGCTAGATTCCCTAGCTTCTATGACAACAATGATGAATATGCTATGACACTTATGACAAGGATCAGACTTGATTGCTGACATCTAACCTATATGAAATGTTAGGGATAAAAATAGCTTCCAATAGGGTTCACAAGGGAGTTATGGCAGCCAAGATTCTCCCCCATTCGAATTGATGGAAGAGGGAGGCTAGGAATTGTTGGACAAGTGGCACTCATTGGAATCTATCCCCAACTCGAGTTGGCATGAAGCTCTTGGAGGGAATTCAATCCATGGAGGACTTGGAAAGGTAATTAAAGACAATAAAAAAGAAGGAGAGGATCTTTTGATCATTTTTCATTTTGAAAATTGGAGAGCATAGCTTGTCCATGCAAGTTGAATGTTTATTCTTCTTTCCTTAGTACCAATTTCGAGGGTGCAAGATTCCCATCCTAATTGGAAATTGAAGAGGCCATTCAGAGCTTTCATTGGAGCTTCATGAATTCATTTGTTATAGGTTGAATCTACAGGGCTGCTCATGACCATTTATTCTTCAACTTGTTCCCACATCTCTCTCACCTTTCTCTTCATATTCTTTCTCTTGGAGGAAGGACGCACATGGTGAGATGCTTATCTCTGTGGGGAAGTCCAAGGGGCCCAATTTATTTGTAATATCATGTATACACTTTTTATTTGATGCTCATATGAACCTTAGATTGAAAATCCAAGTGAAAGTATGAAAAAATGCCAAACTATGTATGAATGGTGCCATTTTCCCCTATATCTTGTTGTAAGAGCTTGAAGTTGTTTGGTATCGAATTTTTTCCGTCAATATCTATGATTTTATTGCTGTATGGAGAGCCATTAATGTACTGAAGAAGTTTCATATACTTTATACAATTCCTTGGAACATTTCTCTCAAATTTCATAGCAAGTTATAGCATTTTTCTATCATTTCCCCTATGTGAAGACATGTCTACAAATATTTGATTTATGGGAGTTGTAGCAGCCTTTAGGAACTGATTAATGATGTATTTGGGTGCCCATTGAAGTCATATAACTAATCCATGTATCTGTACCGAAATTTCGGAGGTTCGTACTGCATTTGGGAAGCCATTAGTGACCTCTACCCTTGGGGGGTTTAAACCTCGAAATTACTAGTAAAATTACTCAATTTCTCTTGAATCTAAATGAATGTTGCAGAAGTATTTTGAGAGTTTACAAACACCCATCAACTTCATTTTTATGTCCTAATACCCTTCAAACACCTCCAGACCCAATTCAAAAGCCTTAGGATCCATTTGGAAGCATTTGAGTCACCACTAGTCCAAGGTTCGAATTGACAAAAAATTGCAATTTTTCCAATTTATTAAAAAGGGACACTTTGAGGCCTCAGCCTCTCTCTACTGTGGGAACACCCCTATTAAAATTCAAAAGGAAATTGAGAGAAAATAAATGGGGGTTTAGGGGAACAAGAGATAATGTTTGTGGAAGACATGCAAAAATAAATGTAGTCATGGATTCCGGACGTTGGGACTTCCCATATTAGAGACACCAAGTATTTTCAAATAGTCTTGTTATATTGGCATATGAAATCAATGTCGAGTAAGGCTCTGCTAGATTAAAGGGAGGAGCGAAAGGAAATCCTCTTACAAATTGACAAGGTGTAAAACCACATGCAAGAGGAAAATGAATACCAAGATCAACTTGATAGCAAAATCCACCACTAGATTTGAGTTTGTTGAGAAGAAGAATAAAGCTAAGGACCACTAGCGTGTCTACATTTCTATTGATGATGAATATTCCCCCTAGTCTTAGTAAGGTTAGAGTTTTTCTTGTTATTTCCAATTATCATGGTTATTTTTATAAAACTTCAATTAACTATTGTTTTGGTTTAATTTCCTTGGTAGCCGAGTAACTCTTTAAGACTCAATAATTTTATCTATTAATATAATTAGTTCACTTATATATATACATATATATATATAAACCAATTTAAATACTTTGAATATCATTAATTAAAAATAATTAAGATAATATAAATAAAAATTAATATAAATACTCTAATACCTTCATTAATCATATTTCCATAAAATAATTTAATGTGGATAATATTAATAGATTTTCAATTATGTAAAATTTATAACTATTTTTAAAAAAATAATCAATCTAATATTTTTCTAAAAGGTGGTAAAACTCATTATAACTTATTGATAGTGAAAATAGCCACCATTGAAACTGAAATGAAAACTGAATCATTATTGTATTCAAAGAAAATAATACCATCTAAAGTGACCCACTACCATTTCCTAGGAGGACTACTCCCACTTCTACCTATAGGAACTTTTAACTAGTCAAACACACTTTCATATGGTTAAGGCTAAAGAAAAGCTAAATGATACTAAATATCCACCAAATTTTAGCTTCATATATAAAATCAAAAACTATAATCATTTAATACTAAAATAAAATGTTTTTTATTTTATTTCTAATACTACTAATTATATAAAAAATAATATAACTATATAAATTCATATCATTTTTAAAATTACTCTATTCTTTTTTATTATTTTAAATATATTATATTAAAAATGATTTAACATTTTAATTTTTACCATCTTAAAATTATTAAAACTCTTTAATATTTCAACTTTTACAATTTTGAAATTTCCCCTTAACTGATTCTTCTCCATTTTAAAAATATTTTTATATTTAATCTTTCATTTCTAAAATTTTCAAATTTATAATTTTAATATTTTAAAATTTATTTTCCATTTACTCCTTTCTGCTTTCGGCCAATTTTTATTGATTTATTTATTTGTTTATGTCATGAAGTATGAATAACAGCTCTTTGATTTCAATAAAGTGACAGTTATTTGCAACTTTATGCACTGGAAACTTAGACAACACCTTGCTGTAAATAAAAAGGTATGACTGGAGTTGGTATGTAGGTCTTAATTAATCTACATTGACATTAGGCATGCTATTTTGTCTTACATTTGATCAGAAGTTACCATACCCAAGTTACTGTTTGGTGCTCAAGCTGGACATTTTGACCTTTTCTTATATAAATTGATTTGAGTTCAACTTGAAAACATGAAGATTGCCAATAGTGACAACTGTCTTAGAAGGCCGAGACATGATAGGGGGAGAAAGTCATTTGAAAGCAAAATAGGGGACATCCTGAAAGCAAAATAGGGGACATCCTTTTTAAGAATGAGACCAATAAGCTTATCTACAACCAAGTCTAGGTGCGATTCGATTTTATTTTATTACCTAATACTGATTATATCTGAAACCAAAGTGTCAAGGTATGATTCATAGTGTAAAGTTTTTTTTTTAATTGATGAAATTTTTTAATATAATTTATTATTATTATTATTATTATTGAGAGTAATGAGATATGGGAGTGATGTTGTAAGCTATATATCTTGTGTAAAAAAATAAAAAAATTATTAACATATGTAAACTAAATTATAAATTTTATGTAATAAGTGAAAAAATTAAAATTAATATAAATGATTTTATGTTAGTAATATTTTTTATCATTTTATTTTATTTATATTAATTTATATTTAAATTTAAATAAAATAAAAGTATTAATATATTTAAAAATATAAACATATTATTGACAATCTTGTTTTGTTATAAGATGTAAGAGACATAGTATGGAATTACAATGGATGGCATATCAGTGATGATGGTGTATGATTCATGCAGTTATGTGTAGGAGTACTTGGATTTTAGGTCCTTTTGGGACTTCAACATGAGAGAAGGAAAAGGGAATTTCATGTATGTAAATGACACCGATGCTCTTACTGGTAGTCATTTCTCAACTCTGGTTAACAACCATTGGGATCATGTAAAGGGAGTCTACATTTATCATTAACAAAAAAATATTTTGTAGGTACAAATAATGGCAGCAGTGTGCACAGTCAAAGTCGCCTCTCCCTACCAATTCAAGACCTATGGCTATCGTGTTGTTGCTAGTTTTATTACCGGAGATGACTCTTGTTTTGATGAGAGAATTGGGTGTTTGTTCAGGGAATTCAACCCTCTGGGAACTATTTGTGATCAATATGCTCGCAATGGGTACACTTACGAGCTGTGTAGATTTTGTATAGAGTGTAATACCCCAGTTTTGACTTGTAATGTAATAAATCAAATTATGTAAATGATGTACATATGCTAGTATGGATTCCTAGTGCAGAGCTCAAGCCTAAGCCCCAACTAGTGAATGGTTAGGCATGTATAATGTAAATATTTCTATATGGATCATGTGATTAGCTTGTCATTCTATCTCAAAAAGCTATGTAAATATTATGATGGAAACTTAATTAAAATGGTCCAAGATGGTTGCGTAAAGAGCACTAGAGGGGTTATGATTCCATTAGAGGGGAAGAGGAAAACAATTTTTATGGGAGATTAAATCCTATATTGTCAAGTGTCACCCTTAGAACTGATCCATTTGTTTCCAGGTGCCTTAAATGATCCAATTACGTCATTTTCACTATTAAATCCATTTACTAAATGCATGTGTGAGGTTGCTCGAGAAAGAATTCTCATGTAGAACTATGGAAGCATGAGATGAATATACTTCTATGACAGTTGTAATAATCCTCTCTTCTATGGGATGAATTTATGCCAATTGTCTCTTCACCATTCTCTCATCTCCTTTGGAATTATTCTCATGTATATTTTACACCAGACAAATTTTTTCTCTTATTGTCCATTCCATTTCTGATTAACGTTACCAGATTGTGAAACAACCATAAATTCAAATTCAGAACAGAGAGAAATTAGAGAAAAGAGATGGTTGTATGGGATCCTAGAGGATGAGTAAGATAGGAACATTTACCCGTGAATTTTTGTTGCTCGTGAATGCTTGAGAAACCATGATTTAATGCTACAAGAGGTTCTCCAACTCATACAACAGGTTGGACTCTTTATGCACACAATGGTAAGGATGGTAAGGGTTGGATTTCCTGATGTAACTATAGAGAAGTGAAGGGAAATGCCTTCCTTATGTTGTGTGGGGAAGTAGAAAAGAGTGCCATGGATGGGTTGGTTGAGTGAGATCCTTGTAAATGCTCATAGGTGGGCAGTTTGGATAATCATGAGGGAAAGTGGGTTCTAGGATGACAGAGAGAAGCTTTTAGGTGTTTCCTTTTCCCTGGTTATAGACTCATATCCCACCTTGGGGGTGGTATTTGTATCTAATACCTATGGTTGGGTGGAAAATCAAACTTACACTACCAATTGCTTGGATCTTCTTTGTTAAAAGATGAGTATTCTCATTGTATATGAATGTGAAATTATTTTTTTTGTTGTTGTGATGAATATGCTTTATTATGCATGGTGTGTGTGTGTGTGTGGATGGAGTTTTATTTTTTATGTCTTTTATAGTTATACATCTACACATACAATTCTTATTCATGAATTCATATTATGGCCCATCGAGCAAAATTTAGAACCAATAATTCATAAATACCCCATTTCTTGGTCGGAATGATAGAAGGGGACGTAACATAGTGATTTTAAATCTCTTGGTTGCAACACCAGGGCTGTATGGGCGGAAATCAACAGTTACAGGAAGTAATAAGAGCTACATAAGAAGTGTTGACAAAATACTCTATGAAAATCCATGGTTTAATTGTTAGAATATATTTTAATAAAGGCATGAATTAGATTTAGTTGTCTATCGGCATGAATGATAGATTAGGTTAAGGAAATTTTGAAAATTTTGACAATGTAGAGTTATTAGTGAAGAAAAATTCAAGTCTACTATGCAAAAAATATATTTTTGGAATGGAGGAAAGATTTGATGTAGTTTCACAATATACCCTAATGCAAAATTGAAATTTTAACTATTTATGAAATTTTGAAAAAAAATGGGAAATTTTAAGATGGACCCCACCCGTGCCATGTGGAAAAAAGTGTGACATGAAGGATCCATGTGGATAGGGGGTATGACGTGGACCATCCATGTTAGATGAATGCATGAGTGGAAGAAACCAAAACAAGGTCGTAGGAAGAATATTATCAAGTGATACACATCCCAGTGTTAACTCGTGAATCCAATGCGATGCAACCGACAAGGATCACTTGATGCGCTGAGATCCACAATTATATCGGGATTCACTCATTGAAGAATATTGTTTCTGTTATGTCAGGAATTTGTTTTTACCTTTTAACAACTTGATAACCTTTTTTATCAAGTTTGCTTATTTCTTTGACTTTATTTTTTCAATTGCTATAGGAAATTTTGGTATTTATTTTAATTTTTAGGTTTTTTGTCTTTAGATTTATTTTGTTTTTTCTCCTTTAGGTGTTGAAGGGTTTTTAAAGTCATATTATTGAATAATGAAGTCACATTTAGCATCATGAATATGGTTCAACTTTTAAACCGCATGCAAAATGACCAAAAGCTGAAAAATAGCGCCAAAATGCAGTTAATTTTATTCTTGTAGCGCTGGAGCCCGAAATTAACAAAGAGTGTGCTACAAGAATATCGCGACTCTCATTTTCTCCAATTTTTTAGCCGAAATTTAGCACGATCTCAGTTCTGGAGTGACTAGTTACGTGATTTGAGGATTTTATTACGTGTTATGTCAGTTTCCATCATGTGAACAGGTGATTTTGATTTATGGAAGGAATCGTGGTCATCATTACTCCAAATACAATTCAGCATGTCAGAACAAAGGAGTATTTTCAGCGAGATATTACAACACAGCAGGTTGTCGTTCCACTTGTCCACCTTGCAGAAATTGAGATGCTAGGTTGTAAAAAAAAGCAATTTTTTCATGGATACCCTGGGTCAAACTAGCAGCATTCTCCTTGACAATGGCTCAAAGGTTGAAAGCTTCAATAAGTACAAATTTATATATTCTCAAAATGAGCTTGAAAATACTTCAGGGGAAACTTCTTCTGAATCAGAATGCAGTTGGGAACAGGTAAATGAGGAATATTTCTGAATACATATATTCCCGTGATGAATATTCAATTTTCAAAATTGTAAACAGGATGCCTAGATCTCAAGAAGGATAGCTGACATGAAAAAAAAAGGAGGCAGTAGAGACAGAATTCTGCTCTATTTTTCCTGTTTTGAGTTATTGAAGTCAAATGCAGACCACGAGCTGATGGAGAGGAATTTTTGAAAACAAAAGGAGGTTTTTGTTCATAAGATACCCATCTACAAAACCTCTCTCAGTTTTGCAATAGCTGTCAAGGCTTGAAAGATTCAGTTTAATCTTTGCAGCCTATTTTCCAGGGATTTTAAATATTTAATATTTTCCTATTTTAGTGTTCATTTTGCGGGGCATATTCTGATTGATTGGAGATGAATTTTGAAAAACCAAGAGAGTTTTTTGTCCATCACAGACCCAGTTACAAAAACCTCTATCAGTTTTTACACAGGTGTCACCAATTGAGAGATATGGAAGCTTCTTTGACACCTATTTTCCAGAAATTCGCCATATTTGCCAGGAATCCGATTTGCTATTTTTAGTCAATTAGTTGAGTTAGTTAGTTAATGTAACTGCTCGGTAGTTTCAATTTCGACCTAATGAAGGGGAAATAGAACCACTTCTTTGTAATTATAAAAGAGGGACAAAAGGACTAAAGAAAGGTTTGATTTTTGGGAGCTTCAGGAGGTCTTCAGACTGCTTTTGTCTTCAGACTTGTTCAGGAGTTACGTACCAAGACTCTTGTATGCAGTTGATGATGAAATTATGAGATATATGACATTTTCCCCCTTCTGTTTTCTATGTTGGATTCATTATTGAACTTGTTTAGTTTCTTAATTGATATATTCATTACTGGTTTATGTGTATTTGCTAGTGATGCTTGTCTTTTATGAATGAACCTCAGCATAGTGTTTTTGTTGGATCTTGTGTGATATATTATGCATCTTTATCATCTTCTGTTTATGATTTAGTTATTATCTTTCTCATGAATGTATTCCCTGATTGTTCCCAAAGCTTACAACCATTAAAAACCTTTTAAACAAACCCTAAACCCTAGTTTTATTGAGTTTTACATTTGAGATTGTGTTGGCTTGTTTCTTTGGCCCTGGAAAAAAGTGTGACATGAAGGATCCATGTGGATAGGGGGTATGACGTGGACCATCCATGTTAGATGAATGCATGAGTGGAAGAAACCAAAACAAGGTCGTAGGAAGAATATTATCAAGTGATACACATCCCAGTGTTAGCTCGTGAATCCAATGCGATGCAACCGACAAGGATCACTTGATGCGCTGAGATCCACAATTATATCGGGATTCACTCATTGAAGAATATTGTTTCCATAGCTAACGCATTAGGCCAATGTGATGAGCTTGAGTAGATGGAAGCAACCCGGTGGATAGGAATAAGATATAGTGAGGTAGGAACATCAAGGTTGACATATTGGAAAGAGCCTCATCGGAGGAAGAGCATCGAAACATGTTGTCAAAAGAGAATGTTAGAGATATGATGGAGTAGATATTCTTGATGGATTGGGACCCGATGGCTCAAGAAGGCCTCGTTTGAGGTAGGCCATCAGGAAATGCTCCTGAAAGTGTATGTGGGAATTTTTTTATGGGTCGGAACACAACTTCTAGAAATGCCTCATCAGAGGAGGAATTTTGGAAAGACCTCATCAGAGGAGGACCGTAGAGAAGTAATCATAATAGAGCATGCAAGGGAGTCCGATGGATCTGATATTCGAAAAGTGTATTATAAAAGTAATTTTCAATTGAAGGTTTTCGACGCAATCGTACATTGGCTATCAACCATTGGAGTTTTAATAATTCAAGGTTAAAATAAAGTTAGGCAGGGAGCTTTCGACATGATCTATGCATCCCGATAGAAAAGGGTTGATGAGATCTGTCTGATAAATGCCATTGGGATGCACCATATTGGGAAATGTAAATTCAATCTGATGGGAGAAAACTGATGCGAGGATTGTATTCTAAAATGTTAATTTTTCAGAATTTACTTCAATCTGATCTAGGATCTTAACTGAGAGAACAATATGTACATCATATCTACAACATATCAATCATGGACACAATAATGCAAGCACACAAGAGACACAGAGTTTACTTGGGGAAAACCATAAAGGTGAAAAACCCCAATAACTTCCTCAGAGATAGAGCAATGATACAACCCAAGCATAAGAGATAGACGTCTCCTAGCAATAGCTTCTCCTCCTCCACAAGTGCACCACTCTTCCGAGAGAGAATAGAATGATGAAATAGAGTGCCTTTCGCACTCTATTTATACTTGACTTGACTTACCTAATAACCTTTACTAGGTCGGCCTTAACTTAACCACATAACATAATGTTGACTGGGCCGACACCCAATAGGGTGGTCTAATAACCCTTTGACCCACATGGCCGACCCCCAATAGGGTGGTCTAATAACCCTTCAACCCACATGACTTATACAAGGCTGACCCCAACAAGGCGGTCTAATAACCCATCAAGTATAAGTTACGACACTTACAATATAAATGACGACACTTTCGTATAGAGGAATAATAACATCTCTATAGGAATACAAACACTTTCGTATAGAGGAATAATACCATCTCTATAGGAGTACAATATACATATATGAAATACATTCCGAAATTACATATACATCAACACTCCCTCTTAACTAAGAAGGTATTTCTCGACATAGGTCTTCTAGCACAAGTCTTCTTCTCTGGATCATTGTCACTGGATAATCATCATCGATTCATCGTCATCGTCACTGCTACTGCTATCTCAATCAATCTATGAATCTACTCATCATAGGAAGTTCTACAGAGCCAGTCCTTTTTCATACTATATGTAGGCCCACCACCTGCAGGTCTTCATCATCACTGGACATACTGTGGAATCCTCAGGACTTATTACATGCGTCACAAAGCCTAGCGGTAGCATCCCAGGTTGTTACGAGCACATAGCTCTACCTATCGAATCTCCCAGGAGCACATTACATGTGACCCATCAGAAAACCTGGCTGAAGCATGCCAGGCTGTTACGAGCACACAGCTCTACCTGTCGGATCTCCCAGGAGCACATTACATGTGATCTCACCACAAAACCTAGCTGAAGCATCCCAGGCTATTACGAGAACACAACTCTACCTGTCGGATCTCCCTGGAGCACATTACATGTGTTCCACCACAAAACCTGGCTAAAGCATCCCAGGCTGTTACGAGCACACAACTCTACCTGTCATATCTCCCATGAGCATATTACATGTGGTCATGGAAATGCCTCGAAAGAGCATCTGAGGCCTTTTTCATCCTATCCAGATCTCCCAGGTCCACTTATATGCCATAGGAAAATGCCTCAAAAGAGCATCTGAGGCCTTTTTCATCTTGTCCAGATCTCCCAGATCTACTTACATGTCCTCCCAGAGCAATGCCTCGAAAGAGCATTTGAGGCCACTTACATGTCCTCCCAGAGCAATGCCTCGAAAGAGCATTTGAGGCCTTTTTCATCCTATCCAAATCTCCCAGGTCTACTTACATGCTCATCTGCACAACCTGTCCACGGTCACAGAGTATCAACCTGATACTCTCCATACATCATCCTGATTTACACATGATCATCTTGATCATCATCACTGCATCATCCTGATCCATGTCATCTAGAGAATCTCATCATCCACGATCATCCTGATCATACAATGCATCTACCTGATGCATACCAAGTATCTACCTAATAAATATCACCATACACAGTGTATCCAATTGATACATACATAGATACATGATCCACACAATGTATCTACCTGATACATATCAACATACATGATCTACCTGATCATACAATGTATCCACCTGATGCATATACAGATACATGGTCCAAGCATCCAACATGATGCATACATACATAAATGATCCAACTGCTCATATCCAGCATCCAACATGATGCGTACATACATAAATGATCCAACTGATCATATCCATCATCCAACATGATGCGTACATACATAAATGATCCAACTGATCATATCCAACATCCAACATGATGCGTACATACATAAATGATCCAACTGATCATATCCAGCATCCAACATGATGCATACACATACATACAAATGTAAATGATCTAACTGATCATACAGAGCAGAAACTAGAACATCATCCTGATGCTCATCATCCAGCGCTTACATCCACATCCATGTGAAGGATACCCCTTCCACCATGCTAGGAATGGCTACAACAAATGTCTCCATCACTTCTTCCTCGAAGTGTCGTCGATCTGAAGAACACCAAGCCTCTCTCTAAAGTACTCAAACTTCACTCTGGCTAGTGGCTCCGTCAACACATCTGCAATCTGCTCGTCCGACGCAACATACAGGAGCTTCACTGCTCCCCTCTGCACCATATCCCTGATATAGTGATATTTGATCTCTATGTGTTTTGACCTGTCGTGGAACATCGGTTTCTCAAACAACTTCACACAACTCTAGTTGTCACAAAATATACCAGTAGCCTCCAACTGTAGATCAAATAAATTAGACAGTAGCTTCTGAAGCCATTCTACCTCACAACTAGCTGAACAGGCTGCAACATACTCTGCCTCGGCTGTACTCAGTGCTACACAGGACTGCTTCCTGCTAAACCAAGAGATCACACCTAATCCCATACTGAAGCATCACCCAGAAGTGCTCTTCCTATCTGCAGCACTACCTGCCAAATCTGAATCAACATAACCCTATAGGTTAAACTTTTGATTCACATCATACTTGAGCCCATAATCAACTGTACCCTTCAGGTACCTTAGAATATGCTTTACAACAACCAGGTGAACACTCCGTCAGGAACTGGCTCAATGTGTTCACCGCAAAGCAAATATCTAGTCTCGTGTTCATCAGGTACATCAAGGACCCAATCATCTAACAACACATAGTGATATCAACCGGATCAGATGAAGCATCACACAGAAGCTTCAGGTTTGCTGCCATAGGTGTGGCCATGTCCTTGCAGTCCATCATCCCGAACCTCTTCAGGATCTCTACTGCATACTTCCCTTGTCCAAGGAAGATTCCATCTGCACTCTGCCACACCTCCATACCTAGAAAAATAGTGCATCATCCACAAGTTCTTTATCTCAAACTTGGTAGCAAGCTTCTGCTGCGTGTCGGCAATCAATCTATCTTCACCTGTAATAAACAGGTCATCCATATACAAAAGTAGTATCACTGGATTGCCTTCCTCAACCTTGTAGTAAAGGTTGGAATCCGTTTTACTCTTAGTAAAGCCCAAACTGGATAGAAAGTTGTCTATCCTACCATACCAAGTTTTGCACATATATGACTCCATGTCATGTGTCTCAGAACCAAGTGGCTGCTCCACATACACTTCTTCTTCAACTAAACCTTTCAAGAAAGCTGTCTTGAAATCCATCTGGTGTATCTTCCATTTCATCACTACAGCTAGAGCCAGTACAAATCCAATGGAAGTGTATCTGGTTACAGGAGCAAAAGTCTCTATGCTACCACCTGCAGCATGCTTGATCTTGTAGATCCTCTTGGAATTCACTACAGACTCCCCTTCAGGTCTTGGGACTGCATCCCAAACATCTTCATGATCGACTGGTATTCCTCGATCATAGCATTCTTCCCAGATCCTGGGAACTTCAATATCTTCAATATTTTCAATAGATAACTTTGTTGCTGAACAAATGTTGCAGTCCTTCTTTTGTAGGTGATGGTATACGATTTTTCCTACACAACAAGTTAAATTGCATGATTAGAAAACATCTCATATTTTTCAGAACAAATTCTTACACATAAAGAAATATGTCATATAATCATGCAATTATCTTAGCCAATGCTTCAATACAACATTTATCCATATCCCATAACTTTCTAGATGCCTTCCAATCTCTACCAGAACATTGTTAAGAGTGTGCACAACTGCCAACATGTCAGCAAAGAGGTTTCATTCTAGATAAGTAGCAATGGAATGTTGTACAGTGCCATAGGCCACTTACCCATGTATATTAGTAGTATATTGTTCATCAATGCAACTATTCTAATATGCATAATACACAACCTAATTCTAGGAACATGAGTATATGCATTATTGAACAGTATTATTTAAACAATAAAATATGCAAGATAACTCAAATACTTATCTTTGTTTATTTGTTGGGTTGACTCCCTCTCAGTCTTTGCTTCTTTTCTGCAACTCCATTTTGATGTGGATTGTGATAAGTGGTCAACTCCCTTTCAATATCTGCATCCTTGCAGAAATTACTGAAGTGTGCTCCTTCTTGATCTTTGCTTCCTTGTAGGAACAACTGGAGTGTGCTCCCTCTTGATCTTTGATTCCTTGCAGGAACAACTGGAGTGTGCTCCCTCTTGATCTTTACTTCCTGGATTACCTATCCTTGAACTTATATCCATCACTATGCATGCTTATTAGTATCATCATTGTGTTATCCTCGAGGTCTCATACATAATCACACATTCATTAGTATAATCTTAATACTATAAAAACACAATAATCTTAAACATGTATAGTCATGATCATTTCAAACACAGATAATAAACATTAGTATTCAAGGTTTCAGAGAAGTCTTCTTTTACTCATGCATATTCTTATTTGATCATAGGACTCTTCTGTTTAGTTAAATCATCAATCAAGATAAGAGACATAAAATGCATAAACCCTTGATTACTTACATTTCTAACTTTATGAATAAACATAACCAATCATACCAAGTATACTTATATAAGGGATCCTAACACAAGGTAGGATTCTAACTTGATATAGGAAAATATACCTGGATTGGTATGTTAGCTAGTTATGTCTAACATACCCACATGATGTCTTCTTGTTCTCTTCAATGACTTGTGCTAGTAACCTACATATCTCATAGGTTAACCATTATAGAACCAAATTATACATACCTCGCAAGTAGATATTCTAAGTGATTCATGACAATGGATGAATCTTTGTCTCATGTCATCATGATCATATGTTCTTGAACTAGAACATGATTTCTCTTTCTTGGTGTACCTTTCATGTTAGCGGACAACATAAACCTCATACAACACCATAATGCATTAGTACAATCATAAGTGTCAACACCCTAATTAATGAATATCTTCTATCATGCATTCATAATTTTATTAAGGTGATACGAAAAGTCTAAATTTAATCAAGATTGCACTAACCGTAATAACATGAAGACAAACATACCATAAACTTAATCATGAACAAATCTCGAAACATACCTGGATGAGTCATACCTGTCAAGATTGCTTGTAATCTTCTTATGTAAGGCCTTAGCCTCATCTCCCTCTGAAACAGGAACTTCTTCACTTATGCAGGTGACCAATCCATTCTCTTCTAGGATTAATGCAATCCACTTGATTTGCAGGATCTGGAGCTGGATTAGGGTTTTTCAAAGAAACCCTAAAAATTCAACCTTTGAATTTCAAACTTCTGAAATGATAGAAATATGTGCTTTGATGAGCTGATCAAGCTGGTATACTCATAATTTGAAAACTGCAAATTTTCACCCCTCAAATTTGCCTTTGAAACTTCTGGATTCACTGGACATGACTCCGAACTAGGGTTTGATAAAGCCCACCCTTCTTCCCAATCAAAAGGTTCGATCCAAAGCTCTAAACTTATATTTTTTTGAGGAGCTTCCAGCCGTGGTCATAGATTTCAAAATTTTCCATTTTTGTAGAAGCCCTAATTTTCCACTTTTTCGATCAAAGTCTCGAACTAGGGTCTGATCAAGCTCAGCCTTCTGCCCAACCAAAAATTCTGATCTTGGTCTCTAAATTTCAATTTTGAAGAGTAGCATTCAGCCGTAGTCTCCAATTACAAAAATTCCAACTTTCTCTGAAACCCTAAATTCCGGAAGCCATGAATGAAGGTGCTCAAAAATAATTCTGTTTTGACATAAATATGTACCTAATTGTTTCTGGTGTAACACCGAACTTTTCGATCCACGGGGTCTGAAAAATTTGCATGTGATAGCCCGACTTGTCATCTTTCCAACCCCATAGGTCTGATCTCAAATGGATTCTCTGAGAGAGAGAGTTATTCCAAGTGTCGCAACGTGACCTGTTTATGGGATAAAATAGGAGAGCGAACTTGTATGGTGTTCCATGTGTCACTGGTTCAGTTTCGGCCTCTGAAAATGTTACTTGAGAAATTACATCCCGTGCACTACCTGTCACTTTCTATGAAATTTCATTTGGAGCTTCCTAGCCCAAGTTATGACCTTTTTTCTAAGGTCACCTGTTTATGACTGAGATTTGGAAGAGGCAGAAACCCTATATTGTACAGATCATAAAATTTCACAAAGTACAACGAATTAGAGGTTTTCCTTTGGACACAAAGTATGTGGGGATCTTAGCTTTTCCCTGTATGATTTTCAGAGCTTGAAACCTTGCCAAAATTTATTTAGAGTGAAAGTTCTACGATGACTGGTTTTTGCTATATCAAGCCCTAGCTTCGCAATTGCAACAAGTGCCATACATGCCATACCATGCCTTCTTTTAGGCTAGCTCTGATTCCATGTTAATTTTTCAGAATTTACTTCAATCGGATCTAGGATATTAACTGAGAGAACAACATGTACAACATATCTACAACATATCAATCATGGACCCAATAATGAAAGCACACAAGAGACACAAAGTTTACTTGGGGAAAACCATAAAGGTGAAAAACCCCAATAACTTCCTCAGAGATAGATAGAGCAATGATACAACCCAAGCATAAGAGATAGACGTCTCCTAGCAGCAGCTTCTCCTCCTCCAGAAGTGCGCCACTCTCCCGAGAGTGTGAGAGAGAATAGAATGCTGAAATATAGTGCCTCCTGCACTTTATTTATACTTGAATTGACTTGCCTAACAACCTTTAATAGGTCGGCCTTAACTTAACCACATAACATAATGCTGACTGGGCCGACACCCAATAGGGTGGTCTAATAACCCTTTGACCCACATGGCCGACCCCCAATAGGGTGGTCTAATAACCCTTCGACCCACATGACTTATACAGGGCCGACCCCAACAAGGTGGTCCAATAACCCATCAAGTATAAGTTACGACACTTACATAATAAATGATGACACTTCTATATAGAGGAATAATAACATCTCTATAGGAATAAAAACACGAGGAATAATACCATCTCTATAGGAGTACAATATACATATATGAAATACATTCCGAAGTTACATATACATCAACATTAAAAGATAAAAAAAAAAGAGCCTAGAAAATGTTTTGTCCATAAAAGGAACAATTTAGCTCAAAATCCGATGAGACATGTGGTATTTTGACTCCATTAAGAAAGGATACAAAATTTACAATGAGAGACATGCCCCTATTTTTCTCCAATTTTATAGAAATTGTGAAATAGTGATTTTTAAAGATTAGCACCTAGTGATCTGATGAGGGCTTTGTTGGGGCCGAAATTGTTATGGTACAATCATGTCTCAAGCAAACAAATAAATATGGTGGATTATGTTCAAACTCAAAGGGTGTGAATCCTAGGTGCAAAAGAAGGCCAAAATTCACTATTCTGGAGCACTTTTTTATAATTTTGGAAAACTTGGAGGAGGTTAAAAGTGACCCTAGGTGTCAAGATCAATTTTTTTATGAAATTGGCATTCTATCTACTCATCAAAACAAACAACTTTGGTTAGAGGATTTTTTTTTCTAGAAATGCTCAATTTGGGAGATAGTAGTTTTTGGAAAATAAACTAAGTCTAGAGAATATGAAAAAGTCAAAGGTAGCCAATTCCATAAACTTATAGAAATTGATTGGAGCATCGGATCAGAGATTTAAAAGTTGTTAAGTAATCCTTGTCATGATTTTTATCATTACCCTATAGAACATTCTTATGTATCTCCCAACATTTTCTTCTATGGTCGCTAAATTTGGTCTTTGAAGTTAAATGCACAAGTAGGAAAATGCAAAATTGGGCAAAATTGGCAATTTTGAAAGGTTGTAACGTTTTTCCCAGAAAATAGAAATGGGCATACTTATAGTCATTGGAAATATTATCCATAGGAGTAAAAATGTGAATAATCATATTTTGAGGAGCTGATTCAAATGTTTCTAAATTTTGATTGGAAATTTAAAGTTTCTATAGCCATAGTTTGACAAAAGTTGTCAATATGGGTGGTTTCTAGAATATATGAAAATTAATTTTATGATTTTATAAAAATGTAATAAAGCTAACAAGTGTGCTTATATTAACACTTTTTCTTATACAATATCATATTATGGACAATTAAGGGTCAACATTCAATATAGTGCAATTTGGGAAAGCCTTTGGTCTCAATTGGGCCAAAAAGACCATCATCATGGATGATGCACATGATCCTTATGCAGCTGAAATAGATACTATGGGAGAAAATATACATGTTGAGAATGTAGAGACATAATATAATGGCCCAATAAATCAAGTAACTCCCCCATATATTTAAGAAACCATGAGAAGCCTAAGAGTGGAATTACAAAGTTGTAGGGAATACAATGAGAGCTTGGTCAGAGCTTGGAAAGAATAGAACCAATTGAATGCATCCATGCTCTAAAGCTTAACAAAAATTTAGAGGAATATTTACCATGGGAAATACTTAGGAAATGAAGAAAGGAGTGGGGGCTTCTCAAGAGGGAGTTCTCACCAAAATTCTCATAGTTCAAGAAGTGTTTCTAGAGATAGGTTATATACTCCATATTTCTCTTCTAGTGAGTAATCTGCCTCTAAAGACTCCATTGAAGGTTCAACCTTTCCATTCCATTGGAATAATAGTAAGAGGGATTTCCAGAAAAGTTAACATTCGGAATTTTGGAAATCCAAACCTCCTACTTTATATGATGAAATAAAATTTGGTCAAGGACCTGAAGCTCAACTTCATGGGATGAGGAAGTATTTCCAAATCCATGACTACTATGGGAACATGAAGGCAAGAGTGGCTATATTTAATATGAATGGAAGAGCATTTATATGGTGGTATCACCTTAAACAAATAAATAATATCAATGAAAGGAATATTGTGTGGAAACAATTCCAAAGAAGTAATTCAAGCAAAAGTATGTCTCTGATAGATACTATGATGAAAAAATTAAAGAGTTCCATGAGTTGAAATTGGGGAAAATTGCCATGGAGGAGTATGCTAAAAAATTATTGGAGTTGATGAGGTATGTTAAGTATATCAAAGATGATAAGGTCAAAATTCAGCATTTCCTAAGTGGACTACTTGAGTCATATAGGGATGGAATTGAATATGATGGACCTCAAACTCTATATGAAACCATAAGGAATCTCAAGTATTGATATGATAAAAAAAAGTAGGAAAAAATTCCATAAGGAATTAAAGGACAAGGAAATTAGGATAGTTTTGACCAAATAAATAAGGGAGTTGGGCCTCTTCATTTCTAAATCAACAAAGGAAACCACCACAGGGTATGACTAAGCCATCTAGGATGATGAGAGACAACCCAAGAGTTCCACTTCAATGTTGGGGATGTGGAGAGGACCAATTTCTTAGAAACTATCCACATCGAAATAGGGGTGCCAAGAATGGTCACAACAAGCGAGAGGTTGAAACTTTAGGTGATGTAAGAAGGATCGTTCCTAGAATCTATGTTGCAGTAGAGGACTAGCAAGCATACCATCAATCAGTCATGGTTGAGGTTGAAGGTAATTATGCTAAGCAATATATTTATATTTTGATTGACCCTGGATCTACTCACAGTTATATCACTCCTAAAATTGTTGAGACTTGTGCTTTTAGAAAACAAAGCAAAGTAAATCAAGGTTGGTCCAACTAGCCAATGGAACCAATAGGAAAGTTAGTGAAGTGGTGGAGAAATTTCCATTAGAAATGGATGGACCCTTCACATGGTCAAATGTGAATATTTTCCCACTTGGTTCTTATGATGTTCTAATTGGAATGGATTGGTTTGAAGCACTAAAGTTAAATTTGATTTCTACATCAAGACCTTTGAATGCATTGGTGAAGAAAAAAAACCGATAATAATAAAGGGAATTCCAAAGGTGGTTTCTATCAGATATATTTCAGCCTTGCAATTAAAGAAGTTCATTAGAAAAGATTTTCAATTGTATGCATCCCATGTAATGGATAGAACAAAAAATGAAGTTCCCAAGTTGGAGTAATACTGTTTCTCGCTAGAATTCAGGGATTTGTTTCTCGATGAAGTGTCGTGACTTCCTCCGAAGAGGGATATTGATTTCACAATCGATATTGTGCCAGGATTTGCACTAGTGTCCAAGGCACCTTGTAGAATGAGTACACCAAAATTGTTAGAGTTGAAAATGCAATTGTAGGAAATTTTGGAAAAGAAGTACGTTTGGCCAAGTGTGTCTCCATGGGGAGAAACCATGTTATTTATGAAAAATAAAAATGGAACAGAAAGATTATGTATTGATTACATGAAACTAAATAAATTTATATTAAAGAATAAGTACTCTTTACCTCGAATTGATGATCTTTTTAATCAAATGGAGAGGAAAAGGTATTTTCAAATATTGATTTGAGATCTGGTTACCATCAAGTCATAATAAACGAAGGAGACATCCACTAGATAACCTTTAGAATAAGGTATGAACACTATGATTTTGTGGTGGTTCCATTTGGTCTCACTAATACGCTAGCTACATTCATGTGTCTCATGAACTGTGTTTTCAACAAGTATTTGGACATGTTTGTCCTTGTTTTCCTAGACAACATTTGTATTTATTGCAAGAATGAAGAGGATCCTGAGGAACATTTGAGAATGACTTTTCAAGTGCTAAGAGAGCATAAATTGTATTCAAATCTAAAGAAATATGATTTCTCTTCATTATTTGGGTCACATTATTTAAGAGGAGGAAGGAATATCGATGGATCCAAAAAATATTGAGGGCACTATGAATTGGCCAACTCCAAATAATGTAACAGATGTGAGATCCTGTATGGGTCTTGCCAGTTATTATAGAAGGTTCATTGAAAGATTGTCTAAGGTTGGAAACCCCATCAATTATTTCTAAAATAAAGGAATAAGATTTGAGTGGGCATAAAATGTGAAGAAAGCTTCAAGCTATTGTAAAAGCTTCTTACAAGTGATCCAATTTTGAAATTTGCAAACCCCGAAAATGATTTTGTGGTGTATATCAATGCATGGAAAATGGAATTGGAGTTTTTATACAAGAAAATCATGTGGTATGTTACGAGCCAAGAAAACTAAAAGAACATGAAAATAATTATGTTACCCATGATTTAAAGCTTGTTTCCATAGTGCATGCTTTGAAAATGTGGAGGCACTATTTGATGTTATCCATGCTTTATCCATCGTTGTATTTTTGCAACTAGGGTTTTGCTCAGTAACATGCAATGCAATTTCCTCATCAGAGGAAGGATTTTTGAAAATTTTTCCAAGTGAGGACATGGGCATCATGGTGTAACATACCCCTTTGCTGAAAAAAAATTATGTTTGAAGAAGACATTATCTTAACTTTTATTGTAAAGTTTTATATTTGGACAAGTGTCCAAGGACAACTGTAATTGCACAATATTATTATTTAAATAAATAAAATAGGAGACACTCACCCAAGGAGAACTGTTAAAAGAGTATTTACTGGCCCACTAGGTAGAATGGAATCTGAGGTAGAAGGCAATGGACAAATGGAAGCATCATGAGGCAAGTAACTAGATGTTGGTATGGGATAACTCCCTTGAATTGTGGTCATAGTGCCCTGAAAGATGGGACTACAGATTGAGGCTCATTTATTGAAAACTAACCACCAAAAAGACCTAGGCATCTTTTTAAGAGCCATTGAATTTGGACTGAGGTTCAACACTTTTCCTGAAGAGGAAACTTACCTTGTGGTTCTGTTGTATGCACACAAGAGATTCGATGAGGGGAAGACTGGGTTTTTTATCATGGTGTAAGTATTCCTTGTTACTGCTAAGTGCAGATTTTTTTACTCCTGAGTCCATATTTTTTACTACTGAGTGCGGAGTTTTTACTGCTGAGTGCAGAGATTGAGTTGTATGGCAAGTCTCCATTGATTGCTGGTTATACAACCTGAGTGCCTTGCTTCTATGCAGATTCTTCTACCTAGTGGTTCACTAAACAGGCTCGGGGGTCCAAAGGAGGAAAGTAGCTTGGCTGCTTCTTCTGGAGAAGGTTGGGAGGAACAGGCCTCCTTGGGTGTTTTTCCACCCTATCTACAGTTACAGGTTCTACTTGTTATTACATTTCCTAAGTAATTATCATTTAATTCTGTAGATGTTGAGTTAGTATCCTTTAGTTAAATATTGATAATGCAGAAGTAAAAATTTGAATTTCTGATCTGTTTATGATTCTGTATAGTACTGAATTGAAAATATGAAATGATAGAATGGAATATCTTCCCTGTATTTTTTCACGTACTGTTTGTGTACCGTACTCTTGTACAAGGAAGAGAAAATTTAAAAATAGATGAATGAATATGTAGAAATTGAATAGATTAAAATTGTTATATCTTTCTTGAATTATCCCTTAGCTCATATATTCTGCAATTTAACTTATCTTACGAACAGTATCAGAAAAATATAACATCATTCAAATTTTGCAGACATTGTATTATTTCTTTAGCAATTGAAGTAAATATCTTCTATCCTGCATAAAACCTAGGGATTTGTTATAGGTTGAATTTTTTCTTACAGTTGATTAATACCTTAAACTTTCCTATTATTCTTTTCATATATTCTGGTATTCAAACTGTAATCTAATCTTTTATCGACAGTTATGAAGTTTTAAACAACTGTAAAACAAACCTAGCAAAGTCCTTTACAAAGACATTATTATTATATTTATTGTTGCAGCATTAGAATAAAATAAGATTTAACTTTTTCCATTTTTCTAAAATTTTACAAAAGACATAAAATATTTATAGTCCCTTACTATTTTGCATATCCATTCGAAACTCCTATTAAGACCTTTATACATTATGTACTATATTTATTTAGTATCAAAAAAATTACTAGCATTCACGATAGAAAACAACCTTCATAACAAACAGAGTAAACAATACTGATTAACACCTATATCATCATTAGCTTAGACCCTTTTTAAACATAGAACAAGTCTGCAATGGATGAACACTCTAGTATCGACAGAACCCTAGCTTCTCTACTTTAGCATTTAGTATTCATTTCAACACTTATCAAATCAAATAAACTATCCAAGACAAATTTCGGTTACTTAGAAGACCTTGCAAACATAACAAATATGGGTTCGAAACCCTTAAAGAGAACTAAATAACCTTAGCATTATGACGAGTTCATTACCCAACTTACGGCTAAACCCTAAATCTAGCTAAACACAAATTTCATTTCCCATACTTCACATTTGAACAATACAGTCACGGTATCAAATAACTTGCATAGTGCTTAAACTAAAAACAAAGGATTATTCTTGTTTTTAATATCAAGTAGTTATTTATAAACCTAGTGTAACCATCATCTACATCAAAAACCAAATAGATATGCGAGACTAGGTCTCAGTTTCAAGTTTGACTTCTCAAATATTTCAAATCTACCTCCTAAACCAAAATGGTCTGGGGTTTGATTTCACAAACAAGGAATTAGCCTTTAGCTCTCGGTCATTACCAACACAAAACATTTCCATAAACTAAGTAGTGAAAAATAATAACACAAGTCCTGGAGCATTGCCTCAGACATGACAAATACAATAGCATCAAAACACTTTACCAAAACCTTCTCATTTCATTAAACGACAGAGGGTAAAAACCCTTCAACAGATGGTACAATTCAAATAAGTAATTCTACAGCGAAATGCTGCAAGGCTAACATCAAGTAGGTCGAGGATCCATCCTCCCTACATTCATCTTTGACTCACAAAACAGTACAACGACGGCCAAGTCTTTAACCAGACACCAAACCCTAGCCATCGACTAACACCAAAACAATGGCCAACAATGACCAAGAGTAACCTACAGGGGGAAAAACCATCGAGCCTTACCGGTTGGCCGAACCACTTTTCCCTCTTAAGCTTCAAACAAGCATCCTGTAGATAAGAGGTGCCTTCCATTAACACATGTACTGGTTAAAAGACATTATGATGTTGAACACATAATTGTAGAAAAAAAATAACATGATTTTTAAACTAAGACATTACCTTCAAGAGAAACTTGGATCGAAATTGAGCAGTCCTACAACCGACGCGATTTCTGAGCCATTCAAAATGCTCGAATAATTCAGTAAACCCCCATCTCATAGCTCGGCCCTTAATAATGTAACTATTGACTTTGTTTCCCCTACAGGTCACGGTTCGAAACTTGGAAGGTGCCCTCACCCCCTGCCAGCAAACCCTAAACACTCGCAGGCCGGTCGGCCTCTCCACCAGGCCATCACTAATACAAAATGAATGTCGAAGAAACAACATTGACGAAACATAGTGGAAGACTAGGGTTAGTCCAAAACCCAAGAACCTCACAAGATCAACGATGGAGATCTTGCCAACCAAGCACGTCCTATTTCAAGAAACAACCATATTAAAGACCACATTAATTACGACTTCCACCACGGAGTCCAGCTTAGTACATTTCTGAGTTAAATCTTGCATAGCTCAGTAGCATTAGTAGTATTCTTACAATGTCTTCACGTGACACTCACCACATTAGCACCCATCGAGATTTCCATTAAGGTAGTAGATAGGAGAATTTAATGTAAAGACCAGCAACGAATGCCTGCCAGCATATAACCATTAAGACATTAATACATGGTCCTTATCAGATTTCAGCACGAAGGTGATGGCTGCAACGTAATGTAACATTTAATACCGCAAGTCCTTAGTTTTCCACCTTTTATGTAATGCATCAACAAGGTATCGAACATAGGTTTAAAATTTATCACATGATATTCATACTTTCATATAATCTTATGTCTATACCTTGCATATCGTTTACATACTATAGAGAATGTATGGTACATTGCATATAGTTTATGTTTTCACAAATGTACACTTTTAACAATATATGTATTGTCATATTATACTAAACCAATGCTACAAATGCTACAATATTCTATTCCATCATATAAATGTGAAGCAAGGAAATGTATGAGTTGTATAGTTACAACTATAAAATTTAGACAAGTCACTTTATAAATACCTCCTCGGGTAATGATTTTATAATATAGGATAATAAATAAGTCTAGAACTGTAAACAAGGAGATACTTTAGCATCGAATTCTAAGTTTAGAACTTTCACATCATATACACACATGGATGTTACAAATTCATACAACGATGAGAATGAATAGGAGGATAAGCATTTAGGCCTCTTATTCTAGGATGTAATGAAGAACTTTTAGAATAAATCTCTCTCCCTTATTACGACTCTTTAAGAGTTAAAGTATCTAAATGGTAATTACGACTTATGCAAATGTCAACTATAGTTTAAGTAGCACTTACAAAAGTAAATCTGAGGATCACAGCATCAATAGCTCTCTCCATGGAGTGCCTTAGCAATTAGTACAAAAACATTGACGGCTAACTGAAAGTATAAATTAAAAACACTTGTATTACTTGAATTGATGTGTCACCCTTACCTGCAAAAATTCGAAAAGGAAGGTTCAAATGCTTTATCAAACAGCTAAGTAAACTCGGGGTACCCATAGGACCCCTTCATTGTCAACAAACAAAAGAAAACAGTTAGTATATGTAATAAATACAATCTTGGACTATTAAGTAGTAACAGCTATATGAGAAAATATTACTGATCTAGATTGCTTGCGTTTGAGGAATATCAACCAATAGAAATTGATTATAGACATGGTTTGATCCGAATTTTAGGGGGCATATGGTCTAAATTCGGACGTATAAGCCATAAAAGCATTAAATGGAGAGGCCACCCTCTCCCATTTATCATAAAAGCATTAAATGGAGAGGCCACCCTCTCATATCCATGGTATTTGGTAGCACATGGTTTTGGCCCGTGGTATGGCCTTAAGACACATTGTAATAATGCTATATAAAGGCCTAGCAAGCCTTCTCATGATAACAAGTTACTCATTTGGTTTCTCTCCTATTTTCTATTGTTCATTGTGAGATTAATTAGATCTGAGTGACTTATTAGTAATTAGTTTGAGAGGTGGGGCTCCTCTTTGAGCCTCACCTCCCATTCACTTCATATGTTTTTGTTCATTCTTATTCTCATGCAAGATTAGTGTTTTTCATGTGAATTTTATGATAGATTTGCATGCTTAATCTCCTCCTCTCTCAGCATTCAAGCCCTCTGGTTCTTAGCTCCCAAGATCCGGATCAGTGGTATCAAAGCGAGTACGCTCTCCATCAGGTCAAGATTTTGAAGCATGATGCGGGTTCAACGGAGGTTCCACAACCTCTACAACAACCCATGCTTCTCTACAAACCCTTGGCATCTCTATACTCAACACTCTCACATTCAGAAAAATATGGACTACACAAGATGTTTCAGAGGCTCTACCATAGCTCATCGAAAAGGTATTTCCGTCAACTCAAATGGGTATTTCACGGAATTTCATTTCGTTTCCCGGTTTGTGAGATATGCTTGTTTGAAGTAGCACATGTTTGTGCATAATGCGGTCGGACGTACAACAACTTTAAACAAGTACTACAGACTCCATAGAATGTATTAGAGGATCTACCATAGCGCATTGGAAAGCTCTTTTCGTCAGTTAAAATGGGTATTTCATGAAATTTCATTTCCTTTTCTGGTTTGTGAGATATGTTTGTTTGAAGTAGTGCATGTTTGTACACAATGTAGCCGGACGTACAACAACTTTAAACAAGTGATACAGACTCCAAAAAATGTCTCAAAGGCTCTACCATAACTCATTGGAAATATCTTTCCGTCAGCTAAAATGGGTATTTCATGGTTTTCCATTTGCTTTCTGGTTTGAGAGATATCATCGATTGAAGCAACATATGTCTGCAAAATAGTGTGTGCACGTCTCTTAAAATTCAACCAACATTTTCTCAATATCTAGGCCACCCCAGAGCAAGTATGTTATATGGATGGAAAGGTCTCTTCGATATCTAAAATGGGTCTTCAATGGAATTCAATTTCAATACATGCATCAAAATTTATGAATGTATTTGCAGCAAGACATCAACTGCACCAAAGATCATGGATTTTCAATTTTTTTAAATCTTAATGTAATCATGGTTATGGTTAACCACACAAACCCTATGGTTCCAGGTCAACCACACAAAACCCATGGTTATGGGGGAAACCACACAAAACTCACATTTATGTATTGTAATCATGGTTATGGGTCAACCACACAAAACCCATGGTTATGGGTTAATCACACAAAACCCATGGTTATGGGTCAACCACACAAAACCCACAGTTATGTATTGTAATCATGGTTGTGGGTTAACCACACAAAACCCACGGTTATGGGTTAACCACACAAAACACTTCTCTTCAGTGGAAACAAGCTTGTCATTTCCACCATGGTTATGGGTCAACCACATAAAACCCACGGTTATGGGTCAACCACACAAAACCCATGGTTCTGAGTCAACCACGCAAAACTCTTCTCTTAATTGGAATCAAGCTTTCCATTTTCATCATGGTTATGGGTCACCCTTGCAAAACCCACGGTTATGTATCAACCTCGCAAAACCCACGGTTATGGGTCAACCACACAAAACCCTTCTCTTCATTGGTAACTAGCACATTGTAATCATGGGTCTCTTTTTAGCATGAAATGATGGGGACCATCATTTTCTAAGGGAGGAGGAATGATCCAAATTTTAGGGGGCATATGGTCTAAATTTGGATGTATAAACCATAAAAGCATTAAATGGAGAGGCCACCCTCTCCCATTTATCATAAAAGCATTAAATGGAGGGGCCACCCTCTCCCATTTATCATAAAAGCATTAAATGGAAAGGCCACCCTCTCATATCCATGGTATTTGGTAGCACATGGTTTTGGCCCGTGGTATGGCCTCAAGACACATTGTAATAATGTTATATAAAGGCCTAGCAAGCCTTCTCATGATAACAAATTACTCATTTGGTTTCTCTCCTATTTTCTATTGTTCATTGTGAGATTAATTATATATGAGTGACTTATTAATAATTAGTTTGAGAGGTGGGGCTCCTCTTTGAACCTCACCTCCCATTCACTTCATATGTTTTTGTTCATGCTTATTCTCATGCAAGATTAGTGTTTTTCATGTGAATTTTATGACAGATTTGCATGCTTAATCTCCTCCTCTCTCGGCATTCAAGCCTTCTGGTTCTCAACTCCCAAGATCCGGATCATGGTTACATGACGATTTCATTTAATTAACATAATCTATTTAGTACCATGTGATGAATAGGTAATCAAACAAACATTTATTATACTTCCGCACATTAATTATAGTAGATAACGCTACATTGAAAATTTTTAAATTTTTGTGATTTTTCGGGATGTTACACATGGTCATATCTACATTTCCCAAACAAACTTGTAAAAGGTAACGACATTGAATTATGTTGCTCGGTTTGGTTTTTATTGCCTCAGTTTAAATTTTCCAAGTGTCCCATAATGGATTTTGGTAGCGAATTGAAACTCGCCATAACTCAATAATCAAGGTTCGGATGGAAAAACCATGAGTTAAGTTGGAATCATGACATCATAGTAGCACTAGGGACATCCTATAGAGTATATGCATGGATCGAATGTTGTCTATTTTGACGATTTCCGCAACTAGGGTTGTTCTCAGTAACATGGAATGCAATTTTCACATTAGAGGGAAAGTTTTTGAAAAATATCTCAAGTGAGGGCATGGGAATCTTGGTCATCTTGGACTTTCCCAAACAAACCTGTAGGAGGTTATGGTACTCAATTCTATTGCTTAGTTTGGTTTTTATTCCCCCGGTTGAAATTTTCCTAATGTTCCTAAATGGATTTTGGTAGTGATTTTAAGCTCGCCATTACTTGATAACTGAGGCTCGAATGGAAAAACTGTGAGTTTCATTGGTATCAAGACTTTGGAATACAACTAGGGACACCCCTATCTAGAGAATACATGGACCAAACTATGTATATTTTGAATTGTTTTGCAACTAGGGTTTTTCTCAGTAACATGCAATGCAAGTTATGCATTATAGATAAGTGTTTGAAAGATGTGTCGGGTGTGGGAATCATGTTCATACTTTCCTTACCCAATCACACCTATATGAGTTTACGGTACTCAATTCCATTTCTCGGTTTGGTTTGAATGCCCCCGATTGAAATTTGCCAAGTGTCCCTGAATGGCTTTTGGTAGTGAGTCAAAACTCACCATAAATTGATAATCGAGGCTTGGATGGACAAAATTTCAATTTCATTGGAATTGTGCAATCAAAGTATAGATAGAGACACTTCTCTATAGTGACTTCATGGAATGAACATTGTCTATTTTGACAATTTTTGCAACTAGGGTTTTCTAAGCAACATGCAATTCAATTTTTGCATTAGAGGGAAAATTTTCAAAAAATGTGTCAAGTGAGGGCATGGAAATCATGGTTATCTTTTCCTTTCCCAAAAAAACTGTAGTAGGTTATGGTACTCAATTCCATTGCTTGATTTTTTTTTTATGCCCCCTGTTGAAATTTTCCAAGTGTCCCTGAATGGATTTTGGTAGTGAGTTGAAACTCACCATAACTCAATAACCAAGGCTTGAATAGATAAATTTTTAGTTCCATTGGAATTGTGACATCAGAATATAGCTAGGGACACCCCTATCCGGTGTTTGCTCAACAACATGCAATGCAATTTTTGCATGAGAAGGAAAGTTTTTGAAAAATGTGATGAGGGAGTGTGCATTGTGGTCATATTTTAATTTCACAAAAAAACATGTAGGAGGTTACGGTACTCAATTATATTGCTCGGATTGGTTTTTATGCCCTTGGTTCAAATTCCCCAAGTGTCCCTAAATGGATTTTGGTAACAAGTTGAAACACGCCATAAATCAATAACTAAGGCTTGGATGGACAAATCGCCACTTCCAATGGAATTGTGAAATCATAGTACCACTAGGGACACCCCTCTCAAGTGAATTCATGGATCTAATGTTGTCTATTTTGATGATTTTTGGAACTAGGGTTTTGATCAATAACATCCAATGTAATTTTTGCATTGGAGGGTAATTTTTGAAATATGTGCCAAGTGAGGGTGTGGGAATCATTGTCATCTCACGCTTTCCTAAACACACCTAAAGGAGGCCATGACACTCAATTACGTTTCTTGGTTTGTTTTTTATGTCCTTAGTTTAAATTTTCCAAGTGTCCCTGAATGGATTTTGGTAGAGAGTTGAAACTCGCCATAACTCAATAACCAAGGCTTGGATGGAAAAACCATTAGTTCCATTGGAATAATGACATCGATGTTCCACTAGGGATACCCCTTTCCACTGACTACATGGATTGAACATTGTATATTTTGACAATTTTCACAACTAGGTTGCTCAGCAACATCCAATGCATTTTTTGCATTAGAGGGTAATTTTTTGGAAAATGTGCCAAGCGAGGGTGTTGATATTGTGTTCATATCAAACTTGCATAAACACACCTGTAGGAGGTAATGACACTAAATTCCATTGCTCAGTTTGGTTTTTACGCCCTGAGTTGAAATTTTCCAAGTGTCCATGAATGGCTTTTGGTAGCGAGTTGAAACTCACCATAACTCGATAATTGAGTCTCATATGGACAAACAGTCAGTTCCATTGGAATCATGACATCGATGTACCACTAGGGACACCCCTATACAATGACTACATGGACCAAACATTGTATATGATGACGATTTTTGCAATTAGGGTTTTTTCAACAACATCCAATGCAATTTTTGCATTAGAGGGTAAGTTTTGAAAACTTTGACAAATAAGGGTGTGGGCATCATGGTCATCCTTACCTTGACCAAAAAAACCTACTGGATGTTACAACACTCAATTTTTTTTCTCAGATGTTTTGACTTTCTTCAAGACTCATTTCATCCCCCTTGTGTGTACAAGCACGATCATTTCTAATTCTTCTAGTCAATAGCCCATGCTAGTTTTAGTGAGTTTTAATTTATTGCATTTGATGTAGGAAAATAATCAAATTGTTTCCTCTTGACCACGACCAACAAAACAATCCCCCGAGCAATACAGTAAGTAGAATCTCTTCCAAGGTAGTGTCAACAAAGCAAAAACCCAAGTCAATTGTGGGTGACCTTGTTCATATAGAATTAGAGAATGATTCTTGGGATAATTTGGTTCTAAATGTATATGCTCCAAATCCAAGTACTACTTAATCATCAATGATGCATTTTTCCATTTTGCGGTGGTTATAACTCAAGATTTTACAATCATTTAGTGAATTTACAACATAAATGCCATCAAAATGAAGAATGTAACCAAAGGAACCATTATCCAATAAAATGAACAACATAAATAGCTAAGCCAAGGGGAGATGAATCACTTCGTTTCTCAAATTTCCAACTTCTCTACAGTTACAAATTTTGGAGAAGAGAAAGAGACACAATAATGGAAGACAATTCATTGCAATACGTATTCCCGCCATGATGAATGTCGATTGTGTCAAAGTGCACCTGTGCATGATATGTTTCTATGCTGAGGTGCACTAGTATTGCAACTAAGCCAGTGCGAAATACGTAAGCGACAAAATGTTAGAATAACCAACTAACTTCCCACACAACAAGCTTAAAGCACAAGAACCCACAACTAAATTCTTACTACAACTACCCCACAGGACTCTTCCATTCAAGAATCTCTTGCAAGGAACTACTAACTACATTAGCATAATCTACACCAAAATATCATGCATAGAATCACAACTTAAATCAGTGCACAACACTGTGCAACCATACTTTCACAAAAGCCAGAAAATTCTAGAACACAAATCCATAATTATTTAAGAATTAGTCAACTTGAAATCTCCTCTAGGAACAAACCTCCATGCTCAGTTGTTTTTGGCCCCAGACAACTACGCTCTCAATTGTACAAGGAATTTCTTCTTGAATTTCTCTACAATGTATCAATTTCTATGCAAAACCAATGATATGCTACTGTTGATCACGTTTATCCTTATATTTTCTTTTCTACAAAGCATCACAATCGTATTCATGCATTTTTCGAATGTGGTAAATGAACTAAATTGCTTGCCCATGTGAAACAACTTCATTCACCATCATGGCCTTAATAATAGATCCTTGAATGGATAATGGATCCTTTGGCAAGAAGCCAATACGCACTTCAAAACATAAATTTCCAATCATATTATGTATTATTTGATTATAATTGTGTTTCACATAAGGGATATTGGTAGCCCATGTTTTTGCATGCTTATGGTTGGAAATGTGCAAAAGTTGAACAATGGTGTGATTTACTACCCCATTCAACCCATACATCTATGGGTGGAAGGTAGCACTTCTTTTCAACATTATATCCATCAAAACCCACAACAATTGCCAAAAGTGGTGTGGAAATCTATTGTCATGGTTGGAGGTGA